>BPUM01000005.1:3600000-4200000 GCA_020521455.1 Prunus kanzakura | reverse complement strand
CCATAAGCAAGCATTCGCAAAGCAGCTGTAAGTTTTTGCTCTGGAAGAAGACCCAGAACTCCACAAGCATCATACTTCTGAATGAAGTATGTGTCGTAATTACAAATATCATGCATGATTTTTTGGAACAAATGTGGCTGCATTCTATATCTCTCTCGAAACTTAGAAACAGGATATAAGGAATTTGGGATAAAGTAATCTTCCATGAGATTCTTACCACGAGACTGCCTATGTCTATCCACATTCTGGGCACGACGACGGTGGTGTTGCCTTGATTCATTAAGCATAGCAAAGGCTACAAGCATTTCCTCCTCTTCTTCATCGGCCTCCCGATCTTCCTCAGCATGTCTCCTCCGGATTTCTTCCCCTTCTCTCTCTTGCCTCTCCAACACCCTTCTCAAGTTTGACATTGAGAGTAAAATATGTTTTGTAAAATCTGAGAATTGAAGGAATAGATAAGATGTGGTGTGAGATGTATGAGTTGATGGTGTAGTTTTATAGAGGGAATGAGAAGATAGAGATGACACGTGGCGCAATTTTAGAGGATGAAAATCTTATCTAAAATCTGAGATTATAATTTTAAAAAAAAATCTAAAAATCTTATCTGACATGGGACACGTGGCGTAATTTTATAGGGTGAAAATCTCATCTGAAATATGAGATTATAAATTTTTTTAAAAAAATCTTAAAATCTTATTTGACATGGACACGTGGCAACCAAATATCTTATCCAAAAATTTTATCCAAAAATGTTATCTGAAATTTGAGGTGATAATTTTATAATAAATAGTGACATGTGGCAACCGAAAATATTATCTGAAAAGCTTATCAAAATTAATGGAAGTATAAAAAAATAGAAAATAAAGTACAATGAATAGTATTTGCCCTTGCCCTAGCCTTCCAAGGGTGGAACTAACTAAGGCAAGGCTGGCACTATTCATATGAATAGTAGCAGCCCTTGCCTTGCCTTAGCCTACATGGGTGGAGATGCTCTTAGAGAGTGCAGGAGGGTTTCAAGGAGGGAGATATAAGGTTTCCAGAGACGGGGGAAAATCTGAAAATTTGTCGAGCGCGAATTCACTTAAGTAGCCTTTTTTTAGCGTATTTTAAAAGACGACGCTTGTTAATGAGAGATAAGGTTTTCAAAGACGGGTGAAAATTTGAAAATTTGTCGAGCGCGAATTCACTTAAGTGGCCATTTTTTAGCGTGTTTTAAAAGACGACACTTTTAAAAAAAAAACCATCATCTTTACATATAATAGACGTGAAATTGGTACTTAGGTGATGAGGGGTAAATTAAATGACACTCAAACAAAAAACAACAAACTTCACAACCAAGAACATACACATATCATATCAATATGTACCTGCAAGCCTAGAGAATTACTAGTGACAACCTAGGCACTCAGAAGGACCCGTCAATCTAGGCATACCCTGTGCTAGCAACAACTATGGTGAAAGTGTGTGAAAGCATCATAATCAAGTAAGCATCAGACATCAGAAAAAGATGACTAGTCAACTGTCAAGAACACAAACCCAGAAAATTCAGATATGCAATCCAGATATTTGTTCACCCAGAAACCCACAATTGGGAAAAAACTGGGGGTCATCAACCGACTAGGCAATCCATTAAGTAGAAAAAGATTCTTACAAAGGAACACAAGCAAGCTCAATAAAAACCTAGATCTATTTAGGAAGATGAGCTATACCTCCTTTGTGCAATATTCTTCTCCAACTTAGCAAAGCTTCAAGCTCAGTTCTTCATGGCAATGACAGCTCCTTCTCCAGCTCTTTCATCCCATGGCACTAGCTTGCAAGCTCTAACTCGGATTGAAACTAAAATTTGGATTCAAAGGAGAATGACCAATTTCTTCAAGAAACCATACTCTTGAAGAAATCAATCTTGAATCTGACCTAGATATAAATGAGAGAGTGTTTTAATTAGCTAGATGCAGATTTTCATTTTTCAAATGCAGTTTTCAAAAAGGAAAACTCAAAGATGAAAAATATGAAAGTGGCTCTTGAGGAAGAAGCGAAAGTTTACCAAGGAAACTTTCCAAAACTTTCCTACAAAAGTTACGGCCCCCAAAAAGGAATACAAAGGTATTTACACCAAATTCCTTAGGTCAGAAACGTACTGTGGCAGCACACCATTTTGCAGAATAAGACAAAAACAAATGGGTAAGATCAAACTGGAACAGTGAGCTGAAATTCCTACTAAGACAGAAGTTGACTAGTCATACGAAGGAAGAATGACTAGTCATAATCTTCAGAAGTTAGAAAATGCAATGCAAAATTTACCTTTTGTCAAACCCATTGTTGTCCATCATAATGTAGCCAATTAAGCATACCTAGAGATGTAATTCTTAATCTAGATTAGAGCTTGAGAAAATACAATGATTGTCCTAATTACAAAATTGTCAAGGGAAGCCAAAAGAAATACTCAAAATGCATACATTAACAAGACGACCCTTTTTTTTTTTTTAAAAGTCGTCTTTACATATAATAGACGACGGTTTTTTTATATAAAAAGCGTCATCTTTACATATAATAGACTACCCTTTTTTAAAAAAAAACCGTCATCTTTACTTCACAATAGACGACCCTTTTTTACAAAAAAGCGTCATCTTTACATATAATAGACGACCCTTTTTAAAAAAAACCCGTCATCTTTACTTCACAATAGACTACCATTTTTTACAAAAAAGCGTCATCTTTACATATAATAGACGACCCTTTTAAAAAAAAAACCATCATCTTTACTTCATAATAGACGACCCTTTTTTTTAAAAAAAAAAACAGTCATCTTGACATATAATAGACGACCTTTTTTTTTAAAAAAAAGTCATCTTTACTTCATAATAGACGACCCTTTATAAAACAAAACCGTCATCTTTACATATAATAGACGACCCTTTTTAAAAAAAAACCGTAATCTTTACTTCATAATAGACGACAGTTTTTTCAAAACAACCGTGTCTTTACCAAAAAAAAGGACACTTGATTTTTAAAAGACGACGCTTGTCATATCTGCTGTCGTCGTTTTTTGGTCAGATTTTAACTCTCAAGAAAAACTTTTTAATAAGATGACGCTTTTTTATTTGTGTGCGTCGTTATAAAAAAAATATTCAATAGTACCTCCGTTTTTTAGTTGTTTAAGTCACTTATCCACGACCCTTTTTTTGTTACCGTCGTCTTTTTAAACACAACGACGGTTTTATCTTCTACCGTCGTCTTTTTCTGGTCGTTTTTTTCACTTTTTGTAGTAGTGATCTGTCAAACTTGGCACTGATAGATACACTGATACCTTCAGAACAAGGCACTTTGGAGAAAAGTCAAAACCATCAAAAGACATGGTAGAAGAATAATTACAAAAGACAATTGCCTTGGCAAACCAACCAAAGAAAGAAAAGGCCAAGGCAAAGCAAAAGAAGAAAATGAACATAATGGTTTCCGACTTATATGTGCACTTGACATTGACACAAACCTTCATTAGCCTTGAAAATGCAAACAAAAACATAAAATAATTTAAATCAATAAATAATGTAGATGAGCAGTTGTAACATTCCCATAGACTTGAAAATATTAGTCTGAATCGAATTATGAAACTAGAAACTGCACCTATGCAAAAACTGCAACAAACATAAACTGCAGTGCAGTTTATGAAAACAAATATGCTCAAGTGTGAAAAGAAACCAAAAGGCAAAGCCATGATAAAAGTACTAACACTAAGTTCAAAACACAATTAAGTCCATAAGTAGTTGTAACATTCCCACAGACTAGCAAAAATTATTCTAAAATCGAAAAATGGAACAGGAAACTGCATTGCAGTTTCTGATAACAAACTGAAATAAACGGAAACTGTAGTGCAATTTATGAGAAAACATATGCTCAAATTTGAATAGAAACCAAAAGGAAAAGCCAGGATCAAAGTACTAAAACTAAGTTCAAAACACAGTTAAGTCTATAAGCAGTTGTAACATTCCCATAGACTTGCAATGTAGTTTATGAAACAAGAAACTGCATAAAAAAACTGCAACAAACAGAAATGGCAATGCAGTTTATGACAAAAAATAAAAAAACTTAGAATAGAAACCAAAAGGAAAAGTCACGATCAAAGTACTAAAACTAAATTCCGAAAACATATAAGTCGATACAAACAAAAAAAGGTTCTCAAGTACTCATACCCAAGGTCTAAAATATTGGTGATATCGGAAATATCGGTAGGCCAAAAATACGGAAATTTCGATGGAAATATCGGGATATTATCGATATCGATAAAAATTGAATAAAAATCACGGAAATTGTAAGAAAAGCTTGGAAATTTTTATTGAAACTTTGCATGATGTTTATTTAGTCAATTATCTATTAGTTTATCATAAAAAATTGGAAGGAAATGTATTGCATGATGGATTTAACTGATTTAAGTTGATTATATAGCGAGCTGGCAAACACTGTGAGTGTAGAAAATATGTAGTAATTAATGAAAAAAGATTAAACACACCATAATCAAAAGTAGAAATTTGAAAAGGAATGGTCAAAAGAATTCAAAACAATTTGTTTCTTGCAAAAAAAATTCAAAACAAAACCATGTATATATAAAAATATTTTAGCATATTTTCACAAAAACATAAGTGATATGGTGGTTAAGGTGTTGAATGAGTAAAATGGGAGGGGTTCAAATCCCCTTGGTGTCTTTTTTAATATAGAAATTTATCATATATAATAAATTTTAGCTTACAGACATTTGGGTTCACATGCAGTGGTGGATGCAGGATTGTTACCCCATGGGGTTATAATACTAGTGTTAAAATTCTGAATTTTTTTAAAGGATAAAAACAATGCTAAAAATTAAAAAAACACACCAAACTTATTCCAATTGACAAAAACATCATTCAATAAATTGAGCCCATTATGTAAACCATAAATTTAATCGAAATAATAACACCAACCCAAATAATAAATACACACTCCAAAAAATAACCCAAATAATAAAATATCTGGAATATTACAACAAAAAGAGCACAATGGGTGTTGAACCCTTGACCAAAACCTTCTTTTCCATTCAGAGGCCACTATGGTAAGTGATAGCTTTACGTTATTTATGTATACTTTTAGTATTTATAGGTCTAACCAACATAATTGTAAAAAATATTTAAAAAAACCCTAACAGATCAATTCGTTTTTTATAAAAAAATTTGTGTTTGCTCTTGCGCCGTGCTTTCTTTTTTCTCCCTCTCAATCAGTCTTCTTCTTCCTCCATTTCTCTCTCTTCTTCCTCTCTCTTTCTTCTCCCTCTCAATCACTGTCTTCTTCTTCTTCCTCCCTCTCTCTCTCTCTTCTTCCTCCATGTTTCTTCTCCCTCGCAACTTGCATCTTCTTCTCCATGGGGGTCGTCTCCCATGGCTGCCAAGGCCAACAAGAGAATGAGAAAAGTTAGATCTGAGATAGCTTCTTCTGAGATGTGGAAGGTATTTAATCTATTGTAGTAATATAATATATTTTTATTTTATTTATTGCAATAATTTGATGTTGTACATAATTTCATTCATCTGTCCATTGATGTATCAGATCATTCAGAAAATTTTCAGCATTTTTCATGTTTTTGGGTCAAAATATCGCCACATTATCGATAATATCGCGATATTTTGACCATTTCAGCTTGAATTTGCACGAAAATATCCATCCCGAAATTTCGCCGATATTATCGACGATAATTTCGATAAAATGACGAAACATAACTGGTATGCAAAGAAAATATCGACAGCCACAAATAACGATATTATCGCCGATATTTCGGCGATAATATCGATATTTCATTCCTTGCTCATACCTCAACACCTAGGACTGCCAAAACTCTCCCCATCCAAACAACAGCTCAAAATCAAATCTGATCACAAAACGAAGAAGATACAAAATGGCACGCCACAAAACTGAGCTCAAAATTGGAGAACTAAGATCGAACTAGAGCACATAAATCGCACGCCAAAACTGATCTTGATTCTGCATGCAAAAGAAAAATTACACCCAAAACATAAAGATCAATCTAAATAACACAAAACATAATCAGAATAAAATAGAAAAATGAAGAAAATCGAACAAAAACGTACCCGAAAATCGAAGCTCCAATCGTAGCTAAACGAACTAGAGCACCAAAAAGTCAAGCTGAATGAAAACGAAAGAGAAAAGTTCAAATCGCGCGTAGTTTAAACATACAGGGGTAAAAAAGTCATTTACTTTGTAAGTTTTAAAGTTGGGCCAGGCTTTTTAAGAAGAAGGGTAGCATTGTCTTTTTAGTTATTATTTTAAGCTGGCCCAACGAATCTGGGCCTCCTCTTTGGCCTAATTCAAAATAACAATTGTTTCCTAGGTATTAAAACCCAAACAAAAATACTGAATGTCTCAAATACTAATTAGTAAAGTTACTTATGTCTAATATCTAATTTTTCTTAAAATAAAATGAGTGGTGTGATGTGTTTAGTTTTTACTCACCATTTGTTATGTCAACTACAAATAGCCTTAATACTTAACAATTGAAAAACATTGAAAAAAAAATATCAATAAAATAATATAAAAAAAGATTGGGGATAATTATTGGACAAAGCTAAAGTTGAATGAGAGTATTTATGCTCACCACTTTAACCCAAGGTATATCTTCATCACCCTTCTCAACACTTGACACGTGTTTATTGGCATAACCATGGTTCCATAAATACAAAGTAAAGAATTAACTATGATTATGCTAATAGACACGTGTCAAGTATTGAGAATAGTGGAGAGGGTACACCTTGGGTTAAAGTGGTGAGCAAAAATATTCCAAAGTTGAATTGCGGAGAAGTCTTTCAATTTTAGTTTGCAGTTTCCATCTAATGCATTATTTATTTGCTTCATGGTGTGACTGGCACTCAAATAGCCACCACAAGTTCTAAGATTTAGTTGAAATATCCCATTTTGCATGTAATGCCTAAAAAACATTGTGGCGTTAATTAGTTGGATTAATCTAGGTCTTTGTGTACTCCCAAGTAGTCATGAGTCCAAGTTCTCAAGATAATCGTGTGTGTGAGTTTCCCCCTCTCCTTCCTAACTTTGACAAAAAAAATAAATACGAATGTTAAATTCTACGTTATCAAAGTGGATTAGAGCCATTAATCAAGTTCACTGATATACTCTAACTAAATTAAGAAATTAAATTTTGTAGGGTTTTGTTTGGGGTCCAAAATTTAAATTTGATGTATAGATAGTACAGGTATACCTACCATGTTAACTATTTTTAATCAATTTAATAAATATGAGGACTCAAATTATGACTCTGTATGGTTGGAGGAAAAAACATTTTGAGTCCAGGCAATACATGAATAGTTGTATTTTAGAGAGTGGAAATTTGAGTTGGAGATGACCTTACTTGTCTTCTCCGCACATATTGTGATCATTAGTAAATGTGTTTCATGTGTTTCATGTGTTTCGTGTGTTTCATGTGTTTCGTGAGTTTCATGATGTGAAGCAAGCACCTGCTACAGCTTAAAGTTATAATATAAAATATCAGGCAATTTAACTGTAATGACTTGTAGTTAAGAGCATGTCCACCCATAAGGGCTAAGTCTAGGGCAAGGGCAAGCAAGGGATGCCACTATTCATGTGAATAGTATCAGCCTTGCTATTTGTGGTTCCACCCATGAGGGCTAAGTCTAGGGCAAGTCTAAGGCAAGAAAGGAAAAAATATTATACAACAAAATATAAACAATTTAGAAAGTGAATAAAATTGTTATGTATTTATAGGGAAAGCATCTATAATTTTTTGGTATTTAAAAAAAAAAGAAATTGAAATTTTTTTGGATTTTTTTTAAATTTTTTTGCTCACTGACATCAGCGTGACGTCAGCGATGACGTCACAAAACTCGGGCTGAAGCCCAGTCGAAACTTGCCCTTGGGCTTGCCCGGGCTGGTGGGACCCATGCCTTGCCCGGGCTGAAGGCTGTGCGCTGGAGGCTGCTTGGGCTAAGTCGGGGGACCTTTGGCCCGGTTTCAGTGCAGCGGTGGAGCTGCTCTAAGGAGAAGCCAAGTTATACGTTCTTTAACATTCTGCCTTATACATATCAAATTTCAAAACTGATAAGCATAAGCATGGCTCTGCACGGTTTTATTGGGACTCAAATAGAACTCAAGTCACCTGCTGATAAGTTCTACAAAATCTTCAAGGGTCAAGCCCACCTCATCCCAAATGTTTCCTCTGGCCATATCAAAGGCGTTCAGGTGCATGAAGGAGACTGGGAAACGCACGGCTCTGTTAAGATCTGGAATTATCATCTAGGTAATTAAGTAACTATATCAGATGGGTACGAAAAAAACATCATAGATGAGCTTACATATATATTTTTGTTGTGAAATAAATGTGACAGGGGACGAAGTTGGGACAGTCAAGGAAAAGGTCGCGTACGACGACGAGAACAAGGCGGCAACTCTGACTGTATTGGATGGAGAAATGTTCAAGTATTACAAGAGCTTTAAGGGCATCTATCAGTTCGCTCAAAAGGGTGATGTTAGCGTTGCCAACCTGACGATTCACTATGAGAAACGGAATGCGGATGTTGAAGCTCCAGATAGATATGTTGGTGTCATGGTTACCCTCATCAGGGATCTTGATGCTCACTTTGCCAAGGCATAATCGAATATCAAAAGCACCTATATATATATATGTATGTTAATGCGTGCTTTCTCTGGTTAATATTATAAGTAATTCTTTGTTTTATGTAAGTTTTTCTTTGTGGCAAGTGCGTGAAGGGATTTCATATGTGATATATTGTGATGTATTAGCTATGTGGGTTATCACATATTAAAATAAAATGCGTGGTGTGCTATATATATATATATATATACAGTGGCGGATCCACATAGGGGCAAGGGGGGTCAATTGACCCCCGCAAACCCAGAAATCCACCATAGGAGGCCAAGAACTTGACCCCTGCAAATTGACCAGAAGGTGTTTGATGAAATGCCCCAAAGAGGAAGCAGCCACAGCCCACAGCCAGCAAGAAGCTTGCTGCGTGCGCGCGCAGCGCTCAGCGCTTCAAATTTTTTTTTTCCTAACGTCAAAACGACGTCGTGCCACTTAAGAGTTTTTTTTTTTTTTTTTTAACCTGGCCAAAACGACGTCGTTTTGGCTCAGGTGTTTTAAAATTAAAAAAAAACCTTAGGCAACAGCTTCTGCCCGACAAAACAGATTGGGGGATGGGTTTTTAACACAATCCTCTCATTCAAACCCTAAATCCCCATCCCCAACCCAATCCGAAGTTATATTTGTTAGTTTGTATTAGTTAGAAGTTTTTGATACAAGAAATGTATATATCTTGCGCTATTAAAAGACATTAATGAATATGTTCCTGTCTTTTCTTATAGCATCTATAGAGAGAGGACTGAAGATTAAAAAAAAAAACCTATACCAAGAAATTGATGAAAGAAACACTTGGAGGATCACTATCATTTAATTTGATAGGAAAGATGTGTACCTGCTAAATCTTAGAAGATCGATTGTAAAGGATTTGGGGGCCATGGTTTCTGCTATGTTCTTCAATTTTCTTCTTATATTAGATTCAATTGCATATTCATCCTCTTAAGCAAAGTCTACTATATTTACTCTTTTGTTTGATTAAAAAGAATTAACTGGATTAATTTATGTGTTTGTTAGTTTGAAAATAAATTAGGGTTTTTTCTATTAAAAGAATTAGTTTTTTTTATTAGATTGTATTTTTTAGTTTGTATGCTTTAATTAGATTGCATTAATTTTTGTGTTTGTTAATTAATGAATATTCATATATATATTTTCTTGATTGGTTGTTGTTGGTTAGTTTGAATAAATTAGAGTTTTGTTAGCTTGTATGATTTTTTATTAGATTGTATTGTTTAGTTTGTATGGTTTTATTTATATTAACTATGAATTATAATATTATAGTTTCATTTTGAAGGGTCTATTTTGTATAGATTTTTTTTTAACATTTTACACGTTGACCCCCGGAATGAAAATTCCTGGATCCGCCACTGTATATATATATATATATATATATATGTCCAGTTCTTGCTCATCATTCATATATCAAGTACAAAATAGACTTAAAAATCAACAATATCCAACTGGTATATGTTGCGAGCTTGGATTCGAAGTACTTAGAAGATCAAAAAATTTGAAGTATGTTGCGTGCTTGGATTCGAATTTCACATTGAACACTTAGCCTTGTAGATGAAAAAGACACAAGCTAAAAGTGGTAAAAAAGTAGTAGAAGCTGCTGTAAGCTCTTTCCTTCATCATTTGCGCTTTCCTTTTCCCACTTCGTCTCTCTCTTTCTTTATCTCTCTGCCCTTCTTCCCTGTGAAATTGCTGGTTTACTTTAATATTAACAATCGGCATAAAGAAAAGAAAGTGTTGCTGGATGCGACGAATGAATGATAGATTCCACAAAGAAAAAAGTTTTCACGTTCTTCCATTCTATAAGCAACATTGAAAAATGCCCTAATAATGTATGGACGAAACTCTGATGACAACTAATCCAAAGCAAACACAACTCAACCCAGCCGGCAGTGCAATAAGCACCCTCCCTCTCAAAACCCACGATGTAACGTAATTAAATTCATCGTTAAAGTTCATGAATTATATTATCGTGTTAATTAATGCGTGCTTTGTTTAATTACAAGTAATTAAAAAATGTTTTGCTATGTATTGTTGAAGTGAGTCTCCTAATTAATTAAGGAGATTTATTTCCTTGATTAATTAACGAATTTACTTTCCTATTTTATAGATTTATTTCCTTGATTAATTAAGGGATTTACCTTCCTATTTTATATACATAGGAATACTATCTTATATCCTACTGGTCATTTAAATTTGAAATTTGATTTTACACATAGATTTATAGAGTGATAGGTATACGTCTAAAAAATAAAAAATGTAAAGATCTATATTGGACAAGCCCTAAAATTTATCACTCAAATTTGCTACGAAGGCAAGCTGAATTATTGATGCATTTCCAATATGGCCCGCTTGGTTTGCAGTCAAGGGCGAATCTATTACTAGGCTGGAGTGGGCTCCAGCCTAGGGGAAGATTTTTAAATATTAAATATAGTTAAGTTTATTCCTAATCCAATAAATATTAGCCCACTACACCAAATAAATATAATAAACTAATAATAGCCCAATTTAAGTAAAGTAAATAATAGCTTTATTTAAAATAAGCCCATTCCTAAAGCATATAGGAAATAATAAACATCAATCCAAACCTATATAAATTTGATTAGAAATAGAACTCTACCAACTTGACCTATTCTAATCGTATTGATATTGGGCTACACCCACAGAGAGCAAACATCAAAAAAATTCTTCTAGCCACCCAAAACGCCATATTTGAACCTTGAGAGCCTAGAGGAAATAGCTCTCCTCCTCTAAAAAATTGTACCAACCTATCTTCAGTGGGTTCTTCAATTTTGGTACGTTTTTTTTTATTATATATATATATATATATATATATATATATAATTTTCAATTTTAATTGTTGTTGTTAAGTTTTTATGATTTAGGGTTTGGGTGAATTTTTTTGTGTTATATTTGCTTGTAATGTGACTTTGTTTGATTTATAAAATTTTATTTACATTTTTGTTTCATGAGAAAAAAAGCTTATAATATACCTCCTCTCAAAAAAAT
This sequence comes from Prunus kanzakura, assembly GCA_020521455.1. Lineage (NCBI taxonomy): Eukaryota > Viridiplantae > Streptophyta > Magnoliopsida > Rosales > Rosaceae > Prunus > Prunus kanzakura. Next base: position 4,188,314 of record BPUM01000005.1, on the reverse strand, counting down.
TTATTTAACCTAGCCCTATAAAAATTTCTGGGTCCGCCATTGTTTGCAGTACTTTTCATCTAATGCATTTATTTGCTCCACCCATGCTGCTGGCATCGAGAAGACCACAACTTTTGAGAATTGTTTGACATATTTTGCACACCGCCATGTCAAGTTTTGCATGAAAATCTCATGGCACCCACAGATCATTACCCCTTGGGGATTTGACTGGTTGGATAGGAATGCCCCACCAGGTGTTTCTTGCAATTGACTGAACAAAGGATGGGCAGTAGACTGGACTCGATCATGACCCAATTCAAGTTCATTAGTGGAGGACTCACTCTGTGTTTGGTTCACTTCCGTGAATTAATGAGAAATTAATATCTATATAGTTTTTTATGAGAAGGGAAATCGAAGATTCATTTCCCATGTTTAGTAATACTAGAAAAATAACTACAAAATATCATTTTATTTCCTTTCCTATGTGTGGTTAGTGTATGGATTGAAAATACATTTTGTTTAGTTTTCCAATTATATCCCAAAATAAAAAATCATATATATTAAAAAGTGTAATTAATGTTTGCCATGGTATTTTTAATCGTTAATAGTGGTAAATTGGTCATAAAAAGTTGTAATTAATGCTTGTCTTGGTTTCCCATGAGGATGGATAATGAAACCCAATGTGGATGGAAGGTTTCATTTTCCCCTTATTTTCCCATGAAATAGGAAATCATTTCCCAAGTCTGGACTTACCAAACATAGGGAAACAAATAATTTATCATTCACAAGCTCCTTTTCCCATGAACCAAACGCAGTAAATACGAAGGTTTCTACTTTCTTAAAGTTCATTAGCTCGAACCTACCAGAAAAACCTAATTGAGAAAACTTTATCCTCTCTTCTCTCTCTCAAACTCTTTTGATGTGTTCCGGGGAGGGGGGAGGAGGCCACTCCTCCTCCTTTCTCCCTTTCTCTCTCTTCTCCTTACCTCCATACTTATTTTCCCTTTCCCCATCTACTGGATTTGGGGTTTAAATTGTGGGGAAGTTACTTGTGTCTAGAGATCTACTTAAATTTGTGGTTTTGTTGGTTGGTGTTTTAGTTGTAAGGTGACTGGCTGCAATCTTGGTGGTGTTCTCTATCTCCAAGATGGTAACGGCGTCTGTGGTGGTGGTGACAACGTCGGCGGTTGTTGGTTTTTGGTTGTTTGTTTGCAGTTTTCTTAATTTATAATAATTGCATCAACTCCTTGTGAGTTGGGTGTCTAATTATTTTCTAGTCTCTACTTGTATTTTGTACTTGTTAGAGTTAAAAGTTATAGTTGTATTGATAGATTTGGGTATTGTAATTCATGTCTGGTTTGTTCAGGCATGTGTCTTTTATGCCGAAATTTCTCTGGCCTTTTGTGGTTTGCATTTGGATTAACCATATGTGGTTACTTTGCTTCCATATTTGTATTTTCCCTTTGTGGGCATTTGTATTATCCATTTGTGGGCATTTGTACTTACCCTCGTAGCTGATGGTCTTTGTGCCTAATTTATGAATAAAATTATTGATTTTCTCTAAAAAAAAAAAAGAAGAAGAAAGTTCATTAGCTCGAATATTAATTGACTAGTATACTATTATAGATAAATTAATAATATTATTAAATTTGCAAGAGGCTTGTAGCTTAAGCGGTTAAAAGTTTCTACGCTCGAGGTCATAGATTCGATTCCACATGTTCCAATATCGCTTATATAATAAATAAAAATAATATTATTGGTAGATATGCCATGTGCAAGATGCATATACACACATGTGCATCCTTACTTTTGACACATGTGATTATCATTTCAAAACATTGTTGCTATACTGGGTTTTATTAATGTTTACTAAAAAATAGTATAGCCGCGCGGCTATACCTGTTTTGACACGTGGCACCTAGGCACTGTGCGGCTACCTTGGGTTTTTTCAAATAAAGGCTATACTCTATTTTTTTAATTTTTTCTGAAAAATAGTATAGCAGCGCGACTTTAGTCAATTTTTTGTTTGTTTTAATTGCCTTTAATAAATACTATATATTGGGATCCTTTTTTTCTTTTAAATTTTTTCTCTGATTTTCATTTATCGATAAGAGTAGTTTATAGCATTAGACATTACTATTAGGCCATTACCCGAGTCTCTATTGTCCCATTTTAATTTTTTACGTTTCTAGAGTTATTACCCGTATAAAGAATTTAGCACTTTCACGTTTAATACTCTATTATACACGTGCGTACGTATTTTTCAATCATACATAAGTGTTCTGTACACGTCTTAAAGACTAGTTAAATTTCACATTTTTAAAAAAAAAGAAGCAAACATACAATACTTATATTGTACATGTACGTACATATTTCTCATGTTTAATAAAACACACAAAATTTTCAATAAAACACACAAAATTCACGTATTAAACAAATAATTCTCACATATTATTGAATATAAATACTATATATATTTAAAAAAAATATTAAAATATTATATAGTGGTCGATTAATATCTGCTTTGGATATGTTGAAATTAACAAATTAATATCTATAAAGTATAAACTAATGCAACTAGGAGGGAGTTTTTTTTCTTAATTTTTCATTTATTAAATAGTATAGCTGCCTTTTAATATAATGTATTTAAATAGTATAGCCGTGCGGCTATATTACGATTTTTAAATAATAAAAAATAATATAGCCAGGTGGCAATACTTATTTTGACACGTGGCACCTAATCTCTAGGGTTATATATATATATATAGCCGAACGGCTATACTTTGTGTTTTTAATTTTTTGTAACAATGGTATAGCCGTTTGGCTATACTTATTTTGACGCATGGCGCTCACTCGCTAGACGGATCTTTATATATATATATATATATATATATATATATATATATATATATATATATATTAATAATAATAAATAGTATAGCCGTGCCGCGATACTCGGTTTTTTAAGTGTTTACTAAAAAATAGTATAGCCGATTTTTGACACGTTGGGCGCTGTGTGGCTACTCTTGTTTTATGTTTTAATAAAGAGTATAGCCTTGTTTTTTAATTTTTTTTAAAAAATAGTATAGCCGCCCGGCTGTACTAGGTTTTTTTTGGGTTTTAATTGCCTTTAATATATAGTATATACTGGGATCCTTTTTTTCTTTTAAATTTTTTCTCTTATTTTCGTTTATCGATAAGAGTAGTTTATAGCATTAGACATTAGTATTAAGCCATTACCTGAGTCTCTATTGTCTTATTTTAATTTTTTACTTTTCTAGAGTTATTATCCGTATAAAGAATTTCGCACTTTCACATTTAATACTCTATTATACACGTACGTACGTATTTTTCAATAATACATTCATATTTTGTACACATCTTAAAAACTCGGTAAAATTCACATTTTTAAAAAAAGCAAACGTACAATATTCATATTGTACATGTACATACGTATTTCTCTTGTTTAATACAAATTTTTTTTTATACAAATATTCCAATAAGACACACAAAATAATGATACACAATAATTTATAATAATAATAAAAAATGTAGATTATTATCCACCAAAAAAACTAGGTACAATAAATGAAATCCAAGTTCTAAAATAGTTAGATTATTATCTGGGAAAGATGGAACAAAATTTCAGAAAGGCAATAAGGAAAACTGTCTTTTTCGGCCAACACATTGTTGACTGTATTGATGAATTTTAATAATAAAATGGATAACCACAATAATTAATTGCAGACAAAAATTTTAGAGGGAATCACCACAATAAATTGGGGAACCAAAAATTAAAACACCACCCCATTACACGTTGAAATCTAAATAGGGGTATTTCGGCAATCAAAAAATCATAATAAATCAGAAATTGAGCTTAATAAGGTAACTTGATGAGTTGGGTCCTAGTCATTGGTTTTTACTTATAAAATTGGGTATTATTTATAGGAACAAAAAGTGAAGGGTTACATGTAAGGTAAGTTAAATTTGAAAGGTGTAAGCCAAATTTACTAATTATGATCAGTATATTCCGCTACTCCTAAATGGTGACCTTTTTTTTATATTTTTTTATTGTTGTTCTTGTTTTGCATTACCATAAATACCTTATTTCTACTTAGCCATACCATTTAGAGATATTTAGTCATATACCATTCTTAGCACTAATAATATAGATAAACCCTACACTATTTAATTTCTATAAACAAACCCAAAAAAAAAAATCCAAAAAATGTTAGCTAGACGTATTGAATTTAATTTTGATTATTAAATTACTTTGATGTCCTATTGAGTATTTTGGGTATTTTTATAAGGTTTTGGGGTTGGGCTTGTTTTAAAAAATTGATGGCAGTTTTGTAATTTATAAGAAGTTAAAAGTCTCTTTGTTATGTTGTAAATGGGCTTTGGGTGTGTTTTTAAAGTCCATTTTATATAGGGTTTTTTTTTTAATTATTTATAATTTGGGCCCTTATATTGGATATAATAGTGAATCTCTCGATAATTTTTCACTCAAATTTGCTACGAAGGCAAAGCTGAATTATTGATGTATCTTCCAATATGGCCCGCTTGGTTTGTACCTTTCATCTAATGCATTTATTTGCTCCACCCATGCTGCTGGCATCGAGAAGACCACAACTTTTGAGAATTGTTTGACATATTTTGCACACCGCCATGTCAAGTTTTTCATGAAAATCTCATGGCAGCCCTATGGGGATTTGGCTGGTGTGTGGGCTTTTTCGTTCCGGTAGCTACTGCGAGCCTGGGTTGCAGTAAGGAACGAACTGATGAGATTATCCCCCTGTGTCTGAGTTCGAAGATCAAGCCCCAAGAATGTCTCGAAAGGGTAGTGAAGCTTTAGGAAACTCCTTCGTTAATTACCTTCACCAACGAAAATAACATGAACTTACAGATAAATTTTCTAGCTTGGCATGAGAGCAAAATTGTCATGAGTTTAGCACTTAAAGAGAGAGAGTTATGAGTTCTTAGGGAAAAAATGGAGGTATTCAGATAAGAGAGGAAGGGTTGTAGGGAGGCGTGGCAGAGTATAAGGGAGAGAGATGAGAATGGGTGGCTTAAGCATTTTTCCGGCAGCCTGACAGAGACTCTGTCAATGATACAACAGTCTGCCAGAAGAGGGAAAATTATGGAGAATGGTGAATATAACACGAATTTGCTGGGTTTTGCAGGTGAGAGAGGAAGCTTGTTCTCTAGATGTGGATGATGCTTGTTGGGTAGAAGAGGCCTCATTTTATAGGCGCTGGAAGCTATCCTTTCCCAAGAAACCCTAATGGTTTCTATCCAATTTGGCCAAGCTTTTCCCTTCCTTTCTTCTCCCTTCTTTTGACTTATCTTACTTTGGCAAAATCTCCTCTGTCCAATCTCACAAAATAAGGGATTTTGGGAGCTCAATGCTGTTCCCGCAGCTGCCATGGGGGAGAACTTCTTATTTCCAGCCATCTCCTTTCCTTCTTCTATGGCCAGATCTGATAAGGGAAAGAAATGGGTATGCATGCTGGTTCAAAGAGTGATTTCCTTCCTAGCAGTCTGAGTGCCAAGATCCCTGGGTCTTTTGGATGTCTTTGCTTGAAACTTGTTCCTTTTCTATGTACTAGAGCTTCCCAGCAGCTCTGCACATGTGGTCCTCCCAGCCCCTTTCGTGGCTTTGTTCTCCAACCAAGTGTTGAGGCTTTTGCTGCCCCCTATTCAAATTGTATGGGCCTCTTGAGACAACAATATGATTTATCAAATAAATGAGTTAACCTTATCAAGTGTTGGGCCATTTTGGTTGAAGTAATGAGCTATTTTATGGTTGGGCTATTTTGGTTGGAATAATGGGCTATTTTGGTTGAAGTAATGGGCTACTTTCTCCCTTGTGCTTACCCACGTTTGGGCCTAAGAAATGGGCTTGAGTCCTGAGGCTCCCAAGCAACCCGGGACTTCCATTTCTCGGCCCATCAATAGGCCTCATGATAATTTATTACCATCCATACCACAACCCACTCAAGCAAGCCCTGGGCATTTGCGTGGCTTGAGTCCACTTAAGCTTGTAGCGTGGCTGGGTGTAATAATAATGATTTTCGCTTGGCATTGCATGTCGCTTGGCGTGCTTGAATTTTGTCGCCTTTAAAAGGGACATGATGCTTGACAGGATAATTAGCATGGGCTTGTAGAGCCAGTGCATTTTATAGGCTCTAGCTTGGCAGATTACATATTTATTTGGCATGGCACGTGGATCGTGACTCGTGCGATCGTGAATGACGAACTTTCGCATGCTCGAATTTGGTTTCTTCTTAGTACGGTATTGTACTGGTCCCGGAATATATTTGGCCTAGCTTTGGATTTTTTTGGGCCTCAACAGCTGGTTGGATAGGAATGCCCCACCAAGTGTTTTTTGAAATTGACTGAACAAAGGATGGGCAGTAGACTCGATCATGACCTGGTTCAAGTTCATTAGTGGAGTACTCACTCTATGTTTGGTTCACGAAAATGAATTGATGAGAAATCAATCTCTATGTAATTTCTCATGAAAAGAGAAATTGAAGATTCATTTCCTATATTTGGTAACATTGAGAAAATAACTAGAAAATATCATTTTATAATTTCCTTTCCTATGTGTGGTTAGTGTACAGATTGAAAATACATTTTGTTTAGTTTTCTAATTGTATCCCTAAATCAAAAATCATATATATTAAAAAGTGTAATTAATGTTTGTCATGGTATTTTTAATTGTTAATAGTGGTAAATTGATCATAAAAAAAATTGTAATTAATGCTTGTCTTGGTTTCCCATGATGAGGGAAAATGAAAGCCAATGTGGATGGAAGGTTTCATTTTTCCCCTATTTTCCCATGAAACAGGAAATCATTTCCCAAGTCTAGCCTTACCAAACATGAAAAAGCAAATAATTTCTCATTCCCAAGCTCCTTTTCCCATGAACTAAATACAAAGGTTTCTACTTTCTTAAAGTTCATTAGCTCGAACCTACCAGAAAAACCTAATTGAGAAAACCCTAGCCTCCCTTCTTTTTATCAAACCTCTTTTGTTGTGTTCCGAGGAGGGGGGATGAGGCCACTCCTCCTCTTATCTCCCTCTCTCTCTCTTTTCCTTACCTCCCCACTTATTTTCCCCTTCCCCATCTACTGGATTTGGGGTTTTAATTGTGGGGAGGTTACTTGTGTCTAGATGTGCTTGGATTTGTGGTTTTGTTGGTTGGTGTTTTAGTTGTAAGGTGACTGGCTGCAATTTCGGTGGTGTTCTATGTCTCCAAAGTGGTGACGGAATTGTGGTGGCAGTGGCGGTGGCAACATCGGCGATTGTTGGTTTTTGGTTGTTTATTTGCAGTTTTCTTGTGCCTAATTGTTTTCTAGTCTCTACTTGTATTTTGTACTTGTGAGAGTTAAAAGTTGTAGTTGTATTGGTAGCACATGCCTAGTTTGTTCAGGCATCACTACAAAACAGAATCCCTTTTGCGAGGGGATTTTGTCGTTGCAAAAAGCCTTTTGCTGTCAGAAATACCCTTTTTCAACGGCAAAAGTCCAATGGAAGTCGTCACTAAAAGGCTGGTTGCAAATACATCATTTTCGACCATTCCGTCGCCGATGCTTCGTAGCTATTGCTTAAATTTCTATCGAAAATGAATTTTTAAAACGACCCTACATATTTATTTCTGACCGTACATGTGGTCGTAATTACTTATATGATTGTCAGAAATAGTTCTCTTATCTAGATTTCTTGTTTTTGCGAATTCATATTTTCGATCAATGAGTGTCATTAGAAATAATGTTTTCCGACAATGATATATTATTTGTAAGGGCTAGATTTCGTCGCAATTATCATTACCAACCAAAAGGGTTCGTGGAAAATATATAATATCTTGTCGGAAAAGAGTATAACAAAATATTTCCGATGGGCAAGTTATGTCGAAAATATATAATATCTTTGTGTATTTAATATGTTACTATTTATTTAGATCTAATATGTCATTGTATTAATTTGAATATAATTATTTGTTATGTATGCAGAGAACATAAAAACATTCTAATTCAGTCTAGTGTTGATAATGTGGAGGAGTCACATAGGCTTCAATTTTCAAACTGGATTTCTAAAAGGGTATGGATAATATTGTATTGGAAAAACTATTGACTGTCATAGATGTTTATTTAAAAATATTTTTTCCTTTCTATGCAGGTCACTTAACTATACAATGATGGTAAAGTTAGTAAGCAAATGCTTTCTTTGGCTCGAGGTCCTGAAAGACGAGTAACTCATTATCTTGTTTATTATATTCGTGGTTTTAGATTTCATACATTGCAGCGTGATGAGAATAAAAAAAAACACAAAATAGTGGAGTTATGGTTAAGGGGGAGAATCAGATTGACGATGTGCCTTGGGATCGAACCTTAGTAGATATTGTTGAGCTCCGTTACACATAAGAAAATAGAGTTGTATTGTTCAATTGTGATTGGTATGACACAACACGAAAAGGAACATGTTACAAGATAGATCGTTATGGAATAATAATAAAACCCCTTGCATGACCAACTTTTGCGCAACGAAATAATATTTGTCGCGCAAAGTGACTTTGTGCGACGAAAGATAAAAATTCATTGCTAAAAGTCTTACGTGACTAAGTTTTGCGCAACGAAAACCATATCGTCGCACAAAGCCACTTTGCGTGACAAAAAAAAATCGTCGCACAAACTCTTTACAAAAATAAAAAAAATAAAAAAATACTTTTTTAAAAATCTTTGCATGACTTTGTGCGACCAATTATTCCACTTCGTTGCACAAAGTATTGCGCTACCAAGTGTGGTTGGTCGCGTAAAGTCTTTACAAAAATAAACAAATAAATAAATTATTTTTTAAAATCTTTGCAAGACTTTACGCGACCAATTACCATACTTCGCTGCACAAAGTATTGCGCTACCAACTGTGGTTGGTCGTGCAAAATCGTTACAAAAAGAAATAAAATTTAAAAAAAATATTTTAAATCTTTGCATTACTTTGTGCAACCAATTATTCAACTTCGTTGCACAAAGTATTGCGCTACCGAGTGTGGTTGGTCGCAAAATGTCTTTACAAAAATAAATAAAATATTTTTAAAAATCTTTGCAAGACTTTGCGCGACCAATTACCATACTTCGTTGCACAAAGTATTGCGCTACCAAGTATGGTTCGTTGCCCAAAGTCTTTACAAAAATAAATAAAATAATTTTTTTAAAAAAAAAAAATCTTTGCATGACGTAATCCAAATATTTCGTCGCCTAAACCAATTTATTTTTGTTTTTTTTTTATTTTGTATGCATAACACTTAAGAAATTAAACGGTATATATATTTATTAAGTAGCTTTAAATTTATTATTTTAGATTGGATCAGATTTTTGTTAGAAAAATATATTATTGTAGTTCGGATTGGGTTTTTGTTAGAAAATATATATTTTAAATTGACAATCAAATTAGTTCATTGTATTCATATAGGGTCAAGGAGTGTATTTATAAAAAATCATCAAAATCGAAATTGAAATAACCGTTAAATCGTGATTTTTGATTTATAACCGTCGAAATGTTTTGTCCTAGTACTTGATCTCTGAATGTTTATTTTTTCCGATTTTTGGCGTATATGATCTCGAAGTATAAACAAACAAGTTTGACGGTTGGATAGTTGAAACTAGTTTTGTAGAATGTGTATGCCATCAAAACAATACATTCACTAACAATTAAGAGTTTATTTATACTTTTGTTAAATATAACATAAGATTTTGTGGTATCCACTGGTGTAAAAATTTTAAATTGAAGATCAAATTCAGTCATTGTATTCATATAGGGTCAAGGAGTGTAGCTGTAAAAAATCATCAAAATCAGAGTTCAAATAACCGTTAAATCATGATTTTTCGTTTATAACCTTCGAAATGTTTGGTCCCATTACTTGATCTTTGAATGTTTATTTTTTTCGATTTTTGGCGTATATGATCTCGAAGTATAAACAAACAAGTTTGACGGTTGGATCGTTGAAACTAGTTTCGTAGAATGCATATGCCATCAAAACAAAGTATTCACGAACAATTAAGAGTTTATTTATACTTTTGTTAAATATAACATAAGATTTTGTGGTATCCACTAGTGTAAATATTTTAAATTGAAGATCAAATTCAGTCATTGTATTCATATAGGGTTAAGGAGTGTAGCTATAAAAAATCATCAAAATCAGACTTCAAATAACCGTTAAATCGTGATTTTTCGTTTATAACCTTCGAAATGTTTTGTCCCATTACTTGATCTCTGAATCTTTATTCTTTCTGATTTTTGGTGTATATGATCTCGAAGTATAAACAAGTTTGACCGTTGAATCGTTGAAACTAGTTTCGTAGAATGCATATGCCATCAAAACAATATACTCACTAACAATTAAGAGTTTATTTATACTTGTATTAAATATAACATAAGATTTTGTGGTATCCACTAGTGTAAATATTTTAAATATTTTAAAACCAATAGCACGATGTCAAAATGTAAACATGCGTGGGCTACCAATTATTTTTTTATTTAGTTATACATTATAAATTTTAAGATATAATTGTTTTCATAAGTTTTTATTATTTTTTGAAAACTTTGCTCAACGAATATCAATATTTCGTCGCCTAACCCTTATTTACTTATTTTTATATTTTATATTGTCAAACTAAATTATTTCTTTATTTTTTAATATTTTCAATCGTAAAATAAAATTATTTTATTTTTTTATTATTCATAACAATTATTTTTATAAATATTGCGCTACGAACCAATTTTTCGTCACGCAAAACCCTAAAAATTTAGGCGGGTACCAATAATGGGACGCGGGATTTTTTTGGTCGTGCAAAACTTTGCAAGACAAATAATTCGTCGCACAAAACTCTAAAAATTTGGGCGGTCACCAAAAATGGGAATTTTTTTGAAGGCTTTGCGCGCCCAATATATAGTGTTTCGTTGCCCAAAGTATACTCTAAAAATTTGGGCAGGTAAAAAAAATGGGACGCGGGAATATTTTGGTCGCGCAAAACCCTAAAAATTTGGGCGGGCACCAAAAACGGGAATTTTTTTTAAAGACTTTGCTCGACCAATATAATATTTCGTCGCGCAAAGTGATATGGTTTTTAAAACCAAAATAACTCCTCCACCATTTTCTCAAAGTCTTCTACTCTTAGGGACAAGCTTATGAACGGGGTAAATCAGGCCAAGAATTCGGCAATTGATGTCAACTGCCTTGAAGCAAACTACGAAGAACTGAATGATGACGAAGATGTGATAATCTCCCGAGGAGACAAGGGTCCCTGCATTGAGTTCTCTGACAGAGCTATGAACCGCCTGTGCCAACCGTGGAAAAACGCTTTGATCATTAAACTGCTTGGTCGTTCCCATACCTATAACTACCTCCAAGCTCGCCTCCAACAAAGATGGAATTTGAAGGGGGGCTGGAAACTAGTTGATTTGGTGAACGATTACTTTGTGGTTAAGTTTGACCTTGAGGAAGACCTCAACTTTGTCTTAACTGGTGGACCATGGATTATCTCAGGCCAGTACCTACTGATGCAAAAGTGGAGACCGGGCTTTTGCCCCGCTAGTGAGAAGATTACGAGAATGGCTGCGTGGATTCGTGTCTCTGCTATCCATCTAGAGTGTTTTGATATCTGGGCTTTGAAAAGAATTGGAAGTCTACTGGGGAAATTATTGAAAATTGATGCTCTTACCACATCGCAAAATCGCGGTAAATTTGCTAGGCTCTGTGTGGAATTAGACTTATCCCAACCTTTGGAAGCCTTTGTTAAGATTAATCAAAGCTGGTATAACATAGAATATGAGGGTTTACCTGATATTTGCTACTTCTGTGGCAAATATGGCCATAAGAGAGAAGATTGTGACTTGAACAAACCCAGTGGTGCCCTTCCAAATGCTGGGATTTCTACTGAGGAGCGAATGAACCAACCAACCAATGAAGATGGGAAGACTACTACGGACCTTACAATGCAAGAGGGTTTACGTGGTCCATGGATGATTGTTCCCCCAAGAAGAAAAGCTGTGCCTAGTAGTAAGGGGAATGGTGGTAAAACTGCTGGAGACAAAACTCAAGGGTCTCGTTTTGTTGTCTTCAGCAATATGGATGAGAACGTGGAAACAGAGGCGTTGAAGGTTGGTGTTAACGTGGATAAGATCCTTCCTGATCAAGCTGGGCCTTCCAATGGAAAAGGATATACTAAGAAGATATGGACAAAATCCATGGCAACTAAGAAAGTGGATAGAAATGCTCTCCAGGATATTTCTAACAAACCACGTATGAGTCCCCATTTGGTTTCAAGTAGTCCCCTGGCTAAAAGTGCTGGAGCTAAGCCTAATATTAGGCCTATGGGCAATAAGGGTAAAGGGGTGATTGGAGGGGATAGTGGTTCCCCTACTCAAGGTGTAGCTGGAATGGTGGGAAATTTGGTCCATGTCCAAACTGTCCCAAAGGAAAATGGTATCTATATCTTTGGACACCAACCCCCCAATATTGTTGCCAATCCTAACATTGCGAAGGAACATAATGGAAACTATAATGTTGATATCTTGACTCCTGATGCTCAGGATGGCTGCACTGTAACTGAAACATTTGATGGTTTGGAAAACCAAGACCAAATCCCCAATGGAGGAGTAGCAAACATCTTCTCCAGTAACTTAGGAGGGACTTTGCCTGATTGCTGAGGCCCATGCCTTAAGGTTACTTCATCCCTGGATTTTATTATTAATGAATATTTTATCTTGGAATGTCAGAGGTGCTGCAAACACCAAGTTTAAAAATTGCATGCTGGATCTGTGTCGGACTCACAGGTTGGATATCTTGTTTGTTTGTGAACCACGTGTTAGTGGCCAGAAAGCTCTCTCCATCGTTAAGTCTTTAGGCTTCTCCCATTATGAGATTGTCGATGCTGAGGGCTTCTCTGGTGGATTATGGCTTCTTTGGAAAGATAGTAATGTTAAAGTGGATATTATTGGCACCACTGACCAGGCCATTTCTGCCGTTGTTTCGTGGCCTGGTCAAACTCCTTGGATCTTCACTACAATCTATGCTAAGCCTTGTGTTAACAAACGTGACCAATTATGGAGCTATCTCAGTTTTGTGAACAGTTGCCACCAGATGCCATGGCTTATTGCTGGGGATTTTAATGAGATGTTGTGTGTTAATGATAAATTGGGAGGCCTTGATCCGAGGAAACTAAGGGGCTTCAAAGATTGGTTTAATGACCACAGTATGGTGGACCTTGGCTTCTCAGGTCCCAATTTTACTTGGACAAATGGAAGGGTGTTTGAAAGAATTGACCGGGCTATCTGTAATTTAAAATGGAGGGGCATGTTTAGTGATGCAAACGTTATCCACCTCCCACGAATTAAATCTGACCACTGTCCTCTCAAGATCTGCCTTCAGTCTAGCTTCATTTCTTCTCCAAGCCAAAGACCTTTTAGGTTTGAGGCTATGTGGTTGAAGCATGATGCTTTCAGGGAATTCATTGGGCAACAGTGGAACCATGGAACTGGCGATGCCATTGATAAATCCTTCCAACTCACTGATCCTTTGAAGCTGTGGAACTTTAATGTTTTTGGGCAGCTAAGAAGTAGGAAGGCCACTATTTTGGGCAGGTTGAATGGTATCCAAAAGGTCTTATGCCATGGTCCTAATGATTTCCTCAGTAACCTTGAATCAAAGCTTATGGAGGAGTACAATGAGCTTCTTGATCAAGAAGCTGCCTTTTGGCACCAAAAATCACGCTTGCAGTGGCTGTTGGAAGGGGATAGAAATACAAAATTCTTTCATATGACTACCTTAATTAGAAGGAGAAGGAATAAGATTGAGAAATTGAAGAATGAGGGGGGCATGTGGATTGATGACACAACCGGCATCAAAGTTCTTGCAGCTAACTACTTTTCAAGCCTCTTCTCCAACAACCTGGTTGTGGATGGTAATATTACTATCCCCAACCTTTTTCCTACTCTAGATACGACGGATCTTGAGCTTTTGAGGAGGAATGTTGTTCCAGCTGATGTTAAAGAAAGTCTCTTCAGTATTGGGGGATTGAAAGCTCCTGGGGTGGATGGTTATCCGGCTTGTTTTTACCAGAATCAGTGGCTGACTTGTGGTAAAGATATTATTGAAATGGTCTGTAAAGCCTTTCATGATTGTCAGTTCTCTGAAAAGCTCAACTACACCTTAATCACTTTGGTCCCTAAAGTGGATAACCCAATGTCTATGACGCAATTCCGCCCAATTAGCCTTTGTTGCACCCTCTACAAAGTTATTTCCAAAATCTTGGTGGCTAAATTGAGACCCATCCTCCCCAATCTTATCGGCCCTAACCAGGTCAGTTTTGTTCCCGGAAGACACATTACTGACAACATCCTCATTGCCCAAGAGATCATGCATAAATTCAAAACTTCAAAAGGTAAAAAGGGTTTTATGGCTTGGAAGATTGACTTATCTAAGGCTTATGATCGCCTCAACTGGTCCTTCATTGAGTATGTTCTGGGTGAGGTTAACCTACCGGCGAACGTCATTCAACTTATCATGCACTGTATTTCGACTGTTCGTTACCAGGTTTGTGTGAATGGAGAACTCACTACTCCCTTTTATCCCAAAAATGGGATCAGGCAAGGTGATCCTCTATCCCCTTATATCTTCGTGCTTTGTATTGAAAAGCTCTCTCACTTAATCTTTGAGGCTGTTAGACAGAAGAAGTGGAAACCAGTCAAGTCCTCCCAGGCGGGCCCTGCGGTTTCGCATTTATTTTTTGCTGATGACCTGGTGCTCTTTGCTGAGGCTAGTCCCCAACAGGCAAGAGTCCTGAAAAGTTGCCTTGATGTGTTCTGCAAAGCGTCGGGCCAAACTGTTAACTTTGAGAAATCTATTGTTTATTGCTCTCCTAATACGCCCAGTGAGACTACTCGTGAGATCAGTGCTATTTGTCTCTCCCCTATCACCAACAACTTGGGGAATTATCTGGGCATGCCTCTTCTCCACTCCAGAATCAGTCGGCAAACCTATGGTAACCTGTTGGCTAAAGTCCATAGTAGACTTGCTTCATGGAAAAGTAAACTGCTTAATTACGCAGGAAGGGCCACTCTCATCCAATCGGTCACTTCAGCCATTCCTATCTATGCAATGCAAACCATCAAGTTACCTGCAAGCATCTGTCAGGATTTGGATCGGTTGAATAGAAACTTCTTTTGGGGAGGTACTGAAAAGAAAAGTAAGATCCCTCTGTGCCAATGGAACCTTGCGTGTACACCTAAGGACAAGGGAGGCTTGGGATTTAAGCGTGCTTCTAATATGAATCAAGCCCTGCTTGCTAAACTCAGTTGGAGAATTCATAAGAAGGAAGATGGCCTATGGACTAAAATATTTGAGGCAAAATATCTGAAGGATCGCTCTATCTTCGACCCTTCTTTAAAGACTCAATCTACCTGCTCTTCTACTTGGAAAAGCATTCTTTACGGGTCTGACCTCTTATCCAAAGGTATATCTTGGCGTATTGGTATGGGGGATCGGACTTTGTTCTGGAAAGACAAATGGCTCTCTGACAAACCTCTCCTTGAGCATACTGGGACCTTGAACCCCATTGAGCAAGATTGCCTTGTCTCTAATTTCTTTAAAGATGGTTGGTGGGATATTCCTAAGCTTAGAACTGTGGTTTCTGAGGAACTTGTACAACAGATTGCATGTCATCCTATTTGCTGTCTTAATGGTATGCAGGATACTCAAATTTGGTCTCCTACCTCAAACGGTATCTTTACAGTTAAGTCAGCTTATAATTTGTTTTTCAGTAACCATGGCGTTGTCTCTTTGCCCTGGAAAGTCCTCTGGAAAAAGAAATTGCCCCCTAAACTCCACTTCTTTCTCTGGCTCTTGCTTCATGGTAAAATTTTATCCAATGAACAGAGAGTTATTAGACAGATTGCTGTGGACCCTACCTGCGATGTGTGTGGTTGGTGCTCTGAGTCCATTATTCACATCCTTAGGGATTGCCCTCGAGCCCGTTCTGTTTGGAATTCCATCCTCCAGCCCAACCACAACCCCCACTTCTTCCTTGCTGACACCCAACCTTGGCTCCTGAGCAATATTTTTGCTAAAGGTAATTGGTCTGATGAGCTACCCTGGAGTGTTGTCTTTATCTTCACCTGTTGGTACATTTGGAAGTGGCGAAACAATTTCATCTTTAAGGATAAAGAGGATCTCCCTTATACTCCTAGGCGTGTAATTGTCTCTGCTGCTAATGAATGGTTCCAAATCATCCATAATAGCATTGGGCATAGTGAGAAAGTTCAAGCCTTCTTTGTCTGGGTTCCTCCTAGCACTGGCTATTGCAAACTCAATGTCGATGGGTCCAAGCGTATGGCCTCGGGTTGTATTGGGGCTGGAGGTGTTATCAGAGATGAGCATGGCAAGTGGATAAGTGGCTTCTCTGTGAATCTGGGAATGGGCCAGGTGTTGGACGCTGAGTGTTGGGGTTTATATTTTGGTTTGAAGCTGGCTGTGGCAAAGGGGTTGTCTAAACTTATTGTGGAGTTGGATTCGGCTGTGGCTGTTCAACTTATCCACAAAGCTGATCACTTGGATTGCCACCCTCTTGCTCCCTTAATTAATAGCTGCTGTGATCTAATGAAGCAAGTTGGGGATTGTGTGGTCCATCATATTTACAGGGAGATAAACTGTGTCGCAGATAGGCTTGCTAACTGGAGTCACAACCTGGACCTTGGTGTTTGTGTCCTTGATATTGCTCCTCCTTGGGCAAGTGACCTCTTGGATGAGGACTTGATTGGGATTCCCAGAGCCCGTTTAATTTGTTCTTAAGTCTCTTTTTTGTCTGTTCCTGGGGCTTTGCCCCCTATGTTTATCAAAAAAAAAAAAGTCTTCTACTCTTACCTCTCCTCTCTCTTTCCCTCTCCCCAAATCCTACCCTTTCTCTCACACTCACTCCTCTCACTTAATTTCTCATCTCTCTCTTCACTATCTCTCACTCTCACTCACTCTCTCATCTCTCTTTTCATCATCTCTCACTCTCACTCACTCTCTCATCTCTCTCTCTCTCACTATCTTCTCTAATTCTCTCACAATCACTTCTCCCTCTCATTCTCACTCACTCAAAATCTTGCCAAAAGGTATATTCTCTCCAAATTTTAAATTTGTTTCATTAATATGTGTTTTTGGAGTTAGTTTTGAGTTTATGCCAATTTTTTGTTGTTATTTTATGTTATTTTTTCGTTATTTGAAAATATTTGTGTTTTTTTTTAGGGAATCGTCGAGACTTTGACTGCTAAAGTTGAGGATTTGGACGCTATCGAAACATATCCTCCGCCACTACCACCACAATAGGCTTGTAGATTTTATTATTGTACTTTGTTAATTTATGTGTACATTTTGAATATTATATATATTGGATAATTTGACCACTATTTTTCATATGTAATTTTATTTTGAATATGTCAATTTAAATTAAAGTAATTTTTAAAAAAAAATCATATAATTAAATTAAATTTAAAAAGTGAAAATTTGAAAAAATTAATATAATGAAATTGATATAAGAGAAATAATAAAACAAAATGTCAAAAACCTTGTGCGACAAAATATTTCGTCACACAAACTATTAAATTAGTTTATTTTAAATTCGTCGCGCAAAGTAGTTAGGATTCATCGCGCAAAGTAGTTAGTATTCATCGCGCAAAGTAGTTAGGATTTTGTGCTTAAGTTACCAAACAAGAGAGTTGTCAATTTCTCCTCTTAAATTTCTGACTTTTAGCTTAGGGCTCGTTTGGGAGTGCTTTTGGAGCAGCGAAAAGCGCTTCTAAATGGGTGAAAACGCTTCTGTCTTTTAAAAATGGTGTTTGGAAAAAATTTCAAAAGCGCTTTGAGTGAGATCCAAAAGCACTTGGAGTGGTTTTGGAAGAAGCACTTGAGAGGTGCTTCTTCTTAAAAGCGCTGCAGGACAAAAACACGGGAAGCACTTGGCTCCCTTTAATGAAACTTTTAAAATGCCAAAAATACCCATATTTAAGTTTTTTAAATGCCAAAATACCCTTTCTTTCATTTTCTCTCTCTCTCTCTCTCTCTCTCTCTCCTATGACAACAGCGCTGAAAATCTCGAGTCACAAAGTCAAGGCATTATCATTAAACTTCAACGGTAACACCACAGTAAAGAGGATCATCATAGAGACTCCCAACATTGTTTCTTATGAATACAGTGGTGGTGACAAATTTCCGCCTTTGTTTTCTTTGAAATCGACGAAGCTAGAAAACGCTTATCTTTCCGTAAGTCCCGTGAGTGCTATTGTCACTTCATGGTTTCTTCAACTGCCACAATATCTTTGGAAGTTCAAGCCAAAAGAAGGGGTGGTCTTCAACTTTCACTATCCTTCCGTCTCTCTTTAAATTATTTGGAGGTTTGGTATTTGTTCTGAAGAATATAATTCTGTTTCTCTCATTCATGGTATCCTTCTTGTTTATGCTTGTTGCAATTCCTTTTTGTATTCTTTTGAATTTCCAGAATTTATTAATGTGGCAAGGGAATGAATTTGATTATATTTGATCCTACCTCTCATTACTTGCACAGCTCTCTTATGATTAATGTATTAATTGTATTTTTGTCACCTTAATTAGCTTATTTTTCTAAATGCAGATCAGATTTGTTGGAGCAGAATTAAGAGAAGAAACAATTCCTCCAGTTTCGAAAATTCAGTATTTGGGATTCTTTAAAAAAAATTTAAGTACTTTTAAAAGCGTTTTTACTGTGTCAACCAAACACTCAACAAAATATCAAAAGTGCTTTTATATAGTGTAAAAGCACTTTTAAATGTGACATCCTAACGACAAACTGCTTCTTTGTAGAATCGCTTATGTCATAAGCGCAATTGGCATAAGCACTACTAGCATAAGCGCTTCGCTTATTTTCCTCATCCAAACGGAGTTAGGGTTTAGGGTTTATAATGTTGATGGGTTTGCATGTCTTGTTGTGCTTGTGTGTACAATATCAAGCTCCTCTTCTTGGAAGCGTAGTAGGCTAGTCGATAGTAATGATGGATGATGCCGTACAGGCAGTCCCTCAGCCCCACCACGTCAAACGTCTCAATAAATCTCAAATCGGTCGTCCTAGATTTCGCGCCCGCGAATCTCTGGTACTCCTCAAACACCGAAGTCAAGCACCAATTCTGAAATTTCCTCAGCACACCCACGAGACAACCCGTCCGATGCTTGCCACGTTTACAGTGGATCAACACCGGATGGTTCCTCACGTCGATCAACACCTTCAGAGCCTCCAAGATCGTCTGCTTGGGGATCAACGCAGCCGAAGAAGAAGCCTCCTTCTTCCCCTCGATTCCGAATTGGAACAGTTGGATGTTTTGAGACCGAAGAAACTCCAGATTCTCCTCCGGGTAGGGATCGGGGCACAGATATATGATGGATCGGAGTTGAAGGGTTTTGAGGAATGGGAAATTGGGCGACTGAGGGAAGCCTGATCTGAAAATGCCCTCGTCCACCATCGAGAAATTGATCGGCGGCTCCAAAACGTCGTTGTCGTCCTGGATCATCTTCTGTTTCGCTGCGGTTTCTTTCTTAAATTGCAACTAAGCGATATCATTTGCTTGATTTGACGGAGTGATTGCACAGTTCGAATATATTTATATGCGAACTAACTATCTAACCGAATCCAACAATGAGCCAATTTAGTTTCTAAACGAACTAACTAAATCCCTAACTGATTAGAATTCCTAGAACTCGAACGTTGTCGTACTGTTTTATTATGCTTCTAGTAGAGGAAGTAGCTCTAGGAATTTGTTTTATTTTTATTTTTTAACTTTAAACTTTTACATCTCAAAATTCGTGTTTGTTGTAAAAACAGAGATACGGTAAAAAACGAAGTGGATTTGGATTACGAGTTTTTCCCAAGCCGAAGAAGAAAGGTTAATCACTATGTAATTTATTAGCAGGTGTAGCAGGGCATTTTTGAAATAGTCAAAATAATATAAATAAACAAACAACAAAGTATATCTTATATTAGTGTAACATCCCGACCCAAAATATTAATAAGTTTGGATTTAATTAAATTAAAAACTGAATTTTCAATTTTTGCCCTTGAAGTGGGGGCAAAAAGGTCAATTTTTATCCGAGAAGAGTTTGGAGCAACGGGTGATATTTTTAGGAAGATTGTACTGAGCCGAGTCCGTAGACATGCAATAAGCTCGATTCGGACTTGAAACGAAAAAATTTCGATTGAAAAATCATCGAGGGCATAATTGAAATTATTTCAAAATTTTTAATTTGGTTATAAAAATCAGAAATCCTTTTTCTATTTCTCATTTCTCTCTCTCTCTCTCTCTCTCCCTCCCCCTGCGACAGACCCGACTCCTTCACTCTGCAAAACCCCCAGCCACCGCCACCGACCACCGTAGCCCACACAGCCGGAGCCAAGTTGACCGGCCCGGCCCTGCCGTCTCTTCCCCCGCCATCTCTGCCGTCGCCAGCCGCTTCAGCCATCGGAAAAACCTAGAAAATTTGCTGGTTTTTGACAGAAATTCCAAGCGCTCGTTCTCCTTCAATTCTCCACCAAATTAGTCGAGTGAGGTATGGATTCTAGACTATTTTTCGTGCTCTAGCTGCCTGTTGGATAGGATTTCAGAAATTTTGAGAGTTTGGAGCTCGATTTTGAAATTAGGTTTCAGCCGGTTTTCAATTTGAATTTCCGGCCACTTCCGTCGAGAATTTGGGGTATGCCAAGAACAAAAGTGACTCCAAATTAGGTGTTTTACCTAGGGTAGGAGTTTGGAGCCAAAATTCTTAGTTTTTCCGGTCACCTGAACAGTGATCAAGCCACCCACGCGCTGCCGGCGCGTGGACAGTCCGGTAGGGGTCACATTTTATCCTAAAATGATCCTTATATTGTCACGAGCGCATAGGAGTTTACGGATCTCAATTTGGATATCGTTTGGGCCTCGAACGAATTTGACATATTATGTGAATTTTGGGTTTGATGTGTTTGGACCGTTGGATCAAACCCAATTTCACGTATGTTGTTCCCTGTATTCTTAGGATCGTATAGGAATTCGCGGATCGTGAATCGGAGCTCCGGATATTCTGATTCATTAACTTAAAGTTTGACCGTCCGGTTGACCGAGTGTCTTCCGAGGCTTTTCCAGTGCTTGAAACCCTTAGTTTGGACCTTAGGAACGTCTCGTTCCTCGTACTTAAGAGAAACCCGGGAAATTAGAATTTTTACTTAGTCTTCTTTTGAAGCGTTGGATTTTAATATCGTGTTCGTATTCTGAAATAGGTAATCCGACTCCTCCTTCACAGCAGGCGGGACCCTCTCAGGGTCACGCAGCTTGGGACTACTTGTGAGTGGACTTTGTTTTCAAATAAATTGCATGAGTTTTATGATGAAATTACTATGCATAAGAATTTAAGGGTTTATGGAAATTCTCTTTATACTTATTATTCGAAACTATTATTTTTATAAAGTATTGATGATATATTTGGGTTTTGAACAGATTCAAGTATCTTGCATGATATATGTATGTTATTTGAGAAAGTATTATATTTGTTGAGTATGTGTGGGGTTACGAGAGTAGAAAGTCAGTTTGGATTGCTATAAGCACTACCCTGTGTACCTCCCCTGATTTGGATTGTGGATATGGAATTGTGAGATACTTGGAAATGTCGGAACCCGGGGCATACCTTAACGGGGTGTCGCTGTAGACCCTTAATTGGGTAGTCTGCGCGCGTAGGACTGTTTATAGGCGTACGGGTCTTGATTCTTCGTCCGTACGTGCTGGCTGAGAGTTAGTCCTCCAGTTGGACGGCTCGTCCCTAGCCACATAGTCCATTTGAGGGCTGATAATTGTGAGCTAGTCAACAATCCCCTGTTGAATTGTTTCCCCAGTATAATTAGGTGTGTCTTATGTATGTATATATAGCTATGCATTTGTTCTTGTTTCTGAGTGAGGATACTTTCCCGCTCGTCGTGCCATCTGGCACGGGGTTTGAGAGTTTGATTTGAGTTTCATAAGAAAAGGTTTGAATGGGTTGAATTGTAAGTTTCATTAGGGCTGCACACGGGTCGGGTCGGATCGGTTATGGGCCCAAACCGTACGCCGAACCGGACCATGTCGGCAGGCCCAAATGGCAAACCGCACACCTGTTTCTTAAGCCCATTTTTGAGTTAAATCGAAACCCAAATCAGGCGGGCCGGTTTGGTTCGGTTTGGATGTCTGCCGAGGCCCAACAAAAAGCAACAATTGAAGGTGTTTTTTTTTTAAGTTTTCCAGGCCCATTCTCCTTTTTTGGTAAGATTTCCAGGCCCATTCTTCTTTTTTGGTCAGATTTCCAGGCCCATTCTTTTTTTTTAGTCAGATTTCCAGGTCAATTCAAGTTTTAGGGTTCCTTACGTTTTTCCAGGTTGTTTAATTTTGCATATTTAAAGGACTTGGGAAAGCTAAGGATTGTGGGCTTTGTTGAATAGAGGAACATGCACTCATATTTGTTGGAGTGCCTGCAATTTCCATTGGAGATGGCTTGCATCCCTGTATCCAAAATAAAATAGACATTTAAAACAAAAAATTAAACAAGTAAAATATGAATGAAAAAAATGGATTAACAGAAAGCTAAATAATAATAAAAAGTCTGCTTGGAAAATTAGGGTCTTTTTGTTCAAATAACAATTGGATTTCAACAAATTAGTATATGAAGCAGGGTAAAGTGATGACCTGCTAGATACAGATCTCACCCACAATTAAAAAACAAAATTGCATGACCAAATCACAACCTTTTCATCCTTAACTATCAACAAATCATAACCTTTTTTTTTTAAGTAACAAAATCTAGTGAGAGACGAAAAGAGAAAAAACCGTTTTAATATAGTACAGATCCTAGGTCATAGCAATACCAGAATAGAGAAACAGATATGCAACATGCATGTGCTATTATTCAATTATAGAGAACAAAAATCAAATGGGGTTTTTGCATTTGTGGAACAGATTAATTTGGGAAAAAATATAAAAATCTTTCAAACAATTAAAATTTTCTCCAATGATAATCCAAGATCAAAATCCAACAGGGATATAGCAAGAAGGCAAGGATTTACAGATTCAACATGATGTGCATGCAGATCTATGAACACGAAAAGCAAAGCCCAATCTAAAAAAGAGCTGATTCAGCTGAATCTGAATAACAAGGACACCAGAAATTACAATAATTTATGTCCCAAAATCAATTCTATGATCCTACATATTACCAGAAATTACAACAACACCAGAAATAAATCAAACAAAAACAGATTCAGATCAGAGAAATTACCTAGAGCAAGCCAATCGTTTCCTATGCTCCCAAAGTCAATTCTGTCCACCAAAAAATCACAAAGTCAGATTAGATAAATATAATGAACAAAAAATTATCAAATCCCTAAATTTTTAGGGTTTACACATATACCTCAAACTAAGAGAGAGCGGGTGAGAGAGAGAGTGATAGAGAGATCGGGTGAGAAAAATTTGGAAAGAAAAAGAGAGAGAGCGGGTGAGACAGAGAGAGAGTGAGTGACTGAGAAAGAGCGGCTGAGACAGAGAGAGTGACAGAGAGATTGAGTGATGAATCTGGATGAGTTTTACGGGCAGAGGTGAGAGTGATTGAGAGAGGCAGAGGTAAGACTCGAGAGGGCGGCTGAAGAAATGAAATGTTAGAACTTAGGTTAGGGTTTGTTTGAGCGAGAGGAGGTTGAGTGAGAGAGAGCAGTAGATCTGATTGAGAGAGAGAAGTGAAAAAAAATTTTGGAAGCAGCTGAAGAAATGAAATGTTAGGTTAAGGTTTGTTTGAGAGAGCGATCGAGTGTGGCAAGGTGTAGACTTGGGTTTAAAATGGACGAATCAGCTGCTGCCACATGTTTTAATTCATTTTAAAATATTATAATTTAAAATGTTCGGTCTGGTCCGATTTTTGTCGGTTTGGAGAAAATTAAATCGGTTCAACCCGGTTCATGGCCGGTACGGCCGGTTATTTTACCGGTTCATACATTTTTTATTATAAAAACCGAACCAAACCACCAAAAACGGTCCGGTTCGGCCGGTTCGGTCGGGTTTTCGGTAATAATGCCCACCCCTAAGTTTCATTATGGTTTCGGTTTTAGCTCTGGTTTTGAGCAAACTATATATGTATGAATATGATGGATTTAATTGCATGGGTTTTATGCATGATTTTTCTAAACGGTGGGGTTATATTATGTTGATTTAATTTGAACTAAACTTTGTTTTGTCCACTCACAATTTTCTGTTTTGCGCCCCATAGCCAGTAGTTGACTGGAACGAGCCGCAAAGCCGTGCCTTGTGCTCCTGTTTTCACGAGCTTCAGTACTTGAGCCTTCTTTGAGTCTCTGTGTTGTGTAAATTCGTTAAACTTCCTTCCTACGTGTAAATTTTTGAATTCTGTTAGATGCTCTGTTATTGCCCTGTTATTGCCCTGTTAAACTTCCTTACTATTATCATTATTATTTCAGTTAATAAACTGGTTTTTTATTTTTATTTTGTGGGGAAGAATGGCCGAGTCTGGTAAGTTGGAGACGAATGTTGAAATCAAGTCTCATGCCGATAGGTTCCACGAATTCTTCGCACAAACGCCATATGAAATATGCAATATCAGTCCTGACAAAGTTCCGAGTCATAAATTACTTGAAGGTGAATGGGGTAAAGTGGGTTGTGTCTTCTTGTGGAATTATATAGAAGGTAATTAAACTTGCTCCAAAGATTGTTTGACCACCATGTCATGTCACAAATATGCATATGGATTAAACCATGTTGTCAAATGATGAGCAACATGTATGTTTTTTGGATGAACTAATTATTGCTTTTGCCAAATACACAGATGGGAAAGCTACCTTTTCCAAGGAGTTAACTGAAGCCATAGACGACGAAACTCATTCGGTGACTTTTACAGTCCTTGAAGGAAACCCTCTGGATCGTTACAAGAGCTTCAAGATTACTCTTCAAGTTAGTCCAAAATCAGGCGACAATGACAATATTGCTGATGAAGGCAGCGTTGTGCATTTGGTGCTTCAATATGAAAAGCTGAACGACAGTGTTCCAGACCCGCATCTCCAGCTCCAGTTGGCAGTTATTCTCGTCAAAGAGACTGATAATTTCCTTAACCAAGCATAATCCGATTGACCACGAAGGGTTATCTAGTGTGGTATTTATTTACCATCTCCGTATGTAATAATAAAAAGTTCAAGTTCAAGTTAATCATACTTGCATGTTTTTTTTTCCTTCTCTGTTTTGTATAATATGTTTGTGTACACGTGTGTTGTTACAACTGTGAAATCTTGATCATTACCAGCAAATGCAAAATGAAAGAAAATTCAAGCTGAGAAATCTTGATCAACATCCCAATGGAGTGTGTTCAATTGTTTCTTATATAATATTTAATTTCTCAACGACCACTCAGACAGTTGACATATCTGTATGATTCACTTGCAAGGATTTAAAGCAAAAAGAAATTGTAAATAATTGGTGGAAGGCACTTGAGCTTTCCAAATAATATACCTAAACGTCACTAAAGATTTTGTAAATCCTGTGACAATTGAC
Source organism: Prunus kanzakura (assembly GCA_020521455.1). NCBI lineage: Eukaryota > Viridiplantae > Streptophyta > Magnoliopsida > Rosales > Rosaceae > Prunus > Prunus kanzakura. Next base: position 4,162,722 of record BPUM01000005.1, on the reverse strand, counting down.
ATTTAGTCCTCTACCCCAAGAAGCCTGCCCATAATTTTTAAACTCCTCCCCACACAAAATTATTGTGGTGATTGTCGTCAGCCCTATTACTTAACTTTTATGTAGGGCAAGTTGTGGATTTTCACTAAATAATGCACCCAATAACAAGGGCGGAACCAGAAATATTTCAATGGGTGGGCTAGCTAAAGTTATTAGTTTAAAATTTAATGATTTTTTTTTTTGGTACTTACAATTTCTATAGTCTTTCTAGAAATAAAAATAAACATTAAATCATATAAACCACGCTAGTTCATAGCTCCATAGACTAATTTTCAATAAGTTTTACATAAACTAAATAGGGTTTAACACCATAGTGGATTGAACATCTAATGCTTTTTTACCTAGATTGACCTTAGTTTCCTTCATGCATTTATATCATACATGAAAAATTGTTTTATGTAAAAATATTGACTAAGTATGAAAAATGGGTTTTCGGAATAATCATTTTCTTAAGATAATTTTTGGCGGCTTTTAATCCTCACACATCAAATAACAAAACTTGATTTTATGGGATTTTAGTATGAAGTAAATATTGACTTAATGAACCATCGTTTTTAGCCTAAATCGTATTTTGCACTAAAACTGATTTTCATATTTTGATTTAGTGGGAATTTGATTTTCTAGTATTTTTATTTGAATCCAAATGAGGGGTACTTCCTTATTTACATTGTAAACTTAAGTAAATTGAGTAATATAAAAATAAATAAAAGTAAAATGACAAAGACATTTACTTTGTTACTGCCATTGAAATTTGAAATAAGGTCATTTATACACCGCCACTAACTAGGCTAATATTGAAAATAAGTGAAATATATAGGTTTTATATATTTTTTTCTTTAAAAACCACACTGGGTTACAGCCCACTGTAACCCTTAGTGTGGTTCCGCCCTTGCCCAATAACCCTACTACATGTAGCTTTAGTGAATAACTTCTCCTATTTAAGCTTATCTCAGGGTGTTTTCTGCCAATTCCATCTTTTAATCTTGAGCTTATCTCCTTAATCGATCTCATAATTAAGATACGGCTTTGGTTGGTAAGCTTGAGACAGAAGTAGAGATAAACGCGCCTGCTGATAAGTTTAAGAAAATATTTGCGAGCCAAATTAATGCACCTACTTCCTAACGTCTCCTCTAACAAAGTACAAGGGGTTGAGCTACATGAAGGTGATTGGGAGACTGCCGGTTCTGTCAAGCATTGGGATAATATTATACCTTGGGTAAGTAACACAACAGCCAATTAATTAGATTTAAAAAGTAAATTACCCATCTATATATTGATTTGTCCCCCTGAACTTGTATATAGCTTTCAATTTACCTCTTATACATTTTTAAAAAAAATTAAGGATATGAACTCTTTTTTTTTCGCCAATTTCCTCCTTGTCGTCTAAATTTACAACATTTCATCTAATTTGCTGTTAAATATGAGAGCAAAATGGTCATTTTGAATGTTAAAAGTAAAAAATTGAAATAATATTCTCTCTCTCTCTCTGTGCAGGTGGGTTACGGGTTTATGTGGGTGGGGGGAAGGGTTGGGGATGGGGTGGGTCTGCATCTAGTGGGCAAGGGTTGGGGGATGGGTCTCAGCTGGGGCAGGAACTGGGGCTGAGGTGGTTGCATGGCGGATCTCAAGGGTGGTTGTATGTAGAAAGAAAAACATAGGGTGGAAGGAGGGGTGTTGGCGATTGGTTTGGTTCAGTGGGTTCTAGGATTTTTTTTCTTCCTCTTTTTCTATTTTTCTTTTTGTCAATTTTCCTCTTTTTCTTCAATTTTTTTTTAATGATTTAACAGAAAATTGAATGAAATTGAATGAAATGTTGAGGATTTAGACGACATATGGGGAATTGGAGAAAAAAAGAAGTTCATATCCTTAATTTTCTAATAAAAAAAGGAGTGCTGCTAAACGAACCCTAAAATTAACTGAGTGCACCATACTATCTAACTATTTATTGAATTACTAATTTACCCTAATAGAAAATGACTAAAAAGGATATATTGAATTGTGTACCCCAATATGTACATCATCCTTAAGACTTGACGCATTTCCATTTTTATAATTATGGTCAACTCTTTAATTTTAATCTTTTAAAGCATTTAAAACCAAAAAATAAAATAAAATTTTAAAAAGAGAAAAAAAGCTCTCTCTCCTTCCCGACCCACCCCACTCTGAGACGAGTTGAGATATGCTGTCCCCAAATTCCCAAACTACCAAATCTCCCTAAATTAGATTGAAAACCCACACCTCTCTCGAAAGATTGAAGACAATATATTTAATTAAGAATTAAAATCTTTGTTTTACTGCTTGAGTTTTTGAAGTTGAACCCATGCCTTCAAACAAATTGACTTAATTTTTAACATACAACTCGGAATCCAGGAGAAGTGTATTGATCCCAGTTTATTTTTGTATGCATAAAACTTAAACAATCAATAACACAAACCAGGTGGTGGTGGTGGCACAGGAGAGAGATAAAAGAAGAAGAAGCAGGAGAGAGAGAGAGAGAGAGAGAGAGAGAGAGAGAGAGAGCTTTGTTAAAATATTATTTTATTATTATTTTACTTTATATGTTTATTTTAAATACTTTAAAAGATTAAAAATTAAAGAGGGTGTACCATGGGTATTTGGTAGTTAAATAGGGTGTACTTAGTTAATTTTACATTTTAATTTAAACATTAGGGTGTACTTAGATCGTAGGGTGTACTCAATTAATTTTAGGGTTCGTTTAGCAGCACTCTAAAAAAAGTATAAGAAGTACAACGAAAATTAAGTACAAGTTCAGGGGGCAAATCAACAATTAAGCCTATTATATAATCATGACTTATTTATGAGCTTACCCTTAGAGCAGTTCCAGCGGAGGGTTGAGCCCAAGGTTGGGGGGAAAAACAAAAAAAAGATGTTCCAGCGGTCAGCCCAAGCCCGAGCTGGGAATGGGTCCCACGAAGTCGGGCTGTCCCGAAGGCCAGTTCAGCCCGAGGTCGAACCCACGTGTTGGATGACATCATGCGCAACGTCATCGCGTGGTTTGAATTTTTTTTACCGTTGGCGCGTGCATTGCACGAGCCAACGTTTAAAAAAAAACCCTAAACCAGCGTGTGCTGACGTTAGCGCGACGCAAGCTCCAACTGGTAGAAGCCACGTGTCACGCCTCCAGCGCTCCGATCTGCTTCTCCGAATCCAATCCAACGGCTGGCATTTTTTTGGCAATAAAATTATGGAAAAAAAATCGAAATTTTTTAAAAAAAATACTAAAAAATTCTGATTTTTTTTTCCTATAAATACCTATCAACACCCTTCACTTTCAACACCAATCCTCATACATTTTATTCTACTTCTACTATTATTCACTCTTTACTCAACATTTTCCTCTCTTTCACATTGTATTTTATTTTCTTATTTTTATGGCTTCTTCTATCGAAACCGGAGGGGCGTGGAGCACCATGGAAGATGTTTCCTTGTGTGAGGCTTGGCTCCAAGTTTTTCATTGTCCCGTGACAGGCAATGAGATGAAATTTTTTCATATGTGGAAAAAAATTCATGCCGGATTTTGTGAAAAAATTCCGAGGTCGACTCGTACGGAAATGGCATTGTCTAGTAGGTGGAAAATTCTCAATAAAGAGTTGGAAAAATGGAAAGATGCCTTGGCATAAGGGATAGACAACTATAGAAGCAGGGAAAATCGTACTAACGGGGTAAGTATTTTGTAATTTTCGTTTTATTAAGTTTAATGTCCTAATATATATTTTTTGTTAATATTTATTGCATTTTCAATATTTTGTTAATATTTCTTGCATTTTAAATATTTTGTTAATATTTCTTGCATTTTCAATATGTTGTTCATATTTCTTGCATTTTCAATATGTTGTTAATATTTCTTGCATTTCCAATTGTTTCTTAATATTTCTTGCACTTCCAATTTATTTGTAAGGTTAATTGCATTTCCATTTTTTTTTTTTTTTTTGTTACTTGCATATCCAATATATTTTAAATATTTCTTGCATTTCCATTTTTTTGTTAAATAGATGATTCAAGCACAGATGTGGTTCGGTGCAACCGGGGGTGGCAAAAAAAGTTTCAACCATCATGACTTGATAGGTGATATTGGGGCCTTGGCCTCTCAAAACCTCGTTGAAGACCGGGGATTGACCCAGCACGTTGAGGTCATTTTGGGATCCAGCAACTCCAAAGAAGGCATGCCAAACCCATGTGTCGAAGCCAGCAACGGCTTCAAGGATGATACTTTTTTGGCCTTTTCTATTTCCGTAATCAACTTGCCAGGCAGTTTGGCAATTCTTCCATTGCCAGTGCATGCAGTTCGATGCTGCCAATCATTCCTGGAAATCCTCGAGCTTCGGCTTTTTGTAGAAGACGATGGAGGTCCCTAGGAGTACGTCTACGCAAGTAGTCCCTAGTGTACAGAGTTTCAACTGCATCACAAAATCTTACCAAAGCCTCCAACGTAGTTGACTTCCCCATCCGGGCAATCTCATCCACCTGATCAGCAGATGCTCCATACGCCAACATTCGTATAACAGCTGTAAGCTTTTGCTCCGGAAGAAGTCACAAAACCCCAGTAGCATCACACTTTTGAACAAAGTATGCATCATAATTGCAAATATCATGCATGACTTTATTGAACAAATGGGGTTGCATTCTAAATCGCCTTCGAAAATCAACATCAGAGTACATAGAAGTTGGGATAAAATAATCTTCCAAAATATTCTTACCCCAAGAATGCCTATGTCTGTCCACATTCCGGCGGCGGCCGACTTGTGAACCACGGCGGCGACCTTGGTTCTCTTCATCTTGCAAAGCCACTGCTATGACAACTTGTTCATCGACTTGTCTCTGCAACTCATTGATTTCATATGCTCTACGGTTTCTCTCATTTCTTTCTCGCTCTTGCCTCTCCAAGCATCTCCTAAAATCTTCCATTGAGAATGAATGGAGTATGAATTCTAAACTCTGAGAAATGAAAATATAGAAAGATGTGGTGTGAGAGGTATGAGCTGAGCCTCTGGTTTTATAGAAAATTTTGGCAAGATAAAGATGCCACGTGGCTTGATTTGATTGGATGAAAATCTTATCTGAAATTTGAAATTCATCCGAAATTTGAACCCAAAAATCTTATCCCAAAATTTTATCCAATTATGAATAGTCTTGACACATAGGACCCCGGAAATCTTATCTGAAAATATTATCCAAATTAATTATTGAGGTAAAAAAATTTGTGAAAAAAACATAAAAATGAATAGTAATTGCCCTTAGCCATGGCAATTGGTGGAAACACAAAATACTATTTGCAAGGGCAACCACTATTCACGTGAATAGTGGCTGCCCTAGCTCCCCCCTTGCCATGGCTAAGGGCAAATGGGTGGAGTTGCTCATATATATGCATATAGATGGGAGCTCATTAAGTTTAAAGGAGACAGTTGAAGCGATAGATGAGGAAAACAAGACAGTGACATTTCAACGTTTTGGATGGAGAAATATTGAAGCATTACAAGAGCTTCAATGTCACTCTTAAAGTGACAGAAAAGACCAATGGGGGCAGTTTGGTGAAATGGATTCTGAACTATGAGAAGGTGAAGGACGAAATCCCAGCTCCTCAATCTTATCAGGATTTTGCAGCTAACATCACCAAAGATCTTGACGCTCATCTTGTCAATGCATGATATCATTGATATCTATATATATTACTGGTACTAATAATTATTTAAGAGCTTCTGTTAAATTTATAAGTTTGGTATTTTAGTGATGTTTGCATCTTATTAAGTGCTGGCTTAGGCTCGATTTCCATTTCAATCCTTAATTATAAGCGGCTGGACGTCCTTGTACTAATAGAAAGAAAGAAGAAAAAAAAACCTATGTGCAAATATGTATTTGGTATTGGTGATATTTGTATTAGCAATATTTGTGGATAATAATCAATCGTATTTTCTGTTTTCATTGATAACCATATTCATGCTTAATGACAATATATAAATGGACTTTTTTCTATTGCAATTTCCAATAGGGATCTCTCAACTAAAATAAAAACAAACACATAAAGTGTTGTGCGGAACACTCCAGTACCTTGTTTTCGATGGACTGTACGAGTTATCTGGAATCAAAACTTATCCAAAGTTTGCGATTTGAGTGAGTGATGTTGCATCTTAATTAAGTGCCGGGTTAGCATCGATTTCAATTTCAATCCTTAGCGGCTGGACGTGCGTGTACTTGCACTAACAGAAAGCAAAAATAAAACAAAAACAAAAAGTTGGGTATATATCTCATACGAAAAAGGATATATCTTTACCCAAAAAAAGCTGGAAAAAGAATCCTCTTTCTGATCCACCATAAGATGTAGATAGCGGAGATAGGACATCAGTAGTTCTAGCTTGCCCTGCTGGAGGGCCCAGAAAACTGCATAATTGCTTCACAGAACCACAAACCAGGATCAGCTGGAATATTGTGTCCTTAACAGAACCAACCTTTGGAATATATACATGCATCATACATCAACTTTTGAAATATATTTCAATTTATACGCATACCGTAAATAATATTGGCAAAAGTAGTCAAGAGGATACATTATACATGTGATGTCTATAATTTCTTTCTTCTATATAAAGACCAAGTGAGAGAGAGTTATATATTTTTCACCAGACTCTAGCTAATTTCGTACAAATTACAAAGGTACGTTATACAACTTTCGATTGAACAATATATAATATATGGCTCAAATAGCAAACATAGAAGTCCAAGCCGAGATCAAAGCCAGTGCTGACAAGTTCTACGAAATCTTTCGTAGCAAAGGGTACCTTTTGCCCAAGATCTGCCCTAATATTATAAAGGATCTACAGGTGCTTAAAGGTGACGGGAGCTCTGTCGGCTCAATCAAGCAATGGACTTACGTTGCAGCAGGTAACCAATATATTAATTAATACTCTATGATATAAGTTAATATGCATATATAATATACTGGAGAAATAAAATAATCATTATAAATGGCTCTCATATTGCCACATACATTCAATCATAACTGTCAATTTCATAGCTGGACTATTATTTATCATAAACCCAACCCCCTCTTTAATTAATTGGTTGTCTAAAACCATGATAGGCAATTTTTCTGAGGTTTCGAAAGAGACAGTTGAAGCCATAGATGAGAAAAACAAATTAATCACCTTCCGAACGGTGGAAGGAGAAGTCACGAAACACTACAAGAGTTTCAAGGCGACAGTTCAAGTTACACCAAGGGGTGATGGATGCAGCCGCAGCAGTAGCTCATCAGTGAAATGGAACATAGAATACGAGAAGCAGAATGAGGCTGTTCCGGCTCCTAATAAGTATCTGGACTTTGTGGTCATTCTCACTAACAATGTTGATGCCTACCTTCTCAATAATGCTTAACAGATGCTAGTATAATATTACCCACAGCTGGTACTATTAGCATATTATTGGCTTAATAAAGAAAAAACAATATATATTGATCAGATCGATCTGATGTTAAAAAGTGTTGCAAGATGAAATTAGAAAATCAATAAAATTAAAGTACTCGCAAAATGAGCTACTAGAGAAATAGGAAATCTAATCATATAGACCCTTTCATTTCATTGCATGTGGAACATGCGTAGCTGGTCAATCCTTACTATTTGATAATGAATAATGACATTTGATCGACAGCCACTGCCCACCCAGTCACCGACCCCAACTAATGATAATATAATTAATTTGATAGGTACACGGCAAAAAAATTAGTATTATTGCTAAAACTTGCACGAAAAAGGAAAGTTTAAATGTTTAATAAACTTATCAGAATTATCCATCCACCAGCAGTTTATTAATTCGTTCTGACAGTGACTTGATGAGCAACTGTCGATGAGTCCGGTTGAATACGCCCGATTTCTCAGGCAGATGCCTATGAACAGTAGTAGGGTATGGGCTATAACTTGATCATATGCATGGGATATTGCAGTCAAATTAAATTAATTATAACCCCGTTGGTTAAAGTTAATCACTAATCACAAAGCCCCAAAGCTCCACGTATTTTGGTTCGTAGAATTCAAAGGCATTGAGAAAGTTGTTTACCTGTCACGATTGCAGTCTCCCCCTAACAAATAACAATCACTTTCCAAACATTATATCTGAGATATGTCACAAATCATAACATATGCAATAAATGTTTTACCTGCTCTCTTTCTTAAATCGAAATAGGATCTTCTAGTGGTTTTTTTCTGTGTTGGTATTTTGTTTCAACTTAAATACAACACGGTAATGTTTTAGCTTTAGACTTGATTAGAATTTAGGACAAACATTAGAATAATAATCAACTGAAGATCAAATGGAAGTCTGAAATAATGTACTTTGTGGGCGCACATAAGCATCATATTCACAATAAAAAAATCTAGATTCCTTTTGGACGACTCTTGATTTCAGATGTCTGATTATATTTGAAATTAGTCACACACATTACCGACATGCTAAGATCAGTATTTCATCTTTAATTATTATAGTGGGGTTTGACGGACCACACAACAACTAATATATAAATAATTTAACTGAGATTCATGTGGGTTTTTTTTTTTTTTTTTTTCTGTTTGGAGATAGAATAGAGATCCATGTGGTTTGAAAATGGAGAACAAATAGTAAAACTGAAAACAATGTGACCTGTATATTCATGATATGGCTCCATCACTACTATATAAGTGTAAGAGCCTAGGTGTTTTCTTCACCACTGCGACGAAACTTCTTATTTTGTTGTCATTTATTTATTTCCTCATTTAATCCGGCTTGGACTTGGAGCATAACGTTTTTGATTAAAAAAATGTCTTATTCTGGTAAGGTGGAGACTGATGTTGAAATCAAGGCTCCTGCTGTGAAGTTCCACGACTTCTTCACGCAGAGGCCACACCATCTATCCAATATCAGCTCTGATAAAATTAAGGGTTGTGATTTACATGACGGTGACTGGGGAAAAGTCGGTTCTGTCGTCAACTGGAATTATGTCCACGGTAATTAACATAGGCTTCAAATATATATCTAATGTTGGGCTATGTATATGATTTAGTGCTTGATTAGAGTTTGAATTAACGTAGTCGGAGACTCGTAAGTTGAATAATATCTGATAATCATCGTTAATTAAACATGCTTAATCTTCAATTACTAATTACATGGTGAAATTATTGGCCGATGGGAAAGCTAAGGTTGCTAAGGAGGTATTCAAAGCCATAGACAACGAAAAGAACTCGATCACTCTGAGAGTTGTAGAAGGAGATCTTCTGGAGCATTACAAGAGCTTCAAGATCACAATTCAAGCAACTCCAAAAGGGGAGGGCAGCGTGGTGCATTGGACTTTTGAATATGAAAGGGTGCATGGCGATGTCACAGACCCACATACGTTGCTCCAGTTGGCAGTTGATCTCACCACAGATATTGGTGCTCACCTTACTGCCTAAGCTTGCATAAAACGCCTAAGGCTCCCAATCCGTGTGTTGCTGGCTGTTACTCTATCTGAAATGCGCATGTATAAATAAATGATTTGGAGCCATCATCATATTGCGATTCGTGTTTCCTATCAATCATATGTTTGTATGTTATAATTGGGGTTATACCCTAATTACTGGCTTTTAATATATATGTACGTTCTCCTATCAAATTATTATTATTAATAAATGAATGATATGTGTGTACGTACGTTTTTTCTAAAATTAAATTTGGGTTACCTGTGTACATATTTTCTAGCTCTGTCGTAAGACTGCAACCCCATCCCCTCAGCATCTATGCAAACTTGCAGTCACAAACCCTATTTGTAATTGCATGGCGGTTCCATTTGTCAGAGTAAATCCAAAAACAGAGAGACCTTTGAGAGAATTTTTGTATTGTATTGGTTGGAGTGTTACAAATTAGGGAGTTACAGTATTTTATATAGCAGATAAAAGCTAGGCTTAACTAAACCTCTAACAAGCTAATCTAAGCTAATCTTATCTTTTTAATCTCACACCATTGATGGAAAAGTACTACTATGCAAAGACACATCATTTAATTTCATGCATCATATACATGTCCTGTGATCAACTAGACCAAGACAATGGAATTAATGAGATGCCTCCTCCACAAGGTATCATGAATTAAATGTTGATGGTTCAAGATCTGTCTCTGGTTATGCTCTTGGTGACCGAGGTCTCGTTAGGAATTGGCAGGGTGATTGGGTAGTTGGTTTTTTCTGCAAATCTTGGATCACTGGATATTATTCAAGTTGAACTATGCCTTTCACGACGAATCTGTTTTGTTCTCAAATTTCGCAGGGAAACTATGCCAGCAAAATATTCGTCACAATAGCTGGCTGGGAACGGTTTTCGCGATGAAACATAGTGCAAGAGTACATCTTTCCCGACAATACAGTTGTCGGCAAAGAATACCTATGACGACGGCCGATTGTTTCATCGGCACAAATTCAATCTTAGACGAGGGAGTTTTTGCCAGGTTAGTTAACTTTGGCCGACAAATTAAATTCCTCACAAGTAATTCGCTATCACTGCTACGAAGTGGTTTATCAATAATCTCGTCACGGGCTCTGGAAATCATTGAATAAATTCAACAATGACAATCATAGTTTACTTACACAAATCAGTTAATAAATCAACTTATTCCTACATGATCAATAAGACATACTCAAAGACTTTTCATTAAACCCAAAAAAACATATAACCAACTTACATTTCAATCAATTGCAGTATTTCTATGTACAAACCATTTTGCAGCTTAGTGCAGAACTTAAAAAACAAGAACCATAAAAAGAAAAAAAAAAGTAATTGTTAAAATCTTGAATTGTTACAGAATTTATCTTCATATCAACCAGAATATAAAAAAACACAATACCGAAAGGAAAAAGAAAGAGAGAATTGAGAGAAATAGAATGAGCTCTTCTGTTATCACTTCTCAATTGTTCATTACATAATGATACAAGAAAACCAACTTCTATTTTTATACCTCTGTCTAGACTTAAGTAACTGAGAATAATTAATTATATAACAAATCAACTTATTGCTTGTTCTTGTTATTACAAAGTGTTCATTGGCTTACAAGAAGTGCATTATACTATCGACAAGTAGAAAAGCGAATCATCTCATTGCTATAAGCCTTTCCCGGGAAAGCTTTTGTCACCAAATATTGTATTTGTCGGCAGAATTCTGCCTAAAGGTATCTTTTCTTGCAGTGAGTTTTGGGAGAATTCGCTTCCATTCATCCATTTCTTGGTTTAATTTAATTGAAGATTGCCGCAGGTAGATTAATCAAATTGGCAATGTTGTATTACCCAAGAACATGAGAGGGAATTTTTTATGCTGATGATATGTTGATTTTCAACTATAAATTGAGCTTTGAGGAGTGTTCTCTCAATTTTGCAGGATGATGAGGCTGGAAGCTCTCCACGTAGAATGATAGTAAACTATAAAAAATAAAAATGAAAAAGATTTAATTACTGATCATCAAAACAACAGTCAAATATAGTATATATCATCAGAACGAAAGACTGATGATCTTATTATGTTCAAAAGAATTCCAAGGTTGATGAAAGTAAAATATGAACCTGCTCGAAGATGTTGGTCATAGACTCACAGGATCCTATAACATTATGAAGGAAAGCTAATCTTAGACCTTGTCATATGATACATGTGTTTCTTGCAGATTGGCAATCAAAAGATCGTGCTGTCATTCGACAATATCTCAGAAAGTTATAGAAAATCTTTATAATTGTAATTTTATATTGCTGGTAGTATTATCTTATTATCTAAACCCAAAAAAAAAAAAAAAAAAAAAAGCTTCTCCAATATAGATCTCTACATTTTCTATTTCCTAGACATATACCCATCACTCTATAAATCTGTGTAAAACCCAATTTCAAATTTAAATGACCAGTAGGATATAAGAGGTCATACGATTCCTATGTTTTTACATCATTGCCATTATACTTCATATTTTATTATAATTTATTTCAAGCATTTTATTAACTACCATAATTGTAATTAATACTCCCTATTAATAGCATATCAATCATGGCAGTTAATGAAATGCTTGAAATAAATTACAATTATTAATAGGGAGTATTAATATGGGTTGATTGATATGCTATTAATAGGGAGTATTAATTACAATTATGGCAGTTAATGAAATGCTTGAAATAAATTATAATAAAATATGAAGAATAATGGCAATGATGTAAAAACTTAGGAATCCTATGACCTCTTATATCCTACTAGTCATTTAAATTTGAAATTGGGTTTTACACATAGATTTATAGAGTGATGGGTATATGTCTAGGAAATAGAAAATGTAGGGATCTATATTGGAGAAGCCCCTTTAAAAAAATATGTACATTGTTTTACTACGTACATTATTAGAAAAAAAAAATAGGTACATTATTTGGAGAGAGAAAATAGATTCATTTAAAAAATGGCGTTTACACTATCGTTTGTATTTAATAAAATAAAGTAAAAGATTAAGCAATGTTTAATTTTAGGACATAGAAAAAAGAGCATTTACTCTCCGAGTCTAGTTAATTATAATTTGTTTCATCCTTGAATTAATTGAACTGATCAGATAAGCCACCACCAGGCTGTTCTCTGACCTTGTATTAAAATTCTGCGCCCCAATAATTTAATTTAATATCCGAACTACCCCATGTATTGCTCTCATCAGTACTGGGATACTGGATAGGACACCTCATGCATGACTACTGCCTGGGACTGGGACACCTTCTTATATATTCTTCTTATCAATTACTGACAATATTGCGTTTTAGTTTAATCTACTTTATTTATCAAATTCAATTCAAGGGGATTTGAAGAGTTGTTTGCCTGTCACGATTGTTGTCTCCCCACTCGAATTATATTATCTCAGCCTTCAAATATATCAATAGTACCCAGGATGCGATGATTTCATCAGCTCACTGATTATATCTAAAATATTTGGAAAACTACTTAAAATTGAGAATAGTTTTGCTCGCCACTCTTAATTGGTGGGAAGTAATCACCATGTTAATAGCCTGTCAATAAGTATAATTTTTCAAATTCGTATGAACATGTAGATTAAATCACACTCATACAGGAAAGATGGTTTCTTTAAAGTTCGTATTGGATAATAGGACCAAAAAAAAACCATAAATTAATGTAAGCGAGATTTGTGTGTTTTGAACAAATACTTTAAAAATGATACAACAATTGGCTGGTGCTGTCATGCGCTCACCCTCTCTTCTATTTAAGTGTAAGGATCTAAGTAGTTTTTTGCAACATCAATTTGCAGTCTAGCACTAAGTACGCTCCATCCTCCTATCCTATTATTTACGTTAACTTCATTTTGTGAAAATGTCTAGCAATCATGGTAAGGTAGAGACTGATGTTGAAATCAAGGCTCCTGCTACCAAGTTCCATGAAGTTTTCACACACAGACCACACCACATATCCAATGTCAGCTCTAACAACATTCAGGGTTGTGATTTACATGAAGGTGAATGGGGAACCGTCGGCTCTGTGGTCTACTGGAATTATTTCCATGGTAAGTAAGCCTCCCTATAGCTTCAATTAACATCAATTATATTATATATTATGTTCATGTCGTTCGATGTTAATTTCTTTCTTCAACTAAACTGGTTGATTGTTTCTTTTTTTTGGGTGAAAAAATTTATTAATTGTTATGCAGATGGGAAAGCTAAAGTTGCCAAGGAGTTGATTGAAGCCATAGACGCTGAAAAGAATCTGATCACTTTCAAAGTGATCGAAGGAGATCTGCTGGAGCATTACAAGAGCTTCAAGATCACCATTCACGCCACTCCAAAAGCTCATGGTCAGGGCAGCATCGTCCATTGGACTATGGAGTATGAGAAGCATCATGGTGATATTGAGGACCCGCATACCTTGCTCCAGTTTGCAGTGGATGTGTCCAAAGATGTCGATGCTCATCTTACAAGTGCCCAGGCATAATTAATTATAATCGAAGGCCTGATTGAGGCTGGCTTATAGAATCGTCTGTGATTCTGTGTGCTACATATATATCTACTATCCATTTGCTTTCTTGCTTGCAAAAATAAACGCCTTCAATCAATGTTTGAATCTTCAGTCTGTGTAAGCACTAGGCTACCTGAAACTTTCATTTACTTGTGTTTGCCGTCCTTATCTTATATGATATGGGCTATGTATCTTTTATTAATTCCAAGTTGGGGATTTACCCATATGAAGCCATATTTCTACATACTCTTGAAATGTGTTTCTACATCTCTAATGTCCTCAATTGATCTAGCGGAGAGAGAGATGGAGACAGATTTTGGCTGTTTTTGCAGGGTTACGGAGCTAGGTTTAGAGTTAGCTCGAGTATTGAATGAAGCCATGTATTTATAGGAGCCCCGAAGGCTAGTGTTTCACTGAGAATAAACTCTTATTTGGAAGGAGTTTATTCTTTTCCCCAAATTGTAGAGATTGAGTCCATTAGGGCTTTGATTGAGATCAAATCTCTTAATTTGATGATGATAATCTATATATATATAAAGCAATAGGCAGAGAATGCTGAAACATTTAAAATACCAAAAAATGCCCTTGGTTAATTCAAACATTAAGAATTGAAATTATTAATTAAATAAGGATAATATGGTAAATTCACATTTTTTCATATTAAAAAAAATTAAAATTAAAAACAAAATTAGATAATAGGTCCTTATGGAACGTAACTACCCATATTAAATAAAGATAATATCTCATATTTAAGATATTATCCCTATTTTTAGTATTAATTAATTGGTCAAATAAATGGACTCAATTAATTAATCTAAGAGATATTCTTCTTATCCACATGGCGTCTTGTGATTGGGGACAAAAATGTTTGCTCCCACAAATGCCCCAGCTTCCGCATGGCACTTGTGTGGCAGGTATGAGATGAAATTATTTTTTGGGCTCTCCAACTGCGTCTAGGCTTTCTTCAGTGAGTTAGACTCCTTTTGCAGATTGGGTTCCCAATTGGAGTGGACTTTTGACTTTTCTTGAAGGTGGGTTCCCAATAAGAATGGGCTTGCGATTCCTTCTTGATCTAAGATGCCCAACATGAATAAATGCACAGCTTTTCTTCACTCTTCTTCACATCATAAACTTAACTTATCTACTTTCTTAGCTTAAGAGAGATCTTAGAGGAAGAAGAGATCCCGAGATGAATATTCTCTAGGGAGAAAAATCACTCCCACAGGCACTGGAGGATCCAGAAATTTTTTAGCGGAGGTGTAATATTGACTAAGTATGAAAAATGAAATAATCATTTTCTCAAGATAATCTTTGGCGGCTTTTATTCCTTACATATCAAATAAGAAAACTTGATTTTATGGGATTTTAGTATAAAGTATATATTGACTTAATGAGCCATCATTTTTAGCCTAAATCTTATTTTGCACTAAAACCGATTTTTCATATTTTGATTTGGTGGGAATTTGATTTTCTAGTATTTTTATTTGAATCCAAATGGGGGGTACTTTCTTATTTACATTGTAAACTTAAGTAAATTGAGTAATAAAAAAATAAATAAAAGTAAAATGACAAAGACATTTACTTAAATGTTGAAAATGGAAATAAGATCATTTGTTCATCAGTTGAGCAAATGGGCAATTTAAAGCACCTACAATGATTTTTTCGGCTAGGGAAGGTGCAGCTGCACCTCATTGCTCTTTAATAGGCCCGCCACTGCCCACAGGTATCTTTTCTTGTAGTGAGTTTTGGGAGAATTCGCTTCCATTCATGCATTTCTTGGCTTAATTTAATTGAAGATTGCCGCAGGTAGATTAATCAAATTGGCAATGTTGTATTACCCATGTACATGAGAGGGAAAAATTTCTGCTGATACTGTGGCTAAATTAGAACTTGGAATATATGTTGATTTTCAACTATAGATTGAGCTTCTAAGAAGTGTTCTCTCAATTTTGCAGGATGATGAGGCTGGAAGTTCTCCACATAGAATGATAGTAAACTATAAAAAATGAAAAATGAAAAAGATTTAATTAGAGCATCTCAACGGGAGATGTCAAATACCAAACATCAAATTTAAATTTGATGGCTGATGTGGCAATTTGACATTTTACACAGCTTTACACTCCACCCGATATGTCAAATTAAATCAATATTTTATTACATTTTAGTGTTGATTTATTTTTAATTAAAAAGAAAAGAAAAGAAAAAGTAACAAAATATTCATTTGACATCTTGCTTTTGGGATGTCAAAAATAACATCTCAACCTCCAGCCTTCATTCCACATCACCTTTGACACATCGGTTGGAGTGATGTGAGATGTTATTTCTAGCTGTTAAATGTCTATATTGCATTTTTGACACATCGAATGGAGATGCTCTTACTGATCATCAAAACAACAGTCAAATATAGTATATATCATCAGAACGAAAGATTGATGATCGATCTTATTATGTTCAAAAAATTCCAGGGTTGATGAACCTGCTCGAAGATGTCGGTCATAGACTCACAGGAAACTATAACATATTTATGAAGGAAAGCTAATCTCAGACCTTGTCATGTGATACATGTGTTTCTTTGCAGATTGGCGATCAAAAGATCGTGCTGTCATTCGACAATAAGCCAGAAAGTTATAAAAAAAATCTTTATAATTGCAGGTCAATTTTTTGTATTGTCTTATTATCTAAAAAACAAAGTAGGTCTAATCCCCGTCGACAGAAGACGTACTATCGTTTGTATTTAATAAAGTACAAAAGATAAGCAAACCACCGTCATGATATGCTAATTAATTAAAGCATTGACGAAAAAAATGGAAGCCGTTTATTCTTACAGATATTCTGACTAATTGGATTAATACTCCATTTAGGACTTTTGTTTAGTTTTAGGCCATAGAAAATAGAGCATTTACACTCCGGGTCTGGTTAATTATAATTTGTTTCAGCCTTGAAATAATTGAACTGATCAGATAGGCCACAACCAGGCTGTTCTCTGACCTTGTATTAAAATTCTGCGCCCCAACAATTTAATTTAATATCCGAACTACCTCATTTATTGTTCTCATCAGTACTGGGATACTGGATAGGACACCTCATGCATGACTACTGGCTGGGACTGGGACTGGGACACCTTCTTATGCATTGTTCTGATCAATTATTGACAATTGCGTTTTAGTTGGATCTACTCTATGTATAAAATTTAATTATCGGGATTGACTCAGCAAGATATAAAGGATAGGAGAACGAATGATAATTCTACAAATAACAATGTCAGAATTTGTCAATAAACTGGAATTTACCAAAGAAATTGAGTAAACCTCAAATATATTGATTGAAAAATAAGATGAATGATTCACGATGCAGTGGGTTGCATTTGGCTAAAATATATCATACGTCACAACATAATTTGGCTAAAATATCTCATACGTCACAACAAAGCAGTGGGTTGCATTTTTCACGCCATTTTCTTCAAAACAATAGGTCATGAGCCCAATTCTGAGCTCAGGGCCCATACTTGCATAGATTGGGCTTTGCTGCTGCGATGACATGCGCACCTATCCAGCTGTTCCTCGATCAACTCGGCCATATGTTCTGCATCAGTCCCTTCTACTTCGGAAGAACTCGACCCCGAGTTATCTTTAGGATAGAGTGGATCATATTCATAGAATGCATACAGGTCAGTAACATTGAAAGTACTTGAAATCTCCATGGATGGGGGCAAGTCCACAACATAAACATTGTCGTTGATCATCTTTAGAATCTTGTAGAGGACCATATTTGTGGGGTTGTAACTTGCGATAAGTACCCACTAGAAACCTCTCCTTCTTCAGATAGACCATGACGGAGTCGCCTTCATTAAACACCTTGACTCGCCTATGTTTTTATGTGGCAACTTTATATTTAGCATTGGTTTTCTCCAACCTCTCATTGACCTCATTCTTCACGGCGTGAATGTTTTCTGTCATATGCTCAGCTGCGGTACTTACACCATGGGCCTTGGGTAGCTTCACAAAATCAATCATATGGTTAGGATCCGAAGTGTAAACCAAAGCGAAATGTGATTTTCCTATGGCACTTTGAACATCGCTGTTATAAACAAACTCCACTTGAGGTAGTGTATTGTCCCACTGTTTGGGTTTGTCTCCACAAATGCTACGGACCATGTTACCCAAAGTTCTGTTAGTAAATTTTGTCTAGCCATCAGTTTAGGGATGTGTGGTACTGCTGCAATTAAGGGCGGTTCCAAAGATCTTCCATAAAGTAACCCAGAAAAACAATTTGGCTATGCTAGTTAGCAGCATCATTCGTCTTCTTGCAAGAGATGAAGTATGCCATCTTGGAGAACTTGTCAACAATAACAAAAACAGAATCTACTCCCCTTTGTGTACAGGGGAGTCCCAACACAAAGTCCATAGAAAGGTCTTGCAAAATATCATAGGCGCAGGCAAAGGCATGTAAAGACCAGTGTTTTGAGACTGACCCTTAGACACCTGACAAGTATAGCACTTTTGCAAAAATTTTCCCACGTCTTTTTTCAATTGTGGCCAATAATATTGCTCCTCCATGCCAGCAATTATTTTGTCTCTTCCCAAGTATCCACTCAAGCCGCCTTCATGTAAATCTCGAATTAGTTTCTCCCTCAAGGATGTCTCAGGAATACATAGTTTGTTGCCGTCTCAGGAATACATAGTTTGTTGCCCTTAAACAAATAACCATCAGTGGGGTGGAAATCTGTAACAAGTTGGTTGCAAACACACTTGGATCAAATCTCCTTAAAGTCTTCATCGACTTCATACAACTCCTTCAAGAACTTAAATTCCACAACCTCTTAAGCCATGGTAACTAGCATGTTTGCTCTTCGGCTTAAATCATCCGCCACATTATTAAGGGTACCTGATTTATGTTTAATTACAAAAGGGAATTTCTGCATGAAGGTACTCCACCTTATATGCATCTTGCTTAAGGATTTCTGACTGTTGCAGAACTTCAAGGCCTGGTGATCTGTATAGAGTACAAATTCACGTTACACCAAGTAGTGCTCCTGTTGTTTCAAAGTACAAACCACTGCATAAAATTCTTGATCATAAGTACTCCATTTTTTACAAGCTTTACTAAGTTTCACACTAAAAAAGGCAACTAGTTTCTTCTCTTGAGACAAGACTGCACCTATTCCCACCCTACTTACATCACATTCGACCTTGAATATCTTCTCAAAGTTGGGAAGAGCTAGGACCGGGCGGTGCACAGCTTGTGCTTAATGAGGGCGAAACTCTTCTGTTGCTCATCACCCCACTGAAACTTTCCCTGCTTCAAACACTCAATGATGGGTGCAGTAATGGTGCTAAAATCACGAACAAACCTTTGATAAAAGGTAGCCAACCCATGAAAGCTTCTAAACTCGCTTACTGTTCTCGGGATAGGCCAGTCACTAATAGCTTGCACCTTCTCATCATCCACCTGAATGGCATCCTCACCAACAACATAACCCAGAAAGAGTAATTTATTGGTGCAAAAACTAAACTTTTTCAGGTTGATGAAAAGTTGGTTTTCCTCCAAACCTCGAAGGACCTGTTTCAAATGCTCCAAATGTTTTTTCTTGGTTCGACTGTAAATCAAAAAATCATTAACATACACCACAACGAAAGAACCAATAAAATGATGAAGAACCTAGTTCATAAGGCGCATAAAAGTGCTTAGCGCATTTGACAAACCAAAAGGCATCACCATCCACTCGTACAAGCCATCCTTGCTTTTGAACGCAATTTTCTACTCATTACCCGGCTTGATACGAATCTGATGGTAACCACTTCGAAGGTCTATCTTCGAAAACACCTTAGAACCCTCCAACACATCTAGCATGTCTTCAAACCGTGGTATTGAAAATCTATATTTGATAGTAATTTTGTTGATCGCCCTACTATCAACACACATACGCCATGTTTTGTATTTCTTGAGCACCAGCAATATTGGGACTGCACAAAGACTCATGCTTTCATTGATAAACTCTTTTTTCAGCAACTCTTCTATCTTCTCTCATACAATGTCATTCTCCTTGGGACTCATGCGTTAATGTGGCAAATTGGGGAGACTTGCTCCATGCACCAAATCAATTTGATGTTAGATATCCCTCATGGGAGCTAGCTAGTTGGGTAGGTTGTCAGCAATTAACTCCTTGAACCCCTGCAAAATTTTCTGCACTTCTTTTGAGATTTCAACTTTCTCAGGTACGACGGCTAACAACCCTTTCATCACCACGGGATAAATTTTTTCTGCATCTTTAACGGCTTCTAAACAGTCACGTTCGTTGCTAGTTATGGTGAAGAAACTGGAATTCGTGGCTGGTTTCTCAGATTTACCAGAGTCATTCACGGGAGCCATATCAATTTTATAAGAGCCCCAATTGAAAACATACACATTATCACGTCCCTTATGAGTAGCATCTGTATCAAACTGCCAAGGTCTACCCAAAAAAATGTGACTAGCATCCATATCAATAATATCATAAAGAACCTTAGACTTGTAATGCTTACCAATGGACAACGATACCTTGCAAACTTCTGTCACCGGAACTGAAGGGCCTCTCTTCACCCATCTCAAGGAATAAGGTGATTCATGCTTCTCAATTGGCAACTTTAAATAATCCACAACTTTTTTGAATATGCGATCCTCGCAGCTGCCACCATCAATAATTACACACCTTGTTGTTGACAATACAAAGAGATTGAAAGATCTTATGATGTTGCCCTTCCTCTTGCCTTGGTACGAGTAACACCGGCTGCAAGACTAGGTTAATTACTTCGTCGTCTTCCTCATAGGCGAAATCAGCTCCTTCATACTCTTCATCAGCACCATGATCCTCATTGTTATCCTCATTTGCTTCAGCCAAGTTAACTTGCCGATGATTGGGACAATTGTTGGATTTGTGGCCTAGTTTGCCGCAACGATAACAGTGATCTTCATAAGGTTTTGCATAAGGATTCGATCTTTGGAAACGACCCTTATCCTCAGTGCAACTACTGTCTTCTGCTGCTCCCTTTGTACCCATTTGTTAGTATTATTATTCCCAAGAACTTGTGTAACTTTTTTACCTTTGTCTTTTGTAGGGACATGTGAATCGACAGATTTCTTCTAAAAATTGCCAGAACCCGATCATCGCTCGTTCTCCATGAGCTCCACCTTGAGAGCCATGTTATTGGCCTCTTGCACGGTTTAGAAAGTCTGCAACCCAATACGATCTTGGATGGAAGGTTTAAGCCCATTCATGTACCTTGCCACGTGTTAACTATCAATTTTATATAAGCTATTACGTTCTACGAGGCGCAAGAATTCAGATGTATACTCTACCATTGTCCTATAACCTTGGATGCAATTTTGGTAAAGGCGATACAAATATTGCTCAAAGTCTGCATGAAGGAATCTATCCATCCTCAATTGCTTCATTCATCGCCAAGTCAGCACAGGATCTTTGCTTACCTTTGGCGCGTCTTCTATAATTGATCTCATCATAATGCAGCACTTCCTTTGAGACGAAAAGTTGTTAGCTTCACCATCTTCGCCTCGAAGACTTCCATAAGTTCAAACAACCTATCCACTTGAACAAGTCAATCCAAGAAATCTTCAACTTGTAAGTGCCCATTGAAATATGGAATTTCAGTCTTCTTGGCGTTGGTTATTGGGTTGGGCATGATCATCGTGAATTTCTTCCTCCGACTCCACATCACAATCTTCCTGACGAGGGCGCCATGGGGGACGTCGTTCCTTACGTCGGTCTTCTCCTCTATCTTCGTTTGGCCGTGCTTGGTTTCCCAAGGTCAAGATCATCTTACGTAGACCCTCGATTGTTGTATTGAATTCATCACGAGTGATTGGTTCCTCGTCTCCATGGGTCATATCTTCTCTGTTTGGAAGAGCCATTAGAGGCACTTCGAGTCAAGCAAAAACTTGCTCTGATACCAACTAATGCAACGAGATATAAGGGATAGGGAGATCGAACGATAACCCTACAAGTAACAATGTCGAAATTCACCAACAAACTGGAATCCACCAGAGAAATTGAGTAAACCTCAAATATATTGATTGAAAAATAAGATGAATGATTCAGGATGCTCAAACACATTCCTTTTATACAAGAGAAACCCTAGACTTGCTTGGAAAGCTAATTAGAAAACAAAAACGAAAATAATAAAAGTTTCCCAAAATATTCTAAAAACTTTAAACGCTGAAAAGTCAAAGTAAATAATAGAATTTGTCTAAAATAGCCCATACATCACAGTAAAATAGTGACTTGCATTTGTCACGCCGTTCTATTCGAAATGATAGGTCATGAGCCCAATTATGAGATCAGGGCCCATACTTGCACAGATAGAGCTTTGTTGGCGGGACGACGTGCACGTCTGTCTAGTTGTTTCTCAATCAATTCGGCCATATGTTCTACATCAGGGATTTTGAGAGTTGTTTGTCTGTCACGATTGTTGTCTCCCCACTCGAATTATATTATCTCAGCCTTCAAATATATCATATTACCCAAGATGCGATGATGTCATCAGCTCACTCTCTCTTCTATATAAGTGTAAGGACCTAAGTAGTTTTTTCAACATCAATTTGCAGTCTAGCACTAAGTACACTCCATCCTCCTATCCTATTATTTACGTTTACTTCTTTTTGAGAAAATGTCTAGCAATCATGGTAAGGTAGAGACTGATGTTGAAATCAAGGCTCCCGCTACCAAGTTCCATGAAGTGTTAGCACACAGACCACACCACATATCCAATGTCAGCCCTAACAACATTCAGGGTTGTGATTTACATGAAGGTGAATGGGGCACCGTCGGCTCTGTGGTCTACTGGAATTATTTCCATGGTAAGTAAGCCTCCCTATAGCTTCAATTAACATCAATTATATTATATATTATGTTCATATCGTCTGATGTTAATTTCTTTCTTCAACTATTATTAATTGTTATGCAGATGGGAAAGCTAAAGTTTCCAAGCAGTTGATTGAAGCCATAGACGCTGAAAAGAATCTGATCACTTTCAAAGTGATCGAAGGAGATCTGCTGGAGCATTACAAGAGCTTCAAGATCACCATTCACGCCACTCCAAAAGCTCATGGTCAGGGCAGCATCGTCCATTGCACTATGGAGTATGAGAAGCATCATGGTGATATTGAGGACCCACATACCTTGCTCCAGTTTGCAGTGGATGTGTCCAAAGATGTCGATGCTCATCTTACGAGTGCCCAGGCATAATTAATTATAATCGAAGGCCTGATTGAGGCGGGCTTATAGAATCATCTGTGATTCTGTGTGCTGCATATATATCTACTATCCATTTGCTTTCTTGCTTGCAGAAATAAACGCCTTCAATCAATGTTTGTATCTTTAGTCTGTGTGGGCACTGGGCTACCTGAAACTTTCATTTACTTGTGTTTGCCGTCCTTATCTTATATGATGTGGGCTATGTATCTTTTATTAATTCCAAGTTGGGGCTTTACCCATATAAAGCCATATTTCTACGTACTCTAGAAATGTGTTTCTACATCTCTAATGTCCTCAATTGATCTAGCCACTCAAGTTCAAATTTTTCTTCTCTTGTTAATTTAAAAATAATAGATATTTATAAATAAACTCAATCCTAGACATGTATTTATAAAAAAACCCAAACACTATTTAAACATAGAAACACACCCAAAATCAACCCCATAATCAACAATTGTATATTTTTTGGGTGTGTTTACAAATGGGTTTTGAGTGTGTGTAATGATGGATTTTGGGTGTGTTTATAAAGTGTTTTGGGTGTTGGGTTTTTTTATAATTTCAGCCCCCATTTTGGGTGTTTTAGTGAAACTCCCTAAAAATAAATATATGTAACACCTCTCATCCACTCATCATGGGGCGAGACATAATTTGTGCGATTTTTATGTAAGACCTTATCTATCTAATATGAGAGAATAGGAACCCACACCCCTCACAAACCAAATGAAAAATAGAGTTAGGTTATGGAGACAAGATAAGACCGATCTTATATATATATATATGAGAGTAAGTTATCAAGACAGAATTATTACACAAAAAGATAGATGTATAAATCTTCATAGTCCCTCATAAATTGTCATCCAATACTTGATCAATATGAGCTTAGCCAAGTTGAGCAGAAGTGTTGATTCCCACTTTGCACTCGAGTTCAATCCCCCTCCCCGTAGTCTAGATTATATTAAAGTAGAATCTCGTTTGTATAAATAATTTAAAAAATTATTTTTTTTCCATTTTTGCAAATTTAGAGAGTGCGCGTCAAGAATTCTATAGTGAGGGCCTTATATGGCCCTTATATGAGGCTCTATCTCTTAATCGTTGGATCAAATTAGTTAGCACGATCCAACGGTTAAGAGATATGGCATCACCTAAAGGCCATATATAAGACTCTTACTATAGAATGACTCGAGTACACACATACACATAGTAATGGACTAGCCCAACAATTTTTTAGCGAGCAAAAAATTTTGAAGCCCACTTTTTGGATGGACAATAAAATTAGCCCAATAATACGAAGACCAGTAAAACCTGGGCCAGCAATTATAGATCGAATCTCTGAAGGAGGAACTGGGCTAACCGGGCAAAGTAATGTTGCGCTATTAATTATGTAAGTTGAAGACTTTTCAACTCTCGTCTCAGTCTTCAAATATGTATAGAAGTTTAACAAACTTGCTCCTCAATACTTAAGGCATACCTGAAAGTAATTATAGAAAATAATAAACGTCAATTAATTTCAGATGCTGGGGAAAAGGGTAGAGAAGACTTATTAGAAGAGACCTGATAAACCTAGGAAAGTCCCAAAGGATGCCATGCCAATTAAAACTGTTCCCAATTGCATGAAGCATATTTCCACCGATGCGCCTGAGGCGAGGGCTTGTGGGGGGGTTTGGGCCAAAATCTTGTTTCCAAAGGCAAGGGCTAGTCCTGGCAGGAGATGGGGCCCACGAACCCAGGCTAGCCCTCATGCAAGATCTGCCTTAGTTTCAGCTCCAGTTTGCTGATGTCATCAATGACATTAGTAACAAAAAATAATTGACAAAAATCTACAAAAAATACAAAAAAATTCAGATTTTTTTAAAAATAAATACTTAGTTGTAGTTTTCACTTCCCACACCAAAACTCTATACAAATTTCTCTCCTCATATCTCATGTGAATAATTGTTGCCATGGCAATTGGTGGAAACACCACAACCTTTTGCAAGGGCAGCAACTATTCACGTGAATAGTGGCTGCCCTAGCTCCCCTCTTGCCATGGCAAAGGGCAAATGGATGGAGTTGCTCTTAGTGCGCAGTGCGGCAAATTTGGCTTGCTGTAACTAAATATTCATAGGTTCCAATTTGATCCCTTCTGTATTCTGTTTCAGTCTCTTTCTTATGTAATTGTTTATTAAAAATCACCTTTCATAGCAAATAAAAGAAGAAAAATATAAGGGAAGGGGGTGTATGTTTGGTGTGGTCACAACGCAGAAAATTCCTAAAGGCCGGCATACAAGCAGAGGCAAGACAAGAGGCATGAAAACTACCTTTCTTTCACAAAATGCAAAACCCAATTAATCCAATCTCTTATTATGTTCAAGTAGCAGAGAGGGTATGATGAGGATGAAGTTCATGATGTTGGGGGGGGGTGCAGTGCAGACAGCAACGTGCAGCTTACTTGGCTTAGCTTCTTGTTATAGTCAGCCTCAGAAAACACGCACGCACATAAATTAGCGGACAGTTTCCTTTTGCCTTTTGCTGTTTCACTTTCTTTCTCGTTTCTTCTGCTGCCATGTCATTATTATTGAATCGATGGTGTCGGGGATGGAGCAACTGGGGTTGATTGATTGGATGTAGCATTGGTGGTGGATACGACGTCGCCTGAGACCAGTTTAACGACTCTTTTATAAGCACGACGATGACGACGGAAGAGATGATGATGATGACAAGTTCAAGCAACTTGTTTGAGAACAGCAGCAGTTATAGCATGCCCCTGCCCTTGTCATCCATCGAAGAAGAAGAAGAAGAGTCTACAATCTCTGTCTCTGATGATGATGATGATGATGATGCAGAAAGTCTTTTCTCCATTGATTTTAATTTGAGTCATAATAATATGCATAATAGTTATAAGGAGGAGGAGGATGATGATAGGGAAGTTTGTTATTATTATTATTATTATGTAGCAGTGGGGAGGAAGAGCGAGTCTAGCATGGATGCCCTTCTCTGGACGGTTAACCACGCAGCTACTCATCAATCATCTTCCACTTCACTAGTCAATGTAGTCATCGTCCACGTCTTTCCACCTCTTCAATTCATTCCTTCTCCATGTAAGTTCCTTCAATTTATTCATATTCTCTCTCTCTCTCTCTCTCTCTCTCTCTCTCTCTCTCTCTCTTAAGCTCTCTGCTTATGCTGGTCTAGCCGAGTGAAGTCAAATGAGGAAGCGTGTCATACAATGAACCTGCACTCACTGTATGGTCTAGGTCATACATGTCACCTTCAATCCCATATATTCATTAGTTTACTGTAAAATTTCCATTTTTTCCTTTTGTTTTTAATTAGTTCCATAGAAATTTCAAAGCTGAAAATGATACCAGGGTTGACATATATAGATAATATCTTACAGTACCCTTGATTTATAATTAAAGTCTAGCAGTATGCTTATATCCCAGCTTGGGATATGCATATGGATATATATTATATATAATAAGCCAGAACTTATAGATACCTAGATTAAATACTGGTCTCAAACGTTATAACAAGCAAACATCATTATTTGTGTAACACAGTAGGAATGCTTCCAAAAAGTAAAGTGAGCCCAAAGATGGTGGACAAGTACATGGTCCAAGAAAGAGACAGAAGGAGAAAACTCCTTCAGAAATACGTTGATGCCTGTTCAGCTGCCAAGGTACACCAGATTTCAAAGTTTCAGGCCCTCCATGCTGCTATTTACAAATTGATTAACTTTTACAACAATGGAACAGGTCAAGGTGGATGTTATGCTTATTGAGAGTGATACGGTTTCCAAGGCTATCCTAGACCTAATTCCAACTCAAAACATCAAGACACTAGTTGTTGGAACCACCAATTCCAGTATGAGGTACAATCACTTCGCTTGTATATGCCACTACTAGAACTCTGTTTCAAGAAGTTTCACATTTCCAAGTTAAAAGCACAACTAATTTTGTTATGGTTTTGTGTAATTAAGGAAATTGAGGTCTAAGAAAGGAAGTGGGATTGCTAATCAGATTCTACGAAATGCACCTGAAACAAGCTGCGAAATTCGGATCATATGCAAGGGTAAGGAAGTGATGGATCAGGATCACACGATTACCAGGTCGATTTCCTCACGTAGCAGCAATGTGAATTCCTTGTCTACGCAAGAGGAAGATGATAATCAAGAACTACCAATCTCACCAGATTATAATAAGCAAGGGCTGCATTACACGCGTCCAGCAGTGAAATCTCCATCAGCAATTCCGGACACTACTACTTCTGCTCCACTTGTGTCTTTAAATGGATACAAGGCAATATGGAGGGGAAAACTAAAACCCAAAAAACAGCTTGATTTTGCTGTGTAATGTAACGTTTTTAAAATTTATAGATTGGCATATAATATATATAACAGTGTATACTACACATTAAATCGACATGGCACACATATTTTTGTTCTTAGGTATAAAATGTATCCCCGTCCACTCTACAACTATGTATACTGGCGCTTAAATTATAAGTTGGATACAGTATGATGCTTCTTCTAGTTTTATACCTACGCTGTACTTCCACAGATTATCGCAGCTCAGCCTACATTTCCACTTTTGGCATACTTTTCGATCTGACTAATGTCGAGGCTTTTATCCATTCCATTTGCTATGATAAATCTGCACAGAACCAGCCAACTTGATCAATGAATCATTTAAGAACATTATTACTATTTACTTACTGTGGTATGAATTTGGATACATGGGACTTACTTATCTAAAAGAACTCTTGTCATCGTTTGGCAGCAGCCAGGCACAGAGGATTGCATGTTTACTGCAATATTTGGGTTGTGAATGCTCTGCCGTATGTGTACCCAACCATGTTGTCCATGTTCCTCATCTGATACTTTTGCTCTGAGATGTTCAAGTTTTAATTGTAATTAAGCTTAAGAAATATATATGATCCAAATTGCAATCCATCAATTGTCAAATTTAACTCTTGTTTTATATAGCACCTGTACATGTGAGCGTCAACGGCAGCAGCTGTGGTGTCATTTGAGTCTACAAGGCAGCCTTCACTGACCCAACAATCTCCACATGAATCTAATTCCCACCCTTCAAGTCTCCCCTCCTACAAGTCAATGTATGTTTTGTTATAATCAACCAAAATCAGCACTACTAATTTATCTCCAGTAGAAGCTGGCTTGTGCATGCACGTACCTCAACGTACTCTCGGAATGTTTCAATGGCCTCAATCGCTTTTTCTTTTGCATATCTTGGCTCAGAGACCACGTTTAGCCTTAGCTCTATGGACTCTGCTGGTTCTTCAAGGTCTTTGATGATATCACCAACCCCTTCATCCCATCCTGCAAGCTTCATGCGCACCATCTCAATGATGATCTTTACCACCATGTAAGCCCCTATAAAATGAAATAACCATTTATGCACGCACATAATTGTAATTCTAATTGAACAAAGCAAAACAGAGCAAAAACATAACATGCAGAAACCATAATGCTAACCATCATCTAGGAAATGGTTCTCTTTAAGAGCACCATGTCCAGATGTTTCCATCATGAGATGGGTTTCAATGCCCTCCTTGTTAAGCTGGACTCCCTTATCAATGACATTTCGGTAACCAACCCGATATAAGCAATGGTGCCCCCCTCTATTGGTGATGAACCTTGTAAGTGCCATACTTGTACGAGCATCGGTCACTATGGTTGTTCCGGGGTGTTCCCTTAATACAATAGCAGAAATTAGAGCAATGAGCTTGTCTCCATTAACGGGGTTGCCCTTGTTATCTACAACACCGCTGCGGTCCACATCAGTGTCAAACACAATACCAAGATCAGCAGAGTTTTCTAGCACTGCAGCTCTGGTTACTGCCATGGCAGTTTTGTCCTCTGGATTGGGAATGTGGTTGGGAAACATCCCATCTGGTTTAAGGTGTAGAGAGCCAAAGGTGTCTGCCCCAAGCTTGTCTAAGACATCCCATGTGAAGAAACCTCCTGATCCATTGCCTGCATTCACTATTATCTGCATTAAGGAGCAATTAGTGATATGTCAAAGGCATATTGTTCTGAATTTGAATAAAGGCCTCAAGTATATGACATTTTGAAGGACTAAGAAGGCTAATTAAGTTTGGAAACCTGAAATCCTTGAAGTGGAGTTTCATAATGCAATGGATGGTTAACTCTCTCCTTGATTATGTCTCGGAGGTGCTTTGCATAAGTGCTCATGAAGTCAACTCTTGATAGAGGAATATTAAGCAATATTGAAACTTTGGTGAGCCTATTGGCATACTTCCGGGCAGCTTTATCGCATATGTCTTCCACATCCGGGGAGCTTAGTCCTCCTTTCTTGGTGAAAAATTTGAGACCATTTCGGGTGTAGGGCAAGTGAGATGCCGTCATCTGCATAGCAACATTCAAACTATCAAATGATGAACTCAGTTTATAACATCTAATGTTAGATGCCCTTCATAATCTTCTGGAAATTGACTTAATAAAAGTGTGATTTCAAGTACATATGTGATATTAAGGCCAATATAGATGTTGCTCTGTATATGCTACCATGATTGAAGCATCATAGGCAAATGGAGGCAAAATTGTACTCATGAAGCAGGCAGGCGTAGTTGCAAGTCCCATATCAAAGACCAAACAACCTGCACGAGCCAGGCCTGAAAATACAGCTACACTCAAAGATGCTCCTGATATTCTTGGGTCTCTGCCAAGGGACACTCCAACATTCTCCACAGGATGTCCTCGCTCCTTCTCCAAGCCATTGATGACCCATTTGCCAAAACTCTCTGCAATGGCCTCCACAGCCGGCGGTGTTAGGTCCACTGTCCGTCCCTTCTCGCCTTCCAAGGCCACCCCACGAACATCAGACCCGTTCTGGAGCCTTCGAATTCTATCCATCTCTTCGTCCACCACAACTTCATTGTAGTACTTGGCAGTGCTAGAAGACTTCACACATACAAATTTAGTACTTAGTGGCAATGAACATGGAAAACTAAGGTTTGTGTGGGATAGTTTGGGTGCTGACTTTGAAGGGAGGCATGGCTTTTGAGCATTGGTTTGCAAAGATATTGAAGAAGTTGAAGTGGAAGCCATTAATTAATTCTGGTTCTGTTCAATTTGGCGCCCTCTGGCTGTTTTTCAAAAGCTTTTGAAGGGGGGATTTTTAGACCAAACAAACAAGTTTGGAGGATAAGATATCTCAGTTAAGTATAACCCTTCATTTCAATATCTATACAACACTGGAAGAAATATCTTTGAACAAAATGCCAAGTGCCCAGATTTTTTTTCTTGTTTTATGTCAGGCAAAGTTTCTTCTATTGTCTTAATGTGCTATGTGATAATCTCCAAGTCCATGAGAAGGAATGGCATATTCTTGCATACCATTGGATGCTTTCACGTTTAAAACATTCCCCAAGCGATAACGAAAGAGTTAACGCGTTACTTTAACATGTTGTGAAATTATTTGCAATTTATAAGCCATTTTTAAGTAAATTCAAAGATCATTTCATTTTACACTGTCCTCATCTCACCCAGCGTCCCTCCCAGCCCCCCTTCCCCTTGCCTTCTCTTCATCTTCTCTTCATCCAGCAACTCACTCATTTTTTCATTTGTTCTTTCACCAGTCTTCTTTCCCTCTACATCCATCTACTATCTGCCATCATGCCTACAACCACTGAAATAGAGCCCTCACAGTAGATTTAATAACAATATCCAACCAACACATTAAAGTAGTGTGTGTGTGTGTGTGTGTTTTTTGTGATCAAGAAATAATACTTTCATTCCAACAGAGAAGTAGTGTGTTTATAAATATAATATAAAGGGACAAAACAAAAGTTAAAAGTAGTTATATGATTCATACTTTGAGATGAAGAAAATACATTAAAGTAGTCATTCCAAGCAGAAGACATGATGTTTGCTTGAAACAGATTATATACATTAAGAGACAAAACAAAAGTTACAGAGCAGAACAGAGCAAAAAGAAATTTGGGTTGTGCCTAGACACCTGCTAAACCCTTAGAACCAGGAAGGTGGATCCACTCAATTTGAAGCACAATTTCGCCGCACTCGACGTTTCTCAGTTTGAGAATCATGTCCTGAACAATTTTGCCATTTTCCCAAACGCAGCAGCTCTCAGAGGACAGGCAGTTGGTCCTGTTGGGCTGAACTTTCTTGACGGCGCAGCCCTTCGGGAGGACGTCCAATCCCATCTTGAGGCACTCAACGTAGGGTTTGATGTCTATGTCTGCATCTCCCATCTTGTCGTCCACAGTTAACGTGTCCTTGTCGTACACTTCTAGATGGATGTTTTCTTCCAAATTTGTAATGGAAAGCGTCAGCTCCTCGTTCCACTGAGGGTTGCAATTCTTCTTTATCACTTTTGTCTTCAGTTTCTGGGAGGAACCCATGGTGACCACCACGTAAGGATCACTGGTCTTGGTATCACGAACAGCAAGGTTGATGCCTCGCTTGATCCGAAGCCTCAGAAGTCCCAGGATATTGTTCATCTTTATTTGCTTGCTTGCACAATCCTAAAAATTAACTTAGTTTCTTTCTGGTTTTCGAGTTTCTTTTGTTGTTTGTGGTTGTTAATGAGATATGATACGAGGCCTGGCGTTGATAGAAATGTGTGCTCAGGAACTCAGGTATATAAAATGCCAACACAGTCACTGTGCAGCGCTTGAAAGTCGTGGGAAATGTCAATACGGCAACCATTCATGGACACACCACTCACTCATAACAACCGATCACTTTTTGTGTTTGCCAATTGGAAATTTGGAAGTGGTCCACCGACCTTATCGCTTTACCAACCCTATTATTATGAGTCACTCCTTTTCAATAGACTCCAAGGCTTATTGGGTTACTGGGTTATGGACATTATGGGTTACTGGGTTATGGACATTATGGGTTATGGGTAGGGCTTATCATTTGAGTTCGGGGTTTTGGGTAGGGCTTATCAAATTTTGTTGGGGTACATTTTGGTTGGGGTTGGCCTATCAAATTTTGTATTTGGGTACCGCCCAATGCGTACGTCCAGTTCATGAATTGTTTGTGTACACAAGAGTGAAGGTCTTATATATGGCTCTTAGGTAAGGTCTTATCTCTTAATCGTTGGATCAAACTAACAAATTTGGTTCAACGGCTAACTAATTTAATCCAATGATTAAGAGAAGTGTTGGAATGGGCTTTGCTTAGTAAGGTAGAAAATGTAGAACATGAAAGCTAACTTATTTTATGAGATTCATTTAGAGGAGCGTGACATGGAAATTGCTTTCATACATTGATAGTAATTTGTATACACATCCACAATGCCTTTACTACCATATCCTATGTTCAGACTTGTGATTTGGCTGTCTTACCTTTGTTCGGACTTGTGATTTGGCTGTCTTACCTTTGTTCAGCAATATCATTCATTTCTATCCTCACTTTTTTTTCTTTCTGGGGGGCCAATATCCTCATACCATATGCTTGAGACTAATTATATGGTTTGATATAGGAATGCTTTTTCCTGAATCCACGCATCCAAATTCGAATCCAAATGCAGGAAATGCCAAATATTATGTGTTGCTAAGCTTGCTTGCTTTTTGTATTCACTTGTACGAAGAGAAGGGAAGGGACCCAAAGTTATCATTTTTAATGGACCCTTTTGAACTTTATGTCCTTTCATACATCTCACTCATAGCTGGAAAAGGTTCAAAGGGAATTTGCAAAGGATCATCTCCATGTTACACATGCCCTGCTTATGTATGTGTGTTGTCCATGATTCATGAATCATGCATCATGTGGTTGACATCAGCATATCCAGTGCTATATCATTCTTCATCTCATAACGTTTCCGCGGGTTTCGGTTTTTCCTTCCAAGCCTACCAAGCAACAACTAATTAAATAATTAATTTGATATATTATTATATTATATGATCAAATTTAAGCGTCTACTACTTTTGGCTGATATGATGTGACTGGATTTCGATGTGTCATGCACTCCAAGAAAATTGTGATATTATTTATAAATAAACAAATACCACTTGATTAATTTAATTGCTCTAAATCCTATTATTCTTTCTTATGTCAAAGGTTCACACCCCGATATGCCACCTAATTACCAAAAACAAATTAGTGTTAAAACTTAATTAAATCAGCCTCTCTCTCTTGACCACCAAGACACGATTGGTGGGTTTGGGAACGTCAACTTGTATCCCGCACATTCTGAGAATATATCATTTTTCCACCAGGAAAAGCAACTTTAATCATATTTTCTATTTACCTCTCTTTCTATGGGAGGGAGTATTATTTACCTCTCTTTCTACGTTAACATAATAAAGACAAACATATGTTCAAAAACACTAATCCACAAATAAAATGGAGTTGGATGCTAAAACTTCCTCTCCAAGTAAGAGTGTAACTAGTCAAAACAAGTGAGAAAACAATAAGAAGAAAAATAACTGAAATTAAAATATTAAAGAATTAGTCACTAATTATTTACTGATTTAGCCGCAGTCAAAACTGACACGATATGGAAGTACGCGCCAGCAAGAATAACGGTAACAAGAAGGAAGGAAGCGGTAAATTTGGAAAGTCGGTGGTAGTAAAATGTACCCCTAACCGACCCACAATTCCAAACGAAAGAAGGAAACCGGAATGTAAATATAAAAAGCAAGCAACCCCAACAGGCTCTTCTCCCCAGAATTACATCCCTTCACAAATACACTCAGGATTTGATTCTTGGAGAGAAGAAAGAGCCGCCTCCGCCTCCGCTCCCAACCAAACCCTAACCCTAACCCTAATTCCCAAATTTCCTTTCGCTTTCGTTCTGTTTCGATTGATACCCCCCCAAGAAACCCACAAAATTCTTCTCTTCTCAAATTTGTTTCTTGATACGAAGCCAGCAAGTTGTGAATGGTGGAAATCTTAAGCATCAGTAATTTCATGCGCTCCCTTTTACAATCAAGGGCGAGCGCTTTTCTCCCGATCTCTGCTGCGTCTGCTTTCGCTTTCGGCTCCTGCAAGGAAGGCTGGTACTACCGCTGCCTCGGCGTCGACCCCTGAACCCCCTTCGTCTCATATATCTCTATATTTCCTCTTTCTCATCAACCTTTTTGATTATCGCACCCGGATTTTCATTAATCGCCGTCCGTCGGTTTTTTGATTATTTGATTGAGATCAATAACTTGTTGGGAAAGAGGGACTCGGAAATTTTTTAGATTTTTTTTTGTGTTGGCTGCCTTTTTTGCTGTTGATTAATTGATTTGAATTCGATTACGAAACGACGAAGATGTTGCTGTACAAGCAGAAGAAGAATCCGAACAGCGCCAAGGGCAACAGGCTCTTGATCAGCATCACTGTGCTCGGCAGCGCCGGCCCGATCCGCTTCGTTGTCAACGAGGAGGAGCTTGTCGCTGCCGTCATCGATACCGCCTTGAAATCTTATGCGCGTGAGGGCCGCCTTCCGGTTCTTGGCTCTGATCTGAATGACTTCCTGCTCTACTGCCCTAACGCAGGACCTGATGGTAATGAATTCTCAAAAATCCTTATAATCTTATTTCATAAAAATTCAATCTTGTTTCTGAATCAAATTTAAGAGTTGAAGCCTTACTCCTTTTTATATTCTCATGACTGAAACAACCCATCTCAGTTTTGAAATAAATTTGTGAAATTGAATACTGTTTTGGTGTTGGTTATGCGAAATTGGTTCATTATATTGAAATACCCAGCTTCTGTTTTTATGCATTTCTTGAATGTATATATCTCTAGGCTTGCTTACTGACGGTGTTTTTGGATTTCATTGCAGCTCTGAGTCCGTGGGACACAATTGGAGCACAAGGAGCTCGTAACTTTATGCTATGCAAGAAGCCTCAGCCAGTGAAAATGGATAGCGATGAAATACCAGCGGCTGCAATTACTCGCAAGGGTAGTGGGAGTTGGAAGGCATGGATCAATAAGTCCCTCAATCTCAAGATCTCCTCCCATTAAATTAATGGGGAATGAGAGAGTTTTGTTTGAGTTATTGGTGTTTTGTTCATGAGTTATAGAGCCAGCCATATACTTTGGGCTGTAATATTTTCAAGTATTTTGTTTTCGAATAAATTACGGATTGGTTTGTTTGTTATTTCTTTCCATGGCATTTTTGCCAATAGCTTTTGAGGATCTTCTAGTGATAGTTGGAACTCGGGAGTTTGCTTGCATTTGTTGTGCAATGGTGGAAGTTGCACTGTATCTTTGATTCGGTTTAGTTGCATAATTAAATGGATTACTTCTTTCATGATTAAATGTGGAAGTTGCAGGTCTGAATTTTCTACAAGCTTTAAAATTAGTACAGTTCATGTGGCTAGTGTGAGGACTCGTCATATGCTATGAGATACTTGTATCTCAAATGGTTAAGAGCTTTATTTTTCAGGCGGTGAATGACACATTTAGAATTGTTAAAAATTATGTCCTTTTTCATTTGGGAATTAATAAATAGCTAGTTTTATGCATACCACAAATTTATTTATTTTTTGCCAGCCATTGTGTATAAGTAGAATTGCCATCTAGGCTTGGGAATTAAATATGCCATTCCCATCCTTTTCTGAATAGGTGAGATGCCGTCTGTTTCTTTCTCGCTGGCGCAGACTGGAGATAGAGCAGCATCACATTAGTGGAAGAATATGCTTCTTACCAACCAAAAGTGTGTTACGTATGAAGTTGAGCTTGCCATCAGAATATGCCTCTCAATCAATTAAACCTACGAATACCCAATATAAAGCTACATTATGCCTCTCAATCATTTAGGTCCTTTCTAAATTCGGCCATTGCAAATCACAAACAAACACGTATACAAAAAATAACTTATTAAAATCACAACAAAAAATAAAATTTTAGTAATGCTTCCTCGCATATAAGGAACCGAATATTTTTCATTTCTAATGGTTTAGTCAAAGAGAAAATGTGCAACCAATGAAGGTTGGTCAGATTGGAAGGAGCTCTGGTCGCTTAAACAAGTGATCACCCCTTGTGGATGCAGAAAATTTTCTTGGAAGAGAACCCCGTATATGCGCCCGATAGTACCTTGGAGGATTAGGCCTAAATCATGCCTGGAGATACCTTAGGAAACAGAAAAAAAAAAAAAAAAAAAAAAAAAAAAAAGTGTCGGTGATGGTCCACTCGTCTGATTTTGTCAAGTCATTGCTTGTGTTGTGTTGTGACCGTCCACCATCACAAGTTCACAAACACAACCAAGGGCATCGGGTTTGCTAATTCTGAGAGCGACATCATGTCCTATGATGATCCTATCCTCAAACATGCTTGTGGTACAACTGTCAACTGTGTGTATGTACGGTACCACAAACGTACGTGGCACCATCACAATGTGTCTCGTCTCCTACACTGTCCTTATCACCATTCATGTATTCCCTCGTCTCGTTTAAAGCCACGAATCTCTCTCCTTTTTTGGGTGTCTG
Organism: Prunus kanzakura; assembly: GCA_020521455.1. Classification (NCBI taxonomy): domain Eukaryota; kingdom Viridiplantae; phylum Streptophyta; class Magnoliopsida; order Rosales; family Rosaceae; genus Prunus; species Prunus kanzakura. Next base: position 4,126,050 of record BPUM01000005.1, on the reverse strand, counting down.
GGTGCATGAACTGTCTGTCTGCATCATCATCCCTGCCATTCTTTCTTTTGTAGTCTTTTCGCATATAATTGATTTGCAATTTCTCCTTAAAATCTTTTCCTCTTTGTTCATTGGGTCTTAATTAACAAGAATCAATGAAACAAGGTCGGTCTTAATCTCAAGTTTGGTTTTTTCTGCTTCAACTTTGAACACTTGTTGCAACCATGCCCACTTATTTCTGTACATCTAAAATGGTGCTCAGCCCAAAAAATTCAATTTGGGCCACAATTTATAATCATACAAAACCTGGCCCACTATATAAAATCTGAATCTCAAAATAGTATTGAGATTATAAAATAAGCAATGGGCAAGGCCACTGCTTCACTTGAAGTAACTTTTTTTTCTCTAGCATCTGTTTCCCAAAAAAACACTCCATGCACTATTTTGATGAATCCAATTATTATCGCACTCGACGTTAACAGTTCGATTTTTTAGGTTTTTTTTTCACTAAATACTAAACTCGCGAGTTGGAGATAAACGGACTTGAACCGTTGACGTCAGTCACAAGATAAACTACCGCCTCTCAAGCCCCGACTAATTCTACCATAATGGCCAACGATAGACAATAGCCCATCAACACAGCTTAACTGTTGTAAGTGTATGACTTAACTAAGAAAATCTAAAATAATACAAGCATTTTCCATATAAAAAAGAGAAGCCAGAGTTGCTTAGGCCAAAGCCTATCGCTATATTGACATCTCGAGGAAAGCTTGACGTGGACACAATAAATAAAAAAGTCGTCAGGTGTTGGCATTTGAATGCTCATAGGTTCCTAGTTGCTTCCTTCCTTTTATGAAAAGATTTTATATATGGAATGGAGTAAGAATTACTTAATACTTGGTCTCGATCAATTTACAGCGGCCAAGTGGTGCGACGAGATATGTTGTGAGAAAAGAAAAGAAGGAAAACGTGAAGAAATTGGCCAAGTTGGGGAAGGAAGGAAGGAAGGAAGGAGAGATAGAGAGCAGAGCAGAGCAAAGCAAAGCAGTGGTCAAAGGATTTTAGAGCCTTAAAAAGGCTGTAACTAAGACATCATGTCATATTCAAGTGATCCGGATATGCAAGTTGCAACAACTGTTCCAAAAACACACGAGTGATTCTGACTCCACATCATTAATTATTAATCACTGCCTTTTCTTTTCTCAGTAAAACACCCTAAATTTATTCATTATCCATATGAGCAGTTTTCTGTCGACTGTTGAAGAAGATGCGGCCACCCAAACCCAACGCCCCCTTTTTTTCCCTTTCATTTTCTTCCACCTTCGTTCACTCTCTTATTATTAACAAGATGTCATCAGATCACTGGTTGCAGTCGCCTCTCGACCCTAAATTGTTAGCTTGTTCAGTCTGACTTGGCTTTCCATTTCAAATAATTAACAACGAAAACGACCAATTTGATTTATTAAAATGAATAAAAGAGAAGAAAAAGAAACAAGTTGCTAAAGTCACACGTCTGCTTTTTGCTTGAATTTTATTTTTATCCTTATCAAAATCACTCCCAAACAGACCTTTTTTAAGGAATTAAAGAAAAGAAAAAGAAGAAGTTGGAAGAAGTTGCTAGACTCTCACGTCTGCTTTTTGCTTGAAATTTATTTTAATTTTTTGCACTTCAATTTGTGGAATGGGGACAAAGGGTAATGGGTTGGAGAATAGGGCATGGGAAGTTTCAAATGGAGCGTGATGTGATGTGATCTCCAAGTAAAACTAAAGCTTGCGGGGGTCAAGTTGATATTAAACAAAAAACTTATCATTTTGGCCTTGTTTGTACTGAATAAACATAATGTTATTAGGTGTAAATTCGACATTATAGATAATTAAATGTGTAATTGTGTTTGTCACATAATATATAAATGGTGGCCCAATGCTCTAAGACTAAGATGGCTCGGGCGGCCCTCCCCTCAGTGCTTCTCTTCCCTTTTCATTCACTTACTTATAAGCTCATCTATACTGCTCTCTGCAACCCTAAGTAAAGTTTTTGTTCCTTCCCTTAAGAAATGCTTATATATATATATATATAATATATTAGTTAATTAATTTGCTAAAATATGGGGCAGGCCAATAATAAAGAACAATACTGATTGACGACCCAAGATTAATAATTAATATTGCCTTTGATTTTGATTAATATATATTGTGACTGACCGGTGACGATGACCCTAAATGATTGATAGGGCAAAGGGATATTTGGTTTCTTTCAGCTGGTACGTATTGGTTTTGGTCATGAACCACCATTTCTAAATTCTTATATCCAAACGAAAGAAAGTTGACACATAACATATAATAATGACTCAATTTTTAAGGCATGTATATGATATATCTAGGTGGTGGCTAAAATAATATATCTGCTGCAGAAATGAAAAGAAAATTAGGTGCTATTTTATTTCTCATTTTAGAGAGGATAATTGGTGGGTTCGATCGACAGGCACACAAAACCTGCACTGCACTGATCAATGAATCCTGAATACAATTAGACTCATGAGAAATATAGCTGCAATTTAAATTTGAATTTCTGTCCTTTCATCTGAGATTCCAAGGCACTCAACCCACCTACCGCATATACTATTAGTTGACCTGGCCTGGTCATCATAGACAAAAATCAAGACCAATAAGTTTAGAATCTGAGAATTGAACAGTGATCTAAAACTCCTTCAACTTCAAGGGTTTTAGTTAAAGTAGGTATAAATGACAAATTCTACTGTAAAACTGAACCCCGACTAAATCAAATCATACCAAACCAAAGTGTTATATTGTAATTCATTTGGCCGTGATAACCGATTCAATCCAAATCATGCCAGGTATATGTTGCATTTGCAATATTTGTTTACACAATTTCTAGGTAGATAGAGCCTCTATCTCATCTCATATGTGGATAATCCGGTATAATGGGATAATATTGCATGCGTATGTTATAACTTATAAGTCGTCGTCTGTCTGTGTCTCTCTTTTCCTCCGATGGAAGGGAGATATTTCAGGAAAACTGAAAAAGAAAGAAAAGAATTGATCATGTGGATGTGGCCTGTGGCCTGTGGGGATTAATTAATTCACAAAGCTGGAGAGAAGTGAGATAGATGGCGCTAAAGAAGATAATATTAAAAGCCAACTTTTTGAAGAAAGTATCAGAAAAGAGAACACTTTGACATAATAATAATAAGTGATCCTTTTCCCTTCCTTTCTCATGAATTATGATGGTGCTTGTGTTTCCTCCCTCCTGAGTCCTGACTCCTCGTAGTCGTAGAGATGCAATATATGTATTTAATTTATTTCTTTCACCAAAATTGTTCATAGTAAATTATTCTCCATGTTTATAAGTATCCCATCCCTCCCACTCCCACTAGTACTAAATTCAAGCGCATTTGACATTTCTGGTAATATCCTACCCCACAACCAACCCAACCAAAGCTGACCAACACTAAACCAGTGGAATCCATCCATCCATCCAGGTTCAATTTTAGTAACACTTGTGCTCTCTTACTTTTTCCCAATTCAGTTCCATCATCATGATTCATGATTCATGATTCATGACTCATGACTCATGCCATGCCACCACAACACAACACAACACAACACAACACAACTACTAAAGTATACTCGTCTTTTTTTAATTTATAAGCGATAGTTTAAACCACACCACTCTAAATAAGAGAAACTCAAATATCTTTATATGAGGGAAACTCAAATATGAAAGTAAAGACTTATTACCCTGACCCAACTACCCTAACTCACGTCTGGAAGTAAGATTAGTTTTTAATTACACATCACCAAGTCCCAAGTCCTATTAGTAAGTATAAATATAAATATGTCACATCAAATAGTAGTCAAAAAGGTTTCCAGTTCTTTTATTATCACCACCAATATATATAAAAATATAAACATGAGTACACATCCACCTCTTGGTTCACAAAAGTAACCCCTAGTAACAAAATTAAGTAAAAAGGGCAAATTGAAAATGATAGAAAGCAAAAGAACAGGCAAAAGAAATAGAGAGAGAGTGACGGTGTTCAGACAGACACATTTTGTAATGGACCTAAATGGTGGGGCTTTTTGGTGGGGGTGTCTCAATCTCAATCTCATTATCGCACCCAGCTCACAAATCCACAGAGACACACATTTCATTTCATACCCCACCACCACACCACTAGGGTGTGTTTGGTTGGCAGCAAAAAGAAGAAGATTCAAATTTTTTATAAATTAAAAAAGGCTACTTAAAGTTGACCCAACTCGCTACTCGACTCAGTGAGCCATCACCGAGTCGCAACCGGGTTTCCATGCCGAAGTGGCGATGAGCGGGCGAGTGTGCCAACCCAACATCAAACACCCATTGTTCTCTTCCACTCGATACCCATCCCCGCCGGCGAACAAAGCCAACAGCATACTCGCTTGCTTGAACGCGTTCGACCCAAGGTGGACCGGCACAAAACCAGCCGAGTCCAACCGGCTTCGCCACTGAGTCAAAGTCTCGTGCCTCTCAACCCGATCCACCCCTTCACAAGCCACCACGTTGCAGATTTGCTTCCCCAAATACAGCTCTGACATCGCCTTATCCTGACTGTTCACAGAGCCCTCCAGCGAGTCAAAAAGAGTCGAGTAATAGTGCAGCGACTCGTTGAACCGGTCCATGAAAACCGGACCGTTGTGGTTTGCCTCTTGCTCCACCACGGTGACAATCTCCGGCTTCATTTGCTTAACCACAGACAGGACCTTCTCAATCGCGCCAGGGCGAGCCAATAACTTGTGTAACTCGAAGACCGAGTTAACAGCCACCGATTCGACCTCACTCGGTCTGAGTTCCAGCATGGACGCGTCCAGATCAGCCAAGCTGTTCGCCACAAACCCTCTGTATTCAAACTCCACATGGATGGTTTCAGCCAATTGGGCCAGCTTCCAGCCCACTTCTTGGAGATGGTCGGAGTTGTCGGACGCCGGCGGCCCGATACCCGTAAGCCGAAAGGCGGGTGGACCACCGGGTCGGAGCGCCAGGGCTTGCATCAGCGCCGGCCACTGCATCCCTTGGTTCATCGAAAAATCGATGACATGAACTCGAGTTTTGCCTTGGAGGGCTTCGAGGATGGCTTGATTGGCCGTAAAGTGAGCGAATTTCAAGTACGGGCAGGTCTCGTAGAAGTGCATCTGCAACATATCGGAGAATGAGTGGTCGATTGGGGACTGAGGGTAGACTCTGAAGATTCTTTGAGCTAGAGCTTCGGCGAAGTAGGTTGCAACTTTTCGCATAGCACCTGCTTGAGAAATTGCCAAGTAGCCGATCTGGGTCACCAGAGCTTTGGCCAGGTTGAGGTTGTTTTTCTGTACGGCTTCCGCGCAGGCCATGAGGCCGTGTACGAGTCGGACCCCGTTCTCTTGTGAGTCGACCAGGAGGGCAGGGCGAGTTGATGACTCGGTGGTTGGGATGGAGAGGGGTTGTGGTTGCGGAAGAGAAGAGGCGGTGCGCCGGTTGAAGACGAGGTCAGAGGCAGAAGACCCAGATGAGGGTTTGAGTCGTTTGGCCTCCCGGGACGAAGAATCGAGGTGGGTTTGGGTGAACATGGTAGCTTTGAGGTCGTAGTAGTTGGAAGAGGAATTACAGTCGTCGAACACTACCTGATGATGAGGATGATGATTTTGAGTTTGTGGAGGAGGCGGGCTCAGGGATTTGCTCATCTGTTGATCTCGGAAATCGATGGAGGTGATGGTGGAGGACTCGGCCGGAGCTAAGAACGAGTCGTCGCCGAGTTGGACTTGTTGGTGCTGATTAGGAAGCGGTGCAGCGGCAGCAGCCATTAAAGGGTCGAAATTGGGAGGTGGGTTGATCTCGGTGATCATGCTCTCTAGCCACGTCGATAGATCCGACGGGTTATAGTGAACGGTATCAGAAGCAAGCTGCGAAAGGCCATCTTCCTGAACACTGCCCATGAATTCTTCAAGCTGTTCGAGCTTCTGGGCCACCTCTGCCATGTCAGAGGACCGTACCTTGTACCCCAACACGGCCAGAAGCTCGTCCATCCCACCGTCGATTCGTTGGGCTTCTTCTTCCCACATCTTATTGGAGGCTTTGCCACAGTCGCCGGCGGAGGTGGAAGCCATGGATGATGGGTCTGGATAGGGATATTGATGATAACTCTGATGCTCTCTTTTCATTTCTTTTTTTCTGGGTTGGGTTGATTTTGGGTTTGTGATTAATTGTAAATTGTGAAATGGTTTAGTTTGGATTTGGGCATGGGGAGGTGTGTACTCAGAAACCAAAGAGGGTTATGAATGGTTGAAGAATCTGAGCATTGGGGATTGGGGGGTGTTTGCTTGGTTTTTCACTACCACCACTACTTGTTCCATCTCTCTCTCTCTCTTTCCCTCAGTTGAGGAAATAAGAATATTAATGATGCCTCTCTTGAGTCTTTGCCAGTTTTAGTATTTTTATTTTCATTTATTTATTATTTTACAAATAATATAAAAGAAAAATGCAAAAATAACACACATATATATATATATATATATATATATATATATATGTACTCGTGATGGGGGCGCGACCTCCAATGAAGTATCAGGCAAACAGCAACAACTACTACAGCTCAAACACAAACAGATAAACATGAAATTATTTACATTTTACCCTCTATTTTCCTTTCTTTATTTTTGGGAAAATTAAAAAAATGGTCACAGGCTCATATTATTATTGTATAGACCTCCTCGTTCATTTGTTTCCCATTCTCTCTCTTCTTCTTCTTTCACTTTTTAATGGCACGTGATTTGAATCTGATTTGGTGTTTAGTTTAAGTAAAAAAAATTGAGCCGAGGTTGGAAGACCATGTTCTGAATCTGATCTTCAGTTACTAGGTTTTACTTTTTACTTAGTAAAAGTTAGTCAAGGAAAAAGAAAAGGACGCTGTTCCGTTAATAGCGACACATCCATTAATTATAATTATTATTGATCATTATTTATTTGGTGGCTTGGTGTTCACTTAATTAATTGAATTTGGGTTTCAGGGGCATATGTGGTTTAAGATAAGTGATTGCCGCGTAGGAAAGTTAATGCATATTATTATGGTCGTGATTTGCTGTTAATTTAATGATTTCCATCCATTTCATTGGCGGGAATCGGATGTGGTCAGATGCATTGTACAACAATTTAGGTAAATTACAATAAAATAATGCTCGAGCCAGATCATTTAAAGTTGTCGAGCTTTGAAGTTGAGCAGCTTAGGTCTAATTAATGTGAACTTACCCAATCTTTTTTTTCCTTTGCTTTTATGTATGGCAAAGTTTCATTCATATGGAAATTAATGCAACGAGCAAGTCCTATGCAATGCAACCGCCAATTCTCGGGTCTCACACCTCTTTTGTCGACTGATGTGTAGAGATGCTCGCTTAATTATCTAGATCTTATTATTTTTCAATTTCACTTTTTCGTAGTAAAAACTCATCTTTTGTGTACTGATACATAGAGATGCTCACTTAATTCTCTAGATCTTATTATTTTTGTACCTTCACTTCCTTGTAGTAAAAACTTATCGCTATTTCTCTCAAACTCTGATCACCAAAAAGACAGAAAAGTAAAACCTTGTAAAAATTCCCACACCCAGGAAAAGGAAAAATTTCAGAAATCAGGAATTCTTTAACCTCCAATGGTCAATTACAATTATTGTGTAAGAAGCACATGGAAATTATATATTTCACTTAAATACAGTCCTAAAACAAGAAGAAACGACGACACATGTGCTCACATAATGCAGGCGATAGTTGAAAATCAAATATTCTTTCCTTTTTTTATAAAAAAAATAAACAAAAACACAATCATTCATTATTAAAAATATGATTACCAGCTAATGGTATTATTAATTATACTCATGAAAGATTACTCTCATTCATGATCAAAATTGACATCGTCACTAACACAAATCCACTGCCCCTTTCTTTGCCAACTTCCACAATCAGATAGATAAGATCGAAATCCTCTCATGTGAACCATACAATATGCACTCGTACTATAACTTCAGCAATCAAGTACTCATAATTTGATGAGACTGCTTTCATATTATAGCCCAGTCAACTTTTACTTAGAACTTTTTTTTTAAAATTAACTTTTACTGGAGCTTTCTCCATCATTAATAGATAACAAAAGGAAGAGGCAGTGGGGGGGTTTGGTTTGGACAGAAGGCATCGACTATATTGTGTATGTAATTATGTGCTATCTGTGTGCAAACAAGTTGATGCAAATATTCCATGTATATTGTTCTTATCGCCACACAAAATTTAAAATCACAAATATTATAAGATAATGGTGCTCTTCTTTGGCATCATACGTAAAGTTCCACTTCTTTTGGATGGTTTCAAACTCTCTATTTTCCCTTCTGGTTCACACAGAATCTGGGAGATAATAGCTTATGATGGTCCATGACACGTTCCTCAATACAATATTTCTGTACCTCTCCTTGCTCTGCTTTTTCTATGAATCTTTTGAGGGACCATTTGGGACCAACGAGCGCTTCCAAAACCATCACCACGTGAATGTCCTAATGCCTTCAAATATAAATCAAAATTTGGCACCTGCAACACCTTCGGACAGCTACCAATGAGTTGGTAACTACAACATCCGTTGCAGACAAGTTTAAAGATAGTAATTAAAGTACTTGAGTAAAGAATTTCCTAAACCTTTCAATTAGCATCATGATCCCTCTACGAAAGATTTTAACTGCTGTCGAAATGCAGGGATCTTGTCTGCTTTAACCGCCATGACTAACCCCATTTGCCGACAGTCTCTCAGCTGCAAAATTTAAAACGAAAAACAGAGAAGAAATCGCTATTATCATAAAGGCAATTAAATTGCAATAATTAAGCCATAGGCGCAATCAACTTAAAATTAGACATTCGTGATAGAGTTTGAATGTCTTCAGCATAAGGACCTTTTAAGCTAATTGGTATTGCTGTGATCTTGAGAAATTGTCCAGGTGAAAAATGCTATGAACTATTTGAGAAAAAGTGTGCGAACTGGACTTAATAGCAAGATTCCGTGTAATTTCCCAAACTGTTTATGTTTATTTGTTTTTTCCAATCCTCGTTCACAAATCAAATAGTAACTTAAGAAGAGATTTTCAAATTTTCCATCCCTTTCTTTCTTTGGAGGTGAACTACTCATAAGTACGTTAGTGGATTAGGGCCAAGACAAGAGTTTGAAGTTGAATAGGAATCAATACGAGAAATCAGGACAGGCTGCCAATATCTTTAATACTTGCCTCATGAGTTGCAAGCTGCTGAGTGTGCAAAGAAAATTCAAACGACCAGGAGCTTAGCTGAAATGCGTTTAAGGAAACAATTAGTAAATGAAGCAGGAGAGACATGAAATATTATTTATGTCAAATGATCAGTACCTCGTGAAAAATTTCATCTTCTGGCTTTATATATATTATTTCCTCGTCACTAGCACTAGTGCCCTTTTTCTGGTGAGCATTTTTGTGCTGTATTTTTCCATCCAAAAACAAAATAAATATATGGCAGAGAGAGGGGAAGAGGGTTCAATAGGCACAGAGAATGCTTAAATGGCATACCTTGTAAACTTTACTGACTATTATATAAAACTTAAAACGAAAGAAATTGCGGAGCTCCTCTGTTGGCTACAAAAAGTGAAACAACAAATGTTATTTAAGTAAAAGAATTTGTTTCCGGCATGTATGGAAATATAAATAACCTCAATCCCATATAATCTGAATCTAACCTCATCTTCTGTAGCCCAAGAGACTTCATCAAAGAGCGCATCATAAAGAGGTGGCAAAAGCTGTGGAGGTAAATTCATCACCCGTTGAGAGACCACGAGACCAACACTCTCTGCTTCCTTTCCCAAAAGTGATCGCAGGTCATCTGTTACATCCTTCTCTTGAGATACCTTAAGGAGAAACTCCTTAACCTCCATAAAACATTTGTGGTCCTATTAAGAATTAAAGAAACGCATTAAATGATCTAATCTAAATAGTAGGAAAAAGCTATTTAAAGCTAAGAAAATGCCTACCAACAGATAAATGTTAGAAAGATGTAGCCATGTGAATAACTGGAATACAAAAGTATAGATTACTTGCCTTATATCTGCCCAAGTTAAGGGCAGTAGCAAGAGCAAAAATTCCATTGTCTTCATCATCCTCTATTTTAACAACAGTTCCTACAGTGGTCTGTTCCAAAATTAAGTCTACAAAACCACTCAAATCCCATTCTATATCATCAAGGTAGGTCTGTAGCAAGGTCTTCACTCCGTGAAAGTCATCAGGTTTTGGATCAAAGAAAGCAAAATCTGCTTGCACAGTTCCCTTCAAAGTATGAACCAAATTCTCATAAAATTGCTAGTAGATACAATATGAAAGAGTATTTACTTTTGTATTTCAGCTATCCTGATACACAAATGCAACTATATGGACAACGAATACTATCAGAATTTTCTATCCCTTAAAAGAAATAGTACCAGAAGAATGTGCTTACATCAAACTCTTCTTCATCAGAAGACTCGGAGTGTTCATTCTTGAATTTTAAAGTGTTCTTTCTCGATCCATTACCTAAAAAGAACGATAAGGAGTCATTAGCACGCCCATTCTGAAACAGTTAACAGATAGCAATATTAATTATGAAGTGATGCCTTATCTTAAGGAAAAGGGCTATTCAGATGATGATGATATTAATACCTGCGGAGTTAGGTTGAGATTTTTTCGGGAGGTCTGGGCCGTGCATTTGGCGGTTGGACATGCAGCTGGAGGCAACCCGAGCGACTTGACGAGCAAATGGGGAAAAAGTCAGAGGTTGATATTTCATCAATCGGCGATGCCTCACCGGTTTACGGGGCATCTTTGATTATCTGTTGCAATAAATGGCCGAGTAAGGTTCCGGTCATTGAGATTGAAGGAAACCCATATCTATAAGTAACTGAGATAGTAAGGCACTCTGTTGCTCGGAGCCAATACGATACGGCATCGATACGTGTCCGATACGCCACGTGGCGTATCGTAGACTTTTCTAAGATGTTGACTTTACGATACGGCTCCGATACTCCATTGATACGGTCACGATACGCTCGCGATACTGTGCCGATACGTCAAGGGGTAACTTTGACAGCAACCAAAAGAGAAGAAGAAGAAGAAGGAAGAAGGAAGAATGAAGAAGAAAAGAACTTACTTGCGCTTGCAGCTGCTGTGAATCTGCAGTTGCAGACAGCGGCTCTGCGAAGAAGAGGCGGTTAACAAGTGAAGAAGATGATGTTAGGTGCCCTAATTACAATACACACCGTTTTAGTTGCATAGGTGGCCAATGTTAAAAAAATTGTTTTATACCTTTTTTGAAGTCTGATGCATTCATTTGGGCCCAGCCCAAGAACTGAAACAACTCATATATGGCCTAGAAAAACATAAGGAACCAGCACACAAAAAAGGGCCCAAAATGCTAATTTTACATATATTTGTTTATATATTTATAATATTTATATTTATATTATATTAATTGACGTATCGGTGCCGTACCCATATCCTACTTTTTAGAGATTTGCCGTATCGGCATATCGTATCGTATCGCCGTATCCGTATCCGTATCGGTGCAACATAGGTAAGGCCTATACCCCACATACAGTTCAGGTCACTTGATAAAAATAAGAATCCAAACATTTCTATGTCCATGAAAAAAATTAGTAAATCCTATCCATCCTATCTTTTCTTTGAGAAAGCACAAAAACTCAAAAATGCAATTAAACTCCACATGCTAAGGCAACCAGATAACTGCGTGTACATAATTCACATTTGAAACTCACTTAATCCAGTTCCAAAGAAAACTAACTCAATACAAAATCTACTAAAACATAATGACCTACAGATATTTATCAATTACTAATATGCAGCTATAATTTCATATTCTCACTATTGTTGGGGCCAGAAACAAACAATTTACAACTCAACTGGGCTGCCTAACCAAACAATTTGCCTTAGTTCAGCTAAGCTCTAAATATCACGAAGAATCCCAAAATAATATAAACCAGGGGTTGTTTGGTACGAGGGACTTTTATGGACTGGACTAAATTCTGGGACTGTCTTGGATTAGTTCGGATTAGCCTAAACTGGATTAAGTACTGACCTACGTTTGGTGCTGCGTCGGACTAAAAAGCTAGATTGTAAAAATAGTGAAGACCTATGTTTGGTGTTGTTTCGGACTAAAAAATAATTATTTAAATATTTAAAAATAATAATTTTTAGATAATTAAATATAATTTAATAAGATCTTAAAACTATGAACATACTTTCTAGATACCAAATTTACATGTAGATGTCAAAGTCAGAATTTTTCCAAAAAGTCATAACAAATCAACAAAGAAAGCATTCCAAAAATGCCATCAAGCTCATTCATAGTAATTTGGACCATGAAATTAAATTTGGCACCATGAGATACAAGAAAAATTCAAAAATTTGGTCTTGCATCTATTTATTACAAAATAGGGGACAAGTTATCTAATAGATAAGCTAGACTACTCAACACAACCGCAAAAAAGACTAAAATTTGGCATATTTTGGTGCCAAACCAATGACTAAGCATGTCATTAGTCCCCCAATGAAGCAACTCTTGAGAAACTCACCACTACCTCTGTCTCGAATGCCCATGTGGTAGCCAAAATCAAAATCAAGAATTGCATTACCGCCCCATTGCATAACCCAACTGAGTGCCACATTTTAGCAAACAGTTGGAGTGCATGTTGTGCTACGGACTCTTGCACAACACCAGAAGCATTAAGCCCCCAAACCCAATTCTTCAAAGATTGAAACCTATTAATCTTATGAACAAAACCAATGGACTCTGACCCAGCAATAATGGCAACAAAATAAGACAAAGAAACAAGCAAACCTTTCGTGCATTTGGGTTCAAGAATCTGCGATGTCGCTGATATCAACGATCGAAAACCCACAAAGCCCACTTCAATTACAAACAGAGTCGTTCAATTGGTTGATGACCATGTTGTTCACAACATTCATAGGCTCTGTAATTTCAGGTGGCCTGAAAGCATCGTCAGAAACTAGAAATTCACTCTTGCAATCAAGACCCACATGGATGGCGCCCTCAGAATGGCGAAATATTTCAATTGCTTATCACTCCTGCTATCAAATCCGTTGTGAAGGTCAATGGTAGAATTGTGTTGCAGAATCGATACACGCTGCACCAAGATATCACAACACAGGTGAAGAAGAAGAAGAAACTGGTTTGCGCTGTGTCGGACTCGGTTGTTCTATTTAGCGAGAGCGCTATTTTGAGAACCAATTTTCGGCCTCACTATATTAGAAGGGCGATCGAGCTGTTTTTTTCCCTGTTGGTCTCATTTAAGTTAGTCCATTCTCAAACCAAACATGGGTTTTAAATATTATTTTGCCCAGTCCAGTCTAGTGAGGCCTACCAAACATGCCCTAAATTATTTCAACGAACTAAACAAGGAGCTGCACAGCTTACAAAAAACTGGATGATTCACTTATCGAGAAAAAAATAACAAAATAACAATTTAAATGAAAAATAGAAACCTAGAAAATAGAATTGCTTCGTTGAGTAAGTAGGTTATTTAATTTCTTCACAAAACATAAGCAAACAAACATACAGAGAACAATTACTTTTTGATGAAACGGAACATAAATAGGAGTCTGAGAAGCAAGAATTATAATGCAAACGAAAAACTTACACCGTACTGGTAAGGAATTAAACCGAGTGGAGATGAGGACCCAAACTCGGTGACGGCGCAGCGGTGAGTGCGGCGGAATCCAGATGTCGAAAAGATTAATTGGCAACTTGCGCGCAGGACTCAGCAGGTGCTGCTGGGTTCTTTTATCTTTTTTCTAAACAACGAGCCTTGCAACCGACGGCTACTATGTTGCAGAGGCAAACGCGAGGAAGAAAACGCCGCATCCGACCTATTTTTTATTTTATATAACCTCACACAGTAACGACGTCGTGTAGATATATACTTTTAAAATTTGAATTGAAAGGCAGAGAATGGTAAAACATTACCATAAAATGCCATTAGTTAATGCAAACATTAAGAATTGAAATTATTATTTAAAAGAGGATAATATGGTAAATTCACACTTTTTCATATTTAAAAAAATTGAAATTAAAAGAAAAATCAAATAATATATCTTATTTTTATGGAAGACAACTACCCATTATCTTTTTTAATTTTTTTAAAAAACATTTCGCAGGCGTGGGAGCGCGTGCGAAGAGGCTAGTTTATAATTATGCTTGAAACATATTATAATTGAAAATGCTTGTGTTTTTTTTTTAAATATATTTTTAATTGCAATAATTTATGTTCAAAACGTTTACACCTTCAAATTTTAAGGCTTACGTCTCATCATACAAGGCATAAAAAATCTCGATGAGTGCCTTGCCTTTTAAAACATTGGTTTCAATCCACAACCCTAATTGTTTATATTTTATTTTATTTTATTGGTTGGTTAGTGTGAGTTTTTGTTTTGGTTAATTACTACAAGTTTTGTGTTTTAATTAATTGGTGAAAATTTTGTTTTGGTAAATTCATACAAAACACAAATTAACACAAAAACGAATTTATACAAGGTATGTAAATTTACTCCCCTCTCCCCTTCTCCCTTCTTCCCTTCTCTCATCTCCTCTTCTCACTTAAAATCATCTCAAGTGATTCTCCATAAAAGTGCTTTTTTGCCTATCCAAAATCACTCCCAAATTACTCTTACATCCTCTGAATGTGCGAGATGTAAATGTGGCTTTACACATCCAATTTACAACTTGTGCATTAGAGATGCTATAATGACTTTACGTGATTTTATGGAGAAACACGTCTCTGGATCCCTAGCAACGTTAAAATCACTTAAAGTGATAGGTGATTCCGGCTCGTTTAAGTGATTTAAAGTGAGAATCACTTAAAGTGATTATATGAAGAAACACGTGGGAGGTGCTTCTCCTCATAAGTGATTCTTCTCATACGTGATTTTGGCCCTCCTATAATTACTTCTAAACAAGCCCAAAATTTTTGGCTATATTTGGTGACTATTGGATTTTATTTTATTACATTTATTTGATTGGAAATGATAACACTAATTCAATAATGTGTTTGGTTGATACTACACATGATTAAGGGATTGGATTAATAGAAAGGCGCTATTTACATGGCTAGTAGGATTATGTATAATCCAATCCAATTTAACCCCAACATTTTAGTAGGATTCATAACCCTACTACATTTAGCCCTAATAAAATTAGACATCCACCAATCCATATTTATTTTAATTCAATAAATATTTAATTAAAATTATAAATCAAATCCAACTATATAATCCAACACAACCAACCATTTAAGGATACAACCAAACCAATCCATGAAAATAAAATTTAAGAAATTGTTCACATTTTGGAACAATAAATGTGCCCAGTCCAAAAAGATATACATGACTTAAAAGGGAAACTTATTTATTTAGATATGTATTCCCTAGGCATGTAACTGAATACCAAATCTGGGACGTAACCTCCATTACCAAACAACCCATACCATTTGTATTTTTTTCATTTTCCCAATTTAATCACGTTACAGTCCGTCATAATCGTGTACATGAGTATGAGTTACTATACAAGCATTGGGCCCCACACAGAAACAGCAGTGGAATGGGCTCCTTCCTGTCTTCCATTTTTCAAGCTCCAACTACCCCACGCTTCCATCTAATCCATCGTTCTCTTTGGACCTCCAGATATTTCATCACCGTTGTGCAAAACAACAAACTACTTTCTCACTTAGAAAAATAATTTTTTTAAACATTTTTTTTAACTATAAAAGTATCCACAATGGTAGTTCAATAGTTCAATAAAATGAATTATTTTGGCATTTATTGAATTGAAATGCAGTTTTACTTACCAGGGTACATCTCAATAGTTTAAATTTATTGGCATGTAAGTCCCATAGTTAGCCTATTGCAATTCAATAAAGGGTTCATCACATAGCACCTTCTATTACAATTGCATCTATTGCAATGAACTAAATCATACCATTGCAAGTGAGATTTGACTGTTTTAGTTCAATTTCATGCAATATTAATCCTAACCATTACTGATGCTCTAAACAATCCTTTTACTTGCCTTTATTAATCATACTTCAATAGGTAATTTATTTCCCAATATCGCTTGTAAAAAGAAGGCAAAAAGTCACTTTTGGTTTATGTGGTTTACCACTTTTACCACTTAGGTCCATGTAGTTTCAATTTGATCATTTTTGTCCCTATGGTTTTCAATTTAAGCAATTCAAGGATAATCTCTAATTTCTGTCAAATTAGAGTAACTGTTGTTACTTGTTAAGGGGTATTTCAGTCCAAAAATAAAGGATAGAAAAAAAAAAAAAAAAGAAAAAAGAAAAAAGAGAAGGGAAATAGAAATCCTTAGCCACAGAGACTTTTGGCCCTGACCCAACAGCTCCACTTTTAGAGCAAGTCCACCCCAAAAGGCTAAGGCAAGGGCTGCCACTATTCACATGAATAGTGGTAGCCTTGCCTTTTTCGGTTCCACCCCAAAAGGTTGGGCAAGGGCAATTAGTACTCATTTTAATTTTTTATATATATATTTTTTATACTTAAACCATTAATTTTGGCATGAGAAGTGAAAAATAAGACCATGTATTTATATATAAAAAAATCTGAAAAATATGGTATTTTTTTCAATGTTTTTTTAAAAAAATTAGTTGCTAACGTCATTAATGACGTCAACAAACCTAGGCAAGAGCCATGCAAGATTTGCCTTTGGGCTTGCCCCAGGCTTGTGGCCCCCATCAACTGTCTGGTCTTGCCTTTGTGCGTTGGAGCCAAAAGCTGGGCCTAGGCCCCCTCCTGCTCGGGCAAACTAGTAGTGCTGGACTTGCTCTTACAAGCCACCTCCTTTCTCCTAGGATGATGATATTGAGGAGTAGAGGATTGTGGAAATTGCTCATAGGGTTGTGGACCGAAATGCCCCTCAACAAGTAACAGCAATTACTCCAATTTGACAAAAATTATAAATTGTCTTTAAATTGCTTAAATTAAAAACCATAGGGGCAAAAATGATCACATTAAAACTATACAGACCTAAGTGGTAAAAGTGGTAAACCGTAGAAACTAAAAGTGACTTTTGCCTAAAAAGAAAGGTTATATACTTATGAAAACTATCATAACATTTTGAAAAAAGGAAAAGAAGAAAGTGTCATAAAATATAAATGGGATTAGACAATCTAAGGAGTGTAGTTAATTGATATTTTAGAGAAATTTGAAAAACTTTTATTAAAGGATGAATTGTATGAACTTTTATTATACTTTGGGTATAACACAAAATTTGGAATATACAATCTTAAAATAAATAGGATTAGGATTCAGAGTTGAGAGTTATTCTAAAATACTAGTGAGCAATGAATTAATTAATTATGGTATGTTTTCTAATTATGAATTGGAATTCTCATTAGGAATTGAATTCCACTTAGGTAGGATTACTATGTTTACTTCACATCAAGGAATTGGAATTCAATTCTTAGATGAGAAAACTAACATATTATGAATTCATCTTTTTTACCCATTATATCCCCACACAATTTTAAAATTTTCAAATTTGCCATATACTTTAACTCAACAATGAGGATATTTTAGTAATTAGCACCACTTATATCCCAGTTTCATTCAATTCATATGGTTTAATAAACAACTCCAATAAGAATTCGCAATCTAATTTTCCTCAATTCAACTCCTACTCAATTCAATTCACTCTCAATTTAATTCATTCTAATCTAATCACGTATTAGAAAACATGCCATTAATGGAAAATATCAACGGATGGTTGGATGATGAGATATCATACAAACGGGGACAGAGTTACGAATTGGGAATGGGAACGCGTTTCTCCAATTCTTGGCATTGATGTAATTCTGTGGTAAAACAAGGGTCAAATTCACCGAGTCAAAGCCTTAAATTCGTTCCCAACAACTGGAGTTCGATTCCTTTCTCTTCCTTTCTCTCTCGTGTTTCAGTTTCGTTTTCCTTTCTTTCAATTTCTCTCCCTAGAAAGTGAGAGAAAATTCAAGCCAAAAGCAGCATTAGTCATGGAGGAAAATCACGCCCCAGCTTTGGAATCAATCCCAAACGGAGACCACGAAGCTGCAACCACCACCAACGATTTTAATACCCATACCCATACCAACAACGACCATGGCTGGCAGAAGGTTACTGCAAAGCGCCAGAGGAAGACCAAACCCTCGAAGGCAGATTCAATCAACAATCTCAATAAGCTCGTCCCCGGCGTCACGATCGCTGGCGGAGAAGGCGTTTTCCGTTCCCTGGAGAAGCAATCGGAGGATCGACGCCGCCGGATTCTCGAAGCCCAGAGGGCGGCCAATGCCGACGCCGACAGTCTTGCTCCGGTGAGATCGAAGCTCCGGTCCGACGACGAGGATGGGGAGGACAGCGATGATGAATCTGTGGCGCAGAACGTGAAGGCCGAGGAGGCGAAAAAGTCGAAGCCTAAGAAGCCGAAGAAGCCTAAGGTCACGGTCGCTGAGGCGGCAGCTAAGATCGACGATGCAAACGATCTCTCGGCCTTCCTCATTGACATTTCGGTGAGTTTTGATTCTGATCTAGCTTGATCTATTCATTTGTAAATAATTCTATCTAAGTTTCTAAATTTTTTTAATTAATTTGAATTTCGGCTTGCAATAGGCTTCGTACGAGTCGAAGGAGGACATACAGCTAATGCGGTTTGCGGATTATTTTGGCCGTGCATTCTCTGCAGTGACTGCTGCGCAGTTTCCATGGGTGAAGATGTTCAGGGAATCAACGGTGGCCAAGCTTGCCGATGTAAGTTTTTCTCAATTTTTTAGAATCATATCTTATTATTAACAGGCATAGTGGTTTATATCTATACCTGATTGATTAAAAGGCATTTGCTTTATGCTCTTTTCCATTCTATTTTTCAAATGTTAAAAAAAAAAAAAAAAAACCAAGGACATCAATTTTCATGGAAAGTAACATTTATTTATTCAATCCTAATGGAATTTGGTCATTCAAGTGTAAAAAGTAAATTTCTTTCGGATCTTGATTAAGGTTGACGAATTATCCGTGACCTGTTTCCTTTTTCATGGAGAATTTTTGGGAGGAGTAGCTTCCTTTAGGTTCTTTTATCTTTTCTCCTTGGATATTTATTCGCCTAAATTTGATCCTTTGTTTGATATTGCTGGATTTTTTTAGTTGGGATTTGTTCAATTGGCTGTTTGTTTGTTTAATTTTTTTTTTAAAACTGGGGCTTGTCCGTTGTAGTCCCTATGTTGAGCAGCATGCTTCCTTATAAATATTTTTCCTCTGCTTCCAGAGAGCAATTTTGTACATATCGATTCTGATAACGAGGTGGTATTTGTGCCTTGAAGGCGAATAAATTGGGGGATATGGTAGCAATACCTTTATTATTGTTGCAGTACGTCTAGTCCTCTATGTATATTTTAATGTTGTGCAACATTTTTCCATCACTTCTCTGTGTACTCATCGATGACTTTTTATTGTCACATGTTGAATGCAGAACCTATCAATCTAAAAGACATATGTGATGATAAAGATGATACCTGCGATTGAAAATTGGTAGCTAAAGTAACTTAATATTATTGAGGACATTATTGGCTTGGGACATTGACTGACATAATAAAGAGGTCTAAATCAATTGCCTTTTTCATAATTACATATATATCTTCCTACCAGTTTCATTTTATCTGGTTTGCAAAAATGACGTTTCTAACATTCTCTTGCTTATGACCCCTACTTTTCTAGTGCTTAGTAACTTATTGGTAGGAGTAATTTTGTGCATATATATATGCCTGGAAAACCTAACCACTTAGTATATTCTTTAACAGATCCCCCTTTCCCATATTTCTGAAGCCGTTTACAACACATCAGTCGACTGGATCAGCCAACGTTCCCTTGAGGCCCTTGGATCCTTTCTATTATGGTCTTTAGACAGCATTCTTGCAGACCTCGCGAGTCAGTTAGCTGGTGCCAAGGGCTCCAAGAAGAGTGTGCAGAATGTTTCATCAAAATCTCAGGTAATTCCCCTCTCCCTCTTTTGTCTTTTTCTTGTCCATGAATTCTTTGATATTTTATGTTCTTAAGTTGAAAGCTGATGTCCAGAGGTTGAGTTTGTTCCATAAGATGATGGGTTTTCTTGAATAGCAGCTTCATAAATGTCATCCCTTTCTCTGATTTGCATATGGAATGATGCAGTGATTAGTTTATGTATTTCCTTATCATGTGATTTGGAAAGTGTTCTTTTGCACTCAATAAGTCCATCCATCACATAGTTCAATGTCTTACTTGAGCTCCACTTTGGCCTTTGTTTTGTGAAATGGAACTTCTTATGCAAAATTGACCTTTATTCAAATCCCAGGTTGCGATATTTGTGGTTGTTGCGATGGTATTGCGAAAAAAACCTGATGTATTGATTAGTATATTGCCAACATTGAGAGAAAATTCAAAGTATCAAGGACAAGATAAGCTTCCAGTAATCGTATGGGCAATATCTCAGGTGAGTGGATAAGAATTTAACACAGTTTTTGTATTGATCTTTGTTCATAAAAGAAAACTATAGGTTTGCTCCTCTTATTATGCTTCTTATAAAAGTGTTATTGGATGCCAAAAATGTTGTATGCAGGCTAGTCAAGGAGACCTGGCTGTTGGGTTGCTTGCATGGGCACACATTGTTTTGCCCCTAGTAAGTGGAAAGGGTAGTAATCCACAGTCCCGGGATCTTATTTTGCAGCTAGCGGAAAGGTATTAAAAGATGCTTATTTTTTGAATTCATACTTTCCTTTTACATTATTTAACCTAATTTGGTTGCAGAATTTTGTCTACACCAAAAGCTCGTACTATTTTAGTAAATGGTGCTGTCAGGAAGGGAGAGCGTTTGGTACCACCTTCTGCATTTGAGATACTTATTGGAGTTACCTTTCCTGCACCTTCAGCTAGAGTTAAGGTAATGGTAATCAGAAATTCACTGTATTGTGAGTTATTCATAGAAATATTTAGTTGTTTCATTCTTCTTAACTATGATGTTTTGTATAGGCCACCGAAAGGTTTGAGGCTATATATCCGACCCTAAAAGCAGTGGCTCTAGCTGGCTCTCCTAGAAGCAAAGCAATGAAACCACTTTCACTGCAAATATTGAGTTTTGCTGTTAAAGCAGCAGGAGAAAGTAAGCAAATTTGACTTCCTTTGTATTGTAGTTTATTTTCTAAGTAGTAGGAAAAATCATGGGTACTTAAAATGGGATTAACATGTAGCTGTTTCTTACAGGTATACCTGCATTGTCCAACGAAGCAACTGGAATTTTTATTTGGTGTTTGACCCAACATGCTGATTGCTTCAAGCAGTGGGTGAGCTTTTCTACCTCTCATCGACTTAATTGCATTCTTCCCAAAGACTATTCTAGAGAAAAACTAACACACTTTTATGCCTTTATTTCATAAATTTAAAAATCTGATTTTTGTGTCGTGCATTAAATGTTCACAGGACAAGGTTTACCAGGAAAACTTAGAAGTGAGTGTTGCTGTTCTGAAGAAGCTTTGTGATCAATGGAAAGAGCATTCTGCAAAACTCACTCCTTTTGATCCTATGAGGGAAACTCTCAAAAGTTTTAGGCACAAGGTAACCCTTTTTTTCTTATTGTTTGGAGTCCGTGAGTAGTTTTTTCCCCAGTTGCACTATAATTATATGCAATCTTATCCATCAAAGTACTTACCATCACAAATGCTATTATGCGGATTTCGTTATCTTACCAAACTTATAGATTATTTAGTTATGTGTAAGTATTTAACTTGTTTATGCCCTTTGGATGCTACTATTGCTTGTAGAATGAGAAGATGTTGGAGAGTGGGGAGGATGAGGCCCACCAGGAAAAACTCATCAAGGATGCAGACAAGTATTGTAAGACATTACTGGGGAAGTCGTCACGGGGCAGCGGGTGCAAGAAAAGTGTTGCCTTTGCCGTCGTTGCCTTAGCTGTTGGTGCCGCTGTCATGTCACCAAACATGGAGTCTTGGGATTGGGATTTGGAGAAACTAAGAGTGACTATCAGCTCTTTTTTTGACTGAAGGCCTTGGTTAGCAGGATGGGTGAAGCAGTTTAGAAGCTGATGGTGCAAAGCATCAATTTGTTATGAGGAAAGTAATCTAATTTACTCCATAATAAGGTGGCAACAGATGGGAAATTCTATTTATAATTTTTGTCTCAGAGGGATACGAAACTAGTGGTAGTTGGAGGTCAATACTGCTTTAAGGTTTAATTTGGTTGGTTTAAGCTGTTTCGGGCTTTTTGTTTTTGGTGTAACTTTTCATGTCTATTTAGATCTTTTTTTTTAATTTTTAAAGTTATTCACCTCTAACATCTACAATACCAGCAATATGTTAATGAGAGCTGAGATGGATGCATTTGTATTCTCGGATTAGTGTTTCAATTCAAAAGGAATTTTGAAGATAAAGTTTGATTATTTATTATATTCATTCAAGTCTTAAATTTGATTATTTATTATGTCATGCGAGGGAATATCACATCTTCATGCTTTTCTTGTGTCTTTGTTTAAATCTCAGCTTTTCACAAACGGGTGTAAGATTGCAAAAACTGGTCATATACACAGATGGATGCATAAACCTTAACAAAGTAGTTTACATGTGTTGGTCATTGCGGCGCATAGGATTATTAAATTGTACATGTCCTGTCGTAGGATGTCTTTACATTTTCATGAATAATCTTCGGGTTCAGCAAATGGGTATTTTAAGAACCCAGCTTTAACTTGGTCAGGATCTTCCGGCGTTGACCAAGGGTACTTCATGGATGGATCCCTTGGGAACTTCCTGACGTTCAGAAATGGTGCCCAAAGAAGCACACTGCACAATTGGAGAAACAAAATAGATTGTAAGTGAGATTCCGATGGCAATTAAATTGTACCCAAAAAAAAAAGAAAAAAAAAGAGGCACAGCCACGTACCCTGGAAAGAACAAGAAGACACACATGAACTGCAAATACATCTCTAAGAGATTTCTCTTATACCACCTTATCCGAAGCCAGTTCATGATGATTGGCTGCAATCACAGAAAAGCGTTCCTCTGAGAGTTCATCAACAAATAGAAAGCGCAAAATAGCTCAATCTCGCAAAGAAAGAAAGCATGAAGATAAGGAAATATACTTACTGGCATGAGAAGGAAGTACCAGAAGGCAATAACTCCCGATTGTATCAAAACCCATGTCAAATCTTCCTCAAAGTTGACACCAGTGACAGCAAATGCAGGCTGCTCAATCAGCTAACAGAGAGAGTTCCCATGGAGTTTATTATTACCTTAATAATTTCAAAAGGTAAGCAGATTAGAAGCAGAGATAATGAGTGTCTTACAGTGGCCAAAACTGCTCCAACTTGAATTGCCAGACTAGACTTCTTTAGGTGAAAATAGTCAGTTGGGTTTTGAAAGATGCTTGTGATGACTGTCTGAAATAGAAAAAGTTGGGATCCTTAATCTGCTCAATAAAACTTATGAAACTATACTGGGAAAAAGTTGAATGGAATTTACAAATTAAAAAAAAAAAGCAAACCTTTTCAGGCTTAGAATCATAGGACTGTCTGTGCTGAGAAGTGATTGTGACAGAAGTACGTCGTGGATGGCTAAGAGAAGGCAAAGCCTGGGGAATTTGGAAGGTGAATGAGCAGCTCATTTTAGAGCTTTCTGTGTGCGTGTTCTTATCTTTACGAATTCAGTTTCATGGCAGAAAATGCATGGAATTTCTTAACGAATAAAATTGAAAAAAGGAACAAATAAGGTAATTATATATATTTATTAGTGCCACGTGTCCAGTCAGATTCACTCAAGTCCATTCGCACAAATTGCATAATTTTTTTTGGCAAATAAGCCTAAAAATCATTAGAAACCCCCAATCCAAAAATTAAAAAAAATGAAAAACCCCAAAAACCAGAACATCTAAGGATTGAGTATTGAATGGAACCAACTGGAAAACCTCTTCGAAAACCCGAAAACTGACTGCAACTTCAAATTTCTGTTTCAATCGGCCAAAATGTTGGCATCAGCAGCCCAAGCATCCTTGGCAGTCAAACTACCTCATCTCCTCCAACCCTTACCCTCAATCTCAAACACCCACATGGAAGTCATTTCAGCTGAAACCACAAAATCCAGAAACAGAAGGCCAAGACCCTTCTTTTCTTCAAACCATTTCCAAAGCCTTAACCCCAAATCACGCTCTTTTCGTACAGTCCTCACAAGGGTCAGTGGTAGTGGTGGTGGTGGTGCGGCTGATGCCACCCCACAACAGTATACTCCCACTGTAAGTTCTCATTCTTATACTTTCATTATTATCAGTAATTGAATTTTTGGTGATTAACATATTTCATGAGGAGGAAAAATTGTTAATCTGATTCTTGCCACTTTTTATTTTAAGGATACCGAAGAAATAAAATCTAGTTCTTTGGGTGATGGTTATGTTGCCTTGTTTATTCGGATGCTTGGGCTGGACCATGATTCTCTTGATAGAGAACAGGCAATAGTGGCACTCTGGAAATATTCACTTGGAGGAAAGAAGTATGTTGATGCCATTATGCAGTTTCCTGGCTGCATAAATCTCATTGTAAACTTACTAAGGTCAGACACCAGTTCTACATGTGAAGCTGCTGCTGGTCTTTTGAGATCAATATCTCTAGTTAACGTGTATAGAGATGTGGTAGCACAAAGTGGAGCAATTGAAGAGATCACTGGGTTGCTAAATCGACCTTCTTTGTCTCCTGAGGTATAGGATGGGGTATTTCACCAGTGGAATTGCTTTCCTCATTTTTCTTGATGTAGAAAAGTGAGGTTGGTTGTTATAACATTTCTGCAGGTGAAGGAGCAAGCTATAAGTGCTCTGTGGAACTTGTCTGTGGATGAGAAGTTCAGATTTAAAATTGCAAACAGTGATGTCTTGCCGTTGCTTGTGAAGTCCATGGATGATGAGGACATAAAGTTGAAGGAAGCAGCAGGCGGGGTGCTGGCCAATTTGGCATTAAGCCACGTTAATCACAGCATTATGGTTGAAGCAGGTGTTATACCAAAATTGGTGAGACTTCCTCTACCATTCTTTGTTGCTAGTATGATTTAGTTTTCAAGTTGGATCGAATGGCTTTAGGTAAGTATGATGGTTTTCGTTGTCAATGGTACTTGATATGTAGTAGTCAATTTGGGATTGTCTTGTATTCATCACATGTTAAACAAAGATTAAGCAATTCAATCTATAAATCATAGTTAGGGATTCCCCCTTTTTTTAATGCTTGATTATGATATAATTTTCTTTATTAATGCAGGCAAAGCTCTTAAGGACTGACGTTGAAGGATCTAAAGTAATTAGAAAGGAGGCAAGAAATGCTTTGTTGGAACTATGTAAGGATGAATATTACAGAATCCTTATTGTAGAGGAAGGTCTGGTTCCAGTCCCCATGATTGGTGCAGCTGCTTATAAGTCCTTCAGACCCGGTTTGTATTCATGGCCGAGATTACCAGATGGTACGGAGATTGAACAGACTTCTAAAACTCCTTCCAGGTTTGGTGCCTCTGAATTACTCCTTGGATTGAATGTTGATGACAAGAATGTAAACATAGAGGAAGCCAAGATGAATGCAATTGTTGGACGGACGCAGCAGCAGTTTCTTGCTCGTATTGGGGCCATTGAGCTGGAAGATGAAAAGAATCAATCTGAAGTAACCACTGGTAAACAACTCACGCTTTTGCCATGGATGGACGGTGTAGCTAGATTAGTTTTGATTCTTGGACTTGAAGATGAGTCAGCAATAGCAAGAGCTGCAGAATCAATTGCTGACACATCTATCAATGAACATATACGGATTGCATTCAAGGAAGCTGGGGCAGTTAAGCCTTTAGTACAGCTTCTAGACAGTAAGAATGATGCTGTCATACTGGCAGTAACTCGAGCTCTAGAGAAGTTGTCTGTCAGGTAATAAATCATTCACTGTTTTCAAGTCTCTGATTCTGGGTTTTTTTGAATGAAACTCAAATATTTTTAAAACCTAAATTAACAGGGTGAACAGTCTTTCAAAATTATACAGAACAATTAATGTTTGACACCATACTTCATGCTAATAGGATCTTGTTTTGCTTGATGCAGCAACGGTGTTTGCCAGATAATTGAAGCTGAAGGTGTTATAGATCCTTTGATTAATGTTTTAAAGCAACCAAAGATCCCTGAAATCTTGATGGAAAAGGTCATTCATTATGTTACTTCTAGTCTATCCACAAATCTTCTAGGAAATGATTCTAGTTTAAGCTGATCATGTGAATAATTGCTGTAATGCAGACCCTTGATATTCTTGCCCGGATCTTAGATCCAAGTAAAGAAATGAAGTCAAAGGTTGGCCAATAGTTTCTTGATAAGATCTTTGAAACCTTTTAGATTTAGTTATCAATTGACTTACCAGATATGTTCATTCATTCCAGTTTTATCATGGACCAGTAAATGGATCAAAAGAGGGGTCGGCTGCAGCGATAACTGCAGATGCAGCTCATAAATGTGTATCAAAAACAAATCCCAGGTTCCATCTCCCCTCCTTTGTATTTTCTGTGTTCTTTTTTGTTGCTTAAAATTATTGGAACTTTTCCTTTTCTCCATTATATTATATGTTAAAGGTGAAAGTTTGCTATTATAGCTTCGTGTACTCCATGATAAGCCAAGGAAGAATAAAATGAGCAGAATGCAAATGTTTGCCTTCCATATCACCAAATTCTCTGTGTGGTTCATTGTTTTGAGGCCCTGCTTTCCTGGTCCTTCTTGAAAAAAAGACCAAGTAAAGTTACAATTCTGTCTGTACAGGGAAAGTGTGCTCGACTTTGGGGTGATTGCTCACCTGGTTGAGATATTGAAGACCCCAACCCCAAGATTACAAAGAAAAGCTGCTTCAATCCTCGAGTTCTGTACAGTTATTGACCCAAGGATGGAAACCATCATTTCAGTGGATGTAGAATCTGGTTTGGATGTCGTTTTCCAACAAAAGATTCTTGAAGGTATTGGAAGTTTTTTAATGAATTTCATTTAGAATTTAGCAATGGGCTTGAAAAGCACTAATGTATTGCTTCTTCAGCTTGTAGGCACAAATGCCTCCATTGAGATATGATTACAGTTGTTTTTAAATTAACTTGAAATTGAATATTTGATTTTCATAAAAGATTGCGTGTAAAATCTGAAATATTGTTTATCATATGGTACGAAGAAGTAAGAATAGTGCTTGTTTTCAGATTTGATTAACTATACCTTCTTTTTTTTGGCATGCGGTATTTAGCAGACATGGAATCTGAAGTAGTTAATCAGCAGCCAGAAAAATATGCCCTTGAAGTTGAAGAAGCTGGTCTTGCTATATCAGCAGCATCCCGGTTATTTACTAAACTGCTCGACTCTGAGAACTTCTGCCAAAAAATAGATTCCGCCCATTTCACCAAATTGCTCTGCGATATCCTGGAGTCTAATATCCCCCTTAACAACAAAGATTGGGTTGCTGCTTGTTTGGTGAAACTTGGTTCTCTTTCTGGTCCCAGGCTAGGTTTCGAGGACCCAATCAACATGGAAGTAACTCTTTACGAGACCATTCCAAGACTCATGGAGCAGATCAAAACCTCTTTCTCTCCAGAAGCAAAGGAAGCTGCTGTTGTAGAACTCAACAGAATAATCTCTGAAGGGGTGGTTGATTCCACTCGAGCCATTGCTTCCGAGGGAGGCATATTTCCGTTGGTGAAACTGATTGAAGAAGGGAGTGAGAGGGCCATTGATGCATGTTTGGCAATATTGTATAATCTGAGCATGGACAGTGAGAATCATTCGGCTATTGTAGCTGCTGGAGCAGTGCCGGTTTTGAGGAGAATTGTTCTATCACAAAGACCACAGTGGACCCGGGCACTTCGTTTGCTGAGGGCTCTGCCTACATGAGGAGGCAATGTCAAACTCTGTACTTACTCTACCTACATGAGGAGGCAGTGTCAAACTCTGTACTTACGACATGATTTTTTGCTTAGAATTTTCCATTTTTGCACTGTTCTGAAGCCACTGAAGAGTGCGTACTTCATAGTGATATGTTTTCGCTCAAAAGTTTCATCGATCTGAATGAATCTACCCTTAAATTGATGGGTAAGGTTGACTCACTAAAACTAATCTAATTGTTTTAGTACCGGGGCAGCTGATGATGCCCCTTTCATATGCCTAGATTGGAATTCAACTTCTTGTACATGGTATACTAAGCAGATGAATGAAAAGTTTTGTTTGTTAATTTACACCCCAGATGATGATGAGATGATTTGTTATGAGCCAATTGAGGTGAGGCTGGTCCATTAAATTCTCCCCACTGAAAAATGTCGCCAAAGTTAAATATTAGGCTAAAACTCTCACTCATTTTGAAGAATTGCTGGCTTTTCCTTTGGTCTGACAACTACGTCAGTTTATAAACAAATGTTTATAAAACTTTGTGTTCTCGTGTCATTCTCATGTTTACATTATTTTAATTTTCTGAAGATATTTATCAGTTGGACCAGGCTAATTGACTTAACGGTGAGAATACCAGACCACCACCCACCATGTCTAGCTTATCCTCTTGCCTTTCCCTAACCAAAAACCTTGTTCATGCTTCCCTTTCCAACAACAACAACAACAATGGCTCACCACCACCTCCACCACCTCTCCAAGCCAATCCCACCAAACCTCCATTGCGCAGCAGAAACCAGACCCCCACAATTCTACCAAGAAAGAAGCAGCAAAACCAACCACAACGCAAGCCAAGGCAGCCTTCTGTCATCGAAATCGAACGTGCTATTGGTGCCGGCAGATTTCGTGATGGCGACCCCAGGTATGCTGTTCCCTGCTCTTACAATTTTGAATCTCAGTATCAACATCATCATCCAAGTGTGAAATGTGACGGTGACCCTGCTGGTCTTGTTCATATATGTATACTTCCACTGTACTTTTAGTTTTGAATTCCGTTTATTGATTGAGATTTATGATGATAAAATGAAAAGGGGTTTTGCTCGTTTTATTTAAAAATGTGTTGAGCTAAGTTTTGGGGTATATCATGAGTTTGTGGTTCTGAAATTTTGAGGTTTCTGATGTACATATTCAGGGATTTGGAAGAACAGAAGAAGGCTAAATTCGACATGTCAATGATGAACTTTCCTAGCAAGTTTGAAGGGCCAGTGGAGAAGAAGCTTCGCGAGACAGGAGAGTGGATAACCAATAAAACTGAAAGAGGCTTCCGTTTGTCCGGTAATCATTTTCTTTTCAGCTTGTTTTTGTTAAAATCTATCACCAATGAAGGATGTTTAAGGTAATTATAAGAAAGGTTTTCTACTTGATGATGAAGATGACACTGCTTCTACACGCACTTGTTGAAATTTCAGTATCAAACAGTCTAATCATTCAAGTTTTGGCAAAGCCACACTTAAGTTGATCCGTTTCAGTAAGTCAACAATGGTGTTCTTCTCCTTTGAATTACTAAGCTCACAAAACCACAAAACCATAATGTTGAAAGTGAGTTACCCTTTAAATTAGAGAGACAATCTTAGAATCATTGAATCAATGGACGTAGGTATTGAAAAATACCAATGAATGAATGATGCTGAATCTGGGATTGTCAGCTACTAACTGGAGTTATCTCTTTGTTTTTGGTTTTTGCAGGCAAGAAAATTCTGAAGTTTGTGTTTCTGTGGTTGCTACCAATTTGGAGTTTCTCACTCCTAGTGGCCTCTGGGACCATCAAGCTAAACTCCCCATTTATTAATGACCTCATTATGTGAATAAATTTTACTTCAAATTTTCAACAGTCGATACAAATGCTCTGTGTGTAGATTGGTAGGAGGAGAGCTCTCAGCTGTCTTACAGCATCTTTTCTTATCAATGAATGAATTATAATTCACCAAGCTCATAACCTCTGACTTGCACCACAAGATTAAAAGGCTTTGATTGCATATAGACCAACCAACCAGATAGTTCAAGAGACTGGAGCAATTGTTCTTCGTTGACCTAGCTCAAGGATTGATTGATTAAATCAATTTGTTGGTGAGCGCACCACCTACGAATTTTCTTTGGTCAAATATTTTCTTTTGAGTGTTGGAAAATTTATGTTCAACAGTTTGTTCTAGATGCTGAATCTTTGGGAACAAAACAATATATTCCCGTGGTGTGCGGAAGGGATCCTGTTCTGGAAGGATTAAACCAAGTTGGGTGGCATGTGGCAGGAAGAGAGCAAGATGCACGTGCAGACAGACTGCTCTGCGGCATCTTTCATTTCAGAGGCTCTCATTTTTTTCTTGGTCCAGCTATGCCTAAAGCTAAAGCTCTGCTTCTTCTTCATCACCAGCTTCTCAGAAACTACTGTCTGAATATTTTTTTAATAATTTGTTTCAAATTACAATATAATATATGAGTTGGATCATATGCACTCGGAACAGGTCTCACCATTCATGCGTTCATTCTTATTAAAAAATAAATAAATAAATAAATAAAAGGCGCATTCACGACTTGATACAAGTTGACTGAATCAGATAAAAGTTGGAACTACTTAATAATAGAAAGCCTATGATAAAAATAAAATTGTGGTAAATGTGCATTGAGATAAACAAATATATATATATGAATACTATATAATAAGGAGACACTAATTATAACAAAAGTATATATTCGTTACTTGTAATTGTGGTAAAAGTGGGACACTAATTATATTATATGTGAATGATGACGCACGCACCGAACCGAAGCAGGCAGGTGGCCGCCAAAAGCCAACGCCCCTCTTTCATAATTTCATAAAACCGGAAAAAGAAAAAAAAAAGAGGAAAAAACACTCATCTCCTCAAAAAATAAGGCCAAGAATAAAACGGAAAAACTCGAATAAAAGACGACGCCGTATGAGTGCGTCTCTTCTCTTCTACTTTGCAGCCTGTCTTTCTTGAATTCTTTCTTCGCATCCATCAAGTCCTTCGCTTTCCTCTCTCTTCCCCAAAGCATCGGAGCCACAGGGAGAGAGAAAAAGAGAGAAACAAGGTCTGAAAGCCAGGTCAGTGCATTCCGAGAGAGAGAGAGAGAGAGAGAGAGAGAGAGAAAGACCGCGATCTGAGCGGCGAAGCAGTTTGGGTATAGCAGTAGAGAAATGGGGACGCTTCAGACGTGGAGAAAAGCCTACGGGGCTATCAAAGACACCACCAAAGTCGGCCTTGCCCACGTCAACAGCGATTACGCGGTAACATTCCTTTCTTTTTATCTAATTTATTTTTAAAAAACTTAGATTTTTGTTATCTAAATTGGATTTTGATTTTGGATTCTGTGTTCTAAGAATAGGATTTGGATGTTGCTATAGTCAAAGCCACTAACCACGTCGAGTGCCCGCCCAAGGAGAGACATCTCAGAAGTCAGTTCTTTCTTTTCTTTTCTATTTCTGATTTTCAGATCCATTCTTTTGTTCGTTTCATTTATCAAATGGGTCGTTGATTTTTTAGCGAAATATTGATTCTTTTTTTGGGGCGTATTGGATGCAGAAATCCTGATTGCCACATCGGCAATTAGGCCACGAGCGGATGTTGCTTATTGCATTCATGCTCTTTCAAGAAGATTAAACAAGACCCATAATTGGACGGTATGCTGCTTATCCATTCAATTGCAATGCGATACTTTTCAATTTTGTATTGGACGTTTATTGGACTTAAATGATTTTTTTTCTTCTTTTGAATTTCAATTGGGTTTTGCTTAATACTATTGTTTAACATGTCATACTATATGAGGTTCTCTGTGTGTGTGTGCGTTTCTGTTGATATCATTTGGATTTGCTCGGACTCGTACTTGGTTGCTTTCTTAAACCACGTAGATGTGCCTAAGTTACTCAATGCGTGCTGTTGTAGTGTTATACAATGACATTACAGTTAAAGACTGACCTTAGTCCCAGACATATTTACCAGTTGTTGATCCTCTCCTTAGTTTTCATTTCTTTCACTAGACTAATTGAGGAGACAAAGTTCATATGTACTGCGTTTTGTGTGTGCATAGTTGCGATTTATGAAAGATCTGAAGTTTTGTTTAAGCTCTATCATGGTCTTCTACTCATCTGGTTCAATTCCGTCTCAAAAACTGAATTCCTCTCAGCATTAGCATCGTGAAGCCAACTGCATGAGATGAAATAACTCTTATTTGACGTTTTCCTTGTAGCTGTATATGGCTCATCATTTTCTTATGGATAAAATATGCTTCTCTGTGTGTATATATTTATTCTTTCCTACTAAACTTGCATTTATCATTTCTGTGTTTGGCATTGGCAGGTGGCTTTAAAAACATTGATAGTTATCCATAGGACTTTGCGGGAGGGTGATCCTACTTTCAGAGAAGAACTTCTAAATTTCTCTCAGAGAGGACGAATTCTCCAGCTTTCTAATTTCAAAGACGATTCCAGTCCTATTGGTGAATTTTAAACGCCTTAAATCTCTCTCATTCTTTGTCCTTCTCATCTGCCTGTCATTACGAGCTATGAGTTGCAGTACTTGAAATTACGACATTGCTTTTGAACTCCAAATTGAAGAAACACAAACACATCTTTTACTAAAACATGATGATTTTGAACACAAACACATCTATAGCTCAACAATAACAAATTGATGATTATGACATTGCTTTTCCTCCTCTGCAGCTTGGGATTGCTCTGCCTGGGTGCGTACTTATGCATTGTTTTTGGAGGAACGACTTGAATGCTTTAGGGTTCTGAAGTATGACATTGAAGCTGAACGTCTTCCAAGGCCTGCCCAGGGGCAGGAGAAGGTACTTACCAAATAATTCGTCATACCTTTTTCTTGATAATAAGGACAAAGCACTATAGCAGCATTTTTTATAGAAAGAACAACTGAGTGACAAATATGAATTCAAAAGTAGAACGTGATTTTGCATTACCTTCAGATTGATCTCTGTTTATTAATTATCAACTTTTAAGTTGTCTCATAAACCTTTATTTTTTCCCATTACTAATTGGGATTAGATGATGACTCCTAGGTTCAGATGCTTTCTTTTTCCTTACAAAATGATCATTATTTCTTACGATTCACCATATATTTCCTTTTATTTTCTTAAATACTTACAGGGTTACAGTAGAACCCGAGAATTGGATAGCGAGGAACTCTTGGAGCAGTTGCCTGCTCTACAACAGCTGCTGTATCGCCTTATTGGTTGCCGGGTAGCATATCGGGAACTTGCTATTTTTCTTTTTCATCCAAACATGTGTACAAATATTGTTTTTATCCTATTAATATATTTGTGCAAAATAATTTATGTTGCTTTCTGACTTTACAGCCAGAAGGAGCAGCTGCCGTCAACTACGTTATACAGTATGCGCTGGCCCTGGTATGACCTGCAAGTCCAGTTTTGTTTTATTGTCTCCCAGATATGAAAATGTTACTTAGATTGTTAATGGAGTATCAAAAAGAGAGCTTTAGTCATTAAGCTGTTAAAGCCAGTTTAACAAATAACAGACAAAGGGCTATATTTGATTTTATATCTTACCTTTTTTACTCTGTATTTTCAGGTACTGAAAGAGAGCTTTAAAATTTATTGTGCTGTCAATGATGGAATTATAAATCTTGTTGATAAGGTAAATCAGTTATATAATTCATGCAAATACTATGTTAACAATTGCTATTTGTTTCTCGAATTTGCCTGCCGTAAGAAGTCTGCTTTTGTTGCAGTTTTTTGAGATGCCAAGACATGAAGCAGTTATAGCCCTTGATGTTTATAAACGAGCTGGTCAGCAGGTTAAGATCTGCAATAATTTTGGTCTCACTTATGAGTTGATTATTTTTATTTATTGCATTAGCAGCATCAGTTATTGATGATCTAAGGTCAAGTGGCTTAGGCTAATGCTGCTCTATTAAAGACATCTTTGGTCTTTGATGCAGGCTGCAGGTCTCTCTGATTTTTATGAAGTTTGCAAACGATTGGAGCTTGCTAGGAATTTCCAGTTTCCCGTTTTGAGAGAGGTCTTACAGGGATCCAATGTATTTGTTTGAATTCCTTTTTTGCAAGTTTCTCAGTTTATACTAAGTACTTTGTTGTCACTTTTTCAGCCTCCGCAATCCTTCCTCACAACAATGGAAGAGTATATAAGAGAGGCACCACGGGCTGTTACAGGTCCACATGAGCCATTGGTTGGTATTCTTTCTTTTTCTTTTTTCTTCTTTGCCTGATCCGAGATACCTTGTCGCCAAAAACTATTTCAAATTTATCTTCTTTGACTTAAGTTTTGACCACTTAAGTAGATTTTCTAGTGTTCTGAGTTTTGACCACTTAAGTTCGTTTATCAATGGACATTTCTTTTGATATAGATAATTAATATCTGGTCGTTGTGAACAGCTTCAGTTGACATATAGACCAGAAGAGCCTTCTGAAGACACAAAGTTATCTAGTGATGAATCTGAGCCAGCACCTCTAGACATTGTACCTGTGTCAAATGTTGAGACTGAAACTCCTTCCCAACCGCCACCTCCTCCTCCTCAAAGTAGCCAGGACACAGGAGATTTACTGGTGCATTATCAGTTCTTCTTTCTTTTAAGCTTTTACTCTGTTTTTGTTTCTTTTTATTCTACAAAGCTTCTTACTCTATATCTGTTTTTCCAATTTGTTCGCCCCAATAAATCTCCTTTTGTGGGTTCAGGGTTTGGATTATACTGCAGCTGATGTATCTGTGATGGAGGAAAGAAATGCTTTGGCTTTAGCCATAGTTTCATCTGAAACTGGTAACATTTTGTTTCATTATTTCTCTTCACTTTTCAAATAATGCCACCCTGACATCTGACTCTGGTGGCTTGTATTTTCTCCCACTTTTATTTGCAGATGCAGCTCCAACATTCAATTCTAGTGCTGTGCAGCCAAAAGATTTTGATCCTACTGGATGGGAACTTGCCCTGGTTACCACTCCAAGTAACAACATTTCATCAGTCAACGAGAGGCAATTGGTAGGCCTATCCCATCCCATGCATTTAAAATTTTCAGTTTTTATCCTTCAGTATTTCTGTTATCCATGATCATTGTAATAAATAAAAAAACACATGTCACTAACCGTATGAAGTACAGATATATCTTCTCACTATTTGATAATGGCTTGCAATCTGATTAATTCATGTTTTCCGTCTGTCAGGCTGGTGGGTTAGACTCACTTACTCTGAACAGCTTATATGATGAAGGAGCATATAGGGCTGCTCAGCAACCTGTTTATGGAGCACCGGCCCCGAATCCGTTTGAGGTCCAAGACCCATTTGCTTTGTCAAACAATGTTGCTCCCCCACCTGGAGTTCAAATGGCTGCAATGGCTCAACAACAGTCCAACCCCTTTGGTCCTTTCCAACCAACCTACCAGCCGCAGCAGCAGAATGTGATGATGGGGCCAACAAATCCTTTTGGTGATACCGGGTTTGGGGCATTTCCTGCACATCCTCCTGCTCCTCACCCACAAACTAGCAACCCATTTGGAAGCACAGGCCTGCTGTGATTGACACATGCGCTTGATGATTTATATATATGAGAAGAAAAGAAAGTCAACATCCACGCGATGAAGTTGGTTGGTTTTGTTGTATTTTGGTGAGTATAGCAAAGTGGGTTTTGGGTTTTGGTATTGTTCGGAATGAACATAAGTTTGGTGTAAAAGTCGGCGAGTGAATAGCGAAGAATGTAATAATTAGTTGATACGTTTTAGAAATTCTTGTAATTTTGTTTTATCAAAAGAAAAAGTTATGTAATTTTGAAATTCTCCTCTCTCGTGCATGGGATAGTAGTGTATGTATGTGATGCTTTAACAATTTCTGGAATGGAAACTTGGATAAGAAAAGGGATAAATATTTATCAAACAGGCCATCCATATCCTTGTATTTAATAATCATCAGGTGGCCAGGTAACAACTTGACCCATACTTTTGCTCCGTTTGTACAAACGGGCATAATAGGGCTCCTTTGCATGTTCATTCCATTCCATTTCCATGGAAAAAGGAAAAGCAAAACCAATGACACAATTTGGATTTGATTTAAATTTAAGTTTCGAGGGGTCAAGAAACCCTACAATAGGTAGGGCCCATGGGAAATGGGGGCTGCTTGGAATTTGTTGTAAAACAAGTTAGCAGAGAAGGACAGAGGGGAGGGTGGTATCTTACCGGGCGGCTTTCAATGTATTAATTGGTCTACTTACTTACTTTTGGCTTTTGGTTTTGGTTGGATACCTAATGTCATGTCCCCTTGAATCCTTTTGAATTTCTTTATTCACAATTTAGCAGATTCATGGTTGGTCCTGACTCCTGATGACTGACTATGCAAATAGTGTCCAAATTAAAGAATCATAATTCAATGAACTTCGTTTTGTTTTGTTTTTACATTATCAAAACCAGTTGATGTTTACTTTTGGCTCAAGTAAGTAGTCCTCCAAGATATGTAAATTTTGGGCAGGCAGGCTCACGATGTCTACGATGACTTAGTAGTGCGCATGAAAGATGAAACGTGCGTAAAGGAAGTGGCTTGACATATCATATATCTCATCAGTTCTTCTTGTGCATCTGCATGCTTAATACTATAAGGGCAAGCAGCAGGGGCATAAGTTAATCCACCACTTACCAGTATAGTTTGATTTGGATTCTGCATTATGTGCGCCGCGTGTGGGGAATTAATAAAAGCCAAAGAACTTAAGGGCAGAAAGTTATAAAGGAGAAAGAAATTAAGGGAAGGGAGAGGGTGAAAGAGAGCTTGCCTCAGAGCAGGCTGCACAAAAGCAAAAGAAAAATAGAGAAGGGTAGGGTAGGGGGCCATACAAACTGTCCCACATTTTGAAACACACTCAAACACACCATCATTACCATCACAACCCCAAACACAACAAAATACACTCCCATTTATGTTGATTCCCTTTCTTTTCTTTTCCATCTTCTTTTCTTCTTTGTTTAACACCTGCGAGTGGTATCCCATGATTTGTGTGTGCACAGCTGTTGTGTTTTACCTAGCTAAATTATTATTTGCTTTCTTGTGTTGTTAATCATAGGATCCGAGGCCCTAATTAACCACAAACCCTACAACTCATATCATTCCCATCGCACCGTACGTACCTTTAGCTTTGGTTAATTAACCAAGAATATATATATAAGTCTGGAATGTTTGCTCAAACTCAATAAGAAAGATTATGTGATGTTTCAAATGTGTGGTTGGAACATGAACAAAGGAACCAAACCAAACCAACATTCTCATGGGTTCATTCAGAAAGACGACATATTCCTAAGAATAATTAATAGAAACTTATAAAGTGATCAAGTAATTGTGCGTGTAAACAGAAAAGGCATATAATCTTGGAAATCTTGGAAAGATCATTCATATGCCTGTTGGAGGCTAACAGAGTATGAACACATACATATCATATGTATGATGTTTTTTCAGCACCCGTGTTGGTGTTGTAAATGAAAGCACATGATGCAGTGCAGAGTCAAATTCTGCCACTTCGTGTAGGGCCATAGTTTTGGGGGGCCAAATGATGACATACACATACAAACCTCTTTCTCTTTGTTGATCATTCTTTCATTAAATGCAAAAGCTGATCACTCTTAGATCTATGTGGATCTAAAAACCCAAACTTAAAGATGCCTTTAATTTAATTTCTTTTAATTCCACAACCACTAACAAATTACAATCGTTAATCAATCCACAATAAAATACAGAACCAAAGAAACAGTAGGTTTTGTAGGGAATTATTGGGACACACGCACAAATGATATCATGGAGTTCGAAACCTGAGACGACTTGTCTATAAGTCAATGTTATATTGCTCATTAAAATTAAAATTGAGGTCTAAGAGATATCATTGGCAATGGCCAATGGGCAATATATTATTGCACAAAGGGTCCCTTGTATAATTAATGTAAAAGATTAAGCAAAATACTTTGTCAATTAATATATATAATTAGATCCTTCCGTAACGTTAGATGATGTCTTTGTAACCACGCAAGTTATGTACATGATGCCCGCGGGTCCCTCTAAATATTTCAACATAGGGATGTGTGGCTGGCTGACCTAATTGCCTCCCTAAGTCGTCAAATTTGAAATCTTTGATGATATAAGAATTCATTAGGAGCTATCTTGGCGCATTATTTTCTTTTTCAACTAATTTTAATTACTTCCTAAACAAATGTGATTATGGGATTTGAATTTAGGGAACATCTTTAATTATTGGTTTGAGAATTTAAAGAATCAAAGATGTAAATCTTGAGCTTCTATCTACGTATTCTATACATTGTATTTTTCCTGTTTATACTGACACTATATACGTTGTGGTAATTACTTTTGTGGGTCTTAGATTAATATTTGTCCTTTTGGTCAAAAATTTAAAGAGTAATAAAGGAAAAGGGGAGCTTGTAATCAACTTTTGAAACAAAGTTTGACTTTACAGTATTACCAAGAAACCTAACTTTTGCTTTATATTTTGTTTGTAATTGTAATTACAAATCATGTTATTCTTAACAACGAATGACTGTCAATTAGAAGTTTAAGGCATTTGGTGGAAAGATTCATACGGACGAGGATGGTGTATATACAATTATACTCATATTAATTATGATTAATGATAGTTTAGTACCGTGTGGTTGCACTTGTATCGTAAGTTCAAGTTTAGTATTGTATGATTAATGACACTTGTATTAAAGAAACGTATAATTATGCTAAAGTTTTTATATCCTATGTGAAGTTGACAGTTTGCAATTGCATGCATTCTATTCGCCTTCTAATATAAAGGCTATATACATACTCTGCAGGAACCACAGTAAAAAGGCAACTAGCTGGCTAGCTAGGTTAAACTGGGTCTCTCATCTGATCATGTGGCAGGCAGGTAGCTGGCAGCATCGGGATCGACTGAATATCATTGGTAGGGCCAAAGATGAAACATTAAGAATTCACGATATAAACTTGACCAAAGCAAAAGCAATTTGGACTGTTTCACAATCACAAGCTTGGTTTTGGTTCCTTCCTTTCAAAAAGATGGAATTGATACACTGCATCACTGTTGATATTTTTATTACGTACAGTACAGAAACTAGTTTTCATTTTTTCTTAAGTATCGAATTAATACTGATAAGAAAATCTATTTCAAAAAGAAATTATTCGTTTATAGAATGAGAAGAAATGGAGCGGAATTGGAAAGCAGTGCCAATTTGCAAGGCAAGTACTTTTACTTAAAATACTTTCAAAAAAACAGCTTGCAGGTAAGGTACACAAAAAATGAAGAGTTTTTGTAGGAAAAAGGTTACATTGTGGGAGATAAGAGTTGCATTATGAAGTGGAGCATCTGGATCCATAATGTGACCCACACCTTACTTTGAGAGTGGTCCACCAACTCAACTCAATGGTGTGGTTGATGGGCCACCCCATTTTTGTTGCCCTAATTCTAAATACAAAAGAAATGGGAGGAGCTGTCAAGGGGAGGGCGCCTAAGAAAGATATCGGTGCTGCTGGGATTCATTTCATACCAAGTGAGAATTTTACTGCAAAACCCCAAATTATGATAAAGAAAAATGAAAGAAAGCTTTGCATATTTTAATACAAGTAGTAGAAACCATGTCTCATTTCATTTCTAGAGCAATCTAACTAAGACTATCAGTGACATTTATCATTCGTTTTGTGTAATCTATTACTTGTTGAATGCCAAATTGCCAATGCTTTACTTAATTCTGTCAAAAAAGTATTTTATATAGATAAAATACTTCAAAAACATTCTTTAATTTTCTTCGACTCAATCCATTTTTTATTTTATTTTCCTTTTTTATCTGCTCTGAGTCTTCTCTTGTTGGTTGCCATTTCCAAATTCCATTTCAAACCGCCTTGCCACAGTCCAAATAAAACCACTTCCTCATCTACTACTATTTCCTATTTGATCTCTCTCTCTCTCTCTCTCTCTCCCCCTCTCCCTCTCCCTCTCCCACTGAAGAGTTCCATATCTGATTCTCCATATTTCTTTTTGTTCTCTCTCTCTCTCTCTCTCTCTCTCTCTGTATATACCAAGAACAGAGCCTCATCAATGGCTGCCAACAAGTTTGCGACCATGTTGCACAGAAACACCAACAAGATCACTCTTATTCTCGTCTATACACTCCTTGAATGGATTCTGATCATCCTTCTTCTTCTCAATTCACTGTTTTCTTATCTAATTAAAAAATTCGCTGATTACTTTGGCCTTAAAACACCCTGCCTCTGGTGTTCTAGGCTTGATCATATCTTAGAACCCGGAAAGAACAAGATTTCTCATAGAGATCTTGTGTGTGAAACGCACGCCAATGAAATATCCAAACTGGCTTATTGCTCAAATCACCAGAAACTAGCTGAATCGCAAGACATGTGTGAAGATTGCTCATCGCAGCCAGATTGTGAAGAATGGTCAAAGAAGTTCGCTTTCTTTCCATGGATGAAGCAAATTGGTGTGATTCAGGGTGGAGATGAAAAAGTAATTGAGAATGGGGATGAAAACTTGAACTGTTCCTGCTGTGGCATGAAGTTGAATAAATTCTACCCTCCATGTATTCTAATTAAGCCTTCTTGGGAGGTTTTGGATTACACCCAAAAACAGAGTTTGACTATGGAAGCAGGGGTTGATGCTCAAACTGAAGAAGGTGATCACTCGGATCAAAGCAGATCGGATTTCATAATCGATCAACATGAAGATGAAGAGGCTATTGAAGAAAACAGGGAAGACAATACGATTTTTGATGTTGATGGAGGCCGTAAAAGAAGAGAAGACGAGGCAGAGGAGCATTCTGCTTGTTCTGTATGTGACTATGGCTGCAAGGAAATTGTTGCCAACGAAGACGACAAAGTGGACAGGGTTATAGAAGAACAAGAACCCATCAAAGAGGCTAACGTGAATGTTTCAATGGATGATCAACCACGTGATCACCAGACTTTCATTCAGGCCAGTTGTGATAAGGGTTTATCTCCTGAAATTCTGCCTCAGCATCTGGAGTTCTACATTGATCAAGATGATTGTCGACTGGTTCTGGTTGATTTGAGTGATTCTCCCATCACCACTCAAAACCAAAGTCACAAAAAGTACAAGGTGGAAGACCAAGGAAACAGTAGTTATGAAGATGTTATACTGGATTTTGGCACGTGTTTCGAGGCACAAGCCAAACCGGTCGTGGAGAGTTGGCGCAGTTCAGAAGAGTCAGTGACATTGCTTTCATTCCATGAGAGTAAGGAGGAGAGCAGGGCTTCAGTTCTTGATTCAGAGGATTTGGGTGAGAATAGGAGCTCCTCCTCAGTCCTTCAAGGAGAAGAAGGAGGTATAGCAAAGGAGGAAAATGAACCAGTTGCTACTACTCAAGCAACACAAACCTCATCTCATGAGAATAATGATGATGATGATGATGGCCAATCTACTGCAGCTATAGCAAGAGATGACATTGATTCAGATGTTCATCAAGGTACACATGCCAAATTTGTTTCACTTATAATTTTGGGCTCCTGTTCAAATTAATTTATATTCAGTGTTTGTTTCTGTTTGTTTCTTGAATTTGGATGAGAAAATCTTAATGTTGCCCCACGTATGCAGCTTTTGAGGATGATGTCTATAGGCATAACGACGAGATTGATGCGGAGGTCTCAATAGGGACAGAAATTCCTGATCAGGAACCGATTGATGAAATTCAATTAGCTCAAGAATTTCTGCATTCCTCCTATCCATGTGCACAGGAAGACCCTTCTACAAGTTGTGCCAATCTTCATGCTTGTGATCATCATGGTAAGCTTCAACTTCTTTCCGCACCACATTCCCAATCTTGACTCCTAATCATGTCTGATAATCTTTTACTTTCTTTCATTATTAGATTCTGGGCAAGCAGAGGAAGAGTTACTAGAATTTAAAACCTTTTCAGCTGAAACGGGCGAGGAAGCAAAAGAAAATCATTTCTCATTAGGTTCAGAATTTAATGAGATTGAGGAAGAGAAAGTCCCTGATACACCTACTTCTGTAGACAGTCTCCATCAGTTACATAAGGAATTGCTACTTTTTGAGAGAAGAGAAGTGGGAACAGAAGAGTCATTGGATGGAAGTGTCCTAAGCGATATTGAAGGTGGTGATGGAGTCATGACTATTGAGAAATTAAAAACAGTGTTGAGAGCTGAACGGAAGGCTTTGAATGAATTATATGCAGAACTTGAAGAAGAGAGGAGTGCTTCTGCAGTGGCAGCCAGCCAGACAATGGCAATGATAAATAGGCTACAGGAAGAAAAAGCAGCAATGCAGATGGAAGCTCTGCAGTACCAGAGAATGATGGAAGAGCAGTCTGAGTACGACCAGGAAGCTATGCAGCTCTTGAATGAACTTATGGTAAAAAGGGAAAAAGAAAAGCAAGAAGTTGAAAGGGAGCTGGAAATATGTCGAAAGAAGGTCCAGGATTATGAGGCCAAAGAGAAAATGATGATTTTGAGGAGAATGAAAGATGGCAGCACAAGAAGTAGGAGTTCATCCGGTCCTTGTAGCAATGCTGAGGATAGTGATGGGCTATCTATTGATTTGAATAATGAATCCAAGGAAGAAGATAGCCGTGAAGAAGGAAGCAATCAAAACACCCCGACTGATGCAGTTCTGTATCTGGAGGAATCTTTGGCTAGCTTTGAGGAAGAGAAGTTATCCATTCTAGACCAGCTCAAGGAATTGGAAGAGAAACTTTTGACCTTAAGTGATGAAGAGGAAGAACATTTTCAGAATATTAAACCAATCAAGCATTTCCTTTCAGAGAATGGAAATGGCTACCATGAAAAATTAGATGTTAGCATTGAAGTAAACGGCGTCGCAAATGGCCATTCCAAAGAAATGAATGGAAAGCATAACATCAAGGGCTCAAAGGGAAAGAGACTTCTTCCACTTTTTGATGCCATTGAAGCAGAAGCTGAAGATGGGGAATTGGAATTGAATGGAGATACAGGAGGGTATGATTCTTTTGCATCACAAGACTTTGTCATAAAATTTGAAGAAGAAAACAAGAAATTTGCCATTGAGGAGGAGGTTGGTCATGTGTATGAGAGACTGCAAGCGCTTGAAGCAGATAGGGAGTTTCTAAAGCATTGCATTAGCTCCTTGAGGAAAGGAGATAAGGGATTAGTTCTTCTCCAAGAGATTTTGGAACATCTTCGTGATCTGAGAAGTGTGGAACTCCGTCTGAGGACAACGGGAGACAGCATCCTATAATGGCTATCTATGAATCCAAGACTTCATAGGTAAAATCACAAGCCTCCAGCTCTAAAGTTTGAAAGTTTGTACTAGAATTTGATTGGAACTGCATTTGTTATAGTTTATATTCTGTGCGCTTTGGAAATGCAGGTGTTCCGTTCGGGTTAAAACAGCTGCAGATATAGGAAGAATACCAATGCCATGGTGTTCTGATGTTACTTGATACAGAAGGCAAATATAATTATGCAGTTTCAACAACTTCAAGGGGGGAAATTCCCTGGATGGAGAGGGAGGCTCCTGGCAATAGCATGGTCGGTTTGGTGATCATGGTGGACTTCAAATTCAAGTCTGCCAATTTTTATTTTTATTTTTATTTTTTACTGGTTTTGTGCCAAAGTAGGCCCAAATTTTTTGTGGGCTGCGCCCATCAAGACCTTTTGAAGGAAAAAGGGGGATGATAAGCCTATGTGTGTGTAGGATAGTGAGGTGAAGCCACCCTGTCAAATTGTATGTTGTGATGATATGAGAAAAGGCCTGGCTTGCAAAGCTGGCAAGATCCAACAGAGATTCCAGTGCCAGGTACATAGAGCATTAGTTTATTAGACAGTTAGAATTAATTAGGACACTTTTTTTTTCTTTCTGGTAAGTTCTGTTTGTGGGAAAGGAAAGGTAGGGGATGACTAATCCCTATATCTTTCTCAACTTTTGCATCATTTGATCATATGGGATTTGTTTATTATGTTTTGAGGGACAAAGAAGTTGAGTTACTAGTTGTATACTACATGTATCCATCTGTAAGTACATAAAAAAGTGAGTGTTTGTTTATACTGTCTTGGAGTTGCCTCGTATTGTATTCTTTCTTTCTTTTGTATTTGATGACTGCGTCTCTGATGGATGTGTTGAATTGTTATACAATTTAGAAGACAAGAGAAAGAAAGAAAGAAAGATTGCTTTCAGTATAATGGATTTTTCTTTAAGCATAAAACAACTCTTGATAGCTGTCAGAAGAAAACCGATAAAATAAGATGATTGCTAAAAAGCACAAAAGTCGGTGGCCTAACAGCTAATAAGGGAGAGAGTATTATCTAATAATTATCATTAATTTTGGATTGAGGCATTAAGGGATTGTTTGGTAGGGCAGACTATTATGAACTTGACTAAATACTCTTGGATTGGCTTGGTCTGTTATAAGTTGGATAACACTTGTATTGCTTTTGATGTATGTTTGATTGGATTATGACTAAACTTTTTTTAAAATATTTTTTTGAAAAGTAAGTTTTTAAAATATTTTTTTGACTCTTCTTCTCTCTCTCTTTCCCCATCTTCCTCTTCTTCCTCGTCTTTCTCTCTAATTCTCTTTCTTCTTCTTCTTCTATGCATCTCTTTCATCTTCTTCTTCTCTACATCTATTTCATCTTCTTCTCTATCCTCTCTCCTCTTGTTCCGTCTACTTTTCTCTTTATCTTTTTTCTAAAATTTCTCTTCTTCCTCTGCTTTTTTGTCTACTCCTTCTCTTTTTTTTTTCGAAAATTTTATCTTCTCTCCTCTTCCTCTTCTATTTTGTCTATTCCTTCTTGGGTGGTCGTTGCTGGTAGTCGTGTCTGGTGGTTGTGGCTGCCACTTGAGGGGTCGGTGGTTGTG
Source organism: Prunus kanzakura (assembly GCA_020521455.1). Taxonomy (NCBI): domain Eukaryota; kingdom Viridiplantae; phylum Streptophyta; class Magnoliopsida; order Rosales; family Rosaceae; genus Prunus; species Prunus kanzakura. The sequence continues at coordinate 4,081,144 of BPUM01000005.1, read as the reverse complement.
GTGTGGGGAGCTTGGGAGGGGTTGGTTGCGCTTGGGTCGAGACTGTTAGTCCCTCCTCTCCAGACGGGTTTCACTAAGAACTCCTAAGAAGGTGTCTTTGGTGGGGCCTGTATTAATTAATCCCACTTAAAATTAGAACTGGGTGAAACAAACGTGGGATAAAATCTTAGCCAAGCCAGTCCAGTCCATGTATGCACGGTGTAACAAATAAGCCCTAATGGTATTATTGAAGGGGAAATGTTAGTAACCTTCTCTCTAACATTTTCTTTTGGACTTTCTCCATTCTTTTCATGACATGTGTCATTTTCTCTAAACTTAAAACAATGTCATTAATACATTAGACAATGTATCTTTTGTTTCCCAAATTTACCCTTATTAAATGCATTGGACAAACAAACTTTTGTTTCCACCTTTGTTAAAAAATTAAGGGAGAATTTTAACATCTTCTACAAAATTAACGTCAATTTTTTTTAATAAAAAAAATATGTTTACTGTTTTATTGGTGAGGGAAGGGGGGATGGGTTTTTGGGTATGAAATGGTGGAGAGAGTGAGAAGTACAGTGCACGGTGGGATTTTGGATTGGAGAGGAATGGTTATTTTTGGAACCAAAAAAAGTATTTTTTTTAAAGGGAAGTATACTTCGTTTTTATTGTCAAATATTTATTTAGTTAAACTTTTAGTGTTTTTTTTTAAATTTAATTTTTTAGGTTGCTAGCATTATAAAGCTTGCAAACGAGGAGAACGATTCATAGGGGGCATATATGGAGGTTTTTGCTCCGAACTTGGATCTTGAGAGCTCCATTAATGTTAGAATTCAGATTATGATCTGAATCTTAACTTGCATTTTAGGCAATGGACATGAATGAGTAGAAGATTTCAGAGAGAATTTTCAGAGTGAGAGAGAGAGAGAGAGCTTGAAGAAGGAGCAAAAATCAATTATCTTATTTCATCACGCACACACTGTGCACTAATACCAGCTGGAACAAGACATTCCCAAAACTGACATCATCCAATCTAACCATTCATTTTCTATTCTAAGATTACATCTCAGCAGTTCACTTGGACTGTAATCCAAGGGCTCACATCAAATCTATAAATTTAAGCTAAATACAAACTTATATCAGCTAAGACACTTATATTTCAACACTCCCTTCTAAGTGTTTAGCTGAGATTACTCCAAGCTTTCTTCTCAAGTATTCAAACCGATCTCTTGCTAGAGCCTTAGTAAAAATGTCTGCAATTTGCTCCTCAGTTTTGCAGTACAGTAAATCAATCTCTCCATTTTACAATGCATCCCGGATGAAGTGAAATCTCTTGTTTATGTGCCTTGTCTTATGATGATGCACAGGGTTCTTGGTTATGGCAATAGCAGAGGTATTATCACATAGGATTGTAGTAGCACTTACTTGTTCTTCACCAAAATCTGAGAGAACAAAACACAACCAGATTGCTTATGTAGTAGCTTATGCTGCACTAACGTATTCTGCCTCAGCAGTAGATAGAGCTACACTACTTTGCTTGACTGAAGCCCAAGAAAACACACCTAATCCAAGATTAAATGCATATCCAGAGGTGCTTCTCATGTCATCCTCACTTCCTGACCAGTCACTGTCACAGTAGCCAATGAGTCTAGCTTCTTTTCCTTTCTCATATGCAATGCCATAGTCAAATGTGCCCTGAATGTACCTCAGTACCCTTTTTGCAGTTCCCATGTGTTTTCTAGTAGGTCCATGCATAAATCTGGCCAAGAGACTTGCTGCAAACATAATGTCAGGCCTTGTTGCAGTCAAGTACAACAAGCTGCCAACAATCTGCCTATAGACTCCTTCATCAGCTTGTTCACTTCCATCTTCCTTGGATAGCTTTTCATTTATTGCAAGGGGAGTAGCCACTGCTTTACAGTCCTTGAAACCAAACTTATCTATCAATGTCTTAGCATATTTCTTTTGGTGCAAGAAAATATAAGACTCCGTTTGAATCACTCCTAACCCCAAGAAACGGTGAAGCAAATCGAGATCAGTCATTTCATATTGCCTCATCATTTCAGTTTTGAACTCCATCATCAAAGCTTTTGAACTTCCAGTGTAGATAATATCATCTACATATAATGAAACAATGATAATACCACTTTCTGCAGCTTTAACATATAGGGTTGCCTCACTAGGACTTCTCTGGAAACCTGCCCTGGTGCAGTAGGAATTGATTTCTTCATACCAAGCTCTTGGAGCTTGCTTAAGTCCATATAATGCCTTCTTGAGTCTATACACTCTGTCCTCTTTGTTCTTAATCATAAAACCAGGAGGCTGATCTACATAAACCTCTTCATGCAACACTCCATTCAAGAATGCCGACTTCACATCTAACTGAAACAATTTCCACCCCTTTTGGGCAGCCAAAGCCACCAAAGTTCGAATGGTATCCAACCTAGCAACAGGTGCAAACGTTTCATTGAAGTCAATCCCTGGTTTTTTAGAGTAGCCCTTAGCCACTAGTCGAGCCTTGTTTTTCTGAACTGTGCCATCCAAGTTCAGCTTGGTTTTGTAAATCCATTTGACACCAATTACTGGTTTATCAGTCGGTCTATCAACCAACTCCCAAGTCTTGTTCTTTTCTATCATTTCTATCTCGTTTTCCATTGCTTTTTGCCATGCTTCATCCTTCACAGCCTCTTCAAAAGTCTCAGGCTCGATAATACACAAGTTACATCTTGCATACACTTCAGCAATACTCTTGTATTTCAAAGGTGTGTGGTCAACATCCGGTGATCCTGAGTCAGAGTCAACATGCCCTTCTTTTGAAATTTCTTCTTGACTCAGGCTAGAGTCACTAGATTCCTCTTCTCTCTCAATGAGTGACTCATTAAGAGGTATAGAGATATCACTTTCTTTATGTGCATTCCAATCCCAAGCAGCAGCCTCATTGAATATCACATCCCTGGAAACAATCAATTTTCCAGATGTAATATTGTATAACCTATAGCCCTTTTCACAGCTGCCATACCCCAGAAATATACATCTTGTACTAGCCACATCGAGCTTCTGCCTTTGTTGATTTGGAACATGTGCATAGCACAAAGATCCAAACACTCTTAAGTGTTTAACTCCTGGCTTTCTGCCATTATAAGCCTCAAATGGAGTTTTCTTGTCTAAGGCCTTGGTTGGACATCGGTTCTGAACATACACAGTAGTGTTTACTGCCTCAGCCCAAAATTCTAGAGGTATTTTCTTCTCAACCATCATGCATTTAGCCATCTCCATAATCGTTCTGTTTTTCCGTTCTGCCACTCCGTTTTGCTATGGTGAATATGCCAAAGTCAGCTGCCTTTCCAATCCCATGTCTTCACAGAATTTGTGGAATTCATTGGAAGTATATTCTCCCCCTCTATCACTTCTTATTTTCTTCAACTTATATCCACTTTGCAGCTCAACAGTGGCTTTAAATTTCTTAAAGACATAAAGAACTTCATATTTGTATCTCAAGAAATATATCCAACACATACGAGTGCAATCGTCTATGAAGGTAAGAAAATACCTATTTCCAGCCTTGGTAATAGTCTGCATAGGTCCACAGACATCTGTGTGTACCAACTCGAGTGGAATTTTGGCTCTGCTTGTTGTTTCCTTTGGAAAAGAATCTCTGCAATGTTTTCCAAAAGCACACCCCTCACATACTTCATGTACAAGCTCAATTTCTAGTAATCCAAGTACCATTCCTTGATTTTGCAGCAGCGTCAAACTGGTGAAATTCAAATGCCCCATTCTCCTATGCCAAACTAAGGATGACTCTACAGTTGCTTTTAGTGCAACCTGCAGGGTTGAGTGAAGTTTTAAAGGAAAGCTTCTGTTGCCTCTCATTTGCACACTTGCAACCAGATTTGATAGGGAACTATCATCATAAATCTCAGCCTTATTGGCACCAAAAATCAGAACATATCCATGCTCCATCATTTGGCCAACACTGAGCAGGTTTTCCTTGAGACCAGCAACTAACAGTACCTCTTTGACATACCTTCTTCCCATCTTAGTGTCAACAACCAGATTTCATTTTCCAACAACATCAATCAATTGTCTTGTGCCCATTGCCACTTTTGCAGTTACATTCCTATCAACATCAACTAACACATCTTCTCTGCCAGTCATATGATTGCTGTATCCGCTATCCAAATACCATACATCATCACATCCTTTTACATTAGTAGTACTTTGATTACTAACATAAAATATGGTTGGTGTGGATTCGGTCTGAGTAGCATAGTTGAGTTGTTGAGGTGATTTCTTGCTGTAGCAATCCTTTGCAATATGGCCAAATTTATCACAATTGTAACATTTCGGTTTTCCCTTAAACTGACATTCATCCAAATGTAGCTTGCCACAATGTTTGTAGGGGTTTCTAGCTCCATCAGTGGGTTTATCATCCCACTTTTTGCCTTTTGTTTTCCAATTCTTTTGATCTTTAGAACCACTCTGACTTCCACTACATATTTCGGATTTGGGATTCACACTAAGGCTAGCAAAGGCTTTCTCAGTCTTATCTCCAGAATGCCTATCTAGTCTTAATTCAAAACTCTTCAAAGAAGCTACCACATCTTGAACCTCAATTTTATCCAAATCCTTAGAATGCTCAATAACAGAACAGATTGCATCATAGGCTGATGGCAAACTGATTAGTAGTTTTTGAACAATTCATGCTCTAGCTAAATCCTCTCCATAGCTCTTCATTTGGTTTATCAGATCAAACAATTTGGTAATATAAACAGAAAAGGACTCATCATCCCTCATTCTCATATATTCAAATTCTCTTCGTAAACCTTGCAATTTAACACTTCTAACATGTTTATCACCAAGGAATTCCTTCATCAAGATATCCCAAGCACCCTTAGAGGTTTCTTCATGAGAGATTCGAGGGAAGATCTCTTCAGACACAGCTCCTTGAATCAGACCCAGAGCTTTAGCGTCCTTCATGAGCAGCTCAGAGACCGTCATCTTCCCAGCACCGCTCGATTCTTCCTTTTCTTTCTTCTTTGCTTCAGATTCGTCAGCTCCCTTCGAATTTGAGCATTCGATTCCCTTCTCAACCAATTCCCAAAGCCCATAAGATTTGAAAATGGTTTTCATTCTTATGCTCTAGAATTCATAGTTCTCTCCGCCAAAGATCGGCGCTCTCAATTCACCACCTTCAGACCCTGCCATGTTAGACACAGATCTTTCAAGAGAATGAGTTCTTCAAATCGCAGCACTTCACAGATTCAATCGCCCAGCTAAACAACCGTGTTGGCGAGTCCTTACTCAGTTAGGATTTGGGTTCCTTATTTTATTAGAACTTTGGTTACTTACCTATTATTATTTAATCCTATTGTAATAGAGATTTACTTCCTATTGTAATTTTGATATATTTCCTATTTTATTTAGGGTTGTACTTATATAAATACCTCCATATTGGAGAAGAATAAAAATATGAGCAAATATGAGCGTATCTGAGCATAACTAAATATTTACCCTACTTTGTTTGACATGGTATCAGAGCCAGGTTTTCTTGTGACCTGTGTTTGCGTTCTTCTTGAAATTTAAGTGCTCTCCTCCCCTCCTCTTCAAGGGGGGGAGGGGGAGTGGAAAGGATATGTTTATTGACGTATTCCCATGAAGATGTTGCTTATTTCTTGACTCCGAAGACCTCTTCTCTTCAGGGGGAGAGGAGAAGTGAAGAGAAGTTGTGTCTGCGTGAATTAGCTAAAGTTAATATGGAAGAACTGTTGTTGTTGTCGTTGCCTCTACTACCGCAATTGATGTTACTGTTGCTGCCGTTGATGTTGCCTTTGTTTGCTTCGCTTTCTGTTGCTGTGGTTATTGCCGATGATGTTGCTGTGTTTTGATATGTCTCTACCCTAACCCCAGACACTACCTATTTCCGTTGCACTATACATCTAGGTTATAATCCTAGTCTGCCATCGCCGCTATCTACCTTGCTACTGTCATCGTTGCCTACCTTGCTATTGTCACCGCTGCTACATCTCAGTATTAGTCAGTGCATGTTTCTCAAGTACCATTGATCATATGACTCCATCGACCCCTTCTCTTCAGGGGGAGAGGGGGAGTGAAGAGAAGTTGTCTCTGCTGTTGCTGCTGCTGCTGCCAGTACCTTATTGCTCTTGCTAGTGCCAATGCCTTGTATTGCTGTTGATGATACCTGTTATGTCTCTGCCTTGTTGCTCATGCCTTTGCTGGTGTGTTTCTGCTGTGATCATGCCCGTTGACCTTGCCTTTGGCTTTGCCTTTCTTTGCCTTGCCTTACCCCATTTGTTAGGGTTTGGCTTTGCCTTGCCATGCCTTACCTTACCCTATTTTTAGGATAAGGCTTTACCTTTGTTGTGCCTTACCCCATTTTTAGGGTTCTTTGCCATGCCTTGCCACCTTGCCTTTGCTTGGCTTTTATTTGCCTTACCTTGCCTTACCCTATTTTTAGGGTTTGGTTTCTGCCTTATCTGCTGCTGTGCTCACAGGGTTTCTGTGTTCTGTTATGTGCCCTATTTTTTAGGGTTTGCTCTTGTGTTTCTGCTGCGAACTTTGTTTTAATTTGTCACTTGTTTCACTCGTGGTTGACAAAAAGACCTTCTCTACAATTGGTGCTTCTCAAGTATGGTGTTCTATGACTCGCTTGTCAAGTTGGGCATGCGAAATATCTTTGCCCAACTTGAGGGGGAGTGTTGGCGAGTCCTTACTCAGTTAGGATTTGGGTTCCTTATTTTATTAGAACTTTGGTTACTTACCAATTATTATTTAATCCTATTGTAATAGAGATTTACTTCCTATTGTAATTTTGATATATTTCCTATTTTATTTAGGGTTGTACTTATATAAATACCTCCATATTGGAGAAGAATAAAAATATGAGCAAATATGAGCGTATCTGAGCATAACTAAATATTTACCCTACTTTGTTTGACAAACCGAACCTGGCTCTGAGGCCATGTTAGAATTCAGACTATGATCTGAATCTTAACTTGCATTTTAGGCAATGGACATGAATGAGTAGAAGATTTCAGAGAGAATTTTCAGAGTGAGAGAGAGAGAGAGAGCTTGAAGAAGGAGCAAAGATCAATTCTCTTATTTCATCACACACACACTGTGCACTAATACCAGCTGGACCAAGACATTCCTAAAACTGACATCATCCAATCTAACCATTCATTTTCTATTCTAAGATTACATCTCAGCAGTCCACTTGGACTGTAATCCAAAGGCTCACATCAAATCTGTAAATTTAAGCTAAATACAAACTTATATCAGCTAAGACACTTATATTTCAACAATTAACGTTGACTGATTAGCAAGTAAATCAAAGAACACTAGCTAGCTCGCAGCGTATGAATCAAAATCAGATCATTTTGATTAACCATTACCCTAACTGTTTTTTCCCACGTGCATTACTGGGTTTATATATATATATACTCTCTTTTTTTCTGATGTGCATCACATGATGACTGTCTTTCTTTTCATTTCTTGAAAAGAATGTCCTCACTATTTTTTTGGTGGAAGTAGCTTTGCTCTGCTTATATATTATACATACCTGGTTTTGACTTTCGGCGCTGTTTGATTAATGATATTCGAGCTTAGATTAGACATGTCCTAATCATGATTCATACCTGAGCTGAGCATATCTTTTGGAAAATGAATTCTTTGATCCAAATCTCAGCCAGCAATGGCATGCGCTACTGTGGGACCTGCAGAAAGCTCATCTATGCACGAGAATATAATTTTGGGAGCAATATTTGAAGGAAATTAGTGGATATTGTACAACAGTTTGAACCCTTCTTGATCTGGATGGTGTGACTAAAAGATTGACAAACTCCGAATGCTAAAAAGATGAGAGAGGGGGAAATATAGATTTAGATGTTGCAATTGCAAGGGTATTATTACAAATGAAACTGAAAGGCTGTTTCTCAAGTCATGACTCAATAGTATATTTGATAGAAACAAACTTAGCTATATGGGTCATGTGATGAGAGAGGTACGGATATGAAACGCGACATTGATAGGTTATTTTTGACTATTTCATAAGACGAAACTGGTTTAATGTATTTTGGAATTAACATTGGATGCATGCACACCATGTATTTTGGAAGGTCCTCTACTCTTTGATGCTGCTCATAGTCCATATATAGGGTTATGATTAATATTCATGTCATGACCTTGACATTGACATTGTCCAATTCACACTAGCTGGCTTTCCTCCAGCCCATATAATTTATAAATGGTACTGTTGGTCTTGGGACTACGGTCTATGGGGCTCCATCGAAAAATCTCCAATAAGAACAAGTCGCATGCATGGGGTCTCTTTCCAAAATTTGTAAGGAGCCGTCATGGTCAAGTTTTCTCATTACTTTACTCGTTACGATTTCTATGTGTAAGGACCAAGTAGCGGCAGCAACTTGAAGGCGAAGAAGCTACCCCAACCCCACCATATGTAATTCAAGCAAAAATGAAGAGGTTGGTTCTCTAGTCAAAATTATAAATGTTTAGGAGATTAGTTGAACCTACTGAAATGCTCAAATTCTTCAAAAATGTTTGGAATATAATGAGAATTAAAGAAAAGATAAACGCAAGTGAAAAAGAGAAGCCGACAATAACTAAATCTATATAATAAGCAACTGTTTGAATTTTCTTAGAGAGGACGCAGATGAGATGCCATTCGTACCCGCGTTTGTTTTATTCATGGAATTTTTACTTTTTTGAGATATTTAGTTATATGTTCATTTTTAGCACTGGTGATATAAATAAATTCTATACCATTTAATTTCTATAAACAAACCTAGAACCCCAAAAAATGACAACTGATCCTAATGAATTTAATTTTGATTATTAAATTATTTTGATGCCCTTTTGAGTGTTTTGGATTTTTTTTAGAGATATTTAGTCATATACCCATTCTTAGCACCAATATTATAGATAAACCCTACACCATTTAATTTCTATAAACAAATCCATAAAAAACCTCAAAAATTACAATTGGTCCTATTGAATTTAATTTTGATTATTAAACTACTTTGATGCCACTTGGGGGGTCGGTGGTTGTGGGGAGCTTGGGAGGGGTTGGTTGCGCTTGGGTCGGGACTGTTAGTCCCTCCTCTCCAGACGGGTTTCACTAAGAACTCCTAAGAAGGTGTCTTTGGTGGGACCTGTATTAATTAATCCCACTTAAAATTAGAACTGGGTGAAACAAACGTGGGATAAAATCTTAGCCAAGCCAGTCCATGTATGCACGGTGTAACAAATAAGCCCTAATGGTATTATTGAAGGGGAAATGTTAGCAACCTTCTCTCTAATATTTTCTTTTGAACTTTCTCCATTCTTTTAATGACATATGTCATTTTCTCTACACTTAAAACAATGTCATTAATACATTAGACAATGTATCTTTTGTTTCTCAAATTTACTCTTATTAAATGCATTGGACAAACAAACTTTTGTTTCCACCTTTGTTAAAAAATTAAGGGAGAATTTTAACATCTTCTATAAAATTAACGTCGATTTTTTTTAATAAAAAAAATATGTTTACTCTTTTATTGGTGAGGGAAGGGGGGATGGGTTTTTGGGTATGAAATGGAGGAGAGAGTGAGAAGTACAGTGCACGGTGGGATTTTGGATTGGAGAGGAATGGTTATTTTTGGAACCAAAAAAAGTATTTTTTTTAAAGGGAAGTATACTTCGTTTTTATTTTCAAATATTTATTTAGTTAAACTTTTAGTGTTTTTTTTAAAAATTTAATTTTTTAATTTAATTGTTTAGGTTGCTAGCATTATAAAGCTTGCAAACGAGGAGAACGATTCAGAGGGGGCATATATGGAGGTTTTTGCTCCGAACTTGGATCTTGAGAGCTCTATTAACGTTGATTGATTAGCAAGTAAATCAAAGAACACTAGCTAGCTAGCAGCGTATGAATCAAAATCAGATCATTTTGATTAACCATTACCCTAACTGTTTTTTCCCACGTGCATTACTGGGTTTATATATATATATACTTTTTTTTTTTTCTGATGTGCATCACATGATGACAGCCTTTCTTTTCATTTCTTAAAAAGAATGTCCTCACTATTTTTTTGGTGGAAGCAGCTTTATTCTGCTTATATATTATACATACCTGGTTTTGACTTTCGGCGCTGTTTGATTAATGATATTCGAGCTTAGATTAGGCACGTCCTAATCATGATTCATACCTGAGCATATCTTTTGGAAAATGAATTCTTTGATCCAATCTCAGCCAGCAATGGCATGCGCTGCTATGGGACCTGCAGAAAGTTCATCTATGCACGAGAATATAATTTGGGAGCAATATTTGAAGGAAATTAGTGGATATTGTACAACAGTTTGAACCCTCCTTGATCTGGATGGTGTGACTACAAGATTGATAAACTCCAAATATTAAAAAGAGGAGAGAGAGGGGGAAATGTAGATTTAGATGTTGCAATTGCAAGGGTATTACATATGAAACTGAAAGGTTGTTTCTCAAGTCATGACTCAATAGCATATTTGATAGAAACAAATTTAGCTATACGGGTCATGTGATGTGATGAGAGAGGTACCGTATGGATCTGAAACGCGACATTTATAGGTTGTTTTTTTCTATTTGGTAAGACGAAACTGGTTTAATGTATTTTGGAATTAATATTGGATGCATGCACACCATGTATTTTGGAAGGTCCTCTACTCTTTGATGATGCATAGTCCATATATAGGGTTATGATTAATATTCATGTCATGACCTTGACATTGACATTGTCCAATTCACACTAGCTGGATGGTGCTTTTGGTCTTGGGACTATGGTCTATGGGGCTTGATCGAAAAATATCGAATAAGAACAAGGCACGTGCATGGGGTCTCTTTCCAAAATTTGATTTCAAGAAAACTTTAGAGCTCAAGCCGTCATGGTCAAGTTTTCTCATTACGCTACTCGTTACGATTTCTATGTGTAAGGACCAAGTAGCGGTAGCAACTTGACGGAGAAGCTACCCCAACCCCACCGTATGTAATTCAAGCTAAAATGAAGAGGTTGGTTCTCTAGTCAAAATTATAAATGTTGAGGAGATTAGTTGAACCTACTAAAATGCTCAAATTCTTCAAAAATGAGATGAAAATGTTTTGTATATAATGAGATTGAAGAATTAAAGAAAAGATAAACGCAAGTGAAAAAGAGAACACAGATAAGATGCCATTTGTACCCGCATTTGTACTTTTAGAGACATTTAGTTATATGTTCATTTTTAGCACTAGTGATATAAATAAATTCTACACAATTTAATTTCTATAAACAAACCTAGAACCCCAAAAAATGACAACTAATCATATTGAATTTAATTTTGATTATTAAATTATTTTGATGCCCTTTTGAGTGTTTTGGATTTTTTTTAGAGATATTTAGTCATATACCTATTTTTAGCACCAATATTATAGATAAACTCTACACCATTTAATTTCTATAAACAAACCCAAAAGAAACCCCAAAAATTATAGTTGGCCCTATTGAATTTAATTTTGATTATTAAACTACTTTGATGCTCTATTGAGTGTTTTGGATTTTTTTTAATGAGATTTTGGAATTAAGTTTATTTTAAGAAATCAATGGTAATTTTGTAATATAAACGAAGTTAAAAAGTTTTTTTGTTATGTTGTAAATGAGTTTTGGGTGTGTTTTTAAAGTCCATTTTATATAGAGTTTTTTTTATAATTTGGGCTTCTATATTGGGTATAATAGTGAATCTCATTTTTTTGGGGTTGTACTTGTTTTAAAAAATCAATGGCAGAATTTATTTAGTTGCTCTTTGGTAAAATGTCACAGCTATTTTAACCAAAAACAAAATTTTCTTAGTTCACCGCTTTCGTCACCCGCATAGAGCAGGAGTAGTTGATTGAAAAGCATGCACTCTTCTTGACTTTTCTCTTCCTCAACGAACCAGCATAAAGATAATAATAAAAATCTACAAGTCAATATTGGGTCATTGAGTCAACACGCCGAATGCTTCCAAATTTCTCTGTTTCTGGTGTTCTTAATAGCTCTCTCTCATCATAAGACAGAAACCTTTAAAGAGCGAGATAAACATTAGGAAAACAAATTTTCCACACAATCTTATTCATTCACCACCTACCAACAGCCAAAAATCCCACGAAAGAATTGTAATTCGTCAGAGAAGACGAAGTTCCAGACGTCACCTGAAAATCTCTCTCTCTTCTCGTGTGCTCCTTTATGGGCTGTGGTAAAATTCACAGAAAACCATGACCAAGTCCAAGAACTTCCTTAACAATATCATCAAAACTTTTGGGTTCAGCTCAAGTAAAGGTAAGGAACGAAACCCAGTTTGCAATTTGGTGAATTTTAGTCATCTGCTACTTGAACCGTATGACTTATGCTTTTGCTCTGTTTTGTTTGATCAGGGGGACAAAATGAAGAGGACTTGGAAAAGATTGCTGCCCAGGAACAGAAGGTTTTCCCTTTCGAAACATTGGTTGTCGCTACGAAAAATTTTAACAGCACTAATGAGCTCGGAAGAGGCGGTTTTGGGCCCGTTTATAAGGTAGATCTGCGTACTTTTTAGTTTGACTAGGCTGTTTGGTCGCTGAGAAAATTTAGGGAAAGAACTGGTCAATTTTTTTTCAAGCTGGCATTTTTTTTTTCCTACTGAACTTGTTCTCCAAAATTCGTGTGTGCGCTTTTTGGAAACCGAGAAAACTAGAAAGCGGTCCATTGTCTCTTTAGTGAATGCTGTTTTCTAATTGTTTTAGACTGCAAAGAAATCTTTTTGTTACTTGGTATTGTTATTTATATTTATGCTGGCATTCAGTGAAACAAATTATTTAGGAAAATGTGTGAAATGTCATAATTTTAAGAAGGTTATTCCTCAGTCCCTTTTTTTCTTTCTTCCAAGGCAGCTGCAAGTGCAAATGTGCCATTTTAGCCCTTTTGGAGACGGAATCATGGCTACTAGTGAGTAAGAAACTCCAAGTTAGCTTAATTACCAACTCAATCATATACTTGTAAGCACAACCTGCTACTCTCTTGGGTGTTAAAGGATTTAGAAAGTTTGTTATGGCAATTGAAGGATTATATAATTTGACAGTATAATGAAGAAATGAGTATCACCATTCTAGTGTACATGTATGTCTTTCATTTCATTAGGAAGCTACATCAAAGGTGAGTCACATATGATGACTCACCCAGTGTAGTGTTTTGTAAGGTTCTAAATTATAAGCTTATGGTTTCTCTCCCTGATTAAAAGGCCTTTAAATGCCCAATGGGCAGCCTTTTTAGTTTCTTCTTGACCAAACGGGACAATTGATGTGTCTTCCAACTTGTGTGGTGCTGCTTTTTTTTTTTTCTCAGGGGAAGTTGGAGGATGGGAGAGAGATTGCGGTGAAGAAGCTGTCACAAAGTTCTAATCAAGGAAAGAAAGAGTTTATGAACGAGGCCAAGTTGTTAGCTCGTGTGCAGCACCGCAATGTGGTGAATTTGTTGGGCTATTGTGCACATGGGGTAGAGAAACTACTTGTGTATGAGTACGTTGCAAATGAGAGCCTTGACAAGCTTCTCTTCAGTAAGTACTGGTTAATCCTTCTATATTTGTTTATTATTGCATTTTTATTTGGCAACTGCAGGAAGAACAATAGATAGTGCAGCACTAAAAGCTGCACTGTTTTGTGACTCAGAAACTTATTTTCTCATTTTCCTTACTTCAGGATTTTGGATAGATTGCTTTAGTTGTCAAGATAGAACTTATTCGAACCCCCAATTCCATCAAATTTCCTGATATGTCTGTCAAAATTGTATGGAAATTTGTTCTGGCCAGCATTGCTTTACATATGCTGAAATTTGGTGAAACTTGCTTTGCATATGCAAAGAATGATTCTTACAAAATTAATAGTCATTTGGAATTATAGGGATGCCTTGTTTTTTAGGCCAATGTTCCGCTACATTGGAGAATCGAGATATATCGAGGAAAATGAGAAGGTTATGAAGGTTTTTTTATTACTCATTTCGTCGTCGTTTCTTAAAAAATACTTATTGACTAAATTCTTTCTGAATTTAAAAGGTATAAATTAAATGTTTGCCTTCTATTATAGTAACATGAGATGAGTTTTGTTTTAAGACTATTATAATTTAAGCTGTTGTAAGGAACTTTCATTTAGCAGAAGGCAATTTACTTTTATTGATCTTTGTCTATGATTTTATTTCTGAAGCAAGATTTCCATAATTTAATGTATTCTTTGCTTGGTTCTTAGACACCTGTTTGTTATGACATCATTAGCCTAGTTATCACATTTTGATATAAACAATGTGAATGATATGGCTTTGAAGACCTTGACTTTGTCCATGTTCTTTTAGCCCAAGCACCCACCAGAAATTTCTGAATTGTGACACAACCTTGCCAGCTCACAACGGAGACAATCTCCACCATTTTGTCAACGCCCTTGACTTGAACCCCTAAATTAGCGAATCAGATATTTTTATGTGATGGTTATTGTACTTGGTTTTGATACACTGATTCTTATGGTCTTGATACAGAATCGAATAGACGGGAGGAGCTTGACTGGAAGCGGAGGTATGATATAATATGTGGCATTGCGAGGGGTTTGCTTTACCTTCATGAAGATTCACACAATTGTATTATACACCGAGACATCAAGGCGAGCAATATTCTACTTGATGATAAATGGGTCCCCAAGATTGCTGATTTTGGCATGGCCCGCCTCTTTCCTGAAGACGAAACGCATGTCAATACCCGTGTCGCTGGTACCAAGTATGTTGTCTTGTGCCTTAATATCTATATGTTAGTATGTTGGCTCCAAGTGCTTGGGATCTACGTGGTTGACTTGATTTTAATATATAACTTTGTAATATGCTTGAAACAGTGGGTATATGGCTCCAGAGTATGTTATGCATGGCCATTTGTCAGTGAAGGCGGACGTGTTCAGTTTTGGAGTTATGGTTTTGGAGCTGATCAGTGGCCACAGAAATTCATCGTTCAACTTAAATGTTGATGCGCAGAGTCTACTTGATTGGGTAAGATTGTAGATCAGACTATTATAAGTATGAAAATTATGTGGCTGGCGCTGGTCAAGCTGAGCTGTTTGTGCCAAGCACTTCATACATGATGATGCATTAGGTTTTATAGAATGAACAAGCTTTTGGCCCACCCCATGGGTCAAATTTTACCACCCAATATGTGGGTCCTAGTCAAAATTTGATTACTATATACCAGATCGCATCACAAAAGAAAAAGTCTTTGAGAAACTTTAGGTCTGTCTGGTTCCTTTTGGTTTTTACTGGAAAAAAAAAAAGTTTTATGTCACTCAAATCATGAAAGCATAATACAGGGCATAACATGCTACCAAGGGAGTTGTTGGAAACTGTTGTTACAACATTTTTCAGAGAACAAGCTTGAAAACAGAGACGTTAGAAGTAATGTATACATAATCTGTTTTCAAGTTTTGAATTCAGTAGCTATAAAATTTATTGAAAACATTTTGTACTGCAAAGCCTAAACATTGTCCGACTGTTGCTACAGGCATACAAGCTTTACAAGAAAGGGAGGAGCTTGGAGATTATGGACCCGACATTAGCATCATCTGCTGTCACGGAGCAAGTAGCAATGTGCATTCAAATGGGGTTGCTATGCGTACAAGGTGATCCCCAACTCAGACCCACCATGCATCGTGTGGTGGTAATCCTATCCAAGAAACCGAGCAATCTGGACGAGCCAACTAGACCTGGAGTACCCGGATCAAGATATAGAAGATCTCACCGGCCAGTAGGACTGTCTTCCACTGCTGGAACTTCTGGTGAATCTAATTCCCGTTCCCGTACATTTGATTCGAGCTTTACTGCCACTGGAACCACTTCAGCAGCACCAGAACTAGATGACCGTGGCAAGCGTCCGGTGGAAAGTTAGGTATACTCTTTATAGGAGGTTTTGATTATTCTTTTTGTACAATAGAAATGTATAATTTTGTGTAATATCATGTAAAAAGTTAAAGAGGAAAATCCAAATTGTTGCATTTTTGTTCAACTCCAATTATTTCATGTGTTTGTTTGTTACAACACTACAAGAGAAGGGCTTTCCACCGGAGGTTCATATTCTGATTACGTCTACCTTTCCCAAAACCAAAACACATCTGAAATTTAGTTGGGCCTACTTCTCCTTCAACAGAAATAAATGAATATTAGTGGGCTTTATGAACCTCCTCGATATCCAGAGTGTTTAAGGCCCAAGCTCGAATGCATATAATGAGGGGGTTGTGGGTGACAAACCTAAATATATATATATTTTCAACCTAAATTAAAATCAAAGTTAATATCTCTTTTGATGACTCCCTTGAGATGTCTGAAACATTCATGAGACTTGTTTGCATCAATGAATTACCAAATAATGGTGAAACAAATTGTATATTAAGGTTTTTGGAAGTAGGATTTTTCGTTTACGTTTGATTATGGTTAAATATGGTAAGTAGAGTGTACTTAATTAGAATTATATTTGCTTCACAATTCAATATATCCTTTTAATCATGTTTTATTAGGGTAAATTAGCAATTCAATAAATAATTTGGTAGTAGAGTATACTCAATTAATTTTAGAATTTGTTTAACAACACCCAATTGTAAATAGAAAAAGTTAAAATGAGCTGACACAATTGACAAATGTCAAAGTTGCATTATTTTGAGAATGAACTACTACTCAGCCAATCAATTTACTAAACTAACGGGGAGTGTCGGAGTTGGTAGGTATTGTGAAAATAGAAAAAGAACAAAGTTTAATGTGACGTGTCAAATATGATGAACAGCGTGCTGATATCCCGACACGTGTTCTACACAAGACGGGTAGTTCACGAGAAATGTCAGTACTTTGCAGCTGACTGGTATACTTATGTGAATCAGTAACAGTAAATAATCCATATGCATTTTGGGTACCAAAAACTTAAAAATAGAAATAAATCCATATACATTTACACAAGCACAGCAGCAATTAAAAAAAAGAAATATTTTTGCTCATCATTTTAACTCAAGGTGTATCTTCACTAACTTTTTTAATATTTGACACGTGTCTATAGGCATAACCATAATTAACTTTTTACTGTAATTTATGTAACCATTGTTATACTTATGAACACATGTTAAGTATTGAAAATGATGGTGAGCATACACTTTAGATTAAAATAATGAGCAAAAATGCTTCCTTTTAAGATTACAGGACCCACCAAGTCAAAATATATTAAGTGAAGCATATCCATCATCGATCATCTATCACCAACAACACCAAACATGGTTCTGCCTCGAAATCATTGCACCGTCTCTCAACCTTTGAATTTGGAGCAGAGGGCTGTGATTGCATACCAATAGCCAAGTCTGTGGACTACCGTCCGATTCCAAAAGTCAACTTCAGCCTCACCAGTCAATGGCTTCGATTTCTTTTAAGGAACCGGCACCCTCACTTTTCATCCTAGGCAACACATGCTCGTCAGATGTATAGAAACATATCCCTCTGCTGGGACCACACATGACCACACCCTGGGTCCTAAAGCGGGCCCCGCACTCCGCACTTGGATGCTGGATCTGAGAGCGAGAGCATTTTGAATCCCAAAGAATCAAGCATTGCCGCTCCATTTAAGCTTGCTGTCATGTCCTAATCCTACTGGCTCAGTCCATTTACCATCTCACACTTCTTCACCTTTTCGGCCAATCAGCCTCTGAGCCTAGCAAAAGTAAAGCTGGCCAGAGCCCTATCCGATCCTCGCTCGAATTATTCGAAGGGCTTTGGACAAGACGCGATTCAAACTGAGGGACTGTTACGTAACTTCATCGCAACACAAACTTCAAAACCCCAACTCAGTCCTTTGTTCCACGTCATCGATCCTTGTGAACCCAACTAAAACGTCGTTCGCCGTCGGATCATAACACAAACTTACAATCCCCAACCGTCAGATCTCTCTTCTTCATCCTCCTCCCTTTTTCCCTCGATCCGATCGTCAAGAAAACCCACCTTTTAAATCCTTCCCCTCTTTCCTCCCTCATCATCTGTGCCTGAACTTCCCACCAAACCAAAAACAGTTTCTCTGCACTTCTCTATTAAACGGTCTCAGTCTCAATCTCTCAGCCATTTTTCTCCACAGAAAGCTTCCATGGCCACTGAGAACACCGATAACCCTCCAGCACCGCCTCCGCCAGCTCCCTCTCTCCCGCAGTATCCAGAGGTACACAAAAGTTTTCCTCCATTTTCTTTTCTCGCCTCCCAAACAGCTTTTCCCCACTTATTTTCGCTTAATTTCAGCTGGATTTTGCTTAATTTGTCCTGATTTTTTTTTTTCTCCAGATGATTATGGCGGCGATCGAGACCCTGAACGACAGCAACGGGTCTAACAAGTCGGCAATCGCAACGTACATCGAGTCCACGTACGGCGATCTACCTCCGACTCACGCCACACTTCTGGCACACCACCTCAACAAGATGAAACAGAGCGGCGAGCTCGTCCTGGTCAAGAACAACTACATGAAGCCCGACCCGAACGCGCCGCCCAAGAGAGGCAGAGGCCGTCCGCCCAAGCCCAAGGTCCCGCTCCCACCTGGAACCGTTGTCTCGCCTCCCAGGCCACGTGGCAGGCCCCCGAAGCCCAGAGACCCGTTCGCTCCGCAACCGGAGCCCAAGAGCCCTTCTGGGACTGGAAGGCCACGTGGACGCCCTCCTAAGAAGGCCAAAACGGCATCGGCTCCTCCTCAGGCTCCAACTCCAGCTCCGGCTACTGGCGCGCCCAGAGGCAGAGGCAGGCCGCCTAAAGTGAAGCCTGCTGTGGCACCGGTCGGCTGTTGAGTTTTGCTCAGCTCAGATAGTGAGAAAGAGGGAGGGAGTGTTAATTTTAATTGAATTTAATTTAATTTTAGGTGTGTTTAGAATTTAGTTTCCGGATAATTGATGGTTTAGTTTTTAAATTTTTTTTTCAATGTAGTATGTGGTTGGTTGGTGCTGTGAGGTTGGGGGTGGTCTTATCAAAATGTGACTGTAATTGCCATGTAAATTGTTTAGCGGCTACTTAGGCTTTTCTGCCTTTTGCCTCTCTCTGGCTACAAAAGGGGGTTAATTAAAATGAGGCTGATTCTGATTACTTTTTCACTTTTTGGGTTTTTTGGTTTTTAAAATTCCAAAAGTTGGCTCTGTCTCTCTCTCTCCTTTAACGCTTTATCTCTCGGCGTGCTGGGATGTGGTTGGTTTGTTTCAAGAGAACCTGTGCTCTCTGCTTGATTGAGTAAAACTTCGGTGGTGAAAAATAAATCCAAGTGTTGATGTGTTGGGTGCAAATAAGGGTTGCTTTTTCAGTTTTTAAAAATGTGTGGAACCTTTACAGGTAATGTTGTGTAGTAAAACAAACAATAAAAAGATGATCAAATTATTTTTCATAAAGCAAGTAATAAAGAAAAAAAATAGGTACAATATTTGGAAAAAAAATAGGTACAATATTTGGAGAAAAAATAGGTTCATTAAAAGAAATGTTTTAAAAACATAACAAAAAATTAGATTATCAAATTATTTTTCAACATAATTAGAATGTGCACTATTATTCATAAAAGTATAATAAAAAAGAATACTGATTGTATAATTCATAAAAAGAAAACAACATTAATTCCTAAATTTAATATTGAATTTAAATTATTAACACTTTAAATAGATTACTAATCATAATTCATAGAACGAAAACACCATTAATTCAAAAATAAATTACTAGTCGTAAAATAGATTACTAATACTTTAATGTGGAATTTAATATTTAATTTCAAATAAGTTTCTAAATTATTTCCTACATCCATTATAACTAGGCTTATTTAGCTACATGCCCCCTGTGCTTTCAAACTTATCTCAGATTACCATCTGTGTTTGCAAACGTCTCAAAGTACCCCCCAACCTTTTAAAAACCATCTTACGTTACCCATTCCGTCAGTTTTTTTGACGTTCCATTACGAACGTTGGGCCCCACTTCATTTTTTCTTCTTTTTTTTTCTCCTCTTTCCCCCCTCCCAATTCCAGAACAGCAACCCCTCCCTTTTGTTACTGTTCATCGCTTATTTACCCTCCAAAACTCATAAATTTCTCCTAACCAACACGACTAGCAGCAAGAACAGCTCGAGATGTTGAAAAACCATACCTGGATCGAAGCAAATGGTGCTCAGAATCGCCCGAACGAGCGATGGAGATTTTGGGTAAAAACTGGCCAAATTCTTGCTTTTTCCAGCGATCCAGACGGCAGTTGGCAGCGGCTGAGATGTGAGGCTGGTAGAGGACAACGTGCTGGTTCTTTTGATACCCATGTCGTCGCTTGAGGTGGTCGGAGGAGAAGATGGCGGCCCAAAAACTGGTCGGATGAACAGTGACAAATGGGAGGGGCTGCTGTTCTGAATTTTTTTTGGGGGGGGGGGGGGGGGGGGAGAAGGAGAAGAAAACATAACGTCAAAAAAACTGACAGAACGGGTAACGTGAGACGGTTTTTAAAAGGTTGGGGGTACTTTGAGATGTTTGCAAACACAGGTGGTAATCTGAGATAAGTTTGAAAGCACAGGGGGCATATAGCTAAATAAGCCTTATAACTATTTGGAGATATTTCCAAATCCAACAGGTGTCATTAGTTACACCCCCATAACGCATTAACTTATAAATAGGGGTAGTTTTGGAATTCGAAAAATACAATAAATCAGATTTTAAGTTATATTAGGTAACTTGCTTAGTTGGATCCTAGTAATCGGGTATTATTCGAAAAAATTGGGTATTTTAAATAGAAAACTAAAGGAAAGGGTTGTAGGTGATTTAAAATGAATTTTGTGGGTCTAAGCTCAATTTACTATAATAAAAAATACAAGATCCATTGCTAATAGGAACTTTAGTTATTATGGGAACCATGTCTACTGAATAGGAAACGACCTTTCATGATAGAGTTGAGCGTGGTTGTAATAAGGCGGACGAAATATCCTGGCCAACTGACGCGGGCAAAATATCCTAGCCAACTGACTTAACACGCATGAGTAAATATAAGGACGGTGTTGTTTAATTAGTTTGAAGCAGAAATCGGCGTCTGAGTGTTGCAAGCTTGACTTGAACTAACTGAAGGGAAAAAAAAAAAAAAAAAAAAAAAAAAAGACGTTGATTTACAAGAAAAAAATTGCATTTGCTGCTTTGCGTTCCACACCTTCAATATGTGCTTTTGATTGTTGACCAAAGTGTACGTTCGTCTGGATAGTCGGATTTTAAATTGCATGCATGATCTATAATATGTTATGATACCATACCACAGTGAATTAATAGACATGAACAGAAGAGTTGCAGTATATTAACACCTTCTATTTTTGGTGCTAATTGTAATTGATATGTTACAGAAATGGTATGAATTGGAGGAAAGCATGTCACTTGAACAGATCAACTGTTGTTCCGTAAATAATGCTTGTCCTTATGTGGACAAAGATACTCAATTTGAATGGACATGGAGAACGGAAATTGACTAGATTTACGAGCGCCAAAAAGAAAAATAAATATATAGTTTGATTGGTGAAAACCATTTGGCGGTTATGGACCTTTAAAATGAGTGGTTGCATTTACATTTCTAGTCTAAATTGTTTATAGGTTTTTTGTACACAAGTGATATTGGGGGTGGGGGAATCAAATCTAAGACTTAAAGTGCAAGTGTAAATACTCTTAACCATTTGAGCTACAAGTTAATTACAATTGTTTATAAATTCGTAGAAACTTCGTTCAATAAAATACAAATGTAAATTTGAGTTTTTATTGATAAATAAAACAAAAGTACAAAATAAACTATGTGTCGAATGTGGGTAAATTTAAGTATTTAAGTAGTGATTTGGCTACGAACTATATTAGTTCAAGGATATATTTCTTCCCATATTAAAAGAGATCTTAAGTTGAAATCCCCCTCTCAAAATAATAACAAGGCTTATTTATTGTAGTTCCCTTGAAACTATGGTTAAATCTTACTTTACTCCATGAAAATTAAAGTGACCCAGAGTGCCCCCTTCACCAAGGTTTGGTGGTTCATTTTGCCCCAAACCATTAACTCTGTTAAAAACTATGTTAACAAGAGTGGATCCACGTTAAGACTAAAGTGGGCTCTTGCTCAGTGTTGACTTCGGAGAAAAAGAAATTTGGCTTAATTGTACGTACAGTGATCATATATCTCTCTCTCAAATTCTGTTTTTCGATTTTATCGTTTTTGCTTCTTTTAGAAATGTTGAAATCTGGTTTCCCTACATGGGTTTCAAAATTCAAAATGAGCATCGTTTATGTTTTTTTGTTTTTCTGAATCTTTTGTAGTTTCTAATCAATTATTGTTCATTGTGAAAAATTAATAATTGTTTTAGTCGTTTATTTTTCATTATTTTGGTCTATTTTTTTCCTGAATGACATAAATTTTAGGAAAAAGTACAGTAAACCTCCCAACCTATAGGGTCATTTACGAGTACATCCCAACCTATGGGATTTTTACAAGTACATACTCAACGTCACGAAAAATTATAAGAGTGCCCCCTCTGTTAGCGAAATCGTCAGAAAATCCGTTATCTGCCTACGTGGCAAATGTGGGACCCATTTGTTGATGACGTGGACTTCCAAGTGGACTAGAAATTAATAAAAAATTTATTTTACTGTTTAAATTATTTTTAAAACTTTTAAAATTTTATTTTACTGTTTAAATTTTTTTAAATTTTTTTTAAAAACATCTCTCTCTCTCTCTCTCTCTCTCTCTCTCTCTCTCTCATAGAACCCAAAACAAGAACAACAATCCAAGTACCGCTCCTGATCGAGCTTGAACTC
Source organism: Prunus kanzakura (assembly GCA_020521455.1). Classification (NCBI taxonomy): domain Eukaryota; kingdom Viridiplantae; phylum Streptophyta; class Magnoliopsida; order Rosales; family Rosaceae; genus Prunus; species Prunus kanzakura. Next base: position 4,058,303 of record BPUM01000005.1, on the reverse strand, counting down.
GAGAGCAACATCAAGTTGAGGCGGTGGCGTCATCGTCGAAGAACAGAGCGTGACTGCCCACCACCTCTAGATCCATTTCTACACGATCTTCGTATTGGGTCGGAATTTGAGATAGAGCACAGAGAGAGAGAAGATGGGATTAGGATTTAGGAACCAGGAGAAATCCTAATTGTGATTTTCTCAAGGGTTGGGATTCGACAAAGGACAAGGTGGACTATTTTGACTCTCTCTTTTTGTTTTCTTGTTGTTTGATTTGGGTAGATACAGGGGACAAATCTGATCTAGTTGTTGCTTGCCCATTGTTGGGCATGTTGGTCGGGGCGGGCGAGGCTGGGTTTGTGGGTTGTGGTGTGGCTGGGGTTCATGGATTGCAGTGTGGCTGGGGTTGCGCAACACCCCCCCCCCCCCCCCCTCTCTATCGCAGTTATCATCTTCCTCACTCTCGTTCTCTCTCTCTCTCTCTCTCTCTCTCTCTGTCCGTCTGTCTGTCTCACCACCCATATTTATTCAGCAGAATTTTATTAAAACTCAAAACCTAAAAAAGAACACATCACTGATATAATTGATGTCAGAAAAAAAAAATTCACAAGTCAATACAGAAGATCCAATAGATGCAAGTTTAAAGCCGAAAAAAGCTTCAACAAAAACAACTACTCTTCATTAAACATCAATAAAAAGCTGGGGGTGGAACTAAAGTGATTGTGTAGAGAGATGAGAAAGAGTGGCTTGGCAGGGGGCTAGAAGATAAGATGGCTTTGGAAGATGAAAACATACAGAGAAACAAAAACAAAAGGTAAATGATACTAGAGAGAGAGAGAGAGATCTGGGTGGTGGGGGAGAAGATATTGGGTGGGGGGAAGAAATCTGAGGTTGAAGAAATCTGGGAGGGGAAGAAATTGGGAAGAAGGGGGAAGAAATTGGGAAGAAGGGGGAAGAAATCGGGAGAGAGAGAGAGAGAGAATTGTGTAGGGTTTTTATTTTTTTTAACAATAATAAATAATTTAAATAGTAAAATAAATTTTTTATTAATTTTTTGTCCACTTGGAAGTCCACGTCATCAACAAATGGGTTCCACATTTGCCACGTAGGCAGATAACGAATTTTCTGACGATCTCGCTAACAGAGGGGGCACTCTTGTAATTTTTCGTGACGTTGAGTATGTACTTGTAAAAATCCCATAGGTTGGGATGTACTCGTAAATGACCCTATAGGTTGGGGGGTTTACTGTACTTTTTCCTAAATTTTATTTGGGTGTTTCAGATTTCATAGTTTCATACCATTCGTTTTTTTTTTTAATGTTTCAAGTTATTACTACACTAGTATTTTGTCTCTCTCATAATTATCAATTTATTATAATTTAAAATAAATAATTTTTTAGGACATTTCCTATTGAGAAGGGCAATAATAAACTAAACTCACACACACTACACATATGCTGGGACTCGAACCCAAAACCTTGTCTTGGAGAGTACTCAAAACCAATACACCAATGGGTCCTTTGCTTTAAAAAAAAAGTTCTTAATTTGATGAAGAAAATATATTGAAAAAACAAGGCTTAATTTTTTTTTTGGGTAACAAACAAGGGATTATAATTGACGAAAAAAAATTTAGCCCACTCCTCAAATATTTTTGGATTTGCCATTATATGTTAAAAACAATGAGGTGGCACAAATGGGACCTACTCTCTTGTTGAAATGTATGCCATGTAAGTGCCACATCTGAGAAAAAACAATAAATATTTTATTTAAAAAATTTTAACAAAAAGTAAAAAAATTACTTCTTTCCCTCCCTCTCTCTCTCTACCTCACCCCTTTCCCCACCAACCCACTTGAGGCAGCCACCACTGCCCCACCCACCCACAACAAAGCCCAGCCCTTGCCCTCTCTCTCTCTCTCTCTCTCTCTCTGGGTCTAATGAGATTTTTTTTTCATATGATGTAGAACATTCTTTTGGTATTTGTAGACTTTTTGGTTCCCAAATCAAATGAAACAAGATAATTTCACTACTTTTGTTGTGAGAATTGAGAAATAAAAAAATAGAGGCTGAGAAATTTTGGTAAGGGATAATGGGTACTGTGATTTGGGAGAAACGAAAGGGAAAGTGTGGGAGGGAGGTGTTAGGATGGGGGATGGGTGTGTTGAGAAGTTTTCGGAGGAGGCATAGGGGAAAGGGTGCTAAGGGGAAGGGCGAGTTGGGGTAGGGGCTGATGGGTTGGGGAATGGTGCATGATGATATCTAATTGGGTTGGGAAGAGAGAGAGAGAAATGTTTTAAATTAGGACAAACTACATAAAACCCCCCAAAACTATAGGGTCATTTTCAAGGTCATACCCAATTTTAGAGACATTTACGAGTACATACTCAAACTCTCGGAACACCTACAAATTACCTCCTCCGTTAGCCAAACCGTTAATGAATCTGTTAAATGCTTATGTGGCGAATGTGGGTTCCATTTTTTAATGACGTGGACTTACATATGGACAAATTTTAAAACAAATTATGTACATGTTAAAAATAATTTTTAAATCATATTAAAATCTTTAAAAAATTAAAAAGAATTTTAAAAAAATATCCTATCTCTTCCCCTACCCAGCCAACCCTCTCTCCCTCCCGACTCAACCCCACCTCTCAGCTACCGCTCTTTCGTCGCCCACCCCAAAACCTAACTCTCTTTCTCTCTCATTCTCCCTCCCAACCCACCCCAACTTCTCCAGCATAGGCAAGGCAATAAGGAGAAGCTTAGATAGGTGAAGGTGAAAGAAGGAGAAGCTCGCGGAGAATGAGGGAATCAGAAGATCTGATAGAGTGAGCATAAGGGGACGGAGTTCTCTTGGGTGATGATGTTATGAGGCCAAGAGAGAGATGAGGAATTTGTTCGCTTTGGGCAAGCCATGAGGCTGAGTTCGTCCTAGACGGTGGTTCCGAATGAGAATGATGATGATAAGGAGGTGTTGTTGTTGATGTCGAATCCATGAGATTGAGATTAGTGGGTTTTGTTTATATGATCATATTTTGCCAAGGTTTTTACGGGTTGTTATGGGTCTTGGCACTGTTTGTGGAGAAGTTGGAGAAGTTGGGAGGGAGAAGAAGAGAGAAAGAGAGTTGGGTTTGGGGGTGGGCGACGGGAGAGGGGTGGCTGAGAGGTGGGGTTGAGTCGTGAGGGAGAGAGGGTTGGTTGGGTAGGAGAAGAGAGAAGAGATTTTTTTATTTATTTAAATTTTTTAATGATTTTAAAATTATTTTTAACATATACATATTTTATTATTATTTATTTGTCCACCTGTAAGTCCACATCATTAAAAATTGGAACTTGTATTCGCCACATCAACATCTAACGGTTTGGCTAACGGAGGGGATATTTGTAGGTTTTATGGGAGTTTGAGTATGTACTCGTAAATGTCTCTAAAATTGGGTATGAACTTGAAAATGACCCTATAGATTGGGGGTTTTTATGTAGTTTGTCCTTTAAAATATTTCAAAAATAATTTTTATTATTATTTAGTAGACGTGGCGCTTTTATGGTGTACATTTCAGCAAAATAGTGGGTCCCATTTGTGCCATATCACATTTTTAACATAATATTTAACACAGGTAACTAGGGGTGGGCATGGTTTGGTTCGGTCCGGTTCTCACCTCAATTTGGAATTTAATTGGTCCAGTTCAGGCAAATTTTTTTTAAAAAAAATTGGCTGGTTTGGTTATGACTGGATTATTAATTTATTAATTCATAATTTTTTTCAAAATTTTTTAATAATTTTTTTAAAATAAAATTTATAATAAATAAATTATTTTTTTGGTTTGAAAATTAACAAATTATCCAATTCATACAATGAGAAATTTTTTGAAGTTGAACTTGGAAAAATATTAATTATAAAATAAAAATATAGCATTGGATTTCAAAATTTTATTTTTAAAAAATACAATTGGTCCGGTCTGGTTTGGTATGGTGTGAAACTAGAGTCGAAACCTGTTGGAACCAATTCGATCCAATTTCGGTCTAGTTTGTTGTAATACCTTGAAAAATTTAAGGTGAATTTTCATATTTTAGTGAAAAATAATATAATTGTGGAGAATGATTGTGGGTATTTTATCAAGAGATTTTTGGATTGAGATTATTAAATTAAGTATGTCTAATTTGAAGTTGGACAATATGACCAAAACACCCCTATGTGTGATAGATTACCAAAATACCCTTGTAGAAAGAAAGTAGGAGGCAACGTGTAAGCCAAGCATTTCTTCCCTCCTTCATTCTTCCCCCCTTCCCACTTACATTCTCTTCAAAAATCTGATTTTGGGATGAGTTGTTCATCTATTGGTGGATGAGTCACTTAGTCTAAAAATGGTGACTCACCTAGCCTAATTAACCTCTTCCTCCCCATTCATTGTATCAACACTCTCTTCTAACTTGGTGACTCACCTAGCCTAAGGCTTTTCAATCATAAATGCACTCTTATCCTCATCATTCATTGTATCATCCTTTCTTCCTCATTCACTTATCTTCATCCTCATTTTTCTTTTGTTCCTCTCCAAAATCCAAATTTCGTCACTTTCTTGAAGCTGCTGAGAACTCATATTTCAGAAGCTCAAATGAGAAAACTTCCTTAATAAAAGTTGTTCATTTCCATGATTCCTATAACATACTCAAATTTCAGCTCAATCCAATTAGTATAGGCTCTGAAACGTTGGTATGATCACAATAAGTTTACCATTTCCTGATTTCACAGCAGTATGCTCGGTTTCAGTTTGTTTTTGTGATTTCATGTACTCAAATGACTTTGGTTCCTTCATCAAAGGTGTTTAAAATGCTGTCTATTATAACATATCAAAATTTCAGATTGATCGGACTTCTCTAGCCACCTTGGGAACGTTTTGAGTGGAACTTGTTTATAGTCTTCGACCTTAGTTCCTTTCCTCGTTTTCAATCCAAAACACTCATTTCAAAAGCTCAAAACACTATGGTTTCTTCATGATAGTTACTCCAAAGATCATCCAAATGTAACCATTATAACTCTCTAAAAATTGGTATGAACAAAACTTGTTCAATTGATTATGTTGAATCTCTTGTTATAGATATGTGTACTTCCTCTCAAATGGCTTGTTTCTTATCATTCAATTGCTCAAATTAGCCACTATCATCTCAAGTGAATAATTATTTGAAGGCTTGAACCTCATCTTTTTATTGTCTCTTTGAGTACTAGTTTTAAACCAAGTGTTGGTTGGAATGCCTCAAGTAGATATATCTTTCAAAGTGTGTTTTTGTGAAGTTCTAGATTATTTCGATGTGATTTTTGTTCCAATTTCATTTTGGGGTTTTGTTACATCAAAATGAATATCTCAAGGGTTATTTCAAAGTTGGTTTTGTGCCATTTGAATTTAAATTGATTTTTTGTGAAATTTCAAAGTAGAGACTATACTGCTGGAATTGTTTTGATTATGCTGCATACCCTGTTTTGAAGTAAGTGTTTGAAAACTTCCTAAACTTGGATTTTCATGAAATTTTAGTATGTTTTACTTTCTCATATTGTCTTCACATCTAGAAAGTTTTATCCAGTTTGATTGTAAATTGTAATTTTGGTGATTTTTCAAAATAAAGAGTACAAACCTGAAAAAAAAAACGTTATGCAGTCTAGTCTGTTTTGGTTTCTATTTTGACATGCTTCCTTAACCCTAATTTTTATCAAAGTTTGACATCTTTAACGTTTCTATGTCTAGTTGTGATCTGGAAAGTTTTACATTATTTTGATTTAAACTCAATATTTAGTGAATTTTCAAAGTTAACGTGTTCCAACCCAAATGTTTAGCAAAATTGAAATTTTAGTTTCAAATTGATGTTTTAAATTTTTTTTTATGAGTCTAAAGCCGAACCACTTGATTTTAAACATCCCAAAGAGTAGAACTGTTATAGGAAGGGAATAGATTAGTTTTTCCTTAACGCTTGGTTCTATGCTTGCTTGGATGTGAGATTAAAGGAGAAACAATCGGGTCAAACAACTTATCAAGTGTTTTATGGGGTTTTAGGTCTGCGTGAGCTACTAGGACACTCAAATTTGTTTCCTTACTTCCAATGAATTTTAATCAGTAAATTATCTCGACTAGGTGTTTTACTCTACGTACTTTCGAGGACGAAACCGCACAAGGTTAAGCTAGCTGGACTTGAGGTAGGGTTTCCAGATTTCCCGATGATTGGGCTATATCACTTTTAATCTTGGTGCTTATATATAGTATTATAAATATGAATATTATTGTTGCTTTGCTCGATGAATATTATTTGATGTTATGTGAACATTATTATTGATGTTTTTCCATGGATATTATTTGATGTTTTGTGAATATTATTATTCATGTGATTAAGCCTGATATATTATTGTTATTATCTATGGTATTATTCAACAGAAATAAATGATGTTTGTGCTGCACTACATATGCATCAGAAATACAGTCGTGTTTGGAGTGTGTGTGTGTGTGTGGTTTGAGATATATCTAAGGGGTGGGAGAAGACTTTAGATATATCTGAATAAAATGTGGAATATATTCAAGTGATGGGAGCAGAGCTTGAATATATTGAGGTGATGGGAGCAGGGCCTCTAATGATAAATGAAAGTTGAGAAATTTGTAAACAAAATAAAACTGAGTTAAGGGACGGATGGGCGCTAGTTCATATTTTAGGGTATTCGGAGCCACAGTGGTAAAATGCATGGTATGGGACATGCAGGCTTATTGCTTTAGGATATGAATTAGTGGGATTAGAAGAGAGTGAGTTCATGGCATCACCGCATATGCAAATTTATTTATCTGGTATAATTGCATAATTTGTATATCTTGTGTTGTTTGATGCATGACACTTTGATTAACTGTGATAGCTGACTTTGAGGGGTTTGACGGTACTCTACTGGGCATTAGAATGCTCATACCCTAATAGATTGTGCAGGATTAAAGAAGAAGTTTGAGGAAGCGGGTTCAATTAAGCTGCTGAGCTTTTGTTGTTGATTTGTGTAATTAATATTTGTAAGTAGTCAATCGTTTGTTAAAGACCTTAGTGTGTAGTTAATTACAAGCTACTGCAACTCTGATTTTGTGATGTTAAGTAAATTTGTATTTTTTTGTGGCTCTTTTTCTCATCATATCATGGTTGTAGGATTTTACTCTTATGACCATGGTATGACTCACACCATGATTCGGGAATATTCTTTATATTCAAATCGGGTCGTGACATTTGTTGACTTTTTTGGTCTGGGTTTTTTTTGGCCAATTTGGTTCGATATTCCAGTTTTTTGATTCCGATGCTCACCTCTACAGGTAACAGTGGGGGGCAAAGTGAACTATCAAGCCTTGGTCAAGGGCCACTCTGAGTCACTTTAACTTTTAAAGAATAAAATAAGATTTAACCATAATTTTATAAGATACTACAGTAAATAAGCCTAATAACAATAAAAAGGAAGAAGTGGTAACTTGAGTTTTCAACCCAATTTTTAACCTATTCAAGAGAAGACTGGACTGGACTGACACTGGCAGGCCCAGATTAATAATTGTTTTTAGTGTATGGACTTCGGCCCATCAAATGTTCGAGTAAATATCGTGTGGATTTGAAAAGCAATACCGGTTGTTGGGAGCTTGGGTTGCAAAGAGCAAATAATAATTATTTGAAAGTAGTTGGTGTAGTGAAGTCAAAAAACACAAGTCATAAACCGTGGGAATCGCTCTCTCTTTGCTCACAAAACCCGGCGGTGAAGATCAACGGCCACCTGATTAGAAAGACAAAAAGAAAAAAAAGGATCAACGGCCAAAACTATAGTATTAATACGTTACACATTGGGAACATTTTAAAGAGTATTCGCACAAACATCATCCGATCCCATATTCCTCCTCTTCGCTCCCACCTCCCCAGTCTTCCATCTTTTACGTGTATTACTCACTCACTTCTCTTCCGCAAAACAAAATTAAAATTAGCGTAAATCCTACAACGTTGCCACCTTTCCTTTCACTATAAATCTCTCTCTCTCTCTCAACTCCATCTCCAACATCTGAGCCTCGCCTTGTATCTCTCCCTTTCTCTGTGCTTTGCGTGCTCCGATTTGAATCGCGGTTTGTTCTCAGGAAGCAAAAATGCAGTCGGGTCAGGTTAAGCGGGTCGAGACCACGCCTTTCGAAGGCCAAAAGCCTGGAACCTCTGGTCTCCGCAAGAAGGTTTGTCTCTCTCGCCTTTTCAATTTCATAATCAAGTACTTCCTTCATGAATTATGTTTTCTCGAAGCTGGATCTGTTGCGCTTGAGCATTCTTGCACTCTGTTTTTGCAATCAAATTTTCGTTGTTTCGATTTCGTGAATTCTCGCATTGCTTTCCGGTGCTTTGCTATTGCTAGATTATTTGGATCGGTACCTGAAATTGCAACTGTTTCAGTCTGATCTCTATTCGATCAAACCGATCCGTTTACTGCGTGCGTCGAATTTTTAGATCCATGTTAATTGGTTTCTATTTTGATTAGATCTTAGTTATAGCGTGGAATAGAATTCCGGAATTAGCTTCCACCATGTTACTGGTTTTATTCTAACATGTAATCTGCCTTTAGGATTGCTTCAGTGCAAATTCAATATGATTTTCTGGAGAACGTTTTAACTTTTATTTTTCTAAAAACTGAAAGGACATTATGTCTACGCACTATGAGACTAGAGATTGCCTGTTAGAAAATGCATGCCTTTTTTCTAAGCTACAATGCACTCCTTAGATTGCTTTGATTACTGTTTGTTTTTCCTTATTCATTTTAGTATTATGCTGGCTGGAACTTTTCAGGTGAAAGTTTTTACGCAACCCCATTATTTGCAAAATTTTGTTCAGTCAACATTCAATGCCCTTCCAGCAGATAAAGTTAAAGGTAGGTGTTACTGAACTTGGCCGTTTTTCTCTTCCTCAACAAAATTGTATAAATTGTCCTCACTGCTTCTCATTTATATCATTTAGAACCAAACATGCATATATTTATATTGGTTTATTCCCCGTTGCTTGGTTTGAATTTTTATTGGCTTAGTTTCAAGTGTTTTTGTGTTCTTTGAGAAGGTGTCATTAACTTATCATTTTTTTCATCCTTGTAGGTGCTAGAATTGTTGTATCTGGTGATGGTCGCTACTATTCAAAGGAAGCTATTCAGGTAATTTTACATTCCATGATGTTTCTGAACTTGATACTGTTTTGTGATGGTATATATGTTTTGTACTTACTCTGGTAAGCAAGGAAACAGAAATGCTGTTTGGATCTGGATACCTTGGGGTTGGCTGCAATTGACAAGGGTTGGGCTTGTCAAGGCCATCCTTGGAGCCAGCTGGAATCTTATTCGGACTTCACTACTGTTGGCTCCCCTTTTTCTATTTTTTTTCTTCTTTGTTTTGGTGGCGGAGTCGAGGGTTTATTGCTTCTTATAATATAACTTTTTTGGTGAGAAATATAATGTCTTCTATTTCTAATATGTTTTGTTGATTGACAGATCATAATTAAGATGGCAGCAGGCAATGGAGTAAGAAGTGTTTGGGTTGGTCAAAATGGGTTGCTTTCAACTCCTGCTGTATCAGCTGTCATACGTGAAAGAGTTGGTGCTGATGTAAGTTATATTAAGTTAAGATCTAGCCCTTTTGCTACTACTACTACTATTGGTATTACATTGGTATTGTGACCTGTTTCACTTGTTTTTGTGGTTTGAATCCAGGGATCAAAGGCATCAGGAGCATTTATACTGACAGCAAGTCACAATCCAGGTGGCCCAAATGAGGTACATGATCCCTGCGTCAATATACTTGTGTTATAACTTACTTGAGTTAAAGAACTTTTCAATATAACTTTCAACAACTTATACCACGATTTTTTTGCTTGGTATCTATTGGGAACTTATGGTATTCCTTTTCGTGTCCTTATTGCAGGATTTTGGGATTAAATACAACATGGAAAATGGTGGACCTGCTCCAGAGTCGATCACTGACAAAATATATGAGAACACTACAAAAATAAAGGAGTATTTGACAGTGGAGCTCCCTGATGTACTCCATCAAATCTAAGCTCCATTTCTTTATTTACTTAAATCTTATTACAAAACTACTGCACTTTGAGTTCCATTTATTGTAATGATCTTTCAATGTATGGGACAGGTGGATATCGCTAAAGTAGGTGTAACCACCTTTTCAGTGGATGGAGGAACTTTTGATGTTGATGTTTTTGATTCAGCGAGTGATTATGTGAAGTTGATGAAGTAAGCTTACCTCTAAGAAGAATCTTCTGCCTGTGTGAATTTGGTCACATTGTTGTGATCAATACCATATGTTTAGCTTAACGTCAGGACACTATTCCTTTTACTCAAGTAATTCTCGTTTTCCAGGTCAATCTTTGATTTTGACTCTATCCGGAAGCTGCTATCGTCTCCAAAATTCACATTCTGGTACGTAGATAGCTCCATATTTTAATTTTCTGTATTGCAACAGTTCTTACCACTGGTGGTGTGACCTGTCTCTGTTGTCATGTTAAAGTTATGACGCGCTACATGGAGTTGCTGGAGCTTATGCGAAACGTATTTTTGTGGAAGAGCTTGGTGCAAAAGAAAGCTCATTATTAAACTGCGTACCCAAGGTTTTTTTATGTTTGAGACAACTTTTCTTCGCTCACTGTTCAGTCTAAAATTAATGTATCCATATGGTTCACCCGTAATTCATGCAAACAGGAAGACTTTGGAGGAGGGCATCCAGATCCTAATCTGACCTATGCCAAGGAGTTGGTTGCGCGAATGGGATTGGGTAAATCAACTACTCAAGATGAGCCCCCAGAATTTGGTGCTGCTGCTGATGGTGATGCAGATCGTAACATGATCCTTGGTAAAAGGTAGCATCAGCCTTGTGAGTGTAATTCTAATCTTGTCCTTCACTTGCATTCATAACTTTATCTTATTTCTTAGGTTTTTCGTTACCCCATCGGATTCTGTAGCCATCATTGCTGCAAATGCAGTTGAAGCCATACCTTACTTCTCTGCTGGTCTGAAGGGAGTTGCCAGGTAGTTTATTGATATTCTTAGCATTCAGTCTATTTCACTCTAGAGCTGCATAAATTTGTTTGAAGTTTTTTTTCCTTTCCATAGACTATTTGTGGATTTCACAGTTTGGCAATATATTTTTGGCGTTTGAATAATTTATGTATGTTTTTAAAAGTATGTATTTTGGATATATATTTTCATGCCTAGCTGTTCTTGATTATCATCTTTTGACTTGTCCACTTGTAGGAGCATGCCTACCTCAGCTGCCCTTGATGTTGTAGCCAAACATTTAAATTTGAAATTTTTTGAGGTACTCTCTCTCTCTCTCTCTCTCTCTCTCTCTCTCTCTCTCTCTCTCTCTCTCTCTCTCTCTCTCACACACACACACAACCCTATGCTTCTGGGTGAATAAAGCATTAACCTTTTCGGTATCTACTATATACTCCAGGTACCCACTGGCTGGAAATTTTTTGGTAATTTGATGGATGCTGGGTTATGTTCAGTTTGTGGGGAAGAAAGTTTTGGAACAGGTCAGTTTTCAGGAAGTGCCTTCTAAAGTAGTTCAATCAACATTTGAATTATTAGAAATTTATACAATCTTGGTGGCAATGTCAATGTTTTGCATCCTTGGACAGGTTCGGATCATATACGTGAGAAAGATGGTATCTGGGCAGTTTTAGCTTGGTTATCTATACTTGCTTATAAAAATAAGGAAAATCTTGGTGGGCAGAAGCTTGTCAGTGTTGAAGACATAGTTCGTCAGCATTGGGCTACCTTTGGTCGCCATTATTATACTCGATATGACTATGAGGTTCATTAATATTTTAAGGTGTTCTTTCCTGCGTTCAACTATATAATCTTGTATTGCTATTAATTATTATATATTTTTCCTTGAAGAATGTGGATGCAGGTGCAGCAAAGGAACTGATGGCATCTTTGGTGAAATTGCAATCTTCCCTTTCTGAAGTCAATCAGTATGTTTCTTACGCTGCCTTAAAGCTATATTCCTGTATTAGATATGTAAATTCTTCTGTTTTATTTCTTTTTGTCATTTCCCAGACTGTTTATTTCTTTTTGACATATTTTTCTAAGACCATGAATCGCATGTCACGTCATTTGAATTCATGGTTTGATCTGTTCTCTTCTTTCTTTTTGACATACAGGATTGTGAAGGGCATACGTTCAGATGTCTCCAGTGTTGTCAACGCTGATGAATTTGAATACAAGGATCCTGTTGATGGCTCCATCTCAAAACACCAGGGCATTCGGTACTTGTTTGAGGATGGATCACGATTGGTAAGTTGACACAGGTTTTGTTAATAGCTTAGCCATGGAATTATTGATTATATGTGACAATGGTAGAAGAGGAATACGGCGGTTAAAATGATGTAACTGTTGTGAAAAGTGTTGAAGCATTTTATATTTGGTGTTCGAAGATGCTAGATTTCCACAAACAAGGCTTAGAATTCTGATAACATTTTTTTTTTCCCTGGGAGTGATTAACAATTTACATTAAATTATGCGTTTCAGTCAATTTCACTTTTTCGTCTGAAGAATTTTTCTCTCCACGCTTCCTATGTGGCAAAATTCTTTTTATATTTCTAGAGAATACTCTTCCTGGAGCTAACTCGAGCTATTCATTCTTCCACACTCCTTGAACACAATTGCAGGTTTTCCGCCTCTCAGGCACTGGCTCAGAAGGTGCCACAATCCGACTATACATTGAGCAGTACGAGAAGGATCCATCAAAAATTGGCAGAGAATCTCAAGAAGCACTTGGTCCTCTTGTGAGTCATATCTTCATCTTTAAAGTTTATAATCAAACTTTGTGGCCAATTTTTTGGGCTGGTTCTGATTCACTATTTATACAGGTGGAGGTTGCTCTTAAGCTTTCCAAGATGCAAGAATTCACTGGTCGATCTGCCCCTACTGTTATTACATAGATGCACATCTCTAAAATTAAAAAAAAAAGTAACATGGTGCTTCGTTTTGAATATGAAAAAGGACTGGCATGGTTTCTTCAAATGTATTAGTAATAAGAACCCTTTTTTGTAATTTGGTGGTCTGCTTATGACTCCGGAAGTAAGCCGGCAGCAAATGAGAGTGTTGTTGACAAGTAAAACTACTCGCTGATATAATTTTTGACTTTTCAAAATAAATGTGAATTTTAAGTTATGCCCTGCGTTCATATCCAATTCTCGTGAACTTCTTCAACCAATTTGTAATTTACTTTGTGGTTTAGAGCTTATTTAGCTTATAATGGTGGGCACAAATTTTATAATTTCAACTATTGTTATCGTTCATAATGATTAATACCCAATCGTTGTTTGCTGATCCGATGCATATGGGTTTCTATTCTCTTTCTTTTATTTTATGTTTGGTACAAGCGGTAGTTTAATTTGTTTATCTAAAACTGTTTTTCAGAAAGTAACACATCACTGTTGATTAAATAAGGGGTTCACACCTTGTAAAGGAGAAACAATCTCATGTAATAGGGATAATACTTTTTGCTATTCCGATCAATAGTGAAATGAAATGCAGGCTAATTTTTTCACTTGTATTATTGGCAGGAGATAACAAAACATCTCTGAAGGTTGGAGGCCCTCTCTTTGTATAGAATCAGGCTAATCACTATATTATCTCTTCATTTTTGTAAAATTGTATGTTCTCTCTCTTGTTTTGTTCACTTATATTCCCTTTTATCTTATAATAAAAAGTATTAAAAACAAAAGGGAGTGTAGGTGGATAAAAAGGGAGTGGGAAATTCACCATACAATTAATATTATCAATGGATTTTGATTTCACCCCCATCTTTTCATCTTAATGCATCAAATTGGTCCATGTGAGGTGGTCTTCGCATATATATGCTTGCTACGTACTCTCATCTCTTCTCTTAGATAATGCATCTAAAAACTTTTCCTTTTTTTTCATAAGGCATCAAATAATATTTGCAACTACTTGTGTGTCCAATGATTCATTTACCCTGCGTCTGGGGCATTCATCGGAGGGATAAGGAAAAAGGGGAAAAGAAGGCAAGAAAAGAAGCATCTCCGTAGATATCATCTTCCAAAAGGAAGCTAACACATACTATGTTACAAGTGTACAACTTTAAGTCCTTATCCCACCTACACAAGTGACAAACCCCCCCTCCCTCCTCTACTTTTAAAAGTCAAACAACCTCCCCACACGTGCATGCATGATGTATACATATAAATCCACATCACAATTATCACAGACCAGCTGAAAATGGCACTCCGGTCGCCGGAATCCAAGATTCTCCGGCCAATATGTTCCCAACTGTAAACTTCCCGGCCTCCACGGCACTCGTTATGACACGATAGCCTGGCCACTTGACCCTCCCTCCAGTGGCAGCACCAGCCCCAGAGTTCATGTACTCACCATAATAAAGTGTAGAGAGGGCAAAGCTTCCGCTCCATGGGAACCAACCAGCCGGGTCAATCAACCCATCTAGATCACTCTTCATGATCACCGTCCTTGAGTACTTTTGCCATGGTCTGCCCAAATAGGTCCTAAACGAGCCTTGCACAGCTCTCAAGTCTGGAGCAGCTGTGACACTCGAGCTATGGATAACAATGCCTGTGTTCTCATTGGGGTCGGTCCTCGACTGTGCTGTGACGGTGTTTAGTTGGTTGCTCATTGGTTTTCTCACGTATATGTTGCAGTTTTGGAGCACCGCCGTGGCGTCGCCGCAGATGAAGTCTACGGTGCCGTATACGTCGCACTCACGGTAGAATTGGCGTTGGGCGTATACGTATAAGGTGTCTTGGTAGCCTTTGAAGCTGCAACGGTAGAACACTGAGTGATCCGCGCCGGAGCGCAGTGCCACGGCTTGGTGTTTCTGCGGTCCGGCTGTGTTCTCAAATGTCATGCCCCGAGCAATGAAGCCTTCCCCCGTAACCCCTGAGTTTAATTGAAGTCAAAAATATATATTTATTAATTTTGTGAATCATTGGATGCATATATTAGGAGATAAAAACTCAGTTAAAATTTCATGCGATCAACAAATAAAAAGTTATGTTCGAATTTATGCACATGTGATCTTATGTTATTAATTTTGTTAATTAGTTAGTAATCATTCATTTCAAAATAAAATGTTGATTGCCTTAATCAATCGAACATGACCTAATTAAAGTTGGTCTAGCATCTATTAGTATCCATATATAAATAGGGATTTCACCTAGCATACACATAAAGCTCTAAACTTAATTAACATCATCGGGTGTTAATTATAAGTTTATTTAAGTTGTTAATGCTTCAAAACAAACGTACCAAAAGTGGCAGAGCTATATGTGGTTGAACCATCTTGATTATTTTTGTTCCCGGTAACTATGGTTGCATCAATCCCATCACCAATGAACATGATGTTCTTCGTTGTCTTCTTAATCTCAACGTTCTCTTTGTAAACCCCAGCTTTCACGTGTATAACAAATCTTTCAGTGGACCCACTGCGTAGGTTCTGCGCAGCAGCCACAGCCTCAGAAATTGTCTTGTAGTTTCCAGAGCCATCTTGGGCTACTACCATATCAGCTTTTGGCCCACCCCCAGTCGATTGCAGAAGCTTTCGATCAGCAAATGAAACCCATTCCGGGAACCCATCATCTGATTCCGAGAGCAATAAGTGTCGTTTCCCACGAACCTGTTTGCTGAAATGCAAAGCCGACGGTGAAGTTGAGGCCTTGTGTAGCGACAGTGAATTGCTAAGCAGCTTGGACAGGTTGCTTGTTAGCGTGACATAATTTGGAAATGATTGTAAATAAGAATTGGGAATTTTGAGATTGGTGAAACCATTTTGGCAAGTTTGTTGATTAGCAATCGATGCACTTAACCATGTATTGGCGTCTAGGGCGTTGTTGGAGTGAATCGAACGATTGATCTTGTCGACGGTGTCCTCATGGAGCTCCAAACAATCATTCCAAGCCAACTTGGCTCTCTCGTCTTTCAATGAGTTCAAGTTCAAGGATGAGACGAGTTGATGGGCTCCAATGGCTTGGTCCATGGTGACTTTAAGTGTCAAGTCACGAAATGTAAACCTTTGTTCATGATCATCTAGGGTTGATAAGAGGTTGGTGTTGATGAAATGGTTGCACACTTGAGGGTAAGGGGTTTGGCTGCATCGTATACTGACAGAAGATGAGCTATATTGCGCCATGAATATAGGAGAAATGAAGACAAGAAGATAAGTATTGAACAAAGAAAAGTGATCCATGGAGGGAGGAGGGCTAGCGATTAAGTTAGAAAAGGTACAGAACTTTGTACGGGTTGAGTTGTGATATCTTAAGAGGGCAAATGAGGCTTCATTTTATAGACCAGAACTTGACTTTGGTAGAGTTTACGTGGGTGGTGTACTTGCGCTGTCTTTTTTCTTTGGGGGGCAAAAGGGGTTTATGGTTGTTTCTATATGCCACTTGGAAGGGACTATTTTAGGCCACTAGATATTATGGCATTTATTTATCTTTAATAATAAATAATAAAAAAAAGAGTGATGACAGTAACATAAGATGGTGGAAGACTCACGTATATGCACTGACATGAAAGAATATCAAGAAGAAGAAGATGAGACAATTAGAATGAGCCTTTGTATTTTGCTAATTTCCATTTTAACACACAAGGATTTTTCAAAGTCTTTGTTCTTTCTCTTCTTGATTTTTTGGACAAGTTGAGCTCGAGTCTTTGTACTTGTCTTGCTGTCTAAGATCGGTCCAGCCCAGTCAAGAATCTTTTTCTTCTGTTTTTTTTTTTGGGGGCGGGGGGAATGGAAAGTGAAAGAGTCAAGATGACCAATTGTTGGTCCAAAACTAAACAAGAATTAAAGCAGTTTCACTGTATACAAGTTTAATTAAACATCAAATTGAACTTTTGAACATATATTCCCTCACTGGTCTTAAATAAATACCGAAGCATTTCAGTGAAGGTGAGTTCTTCAAATTTGAAATCTGTTCTTTTTAGCAATTAGCACTTGGATGAGATAACCCACAAGAACAAGAAGAAAATTCACGCTAGCATATGCGTACAAATTACAATTTGTTTGGAAAGGTAACTAGCTAGCTAGGGTAAAAAGTAATTAATCAAATTAAGAGACTTGCGTGTGAAGCTTTGGCATTTAATTTTCATATTCATGAGCAGTTACTCTGTCTTCTTCACAGATTCACTTATCTCTACACGAACCCATCTCTCCAAGAAAAAATGATGAAAACCTCTGAAACAACTATCCCATCGGATTCATGAAAACCTCTCTCCGTTTTTCAATATTTTGTTCGGTCACTAGTTTTATTGCTCGGTTAAATTTGCTGAAAATTAATATTATTTTGATTTTTGAGGTTTCTCGTACTAGAATAAGTCAAAGTTTTAGGAGAGGCTTGCCATGATACGATTAAAGTTGTTTTTTTCTTAGTTCAATTTTTGTTATGAATTCGCACAGTTTGATTAATTTGGAAAACTAATTTTGTTCTCTCTTATGGGTTGGGAAATATATTTAATTAGTTTGAAAAGAAACAATAATTTGAAGCTGGCTATAAACTGATTGTTTCTTATAAATCTTTTCAATTTTGCTATTCAGACAAGTTCGTCAAATCCCAAGATAGAGAAGAAAATGGAAGAAGATCCGAAACAGGAGATTGAGCAGAATTCGTGCGAGTAAAAATATTCACTCATCTTACCTTTATTGTTATTATTTTTAACGTATCATGTATAATGATTTTACCCCTCTTTCCCAAATTGAAATGGTTTAGCTGCCAATGTGCAGGTACGATTTCAATTTTGTTGAAGCCATTGATTCAGCTGCGAAGATACTGTGCCACACAAAGGGCGACCATATTAGGTTTGCAAAATATCTTATCAACGTATTCATTGAGGACGCTGAAAAAGTAAAAGTCCTTCTCATGAGTTATGTCTTTTCATTTTTTTATGGTCTTAGGTCTTGTAATCATTTTGGAATTTTATATCTCTGATGTTATAGGATGCTGATGGTGTGGATGCTGGTCTGTCCATCGACAATGATCTTGACGAATATGACTTTGACAAATTAGGGACGGAGGATGATCTTGACTCATAATTTGAGTCCACACCTTTATTAAATTGTTTGAGGGTGGTTAACTCCCTAATTTTATTTTTTCTTTGATAATTTTTTATATTATTTTTGTTTAAACATTCGTGATTTAATTTTTTGAACATTTTAATATAAAAAAATTCAAATTCCAAAACACTATATAATTTTACTTAAAAATAAAGTTATTTAACAAATGAATGGGTATATATAGATTTTAGAATGTGTTCAGCACTGGCTATCTTCTCTTTGAAATGAATTACTTGGGCTTCCCCTAGGACTTGAATTCGTGGTATTACCACCGTTTGGTACTTTGAATTTTGTTGAGATGGTGGTTTGCCCTCTTGTTCATGCAAGGCATGCAAAGTAAATAGTACATCTTGGTTGACTTTTCCTCGATCCGACGGATAGTTCTTTCCTCCGATGTTAAGTACTGTGGAAAGTTACGAACATGCCAATTAGCACATGGAAGTGGGCCACGTGGGCTTCTCTTGAAATATCATCTTCTGCAATTAGCATTCACGGTTGCTTTAGCATGGTATTGTCGAACGGCAAGTTGGGTGATGTTGATTGTAGGGGTACCGAAGGGCATTGAAAAAGGGAAGAACAACAGAAGCCTATTGTATGCATTGAAAAAGGGGAGAACGACAGAAGTCTATTGTATCAATTTTCATAGACAGCTCCAAACTGTTGATGTTCAAAAATAAACGGCCAAGATTGAGTCCAACTTAGAGATGAGATGTGATGGATGATGGGTGAAGGTGAGAGAGGACCTTCAACAAGTGTGTGAAGGTTTCGGCAAGCGATAAATATATAGAAGACAAGATATACATAGTTTACCTTAAATAAATAGGTTACGTCCATGAAGAAGTATATTCTCATTATTATAATAATGTGTATTTACATTTGTACATGGTTTGGGCCCAAATATAAAGGGGAGAAGGGAGAAGCCTATGACAAAAGATCAAGCCCAGCTTAGGGATCCCCCTAAGCGGAGAGTAGTCTCATTTTATAGGTGAGGGGGAGTCTACACATCTTGTAATATTCCAATATGAGACTCTTTGCCTCGCTTAGATTTGTTTCTAGTTGTTTGGTCAGATATAATACAAACATGTTTTGGAGTTAAATTGGATTTAGAATATTTGATTTATTTATTTTAACCATTAGATTTTAACTTCAGCTGTTGAATATTTTTTTCTCCAATGATCCAGCCAAGTTTTAATATCAGTCGTTGGCTCTTCTAGCCATTATGTTTGAAAAACGAAAAAATTGAAATCAACCAAGTTGAACAGCAGCTGTGGGATGGCGACGACTCATTGCCCAGCAAGCAACATGCGTCCCTTGGCAGCACCTAAAGTGGGCTTCAGCTTTCCACGTAGCGAGCCTGCTTGGTTTCAGTGGGCTTCAATTACAGCCCTATATATGGAGGTGGATGCAACCTCTTGCCAGGCTTGGATTTTTAAAGACCCATACTGCTTCCATTGGGAATCACTTTTTGACCCATGTGCTACGTTTTGAAGCCCAAAAGTGGTGCAACCGCATTCCATTGAGCTTGCTCTAATTTCTTCATCAAAGCCGGCGCTTCATCTCTCGCGTGTCGCGTCTCTCTATATTTGGTGTTCTCTCTCTCCGTCTCCGTCTCTGTCTCTCTCACATGAGAAGTTAGTTAGGCCATCATCTTGCCATTTTAACATCTGCAAGTTTTTTAGCCTCTGCGTATAACATGTCGAGAAGACATTTTACAAACCTCATATCGATTACTGTGTGGCACACTCTCTTCTAAGCTGAAACAATAGCTTCAACATAATTAAACTCACACCCGCATATTGGCAGTTAAACCATTTTAATTTGGGAAAGAGGGGTAAAATAATCACACATGACACGTTAAAAATTAGAACAATACAGGTCATATGAATGAGTATTTTGATAAATACGACATTGATTATAAAGGAAAAGCAATAAGAAATCGTAAAATCAAGAGGCTTAAAAATTTGATGAAACAAGAATTTGTGAAGAAAGAAGGTTGGGTTCTTGAGCTACAAATAGGGGCAGCTATCATTTTTTTGGGGTTTTTTTGGGTTTGTTTATAGAAATTAAATGGTGTAGAGTTTACCTATATGATTAGTGCTAAGAATGGATATATGACTGTTGAGGCCCAAAAAATCCACGGTTCGGCCCAAATAAATTCTCGGCGCAATACAATACCTTATCAAGAAAAAACCCGATTTGGGCACGCGAAAGTTTGTCATATGCGCTTGCACACATGCCACGCCAAGCAAATAAGCAACACGCCACGCTACAAGCTTAAGTGGGCCCAAACCACGCAAGATGCCTGGGGCTTGCTTGAGTGGGTTGTGGTATGGATGGTAATAAGTTGACATGAGGCCCATTGATGGACCAAGAAATGGAAGTCCCGGGGTTGCTTGGGAGCCTCGGAACTCAGGCCCATTTCTTAGGCTCAAATATGTGGGTGAGCACAAAGAGAAAATATCCCAACCAAAATATCCTAACCAAAATAGCCTATTGACTCAACCAAAAAAAGCCCAATGCTTGATAGAGATAGCCCACTTACTTAATAAACCAACTTGGCCCATACAATTACAATAGAAGAGCTACAAAGCTCCAGCACCTGGCTGAAGAACAAAGCCACGAAGGGAAGTCTGGAGGTCCACTATGTAGAGTTGCTGGGAAAGTTTTAGCACATGGGAGGAACAAGTTTCAAGTAAAAACTTCCAAAGGACCAAGGGATATTGGAGCGCAAATCACCGTTTGAACCAGCATGCATACCCATTCTCTTTCCCTCATCAGACCTGGCCATTAAAAAAAGGAAGAAAGGAAAGGAAGGAGATTGCTGACAATGGGAGTTCTGAGGTAGCTGCGGGAAAGTGCCTTGAGCTCCCAAAAATCCCTAATTTTGTGTAAATAGACTGAGGAAATTTCACCAAGATGGGAAAAGTCAAGGGAGGAGAGAAGAAAGGAAGGGAGAGATTTGGCCAAATTGGATAGGAACCATTAGGGTTTCTTTGAAAATGGTAGCTTCCAGCACCTATAAAAAGAGGCATTTCCTACCCATTATAACAACACACATCAGGAGAGCAAGCTTCCTCTCTCACCTGCAAAACTCAGTAATTTCGTGCTTTGCTTGCCCATCTCCCCCATTTTTCTTCTTTTGGAAAATTATTCCAACACTTGACAGAGTCTCTGTCAAGCTGCCAGAAGAAACAATCAAGCCACCCATCCCTTTCTCTCCCTCCTTTCTCAGCCAAACCTCTTTGCAAACTCTCCATCTCCTACCTTAATACCCATTTTTCTCCCAAGAACACTCAGTTTTCTCTTCGGTGCTAAACTCATGTCGATTTTGCTCCCATGCCACAAGCTTCTCATGCCAAGCTAAGAATTTATCTGTAAGCAGCCATTATTTTCGTTGGTGAAGGTAACCAAGGTGTTTCCTAAGGATTTACAACCTTTTCGAAACATTTTGGGGTCTGATATTTGAACTCAGACACAAGGGGGAAATTTCAGCCATTTTGCTCCTTAAGGCAGCCCAGCCCATCTGTAGCTGCCGGAAGAAAAAGACCCCCACAATGACTAAATATCTCAAAAAAATATCCGTGTGTTTGGTGAAGTTCTTTAATCATTGCAATTTATAATTTGTTTGTAAATTTTAGTCACTCTTTTGTTTTTTGGTTGTTTGTGGTTGATGATGACCCTGAGAGGGTAATTAGTAATTTCCTGGGTTTGTCTGCTGTTGTTTTGAGTATTTGGCACAGGAAGAAGATTGGGCATGTTTGATCTCGGCTTTGTCTGAATTTAAATCTCCATATACGTAGCTGCATTGATGTAATTGGTCAACTGCTTAACCTTTGTTTTAAGAATACAGTTCAAAATTTTGGGCACTAATTACACCCCCGGTGTTTGTGAAAATGCCTGACTGTAATAAGGGCTGCACCAGCTTAATTATAGTTGAATTGGAAAGTACGTAAGAAAAAACATTGGAAACGTACAATCCATAGTTTTGTCGTGAGGCCGTCGATTTTTCAGGCAGTAAGTCCATGCAGTAACTGTAATTATAGCAGAAAAGGAAACCCATTGAATTGAAATAGCAGATTTGATTTGGTGCAATACAAAATTAAAATGATAATGAGTTCTCGTGAACTCTATGCAATTCGTCTCTTTGGGACAAGGATGGTGATATTTCTGTCTTTTAGCTATGGAACTATTTCACACAAACACTTGTTTGTTTCTTTTCATTTCACGTGATGTTCTATTTCGTGATGTCTCTCAGCAAAATCCCAAATCCTTTTTACAACCTGCCAAACAATCGGTCTCCACATCATGCTTCCCTTTTCACACCAATTAATATTGAATATATATATATGATTATGGCCTTCATTTTCAGGCTTCAGGGGCTTATCGGTTTTGTTATGTGTTACGTATACATATATGCACTGGCGGACTCAGAAATTTTTTAGCGGAAGTGCAATATATGCAATGGATATATGCAATCATATGGTTGAGACATCCAGACCTCACGCTCTCAGCTCCAACATATGGTTCCCAACGAACACTCAATCATTGCGACCTTTAGTTATTTAAAATAATAATAATGTTTGAAGTAGTTGCATAAATGTTATTTGTCACATCAGTTATTGGTATGAAAAATTTGATAAATAAGTTGCTAACCCTTAAGCCCCTCGGTGCACAAACTCATCCTCGTTAAATAACCATAAGTTGCATGCAATCATGTCATAAGATTTGTTTGTCCGCACCGCATGCACTTCCAATTCAAGCCACTCCATGCAAACCGAGACATGCAGGCCCTAGGGTGGAGTAAGAACCCTAATCTTATATGACGTTAAGAAAATAGTAAATTGAGCTTAGACCCATAAAACTCATTTTAAATCACCTACAACCCTTCTCTTTGTTTTTCTATTTAAAATACCCAATTTTTTCAAATAATACCCAATGCCTAGGATCCAACTAAGTAAGTTACCTAATATAACTTAAAATCTGATTTATTGAATTTGTTGGATTCCAAAAATACCCCTATTTATAAGTTAATGTGTTATGGAGGGTTGTAACTAACGACACACGTTAAATTTGGAAAGATTTTCAAATGGTTGTAATGGATGTAGGAATTAATATAGAAACTTATTTGAAAGTAAATATTAAAATTCAATATTAGAACTTCTAGATACTACTCATAGCAAAAAATTCAATATTAACATATTAGTAATCCATAGGTGATTAATGTTTTGGTTTATTTAATAAAACAATTATGTTGTTTTCCTTTTATGAATTATACGATTAATAATCTATTTTATTATAATTTTATGAATAATAGTGTACATTCTAATTATGTTGAAAAATAATCTGATAATCTATTTATTGTTTGTTTTTTGAAAAACATTTTTTTTAAATGAAACTATTTTTCTCTAAATAGCATACCTATTTTTTTTATCTAAATAATGTACCCTTTTTTCTCTAAATAAAGCACATATTACTTGTTTTATGAAAAATAATTTGATCGTCTTTGTATTGTTTGTTTTATGAAAACAAATTTTTTTTTAAAATAAACCTATTTTTTCCCTCCAAATAATGTACCTATTTTTTGTCTCTAATAATATACCTAGTAAAACAATTTACCTAGTATAATATACCCATTTTTTCCTCTAATAACGTACCTACTAAAACAATTTACCTAGTATAATGAACCTATTTTTTTCACTAAATTTTGTATCTATTTTTTCTTTAAATAATGTACCCATTACTTGTTTTATGAAAAATAATTTGATAATCTATACTTTTGTTTTATGATTTTTTTCTCTCTAAATAATGTACCTATTTTTTTCTCTAATAATGTATACAAACAATTTACCTAGTATAATGGGGTGATTGATATTGTCAAACCCAAAAGAAATGGGGGTGATTGATTTGCTATTAATAGGGAGTTTTAATTACAATTATGGCAGTTAATGAAATGCTTGGAATAAATAAAAAATAAAAAATGAAGTCTGATGGCAACAATGTAAAAACGTAAGAATACTATGACCTCTTATATCCTACTGGTCATGTAAGTTTAAAATTGGGTTTTACACATAGATTTATAGAATGATGGGTATATATCTAGGAAATATAAATTGTAGGGACCTATATTGAACAAGCCCTTAAGAAAATACAGTCTAATCAATTGTTCTTTTTCCTTTCTTTGGTAACCTAATCGAGCGTATGTAACAGATGAATCTATATATATTTGTTTTAAGGTGAGACAAAGAATCACGTGTGTGTATTCGAGTAAAGAAGAAGAATAGATTAATTTCTCTTTCTTTGACAGGGCGACAGGCCATTGGCTAATGGCTACTATAGTCAAACCAGCCAACAACATGAACTGATGATATGATGACTAGATTTAGTTAGTGTTATGTTATTAACTTAATCAAATACAATGTTTAACATATTCCCGCACTTTCTTATCAATAATTAGCAAGCTACTGAGAATATATTATGTTAATGTAATATCAAAATTGATGTGTTTTGTTTGTTGTTAACAAGAATCAACACCTGTTAAGTGGGGGATTAGTGTGGCCTATCCTTGTTTATTATTCTTCAGATCGTGTTCACAAAGATAATGAAATTAATGTTGGTACCGCAAAATACAAAACCCAGAACTAAGTGACAGAAATCCATGCTGGTATAGGCATAGCTTTACCGTACAAAATATATTTTATTGAGAAAGCTTTTCTCGTTTTTGTTTTTGCCCCTTTACTCTATTTCTCTGGTGGCTTTGAACCAAACATAAAGAAAAATTCTCATCGATGACAATGTTAAAAGATTAATTTGTATTGTTGATGTTAGTTTTAAGTGGTAAACGACCTAACCGTTATTTCAACGGTAATCGATTATTTGTAACAGATCCGGCCTTCAAATTCAACTCAGTTTTTCTTCAATTTTTTTGAACTTGCATTTAAAAACCACAACCACAAGAGAATATATGAAAGGCCAAAAATATTACAAAACTATTAACTCAATTAAATGCAAAATAATTAATATGCAGAAAAAACAGAGGGATGGAAGACGGAGAGAATGGAAGAGAAGAGCCCAAATATACAAAACAAAAAACAACACAATTGTTTATGGTGTTGCAACACAAAGTCACTCTGACTGACTCACACAATTAAGCAAGAAAATACGTACAGACGACTACGTAATTAAACCTCTACTAGCTCTAATTAACTAATTAACATTAATTCCAACGGTCAAAAACTACTCAAACCACTTATCGGGGCGTCGGCGCGCCGGGTCCCTTCTGAGCAAAACTGTTCACCAGAGCAAGCGCATTGCTGGTCACCTTCTTCACATTCTCCACTCGTTTGGTGACGTCGGTCTTCAGGGGCCCTTCCGCCACGTCTTCGAAGCCGTCCGTGCAGGTCTCCTCGTCCGTCAGCGCGGCGCTCATCCACGTCTGCACGTTGCTCATCTGGAACAGGAACGACCCGCCGCCGGAGCCCGGGGGGCCGCTCAGCTGGCGCATCTGGTTGAGCGAATCGTGAATCTGGTCCACAGCTTCGTCGAAGTTGGAGAAGCAGTCGTGGAGGGCGGCCGCGGATCGCGGGTCGGCTCCGTAGTCGGCTTGGCGGGAGATGTCGGAGACGTAAGCGGCCATGCGCCTGGCCTTAGCGAGGCTGACGCCGATGGCTACCTTGGCGAGCTGAGCCGGGTTGTTCTGGATGGCGCTGGCGTAGCGGGAGAGAGAGGTGTAGCAGACTTGCGGGTAGAGCGTGGTGCCGCAGCTTGTACGGATGAAATCAGCGTCTTTGGTTGGGGATCCGAGGGTTGGGATTGGATGGAGGGTGAAAAAGAAGAGGAAGATGATGAGGGAGAGTTGGAAGAGGAGGAAGCGCGTCATGCTTTTGGTGGTGTTCATGGTTTTGGGGGAACTATTGAAACAGAGCTCTCTGCTTGCTTCTGCTTTTGTGCCTTTGTTGTTGTGTGTGTACATGTGAGTCGTTGGGGGTCTCTTTAAATAGTGGTACGATATTCCTAGCACTAGAGGGACTTATTTATGTACGGTTACGATAGCCCACTCTCCTTTGACCAATTAACGATTGCCGTTGATCTCCTTCCTTCTTTTCAATGGATTCCTTTTAAAATCTTGAGATTACTTACCTCAAACAAAGAAAGTCATGGATTATATCCCTCTTTTTGGGTATGGATGTCTACTAAAATTTGAGAAAATAGACAATATTTACTTACCCGAAATCAGAGAAGTCGTGAATCAGGAAACATAAATAGGAGAATCAAGAATTTGCAATTTCAGGATATTTGATTACGGGATTTTAACGTACATTTCACATTAATTTTTTATTCATTAAGTGCTACGGTGCTAATATGGAAAGTCAAGGATTTGAATAATCTCTCAATACTCATGCATGATAAGTAAATATGTTAATAGTATTTAGATAATTTTTCTTGAAAAAATAAGAGGAAAGAGAATAAGATGATGATAGTATTGGTCTTTTTGTAATTTAAAAAAAGAAGAGTATTAATTACAATTCATCATCTCCTATTTTCTCTCTCCTTAACGAAAATACCCAATCCCTGTGTTTTTCTTCCATGATTTCATTCTTAAGCAATACTCTTTAATTTGACCCCAAAAAAAAAAGCAATACTCTTTAATAGAAAAATATATGATTCAGTTGTCGTTTATATGAAGTCAAATAATCCTTTTTTTGTTTTATCTGGGAGGAGGGAAAATAAATAGGGAGATTCACTATTATACCCAATATAGGAGCCCAAATTATTTATAAAAAAAACCCTATATAAAATGGACTTTAGAAACACACCCAAAGTCCATTTACAATATAACAAAAAGACTTTTAATTTCTTTTAAATTACAAAAGTGCCATCGATTTCTTAAAACAAACTCAACTCCAAAACCTCATAAAAAGACCCAAAACACTCTATAGGGCATCAAAGTAATTTAATAATCAAAATTAAATTCAATAGGATCAGCTGTCATTTTTTGGGTTTATTTATAGAAATTAAATGGTGTAGAATTTATTTATATTATTAGTGTTAAGAATGGGTATATGACTAAATATCTCAAATAAATACTGTTGGAATTAGAGCAATAGGTACTCACTCATGAACAGTATTCATAAAATATAAATCGTCTTCTCCTGATTTTTTCAAATAGAAGTGAAGTGGCAAATGGCAACTTTAATTGTCTAATTACTTAAATATTTCTCTTAGCGTGAAATGATACAACAAGCAAGCAAGGGAACGCCATCTCGCATTGGCTTTTGAATTGCGGCTGGTGGGGGGTGGTGCGAGCACCGAGAATTTAAACGGTCAGCCTTTGCCCAGACAACGTCATCGACGGCTACGATGCAATGGAACATCCAACTCCCAATCAAATGATTCAGTGCGACTCGGGTACATAATGATCACGAAAATTGTGATTAAATTGGACGGCTGGTGCTCTTGCCATTTTATTCCTGAGGCGGTTGGGTGTGTTAGTTAGGAGGGTGAGACTTTTGCTTTTGTAGTCGCCCCACTAAAACTATTGTCAAGCGTGCAACTTCGTAGTGTGTAACAGCGGCGTGTGGGGTTCAAAGTCCAAATACACTATTGTTTGTTTAACTACGCAACCATAGAATCATTACATCACTACAAGTCTGAGGGTGTTTCTACAAAACAGTCGCGTATTCAGTGTAAGCACAAGAAAATACCACACTTATTAAATCATCAAGTGAAGTAACATAAATTTTAAAGTTAAATGTATCGATTAATGAGTCAGAATAATGGACTAAATAAGATATCTTCATGTGTTCATAATCGATACGAGAGTTTACAATACAAATTGACAGTACGAGAATTTGAGTTGTTTGAATGAACTAATGTGCATGTACCTACGTGCACCATCCACCAAGGAAAGCAAAGCTATGTATGAATTGTTAGTTTTAGGTAAATTGATTTGTGGAAAGTGCGATGCTAACACATAACAAGTTGAAGGTCAGCTTATACATAGCATTTTTTGATAGTGGTATTATAAGATAGCTAGGGATGTCTACTGCCTCTTGAGTTTTTAAGTTTAATGTTATGTTTGGTAATTAATCACAATTAAGCTCTTGTGCTCCCAAAATTAATATGAATTAACTGTTGAAGCTTTTGGGAGAAGATACATATAAATAAATAATTGATTCACGGGCTCACCGGCGTAATTGACTCAAAGGAAAAGAATAGAAATAATAGCGTATGAGTTCACTGTATAGATGATATAGAATGTGGTGGTGGACAGGACAGGACAGGAGGATGAGGGAGAACATCATCAAACCTCATCGTCATGTAAAAGCTTGAAATTAGTTTGTTGTGGATTTGTCTGCGGGGCCGCCGCAGATTTTTCTTCTTGGTTTAAAGTTGAAGATTTGCAAAAGGAAAACATGGGTCATGACTCATGATTGAGGAGGATCACAGAGACCGAGGTTGTGTTTTTAGTAAATTTTTTGACAAGAGATAAACCATGGTTTCAGCTATATGGCCCAACCCCATGGGGCCATGCATCATTGTCAGATTAAGTCAAGATTATTTGACCTAATTCTGTTGCGTTAAACAAGGGGAGATGTCAGTGTCACCGTAATTAAAGAGCAATTGAATTAGAGCTATGTCATTAGCTAGACCTAGATGCTATATGTGCGTACGTGATTCCATAAGGCCTACAGTTTAATGAATATATAATAATGTACATAATTTGTTTGGCAACAATTTATTTTTCAATTTTTCATTTGTTGATATTTAATTGATGTTTTACAGTTTCTGATTGCTAGCATTTCTAAACGAGAGCATTTTTATTTACCATTTTAACTCAAAGTGTACCATAATCATTATTCTCAATATTTACGAGCATAATTATGGTTCCACAAATAAAAACTCATAAACATGTGTTAAGTGCTGAGAAATGTGATGAGAGTATACCTTGTGTTAAAGTATTGAACAAAAATATTTCCTTTCTAAAAATGGAGTTTAGGTTTCATAAGGACTTTCGTTGACTTGTGAACAATTGAAAGCTATCCTAAACCCAAGGCCTTTGATTTAGGAAATGTCGAAATAATGAATTGTGGACCTGTTAAAATCTTGTCATTGCTTATATCTTCTTAACTTTCTCTTAGTTGGGTTGGGTTGATAATGAATCAACTTGTAATCGATTTAATTATGCTTTCCTTAATTAATATGAGAAATAGCTTTTGGGTCAGGTCACTGCCCCACTCACTATCATCACTTTTACTTTTATAGTCCAAAGTAATTACTAATTGGGTGGTTTTATAATTTAATTTTATACTCATGGTCTTGGTTTGAGCTCATTTTGTGGGTGTACAGTTTGATCTCGAAATTCGCGGGCCACAATTTCGGTATTTGGTTATTCGGTTTGGCAGTCGCTGTCTGTTACTCCGTTACTGTTAGAACGGCAGCTTTTGTTTTGAGCTGAAAACAAAATATTTTAATTATTGATCATATGAGAGATTCTTTAATAAATATTTTATATTAAAGATTAATTACATACTTCTAATCTTTGTCGTTGAATTGCCTTCATTAAATATATTGGTAGTCTCTTATATGCAATTCAACAGCCGAAATTAGAAGTATATAATCAATCCTTAACTTAAATACTTATTGAAAAGATCTCCTTTGGCGCTATATCATCGCTCTGCAATCTCTGTACGTAGTTGTGGTCAAACGATGCCTATTGACAAGTGAAATGACT
This sequence comes from Prunus kanzakura, assembly GCA_020521455.1. Taxonomy (NCBI): domain Eukaryota; kingdom Viridiplantae; phylum Streptophyta; class Magnoliopsida; order Rosales; family Rosaceae; genus Prunus; species Prunus kanzakura. Next base: position 4,028,477 of record BPUM01000005.1, on the reverse strand, counting down.
GTTCTGTTCAAACAAATACCAATTTATTTTTTATTGTGGGCTTACAAGAGTTGGCACTTTTTTTGTGAATTTTGTTCGAATGGCTTGGTCTTGGACTGTAGTTCAGCTAATTGCTCCGTTTTCTCTATATTTTGAGACCCATTGAATTTTGGTCTTTTCTAATGTGTTAATTTAGGTGGCCTTTTCATATGAAACCCATAGAGAGGCCCATATTTGTAAGTCTAGACCCATTGAAAGTTGTTGACACAATTTAACTAGGGCGGGTTCAATTGGATCCATTAGCTTCAGTCCCTTTTTTCAAGGACCATTCATATTAAGAGATGCGATAACATATTAAACTCAAACACACTACATAAATACTAAAAGTCGAACTCATGACCTTTCCTTAAATGAAGCATTTGCTCCAAACCATTAAACTAATGGGTTCTTTACTTAGCCTCGGTCTTTAGAGAGGTACATCTCATTCCAAAATTTGTAAGTTGGTTTTGGGTTTTAGGATTTCTTTGTTGTACTTTCCTGTATAATGGGAAAAAAGAGTTCATCGTATTCGTATTCGTATTAATTTTTTTTGGTCAAATTCGTATTCGTATTATTGATTGACAGAAAAGAAGGCAGGCGCCAAATTCTATGTGCCTTCCTTTCGGTGGATTGTTTATAGCCTGAGATTGGGCAAATGGTTAATGATGAATCACATGATGCCCTTGATTCAACCCAACATTAAAATTAACATTGATTTTCCGAAAGCTGAATCATATCATAACTACTCATCACAAGTCACATGCACAATTATTTGACTAAAATTGACGGATAATCAATTTACTGCTCAGCCTTCCTCATTACTTGGGTAAGCTTTGATTGCTTATCTGTGTTTATAATATGTATCATATGACAACCACAAAAGGCTTTAAACAACTGCATATATGGATTAGCCAAATTCATTAAAGTAGATGTACTCTCCACCCTATACCGGAGTTTGAATTTCCCTCATTTTAAATTAGATTAAAGTAGAATATCGTTTGTATCAACCAAAAAAAAGACTCTAGACAACTCAGAGAGGTGCTCGATACCTCCTTAATTGAGCCGGCCATATATAAGCATAAACTGCAAGTATAGAATTACGTTACATTGGATTTTATTTGATACTCTTCCGTTGTAAGACAAGTTTCAGAAAAATATTTTGCAGGCTCACCTCACCTCAGCTTGGCCTTTGAAAAATCTTCCATTCAAATTTGGTCTGATTGAAATCCATTTGTGGGAGGACCACAAATATAATATGTAAATAATCTACGAACGTACGGTGGAACCCATTGGAAAATTTTCATCTCAAGTTTAAACGCATTTTTTATGTCCAAAAGCAAATCACAAGCTCATATTCGCATTGGTCCAAATTCGAAAAAAACACAGTCAACCTTATAATGTAATCAGAATCATTCCCTCCTCCTCCTGCCGCTATCCAAATCCAATCAATCCACAATCCTCCTTCATCACTTTCTTCTATACTTCTGCTTCCCATCTATCTATCTCTCCATTGGAAATTGGAATGTAAATTGTCCAAAATCACTGTGGGCCCAACACGCCTCACTCCTTCCACGTGTGACCAATCCATCGCACCCTGGACCATATGCAACTCCATCGTAATTAATTTCACAACTTCATCACCGTCCATTCTTTCTCTTTTAAGTAGGCTTACCATGTCAGTTTCTATTACTATTAACTATTAAATTATTTTCAACACCGCTTCGGTCCAAGCCCGGTCCAAGAAGTCAAAGAACCCGAAGTGACCCAGTCACGCATGTCCTGCATTGGTATCCGAGCACCTCCCAGTAATATCCATCCACGTGTTCCTTTCCCATTGGCCCGTGCTCTGGAATCCAATGACGTCTTTTCGTTATAAAGAACCCACGACGGTTGCTCTAGATTGCTCCCACCACCAACAAAAATGGCGCCAAACGTCCTCTGCCTCCCGGGGAATGTTTCCGCATTTCGCGTGACTCTCGCCCTCCTCCTCCTCCTTTCCCTTCTTCTGCACCCAATCAGCGCTGGCCACGACTACCACGACGCCCTCCGCAAGAGCATCCTCTTCTTCGAAGGCCAACGCTCCGGAAAGCTCCCCCCAGATCAACGCTTGAAATGGCGCCGCGACTCCGCATTGCACGACGGATCCACCGCCGGAGTAATTCCCACTACATACACTCTTTCCCTCCCTAACACTCCTCCCACTTTTCACAACACCACGTTTCAACTTACTTATTTTTTTTCTTTTGTGACGTTCCGTTTGCTGACTTCAGGTGGATTTAACGGGCGGGTACTACGACGCCGGCGACAATATCAAGTTCGGGTTCCCGATGGCCTTCACGACGACGTTGCTTGCTTGGAGCGTCATAGACTTCGGTCGAACCATGGGCCCGGAGCTGAAGAACACTGTTCGGGCCGTGAAGTGGGGCACCGACTATCTCCTCAAGGCGACGGCGGTGCCCGACGTCGTTTTCGTCCAGGTCGGGGATCCGTACTCTGACCACAACTGCTGGGAGAGGCCCGAGGACATGGACACGTCTCGCGCGGTGTACAAGATCGATAAGAATCATCCGGGATCTGACGTGGCAGGTGAAACAGCCGCTGCACTTGCCGCTGCGTCCATCGTGTTCAGGTCACGTGACCCCGCCTACTCTAGATTGCTCCTCAATCGAGCCGTTAGGGTACGTCGCTGTCACTCACTCCCTGTTTATTCATTAACCTTAGGTAAAAGTAAAACCGTAAAAGTAAATGGACGATATCTGTTTGTAGGTGTTCGAGTTTGCTGACAGGCACCGTGGTGCCTACAGCGCCAGCCTGCGCTCTGCCGTGTGCCCTTTTTACTGCGACGTGAACGGTTTCCAGGTCAGTAGGCTTTTTGACTTTCTTTAAAAACCTTTGTTTTTCTATTTCTGGATTTCGGAGTTACTGAAACTGATTTTCAGCCGTTAGATCTAGTTAAAGGTCCAAAATGTTGGGCCCGTCAGCTAGCAAGCTACGTGAATATAATGATTTAATATTGCAGGACGAGTTGCTTTGGGGAGCAGCGTGGTTGCACAAGGCATCGAGGAGGCGCGTTTACCGAGAATACATAGTGAGGAACGAGGTGGTGTTGCGGGCAGGGGATAGTATTAACGAGTTTGGTTGGGATAACAAGCATGCTGGGATTAACGTCCTCATTTCCAAGGTACTTATATGTTTAGCAAAGCAAATCTTAACATAAATTTCTAAATTAACTTCTTCTTACTGCTTAATGATTATATTAATAACTTATTTAATAAGTATGCTTGTCTCTCTATCTGTGTTTTTATTCTTTTTGTCTTTATGCTCTTGTATGGAATGTAGCAAACCATTTCTTTATTTATGGCCTTAATGCAAACATAGGTGTAATGCTCTGCGAAATCACGTGCTCTGGAACTATGTCTAAATGTAGAACCCTATAAATAAAGAAAAATAAAAGTTCAGCTATCACCTCACATAGAATGAATTTGTGCAAATTATGATCCATTATCTAATATGTGCAACGTGATTTTGGTGGTGCAGTGGACCCCATGCCCATACGGTTTTCATCAACTTGAATAAGTTAAAAATGTGCGATCCGTACATCTTAGTTCCTGAAATAAATTAATAATACATGCTTAGGAATAGTTATGTAAAGTTAAAAGTTAAAACATGTTTGATAAATATAAAAAACAGTAGTGAAACGAAAATTTGTTGGAAAAGGTTCGTGAATCTAGTGGATTATTGCACATGATCGCTGTTAGCTTACAATTAGGCTTTCCCTTCCTGTGGGGTGGGGGGAACCAGTTTTCTTCTTTTTCTTCCTAGTCCAAAATGCCACTGCATTAGCGACATTCAGATTTTAAACAAGGATGATCCAAAAGGGGCAGAAAGGACATTAGAGTCAATGGATTTTTGGCATTGTGTTGTCCCTTCAATCAGAAAGAGGGTAGTGATGAGCCAGGTGGCGTCCAGGTCTGCACCCTCCATCTTTAGATCTGGGACTCTCGTGGGTCCCGCAAGCAGTGAGTCACTGCTGCATGCATGTGCTTAAAGGCTGAGAACATGGTTCTTCCCATACTCCTTGAGCCATTATTTTCTCGACGAACAACTTTTCTTCAAATTTAGTTCAGTCTCATATTTCAAAAAATGTGATCCTTTTCACATGTTTATCTTGTTATCCACTATACATACCACCTTATGTTTTTTGTTTTGAGCACTGAATATTATTGATATGATGACAATAAAAGATTGTAAAATAAATTGAAGATTATCTTCGCGAATGAATACCCGATTGATTGGTCTCAGTCTCTCAATCTCTCAGTCTCTCAGTCTCTCAGTCTCTCAGAGAAGGAAATTAAAATGTACTTTTGGTTTGTGTAAAAATATGTGGCAGGAAGTGCTGATGGGAAAAGCAGATTATTTCCAATCTTTCAAGCAAAATGCAGATGAGTTTATATGTTCCATATTGCCCGGACTTTCTCATCCTCAAGTCCAATATTCTCCAGGTATTTTTCTTCATTAAAAAAATCGAGATCACAAGCTTTAAATAATAATTTTGTTTGTCACTAATGGGTTGTTAAACCCTTAATCCCGGTTTTACTTTACTTGCTAATCAAATAAGTGGAGTAATTGATCTGGTTTTTGAAAGGTGGATTGATCTTCAAACCTGGAGGCAGTAACATGCAGCATGTAACCTCACTTTCATTCCTACTTTTGGCTTATTCCAACTATCTAAGCCATGCCAACAAAGTCGTGCCCTGTGTCCAGACTTCAGCCTCCCCTGCTTTCCTCAAACAATTGGCTAAACGTCAGGTAATTAATCAAAGCCACATATATGCATATCAATAAGGGACCATCTCTAGATCAGACAAGTTAACGGATAGATTTTGATCTTTGTCCTGTCTGACTCTACCTTAACTTTCTGCCATATATAATAATAATATATACACCTACATATGTATTTATATACCTAGAAGAATTCTATGAAATTGTCCACACATTTGAATGAAGAATGAATGATTGAATGACCTTTGATCCAGAGGGCACCCACGTGAACAAGGGTGCTTCTGCAATTATATTCAAGTTTGGGGACAGTAGTGTAACTGAAGTATTGGCTTTTCAGGTGGACTACATACTAGGTGATAATCCATTGATGATGTCGTACATGGTTGGATACGGTGCACGCTACCCGCAGAGGATACACCACCGGGGCAGCTCACTGCCATCGGTTCAGGTCCACCCGGCCCGCATTGGTTGCAAAGCCGGCTCCCGATACTTCTTGAGTCCAAATCCGAACCCGAATTTGCTGGTGGGAGCGGTGGTGGGGGGTCCCAATAGCTCAGATGCTTTCCCAGACTCGAGGCCCTTCTTCCAAGAATCTGAGCCCACAACGTACATCAATGCGCCCTTGGTAGGCCTACTTGCATATTTTTCAGCCCACTATTGATTTGAGCAGCAAGCAAATGTAAATGAGAATGTTGTAGTGGTGCGCTAAGGTCACCCACCCCTACCTACCTACCCCATTTAGTCTGAAACATTCTAATTGTTCCCAAGAAATACCCAATCAATGAGGAAACAACAAAGTTGCATTTAAAGTTGTACCCACGGGGAAAAAAAAGCAGTGTTTTTTGTCATGTTGCATTCCAAACTACAAGTTTTTCTAATGGGAGAATTAAACTTCAGATTTTTATTGAAGTTGTTTATTAAGCTATATAAATTGAGGGGAGTTAGATTTCAAATTCGTATTGAAGTTGTTTATTAAACAATATTAAATTGGGGTAGGAGTGGTACTAATTAGTACTAATTACTAAATGTCCTTACTATTGGGTTAAAGTAGAATTTTAAAAATTGTGTGAGAATATGATGTTTAAAAAAGATGAATTCCTAATGGGTTAGTTCTTTAGGAATTAGAATACCACCTCTCATCCAAGAATTCAATTCCTAATTTTATGTGGATCCTACTTACTTTTTAATTCATTAATATTAAGTAAACATATGAATCCTCCATAGGTGGAATTCAATTTCTGATTAATAAACACCATAAGTTTCGATCACTAAATAATGTGTAAGGTGATATGCTAATATTTTAGTGGTCGTACCAATTAGGAAATTAGTTATAATTGTGCAGCAACAACTCCCAATTATAAATTTTGGAGGAAAAAGAATTCGAACATAGAATCTCAAGTAATTGTTCCCCATTCCTAACTTTGGACTGAAGCTCAAAAGGCATATACAAATTGGATTCATAAATGCGCATACAACCTTGACTGGGCTCCTCATGGTCAGTGGAAACAAATCTTTACATGGCATATTGGGCCGATTATGAATCTTTAATTCATTAGAGCAAGTCCAGTAGCTCGTTTTGGACTCGGGCTGTGGGGGGGTGGTTTTGGGCGAAAAACGAACTCCAGTAGTTGAGGCTAGCCCGGGTTACATGTGGGGGCCACGAAGACAGGTTGGCTTATGAGAGTCCATTTTTCTTAAATAATGATTAAACAAAAATAATCGTTATATATATATATATATATATATATATATGTATTATATATATCTTATTTTATATGTATTACTTTCATTAGTTAAATGATTCTTGAATAGGTAGTTAGGTGTCACTCATGCATGCTAGTAGCAAAGCTATGTTTACTAGCCTTGTCTACTCATCATTCAAACATGAAAATTGTTAGAATATGATTGGTGGAATTGGAGTCACCACAACGTGTCTTCATAGTAATTCATTTCTTATATGTTGTTGACTTGGAGTGCAAGGCCATATTGATATACATTACTTGGAGATTAAGTTTTTACATAAATGTTGATATTATCATACCGTCTTCACTACACTATAAATAGACCATTCCATTCCTTTGTTTTTCATTCTCATTTCAACCAAGTTGTGAAGCATTTGTAAGTTTGCATGAGAAATGAGAGAAAAAGTAAGAGAGAAAGAAGGAGAGAGCGGTGATGAAACTCTTGGAGCTTGGTTTAAGTGGTAGTATATGAAGATAGGTAGATCATAGATGGGTTGTCTTGCCAATTTATTTAAAGGGTTCTCATTAGCGAGGTGAGTGGTTTATGTAATGTGTTCTAAAAGTTCTTATTTTGTGATAAAATATGAAAACCATGAATTATCGTGGATTTACTCTATTTACAAATATCTCTCTATTTCAAGTCAAGCATGTCTAATTTGGTGCAATCTTTCACACATTATATATATATTGATTGGAATATGAAGTATGTATTATTCATGGAACATGAGAACTTCAATGTTGGAGTATCCGAGGGATAGATGTACCACATGGGGACATAGGGCAGTGAGGCCAATATGGGTCACGTGGTTGGTTACATGCTATGAAGGATAACTGAGATATGAAGGGATGATGTGATATGATCTGGGTTGGTGTATCTTTTCATGATATTTTCTAGAGTGTGTAAAATAGCATTGCTTGACTGGCATATTACATAATCTACTCACTGAGTGGTGGTTGCTCATCCCGTACACTGTTTAATTTTTAGATAAATTAGTGGGCAAGATGAGGACTAAACCGGTTGAAGATGAATTAGATGAGAGTGATAGAGCTTTATTTATTAATTGTAAAGTTGTAATATTTTGAAGCTATTTTTATAAGAAAAGTTTATTTTATGTTTTGGCATTTTTTTATTTTCTCAGGCACTGGGTGCGGGGTTTCCGCCTACCCCCGGGTCCGGGGCGTGACTTGGCCCAAGGGCAGGTCCAGCCCCAGATCCAAAACGCGGGCAGGCTGACGTCATTGTGCGGAGTTTAAAACTTTTTACCGTTGGCGCGTGCATTGCGCCAACGGCTCTGGGCCACATGTCGTCGTCTGGGCACTCCGATCGTGATTTTCTCTCCAATCCAACGGCAGCCAATATTTTTGCAATAAAAATATGAAAAAAAATTCTAAAAAATACCAAAAAATATTGGATTTTTTTTTTTTTTTTTTTTTATAAATACCTACCAATACCCTTCATTTTCAACACCAAATCCTCATACATTTCCTTCTACTTCTACTATTATTCACTTTTTACTCAACATTTTATTTACTTTCAAGTTTTATTTTTCCATATCATCTTTATGGCTTCTTCTATCGACGGTGTTGGGGCATGGAGAAAAATTTTGGCCGATAAAGATGACACGTGGCGCAATTTTAGAGGGTGAAAATCTTATATGAAATTTGAAATTCAAATGAAATTTATCTGAAATTTGAAATTCAGATGAAATTTCATTGAAATTTGAAATTTGAAACCGAAAATCTTATCCGAAAATTTTATCCGATTATGAGATATGAATAGTATTGACACGTAAGAACCCAAAAATCTTATCCGAAAATATTGTCCAAATTAATTATTTAGGTAAACAAATTTGTGAAAAAAAACAAAAAAATGAATAGTGTTTGCCCTTTGCCATGACAACTGCTAGAAACCAACATTGCTTTTTGCAAGGGCAGCCACTATTCACATGAATAGTGACTGCCCTAGCCCCCCCTTGCCATGGCAAGGGGCAACTGCTGGAACTGCTCTTATACGTGACCAATATATTGGTACAAGAGCCGAGTTGAGGTGTTTGGTTCAATCAAACGAGTATTCAGAATCATTAATAGATTCGAATATTAATATATTGCATGTCCTTTCGCATCCTCTTATATTGATGTTGTTGATGACGATGACATGAATGATCATCTAAAATACAGATAAAAACTTCTCAGAAAATACGCAAGTCTTGATGGTGAAAATACATGAACAAAACTAGATAAGATTTGTGTGAGGATGATTGTGTAGGAAGCACACGCAAAGGCTGGCTGAGGGGAGACTTAGTCCACTAAGTCAAAGTCAAGGTGGCGTACGAGTGAGAGCAATGGGCCAACGTGAAACAACCCATCATCGTTTAACATTTGTCAAGAATTAATTGCTGGCTTTTTCAAAGTCTGTGTCCTTCCCTTCATATTTATTGCTCAATTAGGAGAACATTATTGTAGGTAGGTAGCTAGCAAAACCACTCTCTTCTCCCAAAAACCTTAAGGCATTTTCAATCTCTTGTTCAGATCATCCTCCTCATCATCATGTACTCATCATCAAACCCAAATGGTTACAACAAGTACGCATCAGAGCAGCTGCATCATCAGGATGGGCCGCCCACGGGGATCCCAGTGAGCTCGAGCACAGAGCCCTATTTTAGCACCAGTCATGATCAAGACACCGACAGCCACAGCCACCACCCTTACAGCCACAGCCAAGTCCCTCCTCATCTCCGCCCTAGAGCTCCGGTGCCTTGGTCCTCTGGCCTCTGTGACTGCTTCTCCGATCCCAAAAACTGTAAGCTTAGGCTTAGCAAAGCATCCTTTTTATGTATTTATATGATGATATATCTTAGGGGTAATTTTACTTTGCTTGATTGTATTAACAATAATAATATATAACTGCAGGTTGCATAACATGTTGGTGTCCATGCATCACTTTTGGCCAAATTGCAGAGATTGTGGACAAGGGTTCTACATGTAAGTAGATTAATTACCCTTTTAGCTTGTGTTTGTTGATTTGTTTGATTGTTTAATGAATTAATTAATATAATTGTTGGTGTTATGATGAAATGCAATGGCATGGCAGCATGTGGCGCAAGTGGAGCGCTGTACACGCTGATAACGTGCGTGACAGGTTGCCCTTGCTTCTACTCATGCTTCTATCGATCCAAAATGAGACAGCAATACGCCTTGGAGGAGAGCCCTTGTAACGACTGCTTGCTTCACTGCTTCTGCGAGTTCTGCGCCCTCTGCCAAGAGTATCGCCACCTCCAATCTCGCGGTTTCGACATGGCCATCGGTACATACTACCATACTCAATTCTTGTTCCTCCTCCTTGTTCTTCTTCTAATTTAATACTAATCTGATAACTTGAAAACGAATCCGAGGGAGGGAACATCACACCAAACAACATGGACAATCATGTGCTTAATTACTAGACTATTGGTCGTCTATCTGGTTCATGTTTGCATAAACTTGGTTTTCTTTTTTCTTTCTATTCTAATATATATTTTAAAAGGAAACAAGTACAAAAGAAGAAAGGTTTTTTCGAAGTTGGTGCACACCAGAGCGGAAGAAGGCAAACCTTGGGCAAATTTCCTTTTGTTTTAGCCAGAAGTTCAAGTGACCTTTTTCCAATTGAATATATATGTGTGTGTGTGTGTGTGGCTTTGTTTTGGCCTTTAAAATGCATTGACTTAATGTTGATGATGTGTGTGTGGCTTTGTTTTGGTCTTTAAAATGCATTGACTTAATGTTGATGATGTGTGTGATTAATTAATTGAATAGGATGGCATGGAAATATCGAGGAAAGGAACCGGGAAGTGGCAATGACCCCTGTGCCTCCGGTGGTGGAGCAAGGCATGAGTCGCGATAAATGAAACTTCCTAAAGGATGATTTAAGCCAAAAAAGAAGAAAAAACGCGAGCCTTTTTTTTTTTTTTTCTTCATATGTATAATATTCAGTGGATTAATGTTTATTCGGAGTTCAATGTCATGATTTTATATGTAATAAAAGATGCATGACATGTTGAATGTTTGATGTAATGAATTAGTTTTATTGGTTGAATTTTCTGTCGTGTAAACAAATAATAAGTTAAAGTGATGAGAATACTGAGATGCATAAATAAATACATAAATAAATAAGCAAATATGTTGGATTCATTAGCAGCTCATCTTCTCTTTTTATTTATATTTATTTTTATATTACTCCATGTATTTATATTTACAATGTAAATAAGGAAGTACCTCTATTCGAATTCAATAAAAAATATTAGAAAATTCAATTTCCAACTAATCAAAATATGAAAATCCAATTTTAGTATAATATACAATTTATATCAATATTGATACTCCAATAAGTCAATATATACAATACTAAGATCTCATAAAATCATGTTTGATTATTTAAGTTGTAAGGAATATAAGTCGCCAAAAATATCATTGAAAACATTAGTATTTCAAAAGTCCATTTTTCATACCTAGTCAGATTTTGATAGAAAACAATTTTTCAAGTATGATATGTAATAATCTAGGTTGGCACAACTAAATATATGCATATCTAAACTAGATTGGCACTTACACACTTATCAATAGCTTGCACGTTACAACCTTAAGGTGCAAAAATATTGTTAGCCTTACATAACTCTTAAACAATAATATAGAAATTTGACTAAGTACTACATATCATGCTTGAAAAATTGTTTTCTCTCAAAATTTGACTAAGTATGATAAAAAGACTTTTGAAATACTAATGTTTAATGATATTTTGGGCATTTTATATTCCTTACGACTTAAATAATCAAACACGATTTTATGAGATTTTAGTATAAAGTATACATTGACTTATTGAGGTATTGTAGGGGACTTTTTCTTCCACCAGCTACAAATGGGCTAGGCTGCCGTAAGGAGCGAACTGGTGAAGTTATCCCCCAGTGTCTGAGTTCGAAAATCAAGCCCCAAGGATGTTTCGAAAGAGTAGTGAAGCCTTAGGAAACACCTTAGTTACCTTCACCAACGGAAATAACAACAACTTACAGATAGATTTTCTAGCTTAGCATGAGAGGCTTGTGGCATGGAAGCAAAATTGTCATGAGTTTAGCACTGAAGAGAAAGCTATGTGTTTCTGGGGAAAAAAAAAGGTATTAAGGTAGTCAAGGAGGGGTTTGTAGGAAGGTTTGGCAGAGAATAAGGGAGAGAGATGGGAATGGGTGGCTTAAGTGTTTTCCGGCAGCTTGACAGAGGCTCTGTTAAGTGCTATGACAGTCTGTCAGAAGAGGGAAAATGAGGGGAGAAGGGTGAATAGAGCACGAATTTGCTAGGTTTTGCAAGTGAGAGAAGAATCTTGCTCTCCCGATGTGGATGATGCTCGTTGGATAGAAGAGGCCTCATTTTATAGTCTCTGGAAGCTATCCTTTCTCAAGAAACACTAATGGTTTCTATCCAATTTGGCCAAGCTTTTCCCTTCCTTTCTCCTTCCATCTTTTGACTTATCTTATTCTGGCAAAATCTTCTCTGTCCAATCTCACAAAATTAGGGATTTTGGGAGCTCAATGCTCTTCCCACAGCTGCCATAGGGGAGAACTTCTTATTTCCAGCCATCTCCTTCCTTCTTTCCTTCCTTCTTCTTTGGATGTTTTTGCTTGGAACTTGTTCCTTCCCATGTGCTGGAGTGGTTCTCCCAGCCTCCTTCGTGGCTTTGTTCTCCAGCCAAGTGTTGAGGCTCGTATCGTGTCGGATTCATGTCTTGTCAGGATAATAAACGTGTCAAGAATGCTCAACATGAACCCGACTCATTTAATAAACGTGTCGTGTCGGGTTCGGGTTGTCTTAAACAAGTTACCTGGTTAATAACATGTTTAATAAAAAGGAAAAACTACAGTAAACCCCCCAACCTATAGGAGCATTTATGAGTTCATACTCGATTTTGGGGACATTTACCAGTACATACTCAACGTCGCGAAAAACCTACAAATTGCCCCCTCCGTTAGCGAGATCGTCAAAAAAGTCGTTATCTGCCTACGTGGCATTTGTGGGACCCTTTTTTAATTGACGTGGGTTTCCACGTGGACAAAAAACTAATAAAAAGTTTACTTTCTAAATTATTTTAAAAAATTAAACATATTCAACTAAAAATTTTAAAAAAATTAAAAACTCTACCCAAATTCTATCTCTCTCCCAATTTCTTCCCCCTTCCTCCCAATTTCTTCCCCCCCATATTTCTTCCCCCACCCAAGCAGAAAACAAAACCGTTTCGGTTTTTTTGTTCGCACCAAAAATCAAAACTTCGGAGTCTACAAACTCTCCCATGGCTAAAACTATGGAGAAGCCACCCAAGGATATTGAAAGTGATGATGAAGAGGAGCAGACGTTCGAAAGCCTCGGATTAGACAATCGTCTTATTCGTGCCCTAAACAAGAAGAAAAATTCTTGTTTAGATCGAGAGAAGCCACATAAAACTCCTCCTTTGATTGAGCGAAGCCTGAAATTGTGGCTTTTTAGTGTTCTGCAACCTTAGAGTTTGAATTCAAATTCGAATTTGATCAATAAATTGACCAAGCACAAATTAGGTTTTGAAATCAATTTGAGTTTGGTGGGTTATGGCGACTGGCCTGGGTTTTTTTTTTTTTTTTTTTTTTAAATTTATATAATTTTATTTTTGGTAGGGGAAGATGGGGTCAGCGAAGTTCATAGGGTTGGTTGGGTGTGTGGCGTGGGTTCCTAGAGAAGGGTGGGTGTTGGATGTCGAGGCTCAGAGACTTGGGGGTGGTGTTAGGCTGAGATTTCAGGTCGCTAGGTAGGGAGGGAGGTTGGGTCTGATGGTTTTGTTTCCTAATGGGTTTTTCCTAGTTGGATAGCGATTTCAAAGATGAGCCATGCCATTGGAAATGGTTGTCACCAAAACTTGCAGGCATTTTGGACTTGTCCATGCGAATGATGTAGGTCTTTTTCATCTACTGCTCTATCTCTTCTGCTACCCACGCACAAGATGTGAGAGAGAACCAGAAGCATAAGCATGCAAATGGGTGTTCTCATCATTCCAATCCTTGCAACCCCGAGCTTCTGAATTTGCTGCAACATAGGAATTTTTCCTCTTGGCAATTAAAATTTTCCCCTCTAATTCGTCTTCATCATCTGAATTGGCACTGGATTTTTTGGGCGGTGGTTAGGTTGGTGGGTTTTGGGAGATGGTTGGGTGGTTCTTTGGGCAGCGACGAGAAAGTGGTGGCTGAGAGGTGGGGTTGAGTCGGGAGGGAGAGAGGGTTGGCTGGGTTGGAGAAGGGAGATGAGATTTTTTTTTCCTTCATTTTTTAATGATTTAAAAATTATTTTTAACATGCACATAATTTGTTATTAGTTTTTTCGTCCACGTGGAAGTCCACGTCATCAAAAAATGGGTCCTACTATTGACACGTCAGCATTTAACAGACTCACTAACAAATTGGCTAACGGATGGGGCAATTTGTAGGTTTTCCGCGACGTTGAGTATGTATTGGTAAATGTCCCCAAAATCGGGTATGAACTCATAAATGACCCTATAGGTTGGGGGGTTTACTGTAGTTTTTCCTAATAAAAGGTGGTAGCAATTTGTAACCAGTGGAATTCGGTTTTGAACAACTCCATCAAATGTTTTTTCAGTAGGAGAAACCAAAGAGAGAGAGTGAGATTAATGATGATGATATGAGAGCTTAAGAGAAAAAAAAAATTTAGACATGAGCATTTTTTTTGTTTTGTTTTGTTGATTTGAAAAAGCAAAGAATATTTTCATGATCACAATAATGTGAGAATTGGTTTTGATGCGTAAAGAAACATGTGTAAATTACTAAAATAGTTATGCATATAATTGTTATAAATATAAATATCAAATTATATACATGTGAAATTCTACTTCTTTGTCCAGACAAAAAGGAAAGGGAGCTGATTTCCCCACTCCCCTTTTCTCCACTTACACTCCCTTTTGCTTTTTAATACTTTTTAATCAATTTTGTTCTTTCTCTTTCATATTCTATCCTTATCCTATGTTAATTTCTTGTTTACTTCACTTTTATATTATTTCTTTTTCTTTATACTTAATTTTCCAACTTATACTCCACTGTCAATATTAAAGCAAAAAAAAAAACTTAATTTCTTACTTGATTAAAGAAAAAAAAAATACTGAAAATGAAGTGCAAGTTGGAAAATTAAGTATAAAGAGAAAAAACTAATATAAAAGTGAAGTAAAAAGAAATTAATGTAGGATAAGGGTAGAATAGAAAAGAGAAAGAACAAAATTGATTAAAAAATATTAAAAAGCAAAAGGGAGTGTAAGTGGAAAAAAGGGGAGTGGGGAAATCATATCCCAAAAGAAAAAGAAATTCCACTTCTTTAAAAAATGGCTTGTAGAAACACAATAAATATTAAATAGTGTAGCATATAGTCACAAAGTTGTTTGTAGCTTGGTCAATAACGTGTTGGAAAGGAATGAAATTGGCAAAGGTTTGAAACCCCTTTTGTGTGCGCTGATACGACCCATTAAATAAACTTGTTAAACAAGTGTTTTAGCGGGTTGTCCGGTTGACTTGAAATACACCCATTTATTAAACGGGTCACGATAAATTAACTCGAATTTTAATCGTGTTAGTTTGTGTCGTGTTTTTTCAATGCGAGTTTCGAGTTGTGTGATGGGGCGTATAAGAAATTATCACCCCTATTCTTGTGTCTTTTTTATTTGTTTGGATTGGACAGTGAGTTTGTTTGAGTGTATATCCACGTGGAAAGTTGGAAGCTTGGGTGGGATGAAAACCATAAAGTGGGATCCACGCATTCTGGACTTTAGTCCAGTCAGTCAACATTCACAGAACTTTTCAAACATTATTTATTTCAGGGGGGCCCAATCGACCCTATCATCATTTATATTTCTTCCCCTTTCTTTTTCCCCGCAATTACCGTGTTTTTCCTGCAAAAGGTTCAATCCTATTCCGGATGACTGCCTGGTTGCTTGTTATGTATTCTTCTCAATTTTGTACAAGCAATTAAAGTTGTAATAGTAGAACAGAATTGACACGAATGGTACATATAAACAAACATTATAGACTATAGTTGTGCAGATGTTGGGTAGGCCAGTCATCTTTTGCACTCGAGTTCGATATGTCTTTCTATATATTAGAGTAATCAAAATATCACTTTGTGAAAAACATACATCACAATTGTTTTAGATGCTTTGTTGCAACCTCCAACATTGAAAAGGCCATTCACCCTTTCAGCTCAGCTTCATCACAAATTATGTTTTGGTATTATCTCTTACCCAAATGTGCCAAAGAAAATGTTATTATTATTATTATTATTATTTTTATGGTGAAATGTTTTTTCTTTTTCCTTCCGAGAAAAGAAAATTACGGCATGGTGAAGTGTTTACGACAGTCATACAGAAATTCTCTCTAAACGACAGAAAACAAAAGAAATTCTTTGCGCCATTACGGCAAGGCCGTTTGTTTTGGTCTGTAGCTTTCAAGTAATCGAAGTATGGAAAAGTAGTCTCCTCTTCGCCTAGTCCAACGACTTTCGTCCATACGCAACAAACAATGCATCAAAAGAAAACACAAACAAAATTAATATATCAAAATCTCCCCAAACCCAAAGAACATTGCAATCGAGACCCCTCTGTCTGCTCCCTCTCTCTTCACTTTCTCTATTTTATATCCTTTTCTTTCTTCTTAGAAACCTTTTTCCAAACATATGGAATGCATAAGCAGTGCCATCCACTGACTCAAAGCAAGCAAGACAGGGGCTTTTTTGACTGATATGAAAGAGTGAATCATCGACACAGACAAATGGAGGGAGCAGAGTTGGAGCTAGAGAGGCGAAGCAAGTTCCTCAGCAGTTTAATACAGAAGAAGAAGTCTGTAGAGCAACAAGACCACCATGACCTCCTCAATGTCCGAATTAGGGCCTCTGACATGCCCACCCCTTTGCAAAACCGCGCCTTTCGCTCTGCGAGGGACCACCTGGACTCCATGCCGGGGAAACTCGACAGCAAACGACTCGCTCTTGCCCTTAAGAAGGTCACATCTTTGCCTCGATCAGATTATACTTTTTCTTTGTCTCTCTGGGTTTTGATCCTTTTGGTTTGTAACTTTGTAGTGTGTGTGTCAGAGTTAAAAACTCGAACTTGGTCGTGCTTACATTATTAATTGAAGTATTTTGAGTAATGGGTATAGATCAAATGAGGTAAACTACAAATGGTCCAGTTTCAGTTTGATACATGCACGAACACAAGCACATAACCATAAATATATGTATATGGAGGATTTTCAATCTCAATGTTTGCTGCGTAGGTTCTGATATATTTCTGGCTATGTTTTCTTTTATTAATCCATCTGGGTTTTTAATGATAAAAAAATCAAAGGGGATTTATCTTTATTCAGGATCTTGAGTGTTTATAAGAAAAAGGAGAAAAATTAGAAATGAAAGGACTTGGTCCACAGCTTACTATGGGTTATCAAATAAGCAGGCATTTTCTGTCTCTGAGACTTGAATTGAGCTTTGTAAGTCTAAAGCAAATTAGGTTATGCCTGATTGACATCTCAGTTCTCATTCTCTGTTCTTCTACCAGAACAATTTCTTGAATAAAATGAATTCCTCTCTCTCAGACTCTCACAAACCTCAGTTTATGACAAATTTCTTGATAAATTATAGCTTCAAATTGTTTTCTGGCTTTGAATATTGATAACGGAATATGCCCACGTTGTGCAAGCAAGCATTGCAGTGTAAATGCAATTTTTAGCTGCCTTGTTCGTCAAAGATATCAAATTCACAAAGACTAATTTCCTATATATATATATATATATATATTTACTACATTTCTCACGAGTAACTCTTCTTTAACCCTAACATGCTCTGACATATAGAGAGTTCACAATGTATCTTTATTACTTGACAGGAATTTGACTCGTCATATGGTCCAGCTTGGCACTGCATTGTGGGAACTAGCTTTGGTTCGTATGTCACACATTCCACTGGAGGGTTCTTGTATTTTTCGATCGACAAGGTTTACATTCTTCTTTTCAAAACAGCAGTTGAGCCTTTGGACCATTGAAAATTTCCACCCATTTTAGTTCTATGCTTGTCGGCGTGACGTTTTTATAATTGTGCACTGTCAGTTTATATGTAAAATTATAGACTTCAAAATAATTACGAACATCAGTGTACCCTCTTGTAGTTTTTCATGCTGCGCTCATGAGCTTTATATTCAAAGCAGAAATGAGTGATATTTTCTTCTAATGAGTTGCAAAGACTCGTTTTCCGTTAAGTTAAATATTTGTTGCAGCGAAACGTTTGTGAAGCCATGCCATGGAATCTGACGCATCCATATCTTAGAATGCTGTTAAAATTTTGATTAAATGTAGCATAGCATTTGACAGTGCAGTGTTATTTGCGTGTAAAGAAAGAAAAGTGTGAGATATTTTCTTTCTACCGACTTGCAACTTGCACAAACTGTTCTTATCAGTCCCAATCACGAAACCAGAGTTGTAATCTCCTTCTCTGTCTCAGCCCAGTACAAACTTTGAAATCTCCTTTCGATTCATTTCTGGAAGAAAAGAAAAAAACCACTGCGACAGCTGAAACCCAAAACCATGGAGATTTCACAGTTTATGGGGCAGCAAGAACATGAAGCAATTGAAAACCCCCAGGACAAAAAAGCAGGGCCACCACACGAGGCTTTGTCCCTTATTTCAGCTTACCTTCCTCTGTTCGAGCTTCTTGCCATGAGCGGAGTTTGCACGTCACTGAGAGACGCAGTAAACAAAGATGTATTGTCATGGCTAGATATCGTGGTCAAATCGCCTTTGAACTTGAGGCTGTCCGATGAGATTTTGATGAAAATCACATCCAAGGCCAATGGCAAGTTGACAACTTTGGCTCTAATGGATTGTGCGAAGATAACAGATGATGGGCTTCAAAGGGTTGCAGAGCGAAATCCCCTTATCAACAAGGTATGGATGTTGATTAATTATTTCTCATGTAATTAATTATTAGATGTCGATAAGATACGATTGGTAGGAATTACTTTATGATTTAAAAGAGATGAAATTAAAAGTTTATATATTTATTATTTGTCTCCTATTTTGTGTTTGCTTTTGATTCAGCTCTACCTACCGGGATGCACTGGCTTAACACCTGAGGGAGTCATAGGAGCTGTGAAGACATTGTCTGAACATCATCACGGTTTAAACAGCCTAATGATCAATGGCATCTACAACATAAACAAAGAACACCTCGAAACACTTCGGCCTTATCTTGAGAAGAACCTGTCACAGCAAGAGCAGTCAGGATCATGGCCTCTCCTATTCCACGAGCACAGGGACGTGCCAACATTCAGACATGACAAAGGTTACACTACAATCGATGTCGAAGTTTGCCCGAAATGCGATGAGGTTAGGATGGTTTTTGACTGTCCAAGAAGGACTTGCAAGAGAAAGATAGGAAGGTCAATGAGTGATTGCAGGGGATGCAACTTCTGCATTCCAAGGTGCCAAGAATGCGGTGGATGCGTGGACGACTCTGAAGAAGTAGAAGAGGCTGTGTGTGCAGATATCTTGTGTTCAGATTGCTGGCTTCAGCTCCCCAAATGTGACTTCTGCAACAAGCCATATTGTAAGCAACACGCCCACAACGGGTCCTGTCCTCCCGGGTCAACAGGTTTCGTCTGTGATGTTTGTTGTGCAAATTTTAATATTTAGAGAACGAGGTCTTGAGCTTGACTGATGATGAGGATCCAATTGTTTTATTTTGATACGAGTTGATAGTAGGACATCTTCAGATGAGGAATGGTTTAAACGTGCAAAGCATGCTATGCGAAGTTCATTAAAGATTTGCACTGTATAACTGCATAATTTGATCGTGCATTGTTAATTGAACAATTGGATGATTTATGTTCCTCATTGAAGCTAATACTCACAAAATCTACGAAATAACAGCCAGGATAGAAAGATTAACAGGCAGATTTACATGAAGATACGGTTGACTTGTCCACAGGTCTAATACATCTCTTCAATTCATCAGCGAAGAATCGAAGTCAAGCATAAAGAATTTTTACCTTCGATGGAAAATCACGCAAATGAGGTAGTTACAGAAAATAATCCTAAATGATCCCCTCTGATTTGTTTCTACAAATTCCAATGGACAACTCACTTTCAACCACTTTGCTGGCTATATGTTCAATCAAGCTTGCCACCCCCTAATTCCTCTTGGGAGGGTACAAAATTGGGTATTGCTGCAAGTTTCCCAACAGGTGCCAAGCTGAATCTCTAAAAAATATTTCAGTTCTATCAAAAGAGTTGCAGAAAATACAAATTCATGTTGTTCTACAAGAAAACTGCACTCAAAACTAAGAGACCAATGATCACAGAGCTTGTGAAGGAACCGCCACTGTAGAAAAATAGTGAAAGGCACCCAGAAGTTGTGGAATTTGAAGATGGAGCCAGTGATGTGCCATTGATGAAACTGCTGTTTCTTCCACCACTACTACATTCACAAAAAAGGAAAAAGGAAGCAAAAGGTTAGTTAGATCATTTCTGGCAGTCCCATGAGAGTTAAATATGATCATAATAACATACGAAAGCTTTAACGTGTACCTTCCTGGAAATATACAAGTGCCATGACCTGCAAGATTTGGCAATGAAATATATCAGTAACAAAGCAAGAATTTCACCAACAAAAATGCAGAATATAACACAGGTAGTGCAAAAATTAATCATATGTGAAAGCCCATGCCATAAAATAGAAAAGGATCACATGCGAACCCTACGATGTTCTTTTATATTATATTTTTGATGTGGTTTGTTACTTTTCTACTTGATCTCTTCACTACCTAAGTTTTAGATGATCTATGCTCATAAACCGTTCTGCCTTATATGATATTATAATAGAAATAAACATGTCATGATGCCTTACTTGGGTCTGTGGTAGTAACCGTTGCAACCCCTTTGAAATCACAAGTCCCAGGAGACTTAGCCATCCGCTGAAAATAGGCATTGACAGCATATGTTGCGTGTGTAAGCACATTATCTGGCTCATAACATGGTTGCCCCTGCAGCAAAGGTGAGCAATCAACTTTCCCCGGTCCACAAGCCCAGTCCAAGGCTGCCTGTAGCATCTTTTGGTCAGCACCCTCCTTCGCAACACAAAAGGTTTGATTTGTCGTGTCATTTGCCAACACAGTTCCAGCACCTGTTAAGTGCAAGGTATAAACTGGGACTCCATTTGCATTAAAAAGTCCCCAATTCTTTTCAGAGACTGATCCAGGTCTCAAATCCTCATTGTAGAGTTCATAAATGTAAGTACTAACAGCAATCCCGGGATGCTTAGGAGTCCCTGTGTTGTTAAGCACATGCCTAATTAAGTTACTATTGTAAGTGTTGGCATTATCAAGTGTGGCATCTGGCTCTGATGAGTCACCCTTGGAGGGCCAACCTGACTCAGTCACTACAATGGGAAGTTTAGTGAAGTTTAGATAGGACATTGCAAAATACGCTGCATCAACAATAGCATCAAAGACATTAGTATAATGCAGTAGTGTATTAGCATCCACAGCTTCCTTGTTCGGAGGGAGAGGGCGGAAAAGTGCATAGTCCAAGGGGATTACACCGTTTGATTGCATGTAATCATAATATGGGTAGACATTGAGCATGAGATATGAATCTGTAGACTGCAAAAACTTGAGCAGGGGAACCATGACAGGGTCCCATGAGCGATTGAAGAAGGCTTGGGACGGTGGAAAGGAGTCAAGAATAATGGCTGAAGAGTGTGGAGTAGAGACTTTAATTTGGCGGTCAAGGTTAGATGCAACAAGTGCAGAGTGAATGAATTTTAGGGCAGAAACTAGGACTGGAGCAGCATTTGGGAGGGCACTTAGGACTTCAGATCCAACAGCTATAGAAGTGATGTTGGTGGCAGGGACATGGGCTATCACATTGCGAGCAATCCAGTTGGCAGCAGTGGCATTGGACTGGCCAATCCCAAGGAGCTGATCATTGGGAACAGAAACAGTCACTTGGATGCCTGTGTTTGCAAGAGCGAGGAGCATGGCTCTGTCTGCATCATAGAGCCTGATATGTCGAATATTTTGAGCTTTAAGAAGTGCCACCACCTGAGTTGGGCTTGGCATGTCAGAGAGGTCTGTACCAAGGTTTACACCGATGAAGGCATCTGCAAAAGATTAACAAAGAGCACAAGATTAGACAAGAAATGTGTCCCCGCAATCAGAATCTCTTCCATCTTCAAAGACACTTGATCATGCATATAGAATAGACAGTATAACTCATAAATCTAACATGTACAATAAATATGTTATGATTTTATGGATGCTCAGAAAAACCATATTGACATTGTCAGTTTAATTGACTTTTAAGGAACAACTGTAATTCGTATGTACTACTTAGGTAGACCCTCATGATCATCATTAAGCAATCTGAGTCCGAGGAATTCAAGTTTGGAATCATCAAAATGCTGGAAGCAATCCTCTAATCTCCGGTCTAGGAGAGATATTACCTCTGTTATCATTGGGTAAGTTCCACGGATTACAATATATAAGATATAGCAGTAGCACTAATTAGTTGAGTTAAAGTAGACAGCCTTTGATTATATCACAGAGAGCACAAGGGGTATTATTTAAATTCAGACATAAATTTGTCATCTTTTGCAGTGAGTCTGGCAGAGAACAATAATTCACATATCTTACTAGCTGGGCATGGATTCCACTATATTCTATTTCTTAATAGACATGCATAATGAGACAATCAACCAGCTGTGATTAGTATTCAATACAAGTGGTAAGGGAGAAACAATAATTCATAGAAAACTGACAGTTTACCTCTCCCAGAATAGAAAGATTTATGTCAAAGTTTGGAGAAAATCTAGAATCATAATGCCTATAAAGCACCTATGAACTTACATAACAAGTTGGATCTCTCAATCAATAAAAAGGTGACACCTCATTTCCACTAATGACAAGCTTCAAGGTCATTTTCCAGATTGTTGCTCTCTCTCTCTCTCTCTCTCTCTCTCTCTCTCTCTCTCGATTTTTTTAAGAGGGAGGGGAGGGGAGAGGAGAGAAAGAGTCCTAAAGTCTTATATCAATAACAGAATCACAGATAAAAATGAATAAACATTTGGAAAATTGAAACCATGCCAATTAATGGTATTGGCATCTGGTACAAAAGGGAAACATCAGGCAATTACATAGATCAATGAACAGTGAAGGCCTTCAAATCAATATAATCTAGAAGTTTTTTTCCCTTTTCTCTTCACGCTTAAAAAGATACATTTGAGAATGCTCTGCAGAAAAAGCTCCATAAACAGAACAGCTGAGAGAGGTGATGGGCTAATGCATAAAATATATTGGACCAACTATGGGGCATGTTATCTTCTTGACTAATATGACAACAATGCCCACTGAAATAGTAGATTTCCAGGACCCAAGTGTTCATTTAACAATATCTTTTGGATTCTCCAATAAGGGTATTTTGGTCCCACAATTTTTTGTACATTTATCTGCAAATGTAGTTTAGGTTTAAAGGACCGCCAAATGAGCTGGACCAGCTGGGACGCAATAGTTTTGACTGAAAGGCTGACGACAGATCGGAAACTTTCAACAAGGGGAAGATTTCTAGCAGAGACCACCCCTGCTTTGGCCAGAGAAGGAAATTTAACCAATCAGCTAAATGCACTCTCTCTCTCTCTCTCTCACCCCCTTTTCCAAGTCCGCATTTTTCAGGAAGAACATGTCTTGGTGCAGCAATATTGAAATTTTAACGACCAAATTAAAGGATTTGTTTGCTCAAAATCTGAAATACGATGAAACAGAGTAAATAACATAACTGCACCTCAACGACTACCAAAGTCAAACAGTGAAGACCACTCTAAACTATAGCAGTTTAATTTTTGTTCAAAGTTCAACCGCTGACCAAAACAGTGTCAAAAAATGTTGTCTAAACTTAAAAGTAATGAAGGAGGGCATTACACAGAGATTGAACCATCATTATGCGGACCTATTATATAAAAATCAGTCACAATAAACTCAATGACGCAGCAGATTTATAAGGGAAAAACTGCTTTTCAGTTTGAACAAACTTAAAAGAGACCCAGAAGAAAAAAGGAAGCAAACCCGCATATAGGAAACACATCAAGTTCAAGACACAAAAAGATGGAACTTGAAGAATAAAAGAAGGGTCTTTGGCACATAAACACAATGCGGGAATCCGAAGCGGGAAAAAGTAATCAGAAGGAGACCCATTAGATTATAATCATAACTAACCATTAGACTATAATCATAACTAACCATTAGATTATTGAGAAAATGAAGCTTAAAGTTGCTCAAAACAAACAAGGCATAGGAAGAAAAACACATAAAAGCATACCAAGGACAGCAAGTGAAGCTCACCTTCATCAGCGGAAACTGCTGAGACGGCCAAAAGGAAAAACAGTAGCAGAGCAGCCATAGATTCCTTCCTCACAGCCAACACTCTGCCTTCCTCCAAAACCATAGAAACGAAGAAACCCACAAGAGCAATCTAAAAAGAAAACCCTCAGAAAGAAAGACTAAACAAACCCCAACGAAACGAAAAGGGCAAGAATAAAAGGAAACAAGTAGGGAGGGAGAATAGAGAGAAAAAGGGAAAAGGGAGCTCCTTTTGAGGTTTGTGGAAGAGTGTAGTGTGTGAACTGGTGAGACAAAGGAGAGAGAGAGGGTTAAGTTTGTAAATAAAGGGGTGGGTTTATGGAGCAGAAGCAGATGATCACAGAGTGTGTCAGAGATCGGACGGCTAAGATTTACATGCAGTTGCATAGTAACTAGTAAGCAGTAGCACAGATCAGATCATTGGGTTGGGCCTCTTATCGGAGGGCTTATGTTTGGCCTCACTTCACAATCCACGAGGGACACCACTTATACTGACGTGGCTTGGCAGCTGGATTCAACGGTCATATTCTGGACAAGGTGCAGTTCTTGCATTTTTATATTTGTCTTTATATATATATTCAGAAAATAGGTAGCCCCACGAGGCACGATGGACATTTGATTGTCACTCTTTTACTATAGCAAGAGATTTTCGTTTCACTAAAAGTTACTCTCTCTTCTTTTAAAAATTTATCTAATTTTATTAACAAAAAAGCAACCAAATTTGTTTTATAATCATATTATTAATGAATGTAATAATCAATTATTTTTCGATTGTAACTAAACAAGCGTCACATTGAACATATTTATTTTCCGGCTTATTAAGAATTACAAGTACTCAAACAAACCTAACGTGGATATTTTATTATAATCTTATACCTATATTAAAGATATTTTAAGCTCTTCAATATTTTCAAATAAAGTAATTTTAATATTTGATTTTTAAAATGACCTCAATTTATCCAGCTAAAAATAAATATATTATTATTATTATTTTTTCGGTAATTTACATTAGTTAGTTTATTTATAGAGCATAAAATATAGGTAATTAAGTCAGCACGCACGTGTCAAACACTGACCGGACCGTATCCGTATCCGTATGTGATTTGGGTACCCAGAGCCACCCCAGTCAACTACCCAAGTATAAGTATTGGCCCAATACAAAGTGAAGCGCCTCTGGCTGCCTGAAAACACCGCAACTCCTTCTAGTTCCTGTTCATCTTGCTTTTTACTCTTTGTTGGCTTTATAGTCTTTCCTTGTGGGTGCTCCGATTGGAGATGAGGTGAGAAAAATGGATCAAAACCAGAGATCATCATCGTCCTCAGCATCAGCTTCCCGAGCTTACCAGTTCCACCCCGCACGTGCTGCAATTGTCAATCTATTCGACCTCTACTTAGGAGTGCGTATCAGTTTTCGCTCCCTCTTTTCCTTTTCGTTAAGTTTTTCTAATGCGATTTCATCTGAAATTTTTCAGTTTTTTTACTTTCTTGGCAGAGAAGTAGTCGCCAAAAGCCTGAGGATTCAGTTCGAGAACCTCCGTAAGTATTATATATCCATAGATAAATTTACGTATGTTAGCTATCAATTCATTTGAAAGCGTGTCTATCTATTAGCGGAAAGCTCTGTCTTTTGCGTTTTGGCTGCGCAATTAGTTTGAATTATATGAATTGAAATTAAATTGCTGTTCTTTTTGGTTTTTTTTTTTCCTCACATTGCACCAACTACCAACATGCAGTAGACATAATAGTTTTGGGTGCTGAGTGCAAACCTTACAGTTGATTTGATAATAATCATACGGCTATTTCGAAGTTGGAAATAAACCATTTGTTTGAACAAGTTTTTTGTTGTCGATTCTTCAGGAACAAGTCACAGAAGCGTGTAGTTGCTCTTAATAGGGAGCTTCCTCCTCGAAATGAGCAGTTCCTTCTAGATTTTGAGCAACTGCAGAGCCAGTTTCCTGTAAGTTGCAGAATTTGATGCACCTTTTAGTATCATATGTCTCACCTATTTGTTTAAAGCCGTTCCTCTGCCATATTCAACCATTTCTATGACCTTATTATCATTGTTGTTAGTAGTTTTATTTCTTTAAGTTAGTTGGTCTGATGTTGTTCCATGTCTTTCAGGACCAAGATCAACTGCGTGTTGTGACAGAGTCTGTTCTTATATCTCTAGTTGTGCAGTGTAGTAATCATGCGCCGCGGGCAGAATTTCTTCTTTTTGCTTTAAGGAGCTTGTGCACTATAGGTCACATTAACTGGGATAGCTTTTTGCCCTCCCTTCTTTCTTCAGTCTCCACTGCAGAAATGTCAGTGGGTCAAGGGAGTCAAGCAATGCCTGCTATTTCATCACAGTCCGGTATGCTTCAATCTTCAAATAACATTCCTCATTCGTCTAATTTTCAATCTTCAAATCCCGCCTCTCCATTACCTGCGGTACATGGTATTGGTTCCCCAGGCCAGTCTGCTATTGAGCCATCATCTTGTGTAACTATGTCACCAGTTAAATCATCTGATATGCCCTGCAATGGACAGCAGGCGACGGCAAGAGTCAATTCATCTATAAGAGATAATGCTATAAGCAGTCTACGTCAGCTGTGTTGCAAGATTATTTTAACTGGACTTGAATTTAATTTAAAACCAGTAACTCATGCTGACATCTTTTCCCATATGCTGAATTGGCTGGTTAATTGGGATCAAAAACAACTGGGGGTTGATGAATCTGATGGTGTAAAATCCTGGAGACCTGGCAAGGCTCTAATTGAATGGCTACATAGCTGTTTGGATGTGATATGGCTTTTGGTTGATGAGGATAAATGCCGAGTGCCCTTCTATGAATTACTGCGCAGTGGCTTGCAATTTATGGAGAATATACCTGATGATGAAGCCTTATTTACTCTAATTTTGGAGATCCATAGGAGGCGAGATATGATGGCTATGCACATGAAAATGCTAGATCAACACCTACATTGCCCTACATTTGGGACTCATCGGATTTTCTCACAGACAACTCCTAGTGTTTCAGGCGAAGCAGTAGCGAGCTTGCGGTATTCACCAATTACATATCCAAGTGTTCTTGGAGAACCATTGCACGGAGAGGTGATGAGTTAATCTAAAAATTTATTATTTGTGCAGGGAATATGAGTATATACCATGTTTGCAGAATAGTTTAGTATCATTGGATGATAAGATGATGATAATGTACTAGTAACTCTGTAAAAAGAGATAATAATCTTGACAAGCATGATTACTGTATGTATGCTACTTATTTTGAGCTCATTTTTAGGGCACTCAAAAACTTCTATAATCTGGAATTGCTCTCCCTTTGCTGGTGTAGGATCTTGCAACTTCAATTCCAAAAGGAAGTTTGGATTGGGAGAGAGCGTTGCGTTGTATAAGGCATGCTCTTTGCACTACTCCATCTCCTGACTGGTGGAAACGCGTGCTGCTTGTAGCCCCTTGCTATAGGTCTCCTTCTCAAGGGCCTACTCCTGGTGCTGTTTTCACTTCTGAAATGATTTGTGAGGGAACAATTGATAGGATTGTTGAGCTATTGAAATTGACAAATTCAGGTAATATTTCATTGTTAATTAGTAAGATTACCGGTTGATTAGCTTTATTGTTCTTTTATGGAGTACTGTAGACCTTTTTGCTTAGGACATTTTATAGTACTATTCTATCAAAACTTATTTTTCAATCCTAGTTGTTTTAGAGCTATTCTACTTTTTTACTTTTTGGTTGTGGCTACTTGCATAATGATTATTTTAGTCAGCTAATTAGTTATATCTTGTTCCTTGCAGATATTAATTGCTGGCAAGAGTGGCTTGTCTTTTCAGATATATTCTTTTTTCTTATAAAAAGTGGATGTGTTGATTTTGTTGATTTTGTGGACAAGCTAGTTTCACGCCTTACAGAGGGTGATCAACATATTCTTAGGACAAATCATGTCACTTGGCTTCTTGCTCAAATTATTCGGGTTGAGCTTGTGATGAGTGCTCTAAATGCAGATGCTAGAAAGGTTGTCTTAGAAAAGTAAAATTCACTGTCTTTCTACTGAAGTCACTTCATTTTGTCTTGCTTCTTGCCACTTTCTTTGTCTACCTAACATGGGAAATTTATAATTTATGTTTTCCAAAGTATTTATATTAGCTGCACTAACTAAATATGGGCATTATTCTACGTTGTTCCCGAAGAATGATATCTCTCATTTTCATTTGTTTCCTAAGTAATTATTTCATACTGCCTGATGACATCATATTTATAATCTGAAGCTTTATTGCATGTAGGTCGAGACGACCCGAAAGATCCTATCGTTTCATAAAGAAGATAGAAGCTCAGATCCGAATAGTCCTCAGAGTATCCTGCTCGACTTCATAAGCAGTTGCCAGAATTTACGTATTTGGTCGTTGAACACGACAACTAGAGAATATCTGAATAACGAGCAGCTTCAGAAAGGAAAGCAAATAGATGAGTGGTGGAGGCAAGCAAGCAAAGGCATATTCCACTTTAAAACTGTTGCAAATTGACTATTGCTGGCAATAAAATCACAAATTAGTATTATAAAATGTCCTGTGTATACCACATTCTAATTCTGATACCTGGGGTAGAAAATTTAGTAAATTCTATCAAAGGGACATTTTCCTGGAAATCTTGTGAACATGCATCTGTTGGTTTCTATTTCAGGGGATCGAATGGTGGATTATATGAATATGGATGATAGGTCAATTGGGATGTTTTGGGTTGTGTCTTACACCATGGCACAGCCAGCTTGTGAAACTGTGATCAATTGGTTATCAGCTGCTGGAGTTGCCGAGTCATTACCAGGAACAAACCTACAGTCCAATGAGAGGTTAATGGTTATGCGGGAAGTAAGTCCATTGCCGATGTCATTGTTATCTGGCTTTTCAATAAACCTATGTTTGAAGCTGGCGTATCAAATGGAAGAATCTTTATTTTCTGGCCAGGTACTCTTTTTTTATTTCTTGCTTATTGCCATTTTAAGCTCGGGGTTAGGCCTTAATGATATTTTTGATAATTGAAAACTTTTTTTTTTGTTTTTTTTTGCTTTTTTATTGATGTATGCATGCCATAGGATGGCCAGAGGCTGCAGGCTGTAAGAACATGGATTACATGCACATAGCATAATGAAGGGGACGGGGGAAAGGAAAAATAAAATAGTTGCCTATATTTTAGTATGCAGATAAAAGTAGTAATGCGTAATTTAATGAAAGAAAAGAAGTGACTTGACTGGGTTCTTGAGGGCATGAAATTTTCATGTTTGTATTGCCTAATGCGTCTTTCAAACATGTAAACTAGTCAAAGAAGAAAAACAAAGAATGGTTGACCCCTTCTCTCTCTCTCTCTCTCTCTCTCTCTCTCGCACAGACATACACATCTTGCACTTTATGGGGTGTTTCATGTTTGAGATTTCTGTTTGATAATTTGAACTAGTTGCTACTTCAAGCTATCCTTTCTTACTGTGAATCTGATAATATATGATGGCTTCTTAGTAGAAAATCTTTTTTCATATATCAGCTGACCTATTACTTACTCTTTTTGAACTGTCTTTTGTTTTGTATTCTTATATTTCAAATGCAGGTTGTACCTAGTATCGCAATGGCTGAAACATATACTAGGCTGCTACTCATTGCACCTCATTCATTATTTCGTTCTCATTTCAGTGTAATTTTCTTTAACTCTTAAGGTTTCTGTTACTTCTCTGATTATTCTCATTTCTCAGTTTTCTTGTAAAGAAGTATTCATTTTAATAATGTATTCCCCCCAAGGGCACCTCACTTAAATTTTTAAAGATCAAAGGCTGACTGTAGGCTGCACTATAAGGGTAGCCCTTCCCATATTTATAGGCCAGTCTCAACTTTGATGCTGGCAGAACTCCTTGCAACTTTACTAGTAGGCTTGTTGGCGCCTTAAAAATTAGCATGATACTGAATAAAGCTGAAATCATATGAAAGATATAAAGCAAAAGTCCACGTTGATTATTTCCTTCTCTTGTGAGACTACACAGGGTCGGTCTTCCTGATATATCTTGGACTTTTGCTAGGTGTGGTTCTTCTTTACCATTGGGCATTGGCGTCTGTAACTATTTTGTTGATTTGGCTATTACAGATAAATCTTTGCAGTCTTAACTTGTAGTTTGGAAACTTTTGTTTATACTTTTTTTTTTTTGCCCTTGTCACTGTAAGGCACCATTACTCATATGCTTAAAGTCTATTTTCCTTCTTTGTTTCTGAAATAATACTGTTGTAACCTTTTGCTTTTCATTAACTTATAATTTAACAATAATCTTTTTGATACCTCAGCATTTGGCACAAAGGAACCCGTCGGTATTGAGCAAGCCAGGTGTAACTCTTTTGGTGCTAGAAATTTTGAATTACCGTTTGCTTCCACTTTACAGGTTGGTATTTTCACTATCCATATTGTGAAATTACACTTCTGTCAAGTAATTATAATTTGCAATGTTTTGGTGTGACTCTCTTGGCTTC
The DNA here is from genome assembly GCA_020521455.1 of Prunus kanzakura. Lineage (NCBI taxonomy): Eukaryota > Viridiplantae > Streptophyta > Magnoliopsida > Rosales > Rosaceae > Prunus > Prunus kanzakura. The sequence goes on along the minus strand of BPUM01000005.1, from coordinate 3,997,998 downwards.
AGATGCTGTAAATATTAACGCTATATTTCTTTTATATGCAATGTGATGCCACTTCAAGTTTAAATTTATACGTTGTCATATCTTCCATATAGGTACCAAGGAAAAAGCAAAGCCTTGATGTATGATGTTACAAAAATCATTTCTGCTCTAAAATCGAAACGTGGAGACCATCGTGTATTTAGATTGGCCGAGAACTTGTGCATGAATCTAATTCTGTCTTTGAGAGATTTTTTCTTGGTGAAAAGGGAAGGGAAGGTATATAGTGCTTTATCCAAACTGCAACCTGTTTTTTGTTGAACTTTCGTAACTGAAGATGTAATTATACGTGTTGTTATTCTTTGGCAGGGTCCAACCGAATTCACAGAAACTTTGAATCGTATAACTGTTGTCACTCTTGCTATCATCATTAAGACACGAGGAATTGCTGATGCTGATCATCTGCTTTATCTTCAAACCATGTTAGAGCAGATATTAGCTACTAGTGAACACACATGGTCAGATGAAACACTACGCTTTTTCCCTCCTCTTCTTCGTGATTTCTTGATTACTCGGATAGATAAAAGGGGTTTGGCAATTCAAGCATGGCAGCAGGTTCATTGTTGCTCTCCCAATTTTATTTTATTTTATTTCACTGTGTTTGTTTTGTTGATCTGCAACTTTGTTTTTCTGCTGTCAAAACTCAGATGTCATTGACAGAGAATGGAATCGTCCGACTTAGTGCTATTTGGTTTCATTATTGTATCCCCTATTCTGTTGTTTTAAAAGTATCAAACTGAAATATTTTGTTTGATAAAGATGATTTTGTTATCTTACAGGGCTGAATAGAATTTTCTGTAGTTCTACTATTAACTTCTACCGTGAGACTTGATTTTGGAACATAGAATATTAGGAATATTCTTGGATATGCATATATGGATATACTTTTTCACAGTCCTGCCATCTTGAATAGAATTTACAGTAATAATACTACCAACTTTACCATGAGTATGTCGACTAGACATGACATTACAGTATTTATTCTTTTCATGGTTGAAGATTTTGTAAATTCTTTTCTTTTCTTAGATATACCTGTATGGATGTACTTTTTCATACTCCTGCCATCTTTAATAGAATTTGCAGTAGTAATACTACCAACATTTACCCATGGATACGTCGTCTAGAACATCACATTACAGTATTGTTCCTCTTTTTTGTTTTTCATAATACTTGCATCAAGACTGTAGCTAGAATCTATTAATGTGAATCCTGTGAGAACCCCAGTTTGAAAATTTGGGTCTAACTGAAAATTTGTAAGGATTTGAACAATTCAACTTGAAATTTGCAATCCTTCCAGAGCTGCTATCTCTTACATCTTGGTGATGAACCTAAGGATTATTTTGTGGTAAATATGAAGTATGGCCCCTCCCTATTTTCTGATTGCTTGATCATTCAATCATAATGTTGAAAGATCTGCTCCTTTTTGCAGGCGGAAACCACTGTGATTAACCAATGCACCCAGCTTTTGTCACCATCAGCTGATCCTACTTATGTTATGACCTATATCAGTCATAGTTTTCCTCAACACCGAAAATATCTATGTGCTGGTGCATGGATCCTGATGCAAGGGCACCCAGAAAACATTAACAGTGTAAATTTGGTAAGTTTCATGTATCATGAATGACACTATGGTTAGTAGTGTTCCATTGCTATGACCTCTTAAGTCTTGGCAGGTTTCTATTTGTCTTTCCTAAGAAACTGTTGCTTCTTTCTATTCTCTTGTTCTATATTAACCTCTTCCATTATATGGCTTCAGGCACGTGTCTTGAGAGAGTTTTCCCCTGAGGAAGTGACACATAATATTTATACAATGGTGGATGTTCTGCTTCATCACATTCAGTTGGAACTTCAGCACGGCCATTCTTTGCAGGTCTGTAAATTGTTTGTAGGTTTTCAATTCAAAATCCTATGTATTGCAATGCATGTTCAGTTGTCTTTACAAGCATTGCATTAAAATTTTATTTTTCAGGACCTCTTACTGAAAGCTTGCACAAACCTAGCATTTTATATTTGGACCCACGAGTTGCTCCCTTTGGATATTTTGCTTCTGGCACTTATTGATCGTGATGATGACCCCCATGCTTTGCGTATTGTGGTACGAGCTTTCAAATTTTATTTATTTTTAATTTATAATGAATAATCATGATTACGCGTACATATACTATTTCAGTGTTTGATAATTCAAATCTTTTTTTAGAGTATGATTAGCTCATTTTCTGTAATGGTTATTGTTGTATCTTTGAAACTATTTGTGCCTTAAAGTGATGAGGTGAATTCTTTATTCCAGCATCATTTCTTCTTGTGCTCTGTGTAGTGTGTTACTTCATCTTGATTTTGTGCTATTGCATGTCTTCTGTTCAACTAATGATTGCAACCCATTATACGAATTTCTTATAAGTAAAATTTCACCTTGTCTCATGTCTGTTGTTGTGAGAAAGGAATACATTGCATTTTTAGTGGCAGTGATCTGCTGTTGATTAAGCTTTGGCGGTGTTGTGTTTGACTGGATGTCTAGTATTGTGTTTCTTATTCTCTTGACAGCCTTGATTAATTTTTCTTGTCATGAGTTTATATACTGGACTTGGTTGTTATATTTCTCTTGTTGGTTTTCTTATTCCTGGGTACTTTGAATTGTAGCTTCCTATTGGTGTTATGTAATTTGTGTTCATGGGTTACTTACCCATTAAACACCTCTTATATATCAATCAATTAAATTTAACCAGGATTGATGTGAGAAATCAATTTTATGTATTAAAAAAACTAATCTTGAAATGTACAACACTGCAATATATGTTCTTCTTGATGTGATAATGGACTAAGATGTGCTGCAGATGAGTCTACTTGATAGGCAAGAACTTCAACAAAGAGTGAAACTATATTGTATGAATCGAGGTCCCCCTGAACACTGGATTTACTCTGGAGTCTTCAAGCGAGTTGAATTGCAAAAGGCCCTTGGGAATCATCTCTCTTGGAAGGACAGGTTGATATGTTAAATAATAACTTTTTCGGGATGGATTATATACGGTTTTTATGCTGAGAGAAGAATTATAACATTTGGCTAAAAGTTAAACTTTGCAAATTGTTTATGCATATTCACTGACATGGTCTGTTATGTTCTATAGGTATCCCACATTCTTTGATGATATTGCAGCACGTTTGCTTCCAGTCATTCCATTGATAGTTTATAGACTAATTGAAAATGATGCCAAGGATTCGGCTGAAAGAGTTCTGGCCATGTATTCCCAATTTCTTGCTTACCACCCTTTAAGATTTACATTTGTTCGTGATATACTTGCATATTTCTATGGTCATCTTCCTGTAAAGCTTATTGTTCGAATATTGAATGGACTCGATATCAACAAGGTAATGACTTTGCTCTCCTTTCTATTCTTTGGGTAACCAGTATTACTTTTTTCTCTAATTAGTTATTTAACTCCAAATTCGTTTCAGATCCCATTTTCTGAGTCATTCCCATCGCACGTTAATTCATCAAATTCTGCCATGTGCCCACCTCCGGATTACTTTGCAACACTCTTACTGGGATTAGTGAATAATGTCATACCTCCATTGCATAACAACTCAAAATCTGGTTCAGTGAGTGATGCTCTAAATAATTCAATGCGTGCCCCACCTAACAAGACTCCAGCAACGTCTCAGTCTGGGCAAACAAATGTTTCTGATGGCCAAAAAGCATTTTATCAAATTCAGGATCCAGGCACATACACTCAACTGGTTCTTGAAACAGCAGTAATTGAATTACTCTCTCTTCCTGTATCCGCATCCCAGATCGTATCATCATTGGTTCAAATCGTCGTCAATATACAGCCAACATTAATTCAATCCAGCAATGGCTTGCATGGAGCTCCAAATGGTGTTGGCCAAGGCTCAGTTTTACCAACATCCCCTTCGGGTGGAAGCACAGATTCCTTAGGTACAAGCAGATCAACAGCTTCAGTATCAGGAATAAATGCATCTAACTTTGTTTCTCGAAGTGGTTACACATGCCAGCAATTGTCTTGCTTATTGATCCAAGCCTGTGGTCTTCTACTGGCTCAGCTGCCTTCTGATTTTCATGTACAACTCTATATAGAGGCGTCACGTATAATAAAAGAAACATGGTGGCTCACTGACGGCAAAAGGTCACTGGGGGAACTAGACTCTGCTGTTGGTTATGCTTTGTTGGATCCGACATGGGCTGCTCAAGACAATACCTCAACAGCCATTGGTATGCTAGAATATCCAGTGGTTATTTACTGATATTTAAGCTTCCCTATCTGAGAATCTATAGTTAACTCTATGCTAATTAACACATTCTTTAATGATGTCTATACACATTACTGATTCCTGACCATAAACTCCTTTTCTTGTTGTGATTCCAGGTAATATTGTTGCCCTGCTTCATTCTTTTTTCAGTAACCTCCCACAGGAATGGCTAGAAGGGACCCATCTTATCATCAAACATCTCAGGCCAGTGACATCCGTTGCAATGTTGAGAATAGCATTCCGTATAATGAGTCCATTGCTTCCTAAACTTGCCAATGCGCACACCCTCTTCAGTAAGGTACAGAAATTCACTCATTGGGAACTTTTAATGGAATCTCATCTCACCTAAGGTTTCACTCATTTCCAATGTTGATTTGAATTTCATCCAAGGTAAAATGTACCAAACACCCCAATGTTGATTTGTTTTTTCTTTAATCAAATATAATTGAAAGGGGAAAAGGAAAAATCCCAGTATTTTTCTTTTTTCGTTTGAATGTTATATATCATGGGCATGATGGTGCAAGGGTGCTTCACCTGTGGGGTGCTGTGATTGACTTGATTACTGCGTCGTGCAATGCTGGTAATCATGCTTTTTGGGTACTCTTCATGCATAATCTTTGTTGGGTGTCTTGGATGACCACTTTGCACAACTATTACAATTAACTAGTCTGCCATGTGGGGTTCAGATGATGATTAAAGTTTCAATCTTCCGTGTTTAATCATTTTCGTTATTTTTTTGCAGACCCTGTCATTGATTTTAAGTATGATGGTGGATGTCTTCGGGAAGAATACGCAGCCACCGACTCCTGTTGAACCATTAGAAATAGCAGATCTTATTGACTTCTTGTAAGTGCTGTTCTGTGCTGTCCTTGAAACAAACAAATTCTCTGCATGTGGTTTGATCTATGATTTGTCTGGTGCCTCACTATAGCTAACTATGTATAACCCGTTGTGTTTCTCAGCCATCACATAATCCATTACGAAGGGCAGGGAGGCCCTGTGCAGGCAAACAGCAAGCCCCGACCAGAGGTTTTATCCCTCTGTGGAAGAGCTGCAGAAAGCCTCCGTCCAGACATACAGCACCTCCTTTTCCACTTAAAACCTGACACGAATTCTTCCATTTATGCTGCCACTCATCCCAAGTTGGTCCAGAATGCATCATAATTTTAGGGTTTTAACATTTCTCTTAAACAGGTGGACTTTCTTCCATTAACACTTTGAGATAATACAGAACAATATAGAGTACTTTCTTCATCAAGTAAAATCTTGTATAGGGTAAGATTATATATGTAACCAGCGACAGAAGTAGGAAGGCTTAGGTGGAGTTATTTTTATTAGATTTTCTTTTCAATAGAAATCGAAATCGAATGTCAAATTATTGTTTATTTACCAGAAAATTAAAGATTCAGGATGGTTGGTTGGATATTCAAATATTTATTCTACTCCTAAAAATGGAGTGGTGAGCAAATTTGTTATCGTTTCACATGGGATGGGATGGGATGGGTCACGGATGATGCTGTTTAGCAAAATTGGCAAAAATGTTGATGTCCTATCCTAAAGATTGCATCCACAAAAACTTCTCGCATTAAAATAAGAACAAATACAGAAGGAAGAATCATTAGACCTAGAAACTATTATAAAAACCCAAAAACCAAAAAGAACTTCCAAATTATTATATGATTTATTTTTATTTTAATAAAGTATTATTTTACCTATTTGTCTCTTTAAAATTTTCTTAAACAAAGGGGTATTTTGTATTATTTAAAAATTTAATCTATGGATATTCCTCCGTGTGCTAAATTGCCAATAATAATAGAAAGTGACAGCGTAGGTGGGGACAACTAGACCTACACGTCACGCCAATGCAAAATTTAAAAGGCACTGATTGGTTAAATGCTTTGACGAAATTGCACGTTATGTTCACAATCGCGGACCCACCACCGGTCCCACTCAACCTCAACCGAAAATTGTCGTTGTAAACGTGACTGATGCTGAAACCAACCTTCTATCTTAACTTGGAGACAGTTTTTTCTTACATTTCTTCTATTTTTTGGCGCCACTAAAATTTACCAACTCAACCCAGGCCCAGGCTCAGAGGTAGGATTTTTTTCAGACCAAAAAGAAAAGAAAAAAAGCTTCGGAAGAAAAGAAAAGGTTCACATAAAAAAAAGGAACAAAACAAGTCAAGAAACAGGTTTAAAGATCACATCAAACAACCACACAAATCCTGGAAAGAACAGCCACTCATCATATCTTGTGTGCTCTCCTCTACCATAGTGACAATGATTTTACATCATCTTCCGTGTCTGCCATAAGAGCAAGTCCAGCCGTACACCAAAACCGGGCAAAAGGCTGCTCAAGCAAAGCCCAATTCGACTCCAGCGGTAGAGAACAAGCCCGGGCAAGGCATGGGACCCACCAGCCTGGGCAAGCCCACGGGCAAATCTTGCCTGGGCTCAAGCCCGAAGGCGCTAACGTCAATGTTGATGTCACGCTAACGTCAGCGAGCAAAAAAATTCAAAATTTTTTTTTATAAAAAAACCAAAATATTATGGATGTTTTCCCTATAAATACATAACAATTTTATTCACTTTCTAAATTGTTTATATTTTGTTGCATAATCTTTTTTTTTTCTTGCCCTTGCCCTTGCCCTTGCCCTAGTCTTTTGGGGTGGAACCAAAAAAAGACAAGGCTGTCACTATTCACATGAATAGTGGCAGCCCTTGCCTTGCCTTTGCCTTGCCTTAGCCTTCATGGGTGGACTTGCTCTAATAATGCAACACAGGCTTACAATTTTATTAGTTTCCGGCAGGTATTATTTATTTTCACCACAACTGAATAACGTAAAACTTATATATTACACAAAGGTGCTCAATGTAATAATTGGGGGGAAAATCCCTACCCTACAACACTTGGGAATAATCTTAGTTTAAGACTTCAAATTCAAGGTAGCAGTTATTTTGAAGAACAATATGCTTTACATATACTACATTAATTTTGCAATAATCCCACCTCCAATTCAGCATTCTACATCATTGTTGCTGGGTGAAATTCACTCCATTGGACTCTGGAGATTTCTTGCTGAAGTTGTACGGGGCGGAAATCATTACCCTGCACATAGCCACAGACGAAGAAGGAACTCCAAGATATTATTAGCAGTCCAATTACCATCATCACATATATTAATATCTGCCTGCTTGTCAATTTTGAAGTTATATGCTGGGCCAGCCAGCTGTTTAGCTGTTCCTAGGAAATATAGCAATGCAACCCATACCATACCCACCAACAACCTTCTTTCTAAAAGTCTAATATATGAAAAAGAAAGAAATGGTCTAATTGCTCTGAAACAGTGTTACTGTTTTGTAACCTCCTAAACCCGACCACCTACGTTAGTTGTTAGGTGTAAAATTGCGTAAGATGGGAAGATGAAGTCCTAAAGTTTCTCAGGCTTGGGGCTCCAGTGATCTTGTAAACCATATGTCATTCACCACATAACCACAGAAAAGGCAGCAGACTTTGACAACCATAAGTTCTAACTTATGTTATTTCTTACTACAATGGGCAGTAAACAATTCATATTAGTTTAAAAATTTGTAGCTGAGGGGATCAATGAAAAAATCACCTTTCCTTGCGCTTCTCCAAAAATCGAGCCAAGGATGCTTTCCGAGCCTGGGGAACAGCTGCATAAAAAAGCATATGCAAGTTTAAATCGAAACAATGGTCCAATCAAAAGATAAAAAGGAAGAAAGCCTAATGTTGTGATCACAACTCTACTTAATAGTCATACTACTGAGGGTCCGACAAACATAATGAAAATTTTGATGCATGCTGAAAATAGAAACCTCTGATAATGTTATTTTTGGAATAACTCAAAACTTGTTCATCATATTACAATGTTCAGAAATATTGAATGCCACCAAAAATCAGAGATTTTGTTGAGAAAACACTATTAGAAAGTTAAGAACCAACATTCAATTACAAAGTATCATACCAGAAGGAATCATAGAAGTTGCAGCAACAGATCCAACTGCATTTACTATTTTCGGAGGCTCCATTTTGCTAACAGGACTGGTTGGAAGTCCAGTCGTTCTTGGTGCCATTAGCTCATCAGTGTTTGTGGACCCACTTACTGACTGGACACCAGTATGTGAAGAAACAGATAAGGGGCTAGAAAGACCAGACGGTGGTGTATTTGTCGGCTGATTCATGGGAACACCATCTTCCACTGCCAACTTTGCACTAGGTGCTTGAGTTTTCGGTTGTGCAGCATTAGAGGAGATGGAAGAACCATTTCCAGCCAAAAGCATCATAGCCTGAACCTGGAAAGATGTCACAAAACAACTTTTGAGCTCACCAATGACCCAATTGAAGGTTGACAACAAGAAAAACCCATGTTTTTATGTGTGCGCACATGTGTCTATGGATGTGTGAGCAGGAGCAGGAGGAAGGGTACCTTCTCAGGGGAGATATCATCATAGACATTCACAGTGCCGGCATAAAAGATTGTCATTTGTGAAGGAGACCCAGAGTTCTTGGAATTGTTCCTACAAAGAATGATTTAACAAACACTCAACAATTTAATAAATTTTGTGAAATGGTCAATCAATAATTCAAGCATAAAATTAAAATTACCATGGTTCGGTGCTCCCTGAAACTGGAAGAACTGAGTAAGGAGCTGTAACAGGAATTCCCTGCAGTTGTTGCTTGATGGTAGTGGCAGCAAAATTCTGACCAGTAGTAGCAAAGGGATTCTTGAAGAAAGGGTTGCTCACAGGAATAGAAAATCCTTGATTGGTAACTGAAATCATCTTCACATCATGGGGACGATGAACAGAATGCACATCATGTTGCATAGGATAAGCTGTCAGGGAAAAATGAGTGCCATCTTGCCTATCGTGATTGAAGTAATTCTAGATGATAAAAACCAGAAACCAATGAGGGAATGGGCAATAATAATAATAATAATAATACCAGAAGACACTGAACCGATCTTATAGCTTGATGACACATCTATTATTGTTTGAAAAGCCATAGAAAATAGCTGATCAAAATTTTCAGGCATGGCGACTGAAGCCAAAATAATGAATAAAAATCGATCCAGAAGTCAAATATGAAAAACAGAAGTACCATCTATTTCCAACAGTCCCCGGTTGCCAACAAATGAATTAACACGTAGGCGGCAACACATACCTGAATTTCACAAGGAGCTTGTTTTTGACAATGGTCAAATGCATCTGCAGTTGAGATAGGCATGAATCCAGAAGACAAGAAGGACTCAGATACCATCTTTTTAGTCTTATCATCTTGAGCAGCTTTGAACGACATCAAATGAGGAAGTGCAGAGACCTTGTTCAAGAAGGGCCAATGTGCACCTCCTGCACCTCTGGCATACCCTAAAAAGTGAAACAGGGCGAAGAAACAAAACTTAGTTAAAAGCCAAAAATTACTATTAACTGTGTATGCCTTTTGTTTCCCCCACCTCCCAAATTTGTTCAAAATTCTAAGTTACAGGAAATTCTTAAGCCAACAGAAGATGGCATAATAACATTGAAGAAATAGATTGGGACACTCAAGGTAAAAACTTGAATAAATTTTTATGTCGCTCTTCCTAGTTGCTAGCTATGCAAACAGCCAAACAATTACTCAGATAGAACAATAGGATGTCATAAAATTAAGTCAATCTTCATATTTTAATCTACCAGCCATGCAAAGAAAAAATTGCTTAACTAGAACAGAATTAGAAAATAGCACATGATTCAGAGACCAAAAAAAAGCTCAAAGATTCCATACTTGAGACATGAAGGCCTCAAGAATTGCTGTGGCTAAAATGAAGTGAATGAGAAAATCACTCACCTGAGTCTTTGCATCCATCATTATTAATCTCCTCCTTCACCACTAACACCGACTCTTTTAAGTTCAAACCCAAGAAATCCCTCTCCATCTCAGCCCACAATCACTCAGAAAGAGAAATACAACAAACATACAACCAAATCCACCTGAAATCCAAAGCCAACAAACCCTTCAACCAGACCCTGAGCTAGCTGAGAGAAACTAATAAAAAGCTTCCAACTACAGCAAACAAAAATGAATAAATAAAGCACCGTACTGAGAGAGAGAGAGAGAGAGAGAGAGAGTTGTTTTCGACAGAGAAGGGAGAATTATAAGAGATCTTGACCGTTAAATTTTTTATAAAAAAAACTGATTAAGATGAAATAGGAAGCATATGTGTGTGTGAGTTACCGATATTATCCGGTGAAGGTGACCGGCTGGTCCGGTAATGACACCACGTGCGCGAAGCATTTTAAGTGACATGGTTGGTACCATATTGGTTCCCACCTGTAGCCTGTTGAGGTGTGAGGCTGTGAGTGAGTGGTACCGCAGCAAATGCGCACTCCATAAGTAGACACGTGATGGTTTAGATAAACTCGTGAACAAATAGATGGGGCATAATAGGCTTCTCCTCGATGAAGAGATGTTTCACACAAGCGACATTGAGAGATTGAGAGAATGAATTCGAACACAAGACCTCCTATAATTATTTACTTGAGTTATAAGTTTCTTGTCTCGATGTCTGACCAAATTTATCACCGGACTTGGAGACTCTCGAGTATTATTCAATTTGCAAATACAAGCAGAAGGGTTTATAAAGTGACAAGAACAAAGCGTGGGTTATTTAAGAAAAATATTTAGGTGTGACTGTAATTTTATAGTATTTGGATGGACAATATTAAGAGCATAAATCAACGGTCTAAATGATTTCGGATCTCTCCATCCATTTTCAATTTTGAATTCATGAATACTTCAACTCTAAAATGGTATCTATCAATCAAAGAGTCTGCTAGCAGGCATTGTGAGATGGTGAAATGAAAGCACGTGTTTAGTTGTTCAAATTTATATGAATGAATTAGGCAATTGGGTTGGGAACTTGGGAACTTGAAAACTTGAAAAGTAGTATTACAACTAATAGCGCACCTACCGCTATAGAGTATGGGCCATCTTTATTAATTCATTCCCCGATTTCACGTGTCACTCACTCACTCTGCTTTTGAACACAAGAGAACAGAATTTTCCAGTCTCTCTCAGCTCCTTTCCTTTGAGCTTTGAGCTTTGAGCTGTGAGCTGTGAGTGTCCCCCACTCGTTTAATTTCTGTGGTGCACAAGTAGCACGTGTTGTAATTATGAAAGGCTTGGATTGGATCTCCATTAGATGATTTAGGTTAAGAAATAACCATGCAATTATGACAATTTACCATATTCATTCAAATATATCGATCCGTTGTGCAGTAAGAAAGATACCTAGAATCGTAATTATCATCTTCTTCAAGTAGTGGTAGGGTCTTCCAGTTTCCAAACCATATGAATATGATCCCTTCCCTTTTAAGTCACACAGATCCTGGTAATATCGTACTGGTTGGTGTCATTTCCGCATATGCATATATGTACAGTATATATCTCCTTCCTGTTTTTCTTTGCTTCTTTGATGGGACCAGACCAGACCAGATCAGAGTTATTGTTGACCAATGAAATAATGCACCATGTGAGGGGTTACATCACATACATTATACATACATATACAGAATATTATTAGTAATTAGAAAATGATGGCCTTCAAATTCAATTCAACAGTGAGGTAATGAGGAAGAAAGAAACCCCAGCACAGCACAGCACAGAACAGTAATGGAATGGTGGTAGAAAGTTCATACTTCCTTCCTACCAGCACAGACAGTAAAATGACTGTATATATACATACTAATTAAGCATCATCATGGAATGGAACAGACAACAGAAAGCAAAGCAGAGAATTAAACGCCGTTATCATTCCAAAAATTGAATATCTACTCCAACAAGTTGCACCCTTCATATATACTGAGATGAGATTTTTCACTTTCTCTCTTATGATTATGATCTTTTTTCTTTTCTGGAGGGGGTAGGGTTTTTAACGTAAATTAATTCACAAACAAGGACCGAAATGTTATTATTAATTAATTTACATGTATATCATATATGTATGTGTATAATATGTATTTTGGAGCTCTATATTTTTATATGCAAATTTAGAGAGACTCCAATTATTATTTTCTTTGAATGAACAAAACCAAGTGCTAACTAAGGGTCACTTTAACTTACAGAAAAATAGACATAAGGAATTTTTAAAATGTTTTTTAAAAAAAAGTTGTGATAAATTTATTCATTTTTTAGTTTGTCCTCCTCATCTATATATATATATATATACTAGTCTCTCCGCATATACTTCCGCTCTTACGAAATGCTTTTTAAAAAAAAAAAATTAAAGAATTAAAAAAGATACTGGGTAGTTGTGTTCCATAATTTTTTTTCCTTATTTTCCTTTTAATTTTTCCGATCTTATTTTCCTTTTAATTTTAATTTTTTTTAATATGAAAAAATGTGAATTTATCATATTATCCTTAATTTAATTAATAATTTCAATTTTTAATGTTTGTATTAATTAATGACATTTTTTGGTATTTTGAATGTTTTACCATTCTCTTCATTTTGCTCTATATATATAGATACATAGTGCAAAGTTTGATTTCTATGGGCGTGGCACTCACTGACACAACAGAACAGAAGGTAAGGTAAAGGTACTAAGGTATATATATAAAAAAAATGGATTCATAGTTTAATTTCGAATATACACATTTGAAATAGAAAAAATATTGGGTTTTCATTATTTGAAACAAAACATATATATAATATGGGTGTCCATGATAACATGAAAAGACCTAATATTTTATTCTCTCATCATCACATTATGACATTATAAACATAGACCTTTTAGTTTTATATGAGAAATAGAATAATCAAAATATTCTTTTCCAATCGAAGCCCCGTAGCCACATGTCAAATTGTCAATGAACATTAAACGACGCATAAGCCGTCACTAAACTACGTACAGAATGATAAATGATGGTTTCTCTTTTTAGGGTTTAGGGTTGTTTTTCCGGTAGTTTGTGTTTGTGTGTCAGCTGTCGCCTGTGGCTGATGGGGAGCGGAGTTTCCAGGCGAGCGAGTCCCAATTGAGTGTGAAACAACAGTGGAAAGAAAGCAAGAAAGAAGGAGAAGAATAGCAAAGCAAAGCAAAGGAGAAAGAAAAAAACAAAGCATTTGGAAATGGTGATAATGATAATGATAATGAAGGGATAGATTAGCAGCAGCGGGCTGCGGGACCACATTTCATTTGACACCATGCATATCTCAACAACTAGTCTAGGTGCATTTATTTACCCCTTCTCTTTTTTTTCACTTGTAATTCTCACTCAATAAGTTGGTGAGCAGGAGAGTGGGATGCTTCGTGTTTTTAACTGATTTTGTATTATATATAGCTGAGTGAGTCCTGGGTGACCAAGAAAGTTACTGAGTGAGAGAGTCCTAGTTGTCTTGTCTTGTGCCGGAGGAAGCACACCATGGCACGATAATAATTGAATTGAAAGGGGGATTTTGATTTTGGATACTTGAATCAGAAAGAAAGTTCATATTTTTGAAGAAGTTGCATGCATAATGCATTGCTGTTGTTGATGGACAATGACAATGGACCCATGTCTCCCTCCCATCACATTCACATTCACAATCACATGTGCGAAGCTTTCGTTCCTCGTTTTAGATATGTTTTTCCGAGTTTTTGAGATCCAAACAAGATTTTCCATGTGATGTGCTTTCTTGTTCATCGGCTCATCAGTCATGCTCATGACCCAAGGACATGCGTCATTGCAATTCTGTGACACAGGTAATGAATGGATAGCAAAATTCTGTGAACTTTTTGTTTCATGTCATTTTTTAAAATTTATTATTCACAGAAAATAATAGAAGAAACATCTACCTGTTTTTTCTTTTCTTTTATTGCTTTGCTTTGGGTAAAGAGGGTGGGTGGTGGAAAGGGTGTTCTGGAAATTCGAAGAGAAACATGTTTATTTACTGAGATAATAATTGAGAACACCACCTCATAAGCTATGCGTTTTAACTTTTAAGGGGCTTGTTTACCCATAAAATGGACTAATGGTCTCTGTAATTTATTTTCCTTCTTTCTTTCCTAGTCAGAGACAGAGGAATAAAACTTAAGTAATTTAAAAAGAAGAACATCAACTGCTGCACTTCATTCGACATGTTTTATGGGGTCTGTCTGACTTGACTTCCGAATATTTTTATGGTTTTCTCCCAATATAAAACATGTAAAAAAGGAATCAAAGAAAAGTTGTAGGAGTTCCACTGTCAAAGTTTCAGTGAAAATGTGTACGTGCGGAAGAAAAATCTTAAAAAGAAGAATGAAATTCTTTTTGAAGCTGTTGCAGGATGGCAGTGGAGAGACAGAACACTAGTATTTAAGATTCATTCAGGTCATAAGGGCTGTTGCATTGCGTGTTTCGTTTTCTTGAAACAAACATGAATGATAAAAATAAAAATTAACACGAAATAATGACTTCATCAAGATTAAAAAGATCAAATTAATCGTACAGACATTTTGGCACTTGGTCACGCACAAATCAAGATCACAGAAAATACATGCTTCATCAAATGTGTGGTCAGGTCTGGTGGTATAAGGTGAAAAATTGATCTCCAAATACAATCTGGTTGAAAATTACAGTGAGTGGGAAAAGCATATGATATGAAGATGCTGAGAGGTTCATACCAAGAATGGAGACTATAGAATCATGTCTCAAGGCTGCAGCACAAGGGGATATATGCAGTTACAAAGCTTATACAGGAGCAACAGCTGAACCACTTGTAAGCGGTTCACTAATCTCAAGGAGTTCATTACACAGCCCCGTGAAAACGACAGAATCGGTTTCAATAGGTTTAAACTTGACAAGGGCTGAGGGGACCAAATCCTCATCAGCTAGTGTTGCAGTTTTCTCCCCTGCTCTAGGAAAATGGGGGATCACCCGCCGTTTGATAGCTACAGGATTTAACAGCTCAAATTCCAAACTAGGCTCTTTCAATGCCGAGCTCACATACTGGTTCATCAAGACCAAGCAAAGATTAAGAAGAAAAACTTTCCAACTTATAATCTGAAGTAAACGCAAAAGTCAATATTAACTTTGAAGCCAATTGATTATAATATATCCTGTTTCTTTGTGTCTTCATTGTTTTCCACCTATTTGGGGCTGAATACACAATAGTTTTCTAACCAAACTTGTCTTAAACGTCGAAGACTACATCCATTCATACATCAAAGACTAATCATAATCTGCAGGATAATACATAATATTAAAAATCTGGAGAAAATGCAGATTTCTATAGTTGTTGACAAATTATACAATTTTTGTTTCTTTAAAAAAAGAAAGAATGGTTTTATAGCAGGCAGTTTAAATAAACCAAGGGAGAAGCTATGGGGAAATAGGAATTAGTAATTCTTATGAAACGAACCACAACTGTATTTCAAATATGTCATTTGTTCAGAAAAGAACCAGAAACAACATATCTATATATTTACACGTACGGTACTTACAGCATATTCATTTTCACCCTGTTATATATCTAAACTACACTCATAGAATCAAAGACAACTAATTAAAACATTAGGAGGATGGTGAAAGACTAACCTCGTATAGAGAGCCAGTTGACTCCCAAGGAGAAAAAACACCCTGGAGCACCACTCCATCGGGAAACTGGATTCGGATAACAGTTTTTCTGTACCTGTTTTTAGCAGCTTTTGCCTGCTTTTCCTTGTATGACCTTGGGATCAACATCTGCGAATCTTCAATCTTCTTCTTTCTCGTTTCAGCTTCTCTTTTTAGTTCCATAGCTGACAGGTTATAGAAAGATTCTGGTAGCTCAATTCTTGCAGCTACACTTTCAGAGACAGAAAAGAAGACCTTGGTCTGAACAAACCAAAAATTTAAGAGAATGGATGAGACATAAATACTATAACAGGAAGCACTAAACAATGGTCATACAAAATAAAGGAAGCTTTTAAGGTTATTACACAGAACACACTTAGAATGGAGTTCAGTGTAACCAGTTTAATCATTTGAAAGGTTGCCACAAATTCGGAAACACAAAAACTAAATAAGGACATTGGACGAGAAAAGGTTGTCTGTGCAAAGTAGATGAGCTAATTGTGACCATCTGTCTTTCTAGCACGGTAATATCATCATCTAACCTGAGTTTTTGGCTGCAGTGCTTTTCCCATCATTTAACTGGATTTTTCTAACGATATTTCTGATCTAAAATTTAACATACAATAATATCCAATTCTTCCGGAGTGTGCTTTGATTTTTTTTGAAAATGAAAATGCAATCCTCATACCTGGCGAATGGGACGAACTATAAAATATTTCATAAATTTTAGCTTGTGGCCAATAGTACCAACGCTCAACTAAGTGTTTCTTACATGTCATACATAAATTTATAACTTTCAGGGAAGATTTGTCGAGGCATATAAAGTAGATGATCATTAATTCCTGCCATATAGGACAAAATAAAGTTGAACAAGTGCACACCATCAACGGTTAACATACCTGGCGGTCGACCATCTTTGGTTCAATCTGTTCTTCCACCTTAGATGTATCAATTGATGGAGAATTTTCGATCTTTTGAAGTTCTTGTACCTTTGGTGGTTCCAGTAACGCTATTCCATTTTTTATCAAACTAATTTGTTCCTCCGAAGGGACCTCCATCATTGCCCACATCTCCCCTTCCTCCTCTTTCAATTCAAACCCCACAAACTCCAGCAACTCAATGCCTCCCACAACCTCACCAATGGCCTCCCTTATCTTTGGATTACTCATCCGAATCTTTCTGAACTTCACGTTCTCCGGTTCCTTAACTATATTCCTCATCAGCCTAAGAACAACCTCCACCGATCCTGTAGCCGGATTTCCTGAGGCAAAGGTGCCAATGCGAGCTTCCAATTCACTCCGAGACGACTCAACCCTGATATCCTCCGACCCTGAAATACCAAGACCCTCTGCACTTTTATTGTCCACCGAAGTATTAACACAGGTATCGACATGTACGGAGACTTCGTCTTCTGACCTAAAAGATTGGCCGCAGATTGGACATTCGTAGACATTTAGCGTATACCCATTTTGAGATCTCTTCCCCGGAGTGATCAGAGAGTCAAATGGATCAAACCCATTTTCCGGTTTGCGATTAGGCTTGGAATTATTCGAAAACTCCGGCTTGTTCTGATCAAGATTCTGTGTTTTCTGAGGCGAAGGCTTGGGATTTGGCGAGGCAGTCGATGAACTAGAATTTGAATTTGAATTTGAAACGGGGTTGGGCTTGGGCTTGGATTGGGGAGCCTGCGATTGGCGGAGGAGGGCCGAATTAGCGGGACCTGATGAAGACGACCCCAAGACTCTACCTTGGCCCTTGAATTTACCAGAGGATGAAGACGAGAAGGGATTTTTGATGAATTCCTTGAACTTGTCGCCCATCTTGATGTTAATTCGGCAAGGTGTTCAAACAGACAGAAGGAGAGATGCTAAAAGCAGAGGTTTAATATATGAAGCAGAACCGGAAAATGAAATTAGGGTTATAAGGGGGTTTCTTGATCAAGAGAATAGGGGTTTGATGAAGGAAGGAAAGTCGTGGTCAATTGGATTGGATTAGGAATTAACAATCAAGAATTATAAGAGCGGGAGTTGCTTGGATAGTTCCTTTCTTTGTTGACTTCGCTCGGGCGCGGTTCATTGTCTAATTTTCCCCGCCAAACGGCATTTCGTCCTAAACGGCCGGGTTTCCGTCCCTGTGGACGTATTATTATTTTTACCTCTTCTTTGTGTGAAATCCTTGTCAATGTATTTATTTAATTAATATTTTTATTTAGCCTTGTTCGAGTTTTCTCTTTATTCTTTTTTTGGCCCTTTGGACCCTCAGTTGTTAGTTTAAAATTTTCAGATTTTCTTAACTCATGTTGCAATATTTCATTGGAGCATATTGGAGCTTTGTGGTATTAGCTAATGCAGATGAGGTCTAGGTCGATGAGAATTCACAGGACATTTTCGACCTCATTATCATTTGTCAAGGTGAGCAAAATTAGCAAAGCATCCATTCTGAACTTTAGGTAGCCACCACAGCCAACGGTGATCTGCAATCCGCACTGCAAATACATGATGTCTAGCAATATCTGTTCCTCCGATACCTGACTTCCAGTGAAAATATATACTCCCATTACAATTATTAACCATGTTACACACCAACAATAAGGATTGAATCAGAATTTTACAATCCTCGATACATGACTTCCTGTGATGTCTACGTAGCCATCCTCCTCCAATCGAGGACAAACCTGGATATCTAAGAGCATAACCTGTTCCAAATATTAATCCAGGCCAAGCCAGGATAGCTAAGAGCATAACCTATGACAAACAAACAAGCTCTAACCGGACACAAATGAGTAACAAAGCAACTGTATACCAATGTTATTTTGAAAAGAATGGCTTTCCACTTTCCGGACAAGCCGCAGCGAAACTGACCTTCTCCAACTCCGTACAAATGGCGAGGATTACCTTCAGGTTTACAAGATCCCTACAATGTACAATGACCTGTAGCACGACCAACCACTGCCGCAACCACTGCCTTAGTCTTTAGACTGCAAAGACCCTTTTTTCCCCTAAGCAACCGGCCAGATTAGTATGATTGGCCTCTCTGCTTAGCAGGAGGCCGAGCTTTGGAATTAGAGGCCTCTTTCTAGATCTATATTGCTCTAGACATTTTCCTCCCATCAGCACGAAGAAAACTTCCCTATCCCGGATGCATGAACCGGTTGCACGCACCTAAGTTTCTCCCCATCAGTACATACAGCTTAAAGATTGAAATAAAACCAACATAATTCTCAAGTTGAGAGGCTAAGATGTAAGCCAAGACCCATGCATAGAAAGTTATTATGCAGACATAAAAAAGAAAAGCCTGCTGTTAAAGTTGTAACTTATAGCAGTCTCAAATTGATTGTGCTTGTTTACCCTTAATCTATGGCACCTTAACTTCTAATCATCTACACCAACATTTATAACAGAAAAGGGATCAGTCCCAGACTATCAATTGTATCAAGCATAATCCCAAATTAAATATCACAAACTCAGATGCATATTAATCCGAACCAATGTACAGGAAAACTAGTTGGATATATAAGCAGCACATACCCTAAAACTCAAAGATCGATAACACATAATTATAGGGCAAATTTCCACAAATTCACACACACACACAAATCCCTAATTTCCAAATTCACGGACACATAGCAACAGAAATTTCAAAATCCGATTAAAAAGGAACTGTAGTTAACCCAATAATAATGTCTCCCCGATAAACAGAAAATAAACCTCAGAGCTCCACATCTAAGATCTAACAACAACTAAAACTTATCGAGTGGACTCAGTCGCGATTCTTCAGGCGTTCGACGCGCTGGTTCAAATGCTCGATGCGGATGACGAGGTGGGTGACGGTGTAGAGAAGCCAATAGAAGATCAAGGCGGCGGCGATCAAGAGCGCATTGCGCTGGCTCTTCATGATCGACTTCTGGTGGCGGAGGTGCTCGGAGGGAGTGCACGAGTCGCCCTCGCAACTGGGCCGAGTCTCGTACTTCCAGTAGATGTCCATCAGCAAGAAGAGGCAAAACGGCACCACCGACAGAAACGGTTTCAGGAGATTGCGGGTGACGGCGACGAGGCCCTTGCGGAGGCCGTCGAGGCCCGGGAGCGTCAGGAGCAGGACCATGATGGCCTCTGCAGCCGCGGCGTATCCTAGCACAACCCACTCCAAAGCCATCGGATCTCAGTTGCTTTCGGTTTCTGGGTTTGGGATTGAATGAAGAAATTCTTTGCTTCGCGATTAAGGACTTTCTCGCTTTTTTCTCTCTCAGCGCTATTTATGGAGGACAGGGAAAAAGTTATATTTCTCGATAAAGTCGGTTGATTGATGTTTAGGAGGTGCGGTGGAAGGCCGACATGTGGCAGACTTGTTACTTGGACTGGTGGACATTCGTGATACAGGTGGAGTCCTTTTCCCAGGCCCCAATTCTTCTACGGAACTTTTTTTAGTCGTCTGGCCCAACCCAAGTTTTGTGTTATGGATATGAATAACCCAATAACCCTAAATAAGACAATAAGCCAATTACCCAATTACCCAACCCAAGTTTAGTCGTTTGGCCCAACCAGGTTCAAGTTTATAAGTAGTAGTTTTATTTTTCTCTTTTTCTGTTTACTTTCGTAATGTTTTTTATAGGCTAAATTAGATTAGTGTTTACCCGTTTTGATTTGTTTCCTGAGATGATAGGATAAAGTTCCCCATTAATTCAAAGACCATTGTCTGGTCAATAAATTAACTTTCTTTATGTATTGAGCGTGCCACTGTTAGCAATTTTTTAATTCTAACAGACTCAAGAGTAAAAATAACTTGCGCCCCAAGTTATTGATTTTGAACAAACGATTGTGAATTTGGGTGAGGAATATCTCCCAAGTAAGTTCTTTTCTATGCCTTAGACTGGTAAGGACTTTTACAATTTTTTCTCAATATAAAAACCGGTAGTTCTTGCCAGAATGAATGATGACAGATTGAACTAATTTCAGGCAGAACTCCCTTTTACAAGGCTCAAAGGGGAAGACTGACTATACAAAGACAAAAAGAGGGCTGTGCTTCCATTTCTGCCTGGTTAGTTGCTTCTGTTCTGGGCTGGACTGGATGTGTCGGCGTCGGACTGGACTTTAAACAGCTTCAGTAGTTAGGCTTCGACTGCAAATCGATACCAAAGCTTGAGTTTGGCAGAGCTTTAATCTATTTCAAACCCTGGATGGCTTTTGGATGGGCAGAACTGGGATTTCTCCAGTCTGAAAAGGGCAGAAGTGGCTGGACTTGGGTTGGAAGTGTGCTGTAGTACCTGTGCCGCTTAGTCAGGGCTCTTCATAAATTTTTTGAGGTTTTCATATTTGAGAAAACTCAAACTCTGCTTTTCTTGGCTTTTTGCTGAACCAAATTTGTAACGAGAGAAATCTCGTTATTGTTGACTTGTGAACTGGAAGCAGTGTTCTGACTGTCTTTGCTGGGAGAAAGTAAGATGATTCTGCAAGCTTGTTGAGAAGCTTTTGAAATTGAAGTGCTTCAGACTCTGAGTTTGCTGGACTTAGTCTCGAGTTTTTGTGATCAAGTGATCATTTGAGTGTTTGTTTTTGACTGAGTTTTTGGTTGTGTTGATTGATTGTCCTTTTGGTTGTTCACCCTCTCTTGTATATATAAGAAATGTTTTTTTTGAGAGTGGGAGTTTATGTTCTTTAAATATAAGGCGGCAAATAATCTCAGAAGATCTTTTAATTTTTAATTGAAAAAGAAAGGGGGTTCTATCTTCTGTCAAGCAAACACTCAACGATCATTTCCTGAAATGACTACTTCTCTGTTTTTTGATGGGGTGCCATGCCCTTTCTTCTATTTCCAACTGCTTTTGCAAGAGACTGAAGCTTGTGATGGCAAGTTTCTCAGTTTTGAACAGCTCCCTGTTTCCCGCTTATCTCCTTTTTACAGAGGCAGAGTCTGCTTATCCTTTTAAAAATGGTGTTTTCTCTGGAACAGGAAATATCTTTTGAATAATTTAAAACGGGGTTTGATCTCCTGGCAACTGAGTTTTTCTCAGAGATGTTCTTCTTTCATACCTGCCCCTGTTCAATCTTTAATTTCAACCGGCTTTGTTGACTTCTCCAAGTCAGGAATCACGTGGGACTGTTTTATTTAAAAGACCAGTTGGGTTTGTTTCGAGCCCAATTTTGAGTTTTTCCGAGGCCCAAGTCTCTCTCCTGATTTCCATTGTTCCCAGGCCTCCAACGTTTTGGGCCGAGTTTATTTGTTTTGGCCTGTCCATTTGTTAACGGGCTGGGCGTGCTGATGGGCTGAGAGTGTCAGAAACCTGGTGGCCATAAAAATGATTTGGGCTTTCTGCTTTCGGCTTGGGCGCGCCAAATTTAAGCCCAAACAATGCCCCCATTAAGTCTGAACCGTTTTCTAAACGGTTTCCAGATTTAATGTTTTTCGGCTATTTAATTTGTGCGCGCCAGTTTAAGACATCCCCTGTCTGCCACGTCCGCCTACCACGAACTAGACTTCGTGGGAAATTGGTCAGTTACTAGCTTGTCTCGTCAGGTGGCGTCTTGTCTTCTCCTTCCCATGATTACGAGTCCTTTTAAAAGGAATTCAAAACTTCGGTTCCTGTTCATCTCAAAACCTAGCTTCGAGTCTTAATTTCCTCAAAACTCGATTATTCTCAAATTCCGCCAGAATCTTTCCCATCTTTTTGAATACTCCTTACTCCTCTCTTTTGCTTTTATTCCGCAAACCCAGAAAATGTCTTCTCCTAAAACTCGTGCTCAAAGCGCCTCCTCCTCAATTCCTCCAGATTACATTACTGGGTCAGGAATTGATGCCCATGCCATGGAGGTTCAAAGCAGGACCCACCCTTTGATTGGCAAAATGCTGGATGAGAACGTTCTCCATTTTTTTGGGGATACTCTGATCCTGGGGCCTCGCTGGTTTGGTTCTGTTCCGACTGAGGTGGCGTAGCTGATGAAAAGGGATGCCGTTGCTCCCATGTGTTTTGAAAACAATTCTGCCCTGTCTTCTCATTCTTGGGTTAGCAAGAATCTGAGCCGCTCATTCCCATCCAGTGAGGTGAGGAATAGCTCTGTGAAATGGGCGGACTGGGTTGACAAGATTATTCCTAGGTATGGAGCTTATTGGAAGAGAGCAGGGATTTATGACGCAATCCTGCTGTCCAAACAGTCCATCACTCGGGATGAAAATCTACTTGCTGCTGCTCTATGCTTCTGGAATTCTGCCAGCAATACTTTTGACTTCCGTGTGGGTCCAATGACGCCAACCCTGCTGGACATGGCTCAGATTTTTGGGTTCAGACCCCATGGAAGACCTGTTGATGCCGTTGGTGATTACCATCGAAGAAAGAATCAAGAGAAGCTGGCCAAGCCTTTCACCATTTCTCCTGCTGTCATCAATCAGAACGGCTCTTTCTCCAATTATTTGAGAAAGTTTAGCACGGAAAAGGACAAGGATCAACAACACATGTTGTTCCTTATGTATTGGCTAAACAGATTCGTGTTCCCGAATCGTTCCTTCGCAGTTCTGCTGGAGTATAGGCACTTGGCAGAGGCTCTTCACAATCATACTGATGTTGGGCTCGGACCTACAGTTCTGGCCCATCTCTTCAAGAACCTGCTCACCGCCACCCTGGAGAATCCCCTGAACTTAACTGCTCCTGGCTCGTTCTGGATGATTCAGATCTGGCTGCAGGTATATTTTCCAGAACTCCGGTTCCCTGACATAGTTCTGCCTGAAGACCAAGTCCTGGCTCTTCCCTTGATGACAGCAGAAGTGCCCAAGCGCTCCATTGAAGAGTATCTGATGTGGTTCAGGCACTGTACCAAAAGGTCTGAAGCTCAGTGGCAGTTAGTGACTATGCATGTATAGAGAGAGAGAGAGAGAGAGAGAGAGAGAGAGAGAGAGAGAGCATACAATACAGTTTTAGAGTGAACATCATTGAAAGAGAGAGAGCAGTTGTTTAGTACCCTTTTGTCGCATCCATGACACATCACTTTGACCAAGCCCAACAATTAACAATTAAAAAAGAAAAGAAAAATAAAGAAAAGAAACTTGTGGAACGGACAGGGGGTGAAAATGTTGTATATTTTTGCGTAGAAGATGCTCTGCTTAATTTGTAGGCAATATAAAGGTCCACTTGATTGATTAATCTAGTCTGCAGTCTGCAGACATGATTCTAATCCGCCCCCTTCGTTACTCATGCATCTTGTCATCTTTCTCCCCATACATTCAGGGTCGCCATTTATTCATTTGTTAGTTGAAATAAATTATATTTAAAACTCGAATTTTGTGCGCACTCATAATTTCTTTAAAGAAACTAGTACGATATTATATTAAGCAGATCCCTGATAAAATCAGACGGCAATGGCTTCGAAATACATTCTCTGCATAAAATTATCCAAACTAGGTTGGGGCAAAAATGAAAACTCCTAGGCTAGGCTAAAAGCAAAAGGGATAATGGATGAGAGAGAAGGTTGATGAATCCTTCCTAGTGTTTGTGTTTGTTCTTAACTATTGAATTAAACCCATGCCAGTTGTGCCTTTAAAAGCATATTATATATCAGTGAATCATTGTTAGGATCATCATTAAATTAGCATCTTCGACATCCAATACTAAGCTTCTTTTGACCAATTCTATGTTCTTGAATGTTAGGCAGCAAAGCAATGCATATTCAAATACGCACAAAGTTTCTTTGGTTAGATGAAAAGCTACACGATATTCTACTGCTTAATCCCTCATCCATATATATTGCTAACTTCATCTAACAAAACCATACACGATATTGCAATGAGATTAGATGAACATGTCACAATTTAATTTTTGATTAAAATCAAAAGTTTCCCACTCTATATATAAAGTTATCAAAAGTCTCATTACACCCAACAAAGACAATAAAGAAAGAAAAGCACCACAAAGTCTACTTTTTCCACACAAATCTATGATGTTTCTACACATTATTTGTAAACACAATCTAATTAAAATTGTTAAGACTAATTAAGTGGGACTGTGTGGGTGCAAGGAGTAAGGAATCTTTGTGCTTTTTCTTCTTATTCATCAAAGTTTGATTTCGCTTGTTTCAAGGTACCTTTATGGCTTTATCCATATACATCTTTCTATCTACCCTCGCAATGCTTCTTCTTTAGAAAAAGGAAATATGCCAGAAACTTCAAATAGCCACCGAGGGGAGGGAGGGAGGACAAAAGCTGGGACCAACAACTTAGAATTGAAGCAAAATGAAATTACCAGCTGCTGTAATTCAAATCCATCCACAATCTGTCATTTATTTACCACCTGCAAAACAATTAATACATAAAAGAAGCGTAAGAGTTATATGTATATATGCGTGATTGGGTTGGGAATAACAAAATAATGTTGTTGAGGGTAGAGTGGGATTAGAGAGCGGTGAAAGATAATATATACTGTACATTTGTCCTCCTCCCACAAATACTTTCTGAAGTAAGAAAGAAATACGACGAGCAGTGCAACCCCTGCTATGACTCCAATCAATATTGCAAGTGTCTTCTCGAGCTCATCATCATTATCATCATTGTCATCATCGTCGTGATCATCTAAAGCAGAAAAACATTAAAAACTAAGAGAAAAAGATATCATCACTTTAACTTTATGCACAGCAAAAAACAGAATAAAGGAGCAAGCAGTCATAAAAACTGAATTATGAATGAATGAGTATGGTGATTTGATCCAACCTTAATTTAAAATGATGATATTACTGAGTGTAATCTGTTTCTTTCAACCCTAAACAGATTATGCAGTGTTTGATTGATACTTTATTCTTGAATTTCAATCAATGTAGTAATAATTTTAGGCTCTGTTTATTGTTTTCTCATCGGATTCAAGCATTGAGAACAAAACTTTAGGATACCACTAGCGCCATGGTATTGGATTCCTTTTATCAGTTCCTGATGAGGCAGGAATTCAAAGTGGGGGGTCTCTTTGTCCCAATTGAGATGCACAAATTATTACAACTATGAGCTTTTGAAATAGCTTTTTTGTTACACAAGAAAAAAGTCCAATTACTTGAGTAATGCAATTTGCTTTTGCTTCTCTTTGCATGGCTCAACTGTCAATTAAAGAAAAAGAAAACATGTTTATATTCATACACAATATGAATGAACTTGTTAAGGCAAGGCAACGAGAGCTAGCCAAAATGCAAAATCCAGTATCCATCAAAAGCAGAGGAATAAAATAAGTTAACCACTAATTAAGTACTTCTAATCACCACCGAACACTCTACACACAGGCATAAATAAAGTACATCAAACCAAACCCTGCTCACTGATTAAACAGGGGACAAGGATTTTTATAATTGCAGCACTCTTCTCTTCTGGTAGTAGTAAGTAGTAACACACACGCACACTTAAACATGCACAAAAAGGGCCAAGAAAGAAAGATGAATTTACCAAAATAGCCAAGCCACAGACGTGCTACTACTTTCATGGGAATCTTGGTAAATTCGAATTCT
The DNA here is from genome assembly GCA_020521455.1 of Prunus kanzakura. Taxonomy (NCBI): domain Eukaryota; kingdom Viridiplantae; phylum Streptophyta; class Magnoliopsida; order Rosales; family Rosaceae; genus Prunus; species Prunus kanzakura. Next base: position 3,971,660 of record BPUM01000005.1, on the reverse strand, counting down.
TCAAAACATTAAAAGGTAATTTCCAATTTAACAAGAGAGAAAATAACCAAACCCCAGAAAGTGGAAACCACCATCCGGGGTGGCGAAACTGGCTTACCATGACCGCCGTTGGATTGGTAGCCACCTTGCGAATAGCGCGCGTAGCACTTAGCCAAGAACATGTCCCCCCACGCGCTGGGCCCACAGCCTGATTTGAGCTGCGCGATGGCCTCCGACAGACAATCCTGGCACTCGCTCGGACTCAAGTCCCCGACACACTGCGCCACACCCTGGACATTCCCGGAGCCACTCACCCTGTACGGCCTGTAGGTCCCGTCTCCGGTCCCAAGATACCCCAGCACGGCATCGCGCCTGGTCAACACGTCCGAGTCAAACCCAATCGTCTGCCCACATTTCTTGATCACCACGGTCTTGTCCTCCACCCCCAAGAACGTCGTATTGTCGTACTTGATAAAGCAGCCCTCGAGCTGCAACGCGCCGCCGCACGAGTTGAGGCATAGGTTACCGAGTTGACTCACCGAGCGGGCGACGCACTGGGCGCAGTCATTGTCGCTGAGGTCGCCGCGGCATTGGAAGAGGCCGGAGACGGTGTCCTGGGAGGAGGAGCCGGGGATGGTGAAGTTGTTGTAGGTGGTGAACATGGCCGAGTTGACCAGGGAGGTGAGGAGCGAGTTGACTTTGGATTCGTAAGGCGAACCCGGGAGGTATTTTTGCTGGGAACAGCCGCCGAAGACAAAGGAGTTAATTGCAGAGGCGGATGGGGTTGCGAGGAAAGAAACAGTAGCGAGAAGGAAAACCCAAAGAAACACAAGTGTTTGATGAGAAGTTAAAGACATGTTGAATTGGGTTGGAGGCAGGCGGCTCCTCTAGCTAGAGAGAATTTAGAAAGAGAGTTTTTGAATATGAAGTGTATGAAAGATATTGAAGAGGTTGTTGATGGGGTGCTGTCAAATAACAAATATGAATAGTTAGAAAGGCATAGGCTGCAACACTCTTTTTCTGTGGGTGTGTGGGTGTGTGTATGAGAAAGAGAGAGAGAGAGAGAAAGATGTTGCTTTGAGGGAAATTTACGTAAGGGGATGAGAAACTTGATGCTTGGGGTGGGTGCGTATGGTATGGTATGTTATGTGAATTATGAATTGGTTATGATTGGATTGTTATGAAAGCCAGGGTGTGAGTGTAACTGAGTCATCAGTGGTTAATTGGGGAAGTTAAAATGCATTATTACGAGTATGAAAGTTTAGCGAAGAGTGAGTTTAAAAGTCAACTATTGTTGAGCGGACTGGTTTTGGTTGACAATTTGACCACACCACCCTAAAAAATTTAAAACTATTCTCTGTAAGACTTTACCTACTTCTACTAATGATTCTGAGTAAGGTACTTTGGGAATTAAATTTATACATAAAAAAATTATTTATGAAATTATGAATGTGTTAATTAGCAAATGAAGCTCCCATGAACACAAGTGTAACGTAAGTTATAACTTAAAGCTTTGAAAATGATTTGTAAAGAGTATCAGTTGAATTAATTAATAATTAACTTTCAACTGCTCCTTTAATTAAGGTAGGGCTGTATTATTAATTGACTTTCAAATCAACGCCTGCGAAGTTTAGGTGATGGCTAAGGAAAAAAGGAAAAGAAAATGATGTTCATTTTGTGACTTGAGATGCCCTTTTCTTTCTAGTAATCATTCAACGTTTACCGTAACATAAATTTATTAAAATGGAGAAAAGGTTCATGAAGAAAACAACATGAATGTATTATGTATTGAGCGAGAGCGCATATAAATTATAATGAATAAGTTTGCGATAATAACAGGTGATTAATCCGTCACAAGAATTAGATTAGCTATCGTCATCGAGGGAACCATTTGAGTGCAAAAAGAAGGGATGAGGGGAAAAAGATATGATCTATATCTATATGAATATCTAAACTAAATAAAATATATAATATTAGTGCCACGACTCTACCTTTTCAATTCAAATTGAAATTTCTTTTTGTTATATATGTATTGATACCTCAACGTCTCTCTCTCTCTCAGTCCACAAATGAATACGATATTACTCCAATCAGGATCGCAGAAATGTCATCTGTTATTTTTATTTTTATGATTTTGGTTTTTTTATATATAATAAATTAAAACACAAGACATGCACATTTTAAATTGAAATTCAACTATCTGCTTCATGATGAGTCGGACGACTCAACCCAAAACCTTTACAAAGTTAAAAGTTAATTCCCTCCCATAATAATAATAATAATAATTATAAATTTATATATGTTACATGAAATCACACGTTCAAATCACTGGCGATTTCATGCACAGATGCACTGTATCTATCTGTGGAGTTTAGTTTTTATTTTTTACAACCCTGCTTCCCACCAGTCCATGCCAAAGCGATGGAAATGGACTGATTTCTATCTACATGTGTTTTGTTAAAGAACAAATATATATTCCCTTTCTCCCGCAATTGACTGACTAAATATTAGAGACTTGACATGGAAGTTAGGTTGGGTGGACTGAGATGAGCAACAAGGGTTGTTCCATCATCAAGTCAAGTGGAAATTTCAGAAAAGGAAGGATGAGATGGAAGCAACTGCAAGAGGGAAGGAAGGTCACCTTCAAATTCAATAATAATAAAAATGAGTAACTAACAGTACAATAATGAAGTTTCTTCGTCATAGGGGGTTTTGTCTTTCCATCGCTTTTGAATTTTCATGTGCCCACAATAAGACAATCGGCTTTTTTCCCTCAACCATCCGACCATGCCATTGTCACTTTGCCCCTGCAGATAAGATTTCCCACCACCACTGCTTATTATGCTTGATTGGTACCTTCACCATTCTTTCTGTCTCGATTCACTCTCAGAGCTGGCCCTGCCCATGCCCAACCGATCATGTGCTAGGGTTATGGTTTTATATTAAGGATAAAAGTAGCTACCCCGTGCTCTCAATTTAATATACAAATACTCTCTCTCTCTCTCTCTCTATCATGCACTATGTGGTGCCAACAAGGTCTAACTCAGTGGAAAATGACATTAATTTGTAGATTAGAGATCTTAAGTTCGAACTCATATGTCACCTGAGCAGTGTGCGTGAGAAATTTCCCCTCCCCTTCCTAACTTTGGCAAAATAATTATAAAAAAAAAATCATGTACTTTGTGGTTCTCTCTCTTATATGTTGGGCAACAAGCAAATCTATATGACCAAATCCTACATTCTATAATTTTTCTTCATTAGGAGATAACAGGAAGGAACCCAAATTTTCTTCAAGGGCCAGTCAAGTTGGGCCAAGATCAGATGGACCTACATATCAAAACCCAACTTCCTGGAATTGGGATGGGTTTGGGCTTTCTGTAAAAATATGTAAGTTGCAATTGTAATGTTTGTCAGGGAATGCTCCAGAACGCTTTCGTGCTTTGTTGGGCATGAATGTGATTGATTTCCTCTTTCAATACACAACGCTTTTACGAACATATCAAATTATTCATATTCACTACATCAAATACAATATTGTCATATCCCACATCGGAACCTTGAACAACACTCAAAGAAACTGAAGCCAAATAGAGGGCTTCTTGTGACTAAAAAAAATCAAACTAATACACACATAACCTAACAAGCACTTGTTCCACAATCTCTAAAGATATGAACAGCACACAGAATAATAATATACAGTCTGGTTGGTATATTCAGATCATCCACTCAGCAGGGGGCAGGGCCGAATGGACTACGCCATCCTACAATTTGCCCCTTTTTTTCTTTCAGACAACACTGCATTAAGAAACAAAATTCCCAACATAATTCATCTTCCTTTGTTCATCATCTACATGTAATGTAGGTAGGAAATAGAGTTCAAATAAATCCATTCATCATTATTAACCAACTTTTCCAATAAGCTAGGAACAAATAAATCCAGTATGATTATAAAAAAAAATTATTAGATTACTCGTTCTTTTTAGATGCTGATTTTTCGATTCTCTCCTTCTCCATGCGTTCGAATAGGCTTCCATCATAAACAGCTCTAACTGTATCTTTGTGCAATAAACCACGCTTGTCCTTGCAAAGAACATAGAGGATCTTCCATTCTGTCCAGCTAGCAACCCTACAATAAATATTGGTTTCATCATTTCTGTTTCACTTCTCTTTAATTAGGGGACATATAATTAAGGGTTTTCAAAACCTACCATCCTGCAACATCCTTTGGCTCCCTATTCGCCTTGAGCATGCCCATCAGTTCATCTGATGTCAAAGCATCAAAATGCGTATGAGCATGCTTGCAGAAGATCTCTTCAAACTTTGAAGGAACAAACCTGAACAATTATTATTGTAATTAAATAGAAAATCCCAAAGAAAAGAAGCTGAAAATAGCAATGCTTAAACAATAAAAGTTGGTTTTAGTTTTCACACAAGGGGTTTTTGATTCTGCCTTCTGGAAAAGGAGAAAAACATAAAAAAACAGAAGCAAGCAACAATGTCCAAAAAGCACTAAACTTTCCCTGTGCAAGCAAGCAATATTAAAATATACCTTCCGTGAGAATCATAGACACCGGAGTCGCTCCCGTGTTTGGCTTTATGGATGTTTTTGACTTCAATAGGAAGAAGCGGAGAAGGGAACTTTCCCTGCACCACACCACATACAACAATTCACTCCCTCATTTGTACTTGTACACATGCAACTTAATTGTACATTTCCCTAAAACAAATTATTATAATAGCAGCAGCAAAAACAAATTATTATGATAGCAGCAGCAAAAACAAGAAGAACAGAAACAGATCATCAATCATACATTTCCCTAAAACAAATTAAGGTTGTTTGTTAATGTCACGTGTATTATTCTTGACAAGTTGATGCTTTGCACATTCAACCAACTATTCTTTCATCTATTAGTGTAACATTAATTATATAAAAGATTAGAAATTTGCAATATGACATTGTAACTTTCATAATTAAACCCATCTAAGTATAAAACCATTTTTAATTTGGGATGGCGGAAAAACTTGTATGAAACGGGGATAACATGTTTTGCTATTCCCGACTAATCACATATTATCACATAAAAAAGTTATCACGCGTGACATATTGTGATTAACCAAGTACAAAAAAATAGTGCTCCCCGTTTCATGTAAGTGTTTCTTGTCGGATGAATTCTCTCATAAGGGTAAAGCAACAGGTGTGCTATGTGGTGATCAGATCAAACATTCTTCAGCAAGTGTTTCTTTTCGGATGAATTCTCTCATAAGGGTAAAGCAACAGGTGTGCTAGCTGTGCTGTGGTGATCAGATCAAATATTCTTCAGCGCCACCAAGTCTAAGACTAAAAATCCATAGATATTTTCCAGGTTCAGTTAGAAATATGTGGATGAGAATGTTCCCATGTGTCTAAACTTTTGGAGACTTGGTCAAATCTATACTGTACTTTAACCTTTAAATATTCTCATATGAGAAAGCAAATTTTATTCGAATGCCATGGTAATGCTCATTCCTTTTTTACTTGTTGTAACTCATTTCGTTATTAAAACAATTTGTTTATGAAAAATGTTAGAGGCACCAATTTTGGGTATCACCTTGGGCATCAACTCTCTAATAGAGAGTGAGACCCGTTGTATTGGCGAGTTCCACTTCTATTAGAGAGTTGGTGCCCAAGGTGGTGCTTCTACCCTTTGTTTATTTTTGTAACTCACAAAGTACAAAAACCAGAAAAAGAGTATGGAGATGAAATTGAGAAATTATTGGGGGGTTGGTTATTTAACTAAAATCATTTAGTAAGTTGGAGTAGGAAGAGAGAGAGAGAGAGAGAGAGAGAGAGAGAGAGAGAGATACCTCGCGAGTCTTCTGACTGAGGGCCGCATTGATGAGAAAAGAGCTTACTGTGGACAACAGAATGCCACAGCCAATTGCACGAAAACCTGCAATTGAGATCGAATTAATACACACTTATGTTTTAATTAAATATCATATATTAATTATGATCATATCTTAGCTAGATTTTGAAGAAGAAGAAGAAGAAACAAATGAAAACCTTGAAACGTCTCCCATGGATAAACAATGCCATCATGGTTCCTGTCAAAGAAGGCTACATGTCTCTGTAGAACGTCTTCTTCATTGGGTACGAATTTATTGTTAGCTGGTAAAGAAGAAGAACCCATATCTTTGAATCAAAGGATGTGTGTGTGTGTTTGGTTGGATAGAGGAGGAGTGTGGCGGTGGTGGTCGGAGGTTGAAACTTTGAAACTTGAAGAAGGTGAATTAACGAATGATGGATGAAAGGAAAGGAAAGGCAACCTAATAACAAACGAGCGGAGCAACTTGAGCGACTTCTGGTTTGTTTTCGAAAATGTCAGATTCATAATATATATTTATAAAGGCCACAAAACATAAAAAACACACAAGTGCCAATTTCAATTTAAAAGTATATGGCATGCTGCGCCGATAGATATCTGATTTTTATTTATTATTGAGTCGTAAAAGCTTAGCGCTGGAACGCCCCTGGCCCTCTCACGTTGACTATGGCCCCAAATTATACCACCTTTTATTTTTTAATTTTTTACACATTTATAAGTAATTTATTATTAATTTTTATTGTTAATTTTATTATGACAGACGTGGCACGCAGCACATAGTGACATAACATAGCGCATGCAACACACATATGACACAGCGAAGCAATGAGGTATAAACCAAAACCCAAAAACCATCTATCCCCGTTTTAAAAGGAGAGCACCTCCCCAACGGCACTTGTTCCAAATTCTAATTTTTATTTATTTTTGTTGAGTGATTTACTCAGCAAGGAAACTAATTTTGTGTTGTAATAAAGGAAAAAAAAAATCTATTTTTATTCAAAGAAAAAAAAGATGAAGGAATTTTGCGTAATCTGAGCAAAGTCAATAAATGGATTTGTTCCTTTTTTTTATTTTCTTCTACAGAATATATCTATCATTATTCATTATGTTTGTTTTTTCAAAAGAAAAAAGAAGGATTCTCCATTGATGTTTTATTTAATTTTCTTGGTAATTAGTGGTGTTTAGGCATGGGCATGGATGGATGTGGTGTGGGGTGAGAGAGTGATGCAAACATAGATTCCTTTTTTTTTGGGGTCAAGAAAACATAGAGTCCTTGTTTAAGGGTTTTTGCTCCATTTCTAACGCAATCTAGTTGAAGAAAGAATTAATTAATTAAAAATGGTTAGTTATCCTGAATTGTGGCAACTAAGCTATCTATTCTATTCTATACAAAAATAACAACAAAACATAACAAAGCAAGGAGGCGTGATTGGCTGCTTAATTGCTTTTGCTTTTGCTTTTGCTTTAGCTTTACAGGAAGAGGATTAGGAGAAGGAAGAAAGAAAACCAAAAACAAAAAAGAGGGGAGGAAACAGCGGGTGGGCACTTAACTCAACTCAACTCAACTCATATGCTTTTACGTCACTCCATCTGTCATCGACAGTGTGAACACTTATTCATTTCTCCTGCCTGCCTTGTCCACACGCTCCCAACGAAACCCACAAAAGGAAGCTGCTTTGCATCGACGACAATCACATTTGGTTTTTTATTTTAGTACCAATAATTGTTTGGGTAAGCCTGTATCTAGTTCTAGTGTACTTCTTCCGAATGAAGGAAAGAAAACGAATCATTAGCTTCTCATCATTTAGCTTCTCATCATTTAGCTTCAACATAAATGCAATTTTATATATCAAAAGGTTATTCAAACTTTATTAGAGGAAGAAAGTAAAACATGTATCTATCGCCACGTTATTCGGGGTTCTGGGCATCTGCTCTGCTCTGCTCTTTTGGGACGCGTGGAGCAGATACCCTTTTACATTTTCAAACCGCCATTAACTCGAAAGTCAATCCTTCTACGAAACCTTAATCATTTGGTCGACTTCAACGGCTACAGACTAAATGTCAAACAAATTTCATTTCTACTTCTTCTCTTCTTATTATTATATATAAAAATTCGATGACATCCCTTAACTTACGCTCTGAACCAAAATACAACATTTTGAAACGAACAGAGAACGCGTCTTCGCGCATAAGAGAAGATGCGTTGCATAATTGCATTGCTTTGTATAATTTACATACAGGGTGGTACAAACCAAATGGAAATGTGCACGCCAACAGAGATTCTGTTTTCTGATTGCTTCAGACGCAAACATTTTGCATCTATCCACGATACATTTTCGACTTACATTGGATTTTTTAAGGACATGTCATGTTTAGCATAACAAACAAGAACCATAAAATGCTCCAGTCTTCTCTTAGCACACAAATCATCATTAGCCTAAGATCACGCTCCATGTTTCTCGTTTTCAACATTATTTTTTATTATAAAATATTGGATCATTCATCATCTTCATTAGAATTCATATCCAAACTTGAGGGCCTCAGACACGAAAAAAAAAAAAAAAAAAAAAGCATTGAAGAATCGGTATTTCGTAATTCATTGATTCATATAATTACATATCATTTACCCACAAAAACAAACTCGGTATTTGGTGCCATTTCAAATGCATTCACGTTTGAGAATCAAGAAACAGCCACCCTAATATAACATCCTCAGAAACTTACGGAGTCGTCACCCAATTCTGCAAATATAATAATAGCCAAACAAAATGCAGTCACGTTCTAGAAACACAACAAGTCAAGAAAACTCAAACATTTCTAGAAACACAACAAGTTAGGAAACCTCTCCTCATCAAGGACTTCTATTCAGCTACTGTCCTATGTGTGTGTAATGTTCCTATTGTTTGTATGAAAACATAAAACATATGTGTGTATATCCAGCATAGCCATATGTCATAGTAACCGATTAAACACGGCTCAAAGTTCATTGAGATGGGGGTATTGAATTGCCAACAAGGTTCCTCATAGAACGGTCCTCAATTACATTTTGAACTGCAGGCTCAAAGAGTTTACATTCTGAACTGCAGCCTCAAACAGTAACGGAGAGGGTTACATCACGCAAACAGCTCATGGTTCCAGATGGGAGCAATTCTTAATCACATTTTTCAGGTTTAGCACATAGATGCTCCTTAACTGGTATCATTCAACCTATATGCTATATACGGTATCATATACTCATACAAGTCTCACCTTAGATAATGCAACATTTCACCACAAGCCCCTTTTGATCACCCCTTCCATCTTCATTGCCTGAGAATTCATATTCAAATATTTAACTCTCCATTTCTACATGATGTGAGCAGAAAGAAAGCAATACAAGCAATTATATTCAATCAATAGAGACTTAAAAAAGAGTAAAGTATGTGCAGCAAGAAACAGGAATTGACAAACCTTCAGGTGGCTGAGCTAGCTTTCGGTTTTGTGGTGACATCATCTCTTTCTTCAATTGTGTCAATATGTCCTCCATTGTATATTCCCTTTGCCAATTTGCAAGCATGGGGAAAAGACTGGGTTCAACCTGGTAATTTGTCCACCAATCAGCTTGTTTCAACCATACCATAGGAACATATTATCTGAATATTTAAAGGGTAACATCGCCTACCACTCCAGTTTCTTGATTGACACATGTCATGTTAATCCTTGTTTGGAACCTAACAGTTGGTGGATTGTCCGGATAATCCTTTCCACAGAACAGTTTCAACTGGCAAATTCTCCCTTCATGCACAGTCTAGCAAGAAGCAAGATCAGCAAGACATTAATCTTCTATATTCAAAGAATGACATCATTTGGGATGCACCATTACATGATACATATTATAAATTTAGAAGTGCATTTGGATAAAAAGTAAGAAACCTACATTGGGGGGGCCAATGATTGTCCCCGTCCATGACTGCATATATATATCATCGGCATCATCCATCCCATAGCTAACAGTGCCATCCCCAATTCCCTTTTCACCCCTCTCAAGCTCTTCCAGCAATCTGAAATTCCTCGGGACTGTGAACGAAAAACAAACCCAAGAGATATAATTACAATTCATGCATGAACAGAATGAATACCATAGTATAGCAATCACATTAAAAAAAAAATTATAAATAAAAAATAAAAATAAAAAACCTACACTTAGACAATTGGCTTTGTTCAATGGTGGCCATTATTTATTTTCTTTTATTCTTTGAAGTGAGAGAGAACCAATAGAACATTTGCAAGAGGTAGTTGTTAACTTATAATTTCTAACTTAAGAGAGAAATGAGAAGAATATGCAACAATACATCAAACACCGCAATTTTCAGTTCTACTCTCTATACCCTGCTTTGGAGAGACCAGATGAGAAATGGTTACAGACAAGTGGAACCACCCTAGTGTTAGAAAGACATGGACATGGACATTTCTCTGATTACATTTTCTCAAGACCAAAAGTAGTGGTGTTCTAAATTGATCTTTGCCCTCATAGTGCTCGTTTCCATAAGAAGAGATGTAACAACTCAAGATAGCTTGCGAAATTACGATGTAAATGTAACATCTTGATATCCAATTGAACACAATTTTCGAGTGTCCTTACGTAATGTTAAATCTAAAGATGAATAATCATGTCTTCCATATTAGCAATTACATGAACTCCCATGTAAGAGAAGATGCTAGAAAGAACTACCATGTAAGAGAAGATACTAGAAATTTGAGGCTGTTAGATTCAACTACGGAGTATACGTTCAACAGGAAGATAATGGAGGAATTGATGCATTGGTTTGTGCCAACACAATTACTTAACTTACATCAAGATACGAGTATGAGTGTGTGAACGAGGGCAGAAAAATGGTACAACCCCGTTTATGTGACGAATCCACATACAGAAGATAGAATGGAGGTTCATAAATCATAATTTAGCCAAACCAAATACAGATGGAAAAGGAAAAAGAAGAAAGGAGTGGCTAAAGCACAACACGACTTACTTAAGTCTCTATCTTGTCTCATGCTATTGTTATGTAAAACAATTTTTTGACATCAAGAGACAAAATTTCCAGTTCAAAATCTTCAGCCAAATGGAAAGATAAGCCAATATTATTAGCATGGACGTAACATCAGCCAGCCCTAAACACCTGTACTGGCTACACTAGTGTAATTACATCAGGAAGGTGTTAAAACATAATAGTACCTCAAATGTACACGTTATGTGCACTGTACTGTTCCATACTAATTTCAACACAACATTCTTTGTTATATTAAACTCTAATGATGCGATTCTTAGCTGATACTTTAGGCTAAAATGACTCAAGGAACTGATACTAACATTGATTGGCATTAGAAGAGAGTCAGAAATGCAATGAAACTCCTAACAAATCTAAGCAACTATCCTAAAAATATTATGATCCAGACACATATCAGCAACCAAATTGATAAAAATAAAAATGAAAACAAATTGATAAGCACAACTTCTTCACTAGGTTAACGAACAAAAAAGCAATTAAATTCAGATAGAAAAAGTAAATAAATTGGGCACGAAAACGGACGATTCAGGAACCAAATCCACGCATAAGAATTGTTTGACGCTATGTTTAGATGAACGCATGGAAAAAATGAATGCAAATATAAATGAGAGAGAGAGAGAGAGTGAAAATCTTAGGTTTTGCAGCAGGGCTCACCGACAACGCTTGATCCTTCAGACCCCATTTTGATGTTGACTGTGCAGATTCCGAACACAGCTGAAGATATATATATATATAAATATATAGAGGGAGGGAGAGAGAGAGAGTAACAGAAAGGCTGTGACGATGGATTGGAGACTGTCTGAGTCCAACTACGGCTCGCGAAGGGCCAAGACACACATGGAGAAAGGATAAAAAGGAGTAAGAGGAGGAGGAGGATCCGAGTCAAGTATTCCTTCCGCTGAGGGTCTATCTCTATTCATCTACAGCCGCGCCATCTGAGACGTACATTACTATTATTCCAACCAATGTATCCCGAGTCAATATAAATCCGCACCGTACATCTGTGCAATGTAAGACGGAGCCCACGAATAGAAGAGGAGAATCGTTCTCATTAATTTCGCGGTAAGAGCCTGGGATGGGACAACAGAAAAAACAAAAGCCCAAAACCCAGGCAGTGAAACAAAGTAGAAGGCCCAAAAAAGCCCACACAATAAAAAGATACTTCACATTCACAACGTTAATTATTTGTACATATTTCATGCTAAAACCAGCTGATACACATTTCATGCTGAAACCTGTATGCAGTGGCGGATCCAGGAGTTTTTCAGGAGAGGAGCAATAATAATTTTGGTACTGCCCAAGGACTGAATAAAAAACATATTATGAAAACCAGACCCTTAGTTAATTTTAAGATTGATTAGCACGATAAAATAAATGCAAAATTAATAATAAAAACATATTATCACAGCAAAAAGATTAGATCAACAAACAAGTAGTATCAATCAAGTCCTAATTAAACAAAAACTCTAATATCAAATGGTGATTTGAGAGCATTGTGCAAGGACTCTTCTTCGTTGTTTTTTTTTTTGGACGGATGGGTAAGCCTTTTGGTATTCCATTATTATAATGAAATATTTATTATAACAACCAAGTAATTGAAGCAAGACAATGAATCTTGAAACGGTGGCACCAAAACCGAAGAGTTTGATTTTTTTTTTTAAACACTTCATTGAAACATGCGTTTCATTAAAAGTAAATGAAGGACGACGCCGTTTGTGACAAATAAAAATAGGGTTGTCTTCTTCATTCGTGAACCAGAGCCTCCATCAGCGACACACTCTGCAACTCCTCTGCAACACAGCGCGTGCCTCAATCGTGTAACTTGCCATACGAATGGAGCCTTGATGCGATTTCAGGAGACCTCAGATTGTCGCACTCCATGAGGTGCGCCTTGATAATACCTTTTAAAACGCTAGAGAGCAAAGGGGCAAATCCAGCACATCCATGGCTTTTTCCGGCGAGGGGAGGTGCAACTGCACCTCCTTGCGCCTCTGTAGGTCCGCCATTGCCTGTATGCCAGAACAATTGAAGAGCTTGCACAAGTCTTGACGATTAATCACATCACTGTAAACATATCTGCGAATCTGTATATTTTATTGTCATTAAACAAACATCACTTAATTAGTTCTAATAATATATTATGCAAAGTAACTTCAATTCAATGAGGAGAGGGTGTTCAATTAATTTGTGCAAACATATATATATCTTCACGTGCTTGTGAAACAGGTGCTGGGGAAGAGATTGGGCTTACGAGTCAAATATCTTAACCATTGGATTATGCTAACCAATTTAATCCAACAATTAAGAGATAGAACCTTACTTAAGGATCATATATAAGGCCCTCACTATACAATTCTTGTTTGCATTACATTGAATGATTTTGGCGCGGATGCAATGCACGGTTAGTTTTGAAAATTTATATGTTAAAATTTAGTCCCAAAAAATATTTATTCTGCTGCTTTTTGAATCCATGCACCCGCATGGGTATTTAAACATTCTGTATCAGATTAGTTTCTTGTTTTTCCTTTTTCAACTCATTGTTGAGTAATTAATTCTGCTAGTGTGAATTCTGCTCCTACCTCACCTACTTGTAGAGTGAAGTGAACACTTACTAAAATGAAGGTCATTTAAAACCTTTACTGTAATCTCTCACATTTTCAAGCCTTTTCAAATATGCACTTACAATCGACACTTCCAGTCCATCCATTGATGAGGGGCCAATGTTATTGATAACATATGGAATGACATGTGACCCGCAGCTGCAGCAGGCAGATAACTGCAAGTTCATCTCCCGTGCGTCATATTTGCTTCACGATAAATATGTGCCATAGGATTGAAACCAATGGAGAAATGAAATTGTGTACTATTCTGATGCGCATCGATCTAATTCGCTCATTTTTTTGGGTTAATTTTGAAAGAAGTCGCACATTTGAAACTCTTATTATTTTACGCGATTTGTAATTTCCTACATAAATCCATACCCGTGGCAGCTGACAGTTGGGTGCCACGCGTAAGTCCTTTCGGTTCGAAGTTAAGGTATTATATTTTAACAGTTGGATCAGGCTAACAGATTTTATCCAACGATTAAGACATAAGACCTCAACTAAGGGCCATATATAAAGCCCTCACTAAAGAATTATGGCAAAACGTCACTTGTAGTCCCTGTGGTTTCCAACTTTTACCACTAAGGTCCCTGTAGTTTCAATTTCGTCACTTTTGCCACTGTGGTTTAGGATTCCAAGCAATTCGAGGACACTTCTCAATTTCCGTTAGATTCCTTTTAGTTATGTTAGGGCTCGAGCACGAGTCCCTCACATGGAGGGACATTACAGTCAAATCGAGCCATCTTATAAACTCAAAACACTGGCTCAGCCTTACACATTCAAATTAGGCCATTTTGGGGGAAGTTTGGGAGATGTCGAACTCTGGCCAAGCTCCAAGGTGTCAATTTTGTAATGGCGAAATGAGATTGGGAATCTCCAAGAGAGATATGACTCGTGGGAGACGTTTTTGGAAATGCACTAGATCTTATGTAATGTGCAAATTTATTTTTGTCAATTTTTGGGTATAAATGGTGAATCTGGTTTTTGTGTTATCAATTTGGGAATTGTGCTATGCAGGGAACACTTTATTGTGCGGATTTATTTGGGATGATGAACCAATTAGATTCAATCAAGCAAGCAGAGAGAATGAAGTATTGAGAGAAGGTGAAGGCATTAATGACTGTTTGGAAGATGAATTGCAAAAGCCCAAAAGTTGCAAGATTCTACTGTAAATTCCCTAAATGGAATTAGGGATTTGTTTTTGTTGATTTGTGGATTTCTACTATTAATTTCTGTGTTCTTGATCATGATTGTGGTTATGAAGTTGGTAAAAAATTGAGCGTTGGCACCATTCCCATATGTTATGTATTTTGAATGTTGTAGTTCTTTTGGTTTCGAAATTTGCAAGGAATGTAGAATGGGAGCTTTATTTTGATTCAAATTGCCTTATTCAATTGACATTTGTTTCAACAACAACTTGACAATTTCATGCTACAATAAATTTTGTGTTTACTCATTTGATATAACAAAATGCTAAATACTGCTAACAATCAATCTGCTGCTCACATTCAATTCCAAAAAAGTCACTTTCAATTCCAAAACAACTTCAAAATGCTATTACATAACAAATGTTCTAGCAACTAAAAAGCTTCAGAATGTTAACAATTGATGTCACTTTCAAAACATGCAGCCATTTAAAATACTTTTACATTCAAAAGGTGCAACAATTGAAAGGTCAAACACTTCAAAATACATTTATATTCCCAACTTCATTAATTCACAAAATAGTCAAGAATATGAATATGTTTCACTTCAGTTGAATTTCTACTTTATTTACTTCCTTGGTGCTTTCACTGGTGGTTTTCATGAAGCACTACTGCTCACTCCTAACAGTCTTGGACCTTGCCTTGGAGTTGGATGCTCAGAAGCAGATGGATTCACAGAGGCAAAAGCAGATGGATTCACATAGAAAAAGGCAGATAGATTTACAGAACTCGATACACCTTGCTGCAAAGTTGCATGTGATGAGCTTTTCCTGATTTGCATTGAAAAAAATAAGTTCACCGATCATTGTAATATACATGAAGTTGGTAAAAAAAAAATTGCAAAATTATGAACTGAAACTCACTTGGAGCTTTCTTTTTTCCACATTTATTTGAGAAACATATGCGTTGGTTTGAGAACCTCTTGCATTCATTTTAGAACCATATCCATTGGTTTCAGAACCTCTTGCATTCATTTGAGAACCAGATGCATTGGTTTGAGAACCAGAGCCTCTCTTTTTCTTTGAAGGATACCCAATTGTCCATCTTTTATCAATATAAGTTCCAAGTAGTGGGTCTTATGGCTGATTCTTACAATTCCTATTGTTGTGGCCTTTTTGAAAACATCTAGTGCAAGTAACAGTCCATTTTCTTCTTGAATTTGCACTTATAGCATTAGTTGTCTTCTCCATCTCATGGTCTTTTTTTTCTACTTCTCCTTGGTCTCCCTAGTTGTTTTCTAGCAAGTGAAGGTGACAATGGTGTTTGGTTTGACCTTGGCCACATATGAAAGCATTTGACATGATGAGTTATTGGCTCATAAGCCTTTAAGTAAGTGTCTTTGTGATAACATATGACGACATAATCTTCTGGATGTCTTCTATACAAATATATAGCAGAAATATCATGAATGCAAGGGATACCATTAAGATCTCATCTCCTACAACTACATGTCATCTCAACTATATTTACCACATGTTGATCATGTAAATACTCTCTTACTTGAAATTCATAAGGTTTAACTTAAGTTGGCATACAAGTCCTAGCTTAGATATATTTGATCTTCTCCAACTTCTTTTGAATTTAGGGCAAATGACCCCTCATGTTTTGACACTGTTTCCCTCTTCATTTGAAACCTTTTCATGATATTACACCTTATCATTTCTAGCATGGTTAGTATGAGTTTATCTCGAGCAGTCAAGATATAGCTATTAAAGGTTTCGCACAAGTTATTTAACAACATGTCACATTTAGGGGCAATACTAAACCTATGTCTGGCCCACTTGGCTAAATCTTTTGACATCAACCAATCATATGCAGCTCCAACCTCAAATTCATACCTATTTGATGCCCTAGCTGCACTTCATAACATATCCTTTAGGCTCTTGCCCTTGAACTTGTCCTTGAAGTTCCCATACGTGTGTCTAACACACCATCTATGTTGGGCTTGAGGCACCACAATGTCAAATACTCTGTCCAGTCCCTTTAATCACAAACAATTAGTTATTAAGCTTTAAAGAAACTAAAATAAAATGAAGCAAAAAAAAAAGAGTAACAAATAATGAAGTTACCTTTTGTTGATTAGATATAAATATCTAACCATGGTCACTTGCAGGACCAAGATCATCAATCAACAACTCTAAAAACTAACTCTAAGTTTCTTTTGTTTCTAACTCCATTGCAACATATGCAATGGGATACATGTTATCATTAGCATAAACCCCCACTATAGCTAACAATTGACCTGAAAAAAAATAAAAATTGAAGTTAACAACTAACAAAGTGAAGGAAAAGAAACTGAAACAACTAAAAAAAAAGAAATTGAAACAACTAAAAAAAAAAACTGAAACAACTAGTTTTTACCTGAGAAAGGACCCTTCAAGTGGCACCCATCTACTCCAATGATGGATCTACAACCAGCAAGAAAGCCCTTTTTGCATGCATCGAGGCATACATAAAGCCTCTGAAAATGTGGAGGAGGCTCCACTCTTATCTTCATTGTGCTTCCAACATTAGTTGTTATGACCTCATCACAATACTCTCGCAACCTTGAGTATTGCTCCTTATAAGTCCCTTATATTATCTCATTGGCCTTGTTCTTAGCTCTTGCACATTGACTATCAGACACATTATACCCTAAACATTGTGCAGTTATCCTCCTTTTATCATTTTTCACATATTAAATACGATAATTGCCTTGCACTACATAATTTTTCACAGCTTTTTTCAAGTCTTCCTTGCTTCCAAATAACATTCCCTTCTCAAAGTTAAGGTTATCCAAATCAGACTTACAAAACTCTGAAAATTTTCTCCTTCTTTCACCTTCCTCATCTAAAGAGTAATTAGAGAGTCAAATCATTTCTCAGTGTTTGTATCATTGTATTCTTCATAAGCAGCAGCCACAAAATCTTTAGGGAGATAAGTATTTCCTACTCTCTCAAAGTTGGACTGAAGATCTACATCAAATTTGTTATTGTCATCTAGGGCAGCATCATTGTCACTCTCATAAATCTCATTGTCTGATTCATCAGCACTAATTTCAAATTCTAATCTTCTTCTCCTACCATCAATATTAATGTCTTCTTCAACACTCTCTTCTTCTTCATTACCCTCTTCATTGATGACATTCCCAGCCAGCTATACATGAACTTTTATAGTTCCTATATTAGGCACTTGTTCTACATATTCTTAAATTAACTGTGACTGATAATTAAAAACCTCATCAAAAAAGGTATTTGGAACGTCATCAAATGCTGCATTATAAAGCAATTGGGGTGGCCCAACATATGGAAAATTTTGGAATAGCCAAATAAGAACAAAAATGCACAGCATGCATATTGAATACTTTATGCAAATAAATAGGGACACTATGCTTCCTAAAGCCTTTAGTAGTGAAAACATGCACGAGATCACTGTTTTTACTTCCTATTCCAACAAAAAATACCGTTACTTCCTAAAGTCTTTACTTTCCCACCAACTATCCCACTAGGAGACAAACTCAACCCAGTACAAAAGGATACAAATCAGGGATTTCTCCAGAAATAACACATGCAGACAATTCAAAAAACAAAGCATTGAAAGCAACAAACACTTTAACCGTTGAAAACTCCTATATCAAATTGAAACTAAGTTAAATAATCAAGCTCTTTCTAACCGGGTTTGTTGAAGCTTCCACTGCCTTCTCCTGTGCTTTTTGTCATTTTGGTTGTGTAACCAGCTCCTTCAATTGATTAACTTTTACGCACATATGAGAATTTTTAATTAAACCCTAAAAGGCCCAAAAGAAATCCCTAATTTGTGTTTCAGAATTCTAAGTAATTTGGGGACACTTCTCAATTTCCATCAGAAATCCCTAATTTGTGTTTTTAATTAAACCCTAAAAGGACATGGTAAAAGTTGGAAACCACACGAATGCAAGTAGGGGTGGGCTCGGTTTGGTTTGGTTCGGTTTTGAGGTCAAACCGTGCGCCGAACCATGAACTCCGGTTTGGAGAAAATTCAAACCGTGCGCCGAACCAATGAACCGGTTAACCGAGATGATCGGTTAACCGATTAACTCGGTTTGGTTTGGTTTGGTTTGGTTAAAACTTGCTTGGAAACATGTAGACTCTAAATTCATTCAAACTTAAACATTCATTCACCATTCACATTACAACATATTCAAATTCATTCATTCAATCAATCCTTTCAATTCAAACTAAAACATATGCATCGTTCATCATTCACATCCATCCAAAGTTTCAAAGTAAACCATATGCATCATTCACCATTATATAAAAGTATTGACTAAGTATGAAAAATGGGTTTTCGGAATAATCATTTTCTCAAGATAATTTTTGGCGGCTTTTATTCCTCACACATCAAATAAGAAAACTTGATTTTATGGAATTTTTGTATGAAGTATATATTGACTTAATGAACCATCATTTTTAGCCTAAATCGTATTTTGCACTAAAATCGATTTTTCATGATTTGATTTGGTTGGAATTTGATTTTCTAGTATTTTTATTTGAATCCAAATAGGGGGTACTTCCTTATTTACATTGTAAACTTAAGTAAATGGAGTAATATAAAAATAAATAAAGTAAAATGACAAAGACATTTACTTAAATGTTGAAAATGGAAATAAGGTTGTATTATAATTATTTAATTACATATAATTTAACATATCCGGTTCGGTTCGGTTCACCTACGGTTTCTGAAATTGAAAACCGAACGCCGAACCATGAAGGCCGGTTTGGTTCGGTTCATGCACCGTTGGCCAAAAAAAGAAAAAAAAAAACCAAACCAAACCAGACCGATCGGTTTGGTTCGGCCGGTTTGGCCGGTTTTCGGTCCCATATGCCCAGCTCTAAATGCAAGTGTCGTTTTGCCCAGAATTATCGCTTCCACGCCACTCCACTTTTGCTGATCATGTGTTGAGCAAGGAAGGAAGAAATATGGGAGTGTTTGTTGGTCAATGCCGTGCCATCTGAACTTTCGTCCCTAAATTGCTCTTACTGGTTCTAATCACGACCACGTGGCTGTATCGTATCTGCTATCTACTTCTACTTCCGTGCTCAAATTCTTACAAGAAGACATGACAACTGAAACACAGGCACCCTACTCGACCCACAAAACCATGGCGGCCAACACCACCGTGATTGGCCAACAGGATTATGATAGAGCTCAACAAGTCAAGCAATTCGATCAATCCAAGCTCGGAGTCAAAGGCCTCGTTGACTCCGGCCTCACCTGCATCCCCCGTTTCTTTATCCACCCGCCCGAAACACTACCCGACCTCCGACCCCATACTAAACCCCAAACCCAGCAACAACCGATCCCCACCATCGACCTCTCCGACCTTCACACCCATCGCCGCTCATCCATCGTCCAACAAATCAGCCGCGCCTGCCGAACATTCGGTTTCTTCCAGATCACCAACCACGGCATCCCGTCTGCGGTTCTGGACCGTACGATTGCCGGCATCAAGGCCTTCCACGAGCAGCCGACGGAGGTCAAGGCGCCGGTCTACAGCAGAGAGATGGGCACGGGCGTATCTTATCTGTCCAACGTCGACCTGTACAGCTCAAAAGCCGCCAGCTGGAGGGACACGCTTCAAGTAAGGCTGGGACCCATTCCAGCGGCTCCTGAAGAAGTGCCGGAGATTTGTCGGGACGAGATTGTTGGGTGGGACGGGGAGACCCGACGGCTGGGAGAGGCGCTGATGGAGTTGTTGAGTGAAGGGTTGGGATTGAACGCGGGGAGGTTGAGGGAGATGACGTGTCTGGGAGGGAGGGTGATGGCGGGCCATTACTACCCGTACTGCCCCCAGCCTGATCTGACGGTGGGGCTTACATCTCATTCTGACCCGGGAGTGTTGACCGTGGTGCTTCAGGACCACATGGGTGGGTTGCAGGTTAAGCACAGTGAGGATTGGGTGGACGTGAAACCCGTCCCCGGCGCTCTTGTTATCAACGTTGGAGATTTACTTCAGGTAAGTGTAAAATACAAGCAATAATCTGACGGGAGCGGTCGTTTTATTTTTACTTTTAATCTTTAAAATTAAATACTTTGGGGTTGATTGATTTGCAGATTATGTCCAACGGGGAATACAAGAGTGTAGATCATCGGGTGTTGGCAAACTCAAACCACGAGCCACGGGTGTCAACTGCAGTGTTTTTCAATCCAAGCAATAGAGAGGGCCCCTATGGTCCATTGCCAGAGCTGGTCGCACCCGAGAAACCGCCACTTTACCGAGAGTTCACGTTTTCAGAGTTCATGCAAAGGTTCTTCAATAAAGGATTGGATGGCAAAGCTTTGGTCAATCACTTCGAGCTGTAAAAAATACCACCACACCAAACTGTACTGTGTGTAACTCATATTCTGTAATAATAAGACTTTTAAACTTCAATCTTATGTATTAGGAAAGTTGATAGTATTGTGTGGTAATTTATCTTCCTCAAAGGTTATGTAGATTATTTGAATTCAAAAAGCTTATATGGCCTGTGTTCAAAATCAAATTGATACAAATCTGCACCTAAAAAGATTTCGATTCAAAAACCGTATTTCTTAGGTTCAGATAGAGCACTAGCTGTTTCTAGCTTCCCATACCCAAACCAGTCAGACATCTCTTCATCATCTGTGCAATCAGAAAGCTCTAAGCTTCTTGGAATACTGGCAGACATAGATCCATCATCGTTTGCCATATCCCTCATGCCGCCTTTGCTCCTCTCTAACATCTTCAACTTCCATTTGTCCCTGTTCTGCGGATTCCGAGACAGCTCGGTCTTACCTCCTGCAATGGGGAAATCTACAAATCCAGAAGCCTCATTCCATGACTTTGAGTGACTACCGTCGTCATCTCCTTCATCCACAAATCTCCACATGCCGACACCTCTATCTTGACTTTGCCTACATTGCCCCGCATATGATTGATCATTAACGTCAGAGTCACCTCCAACGAAACTCAAACTGTTATTATTAGGGTAGCCTCCATCTTCACGTACAGGTTCAGCAGAAGCCTCTGAAGAATGTGCCACCTTAGGTCTTTTATGATCACATTTTAAGCACACCATGTTTCTCCCAAAGTTAATATAATTGCAACTGCACGAAAAACGGATATTTAGTCATATACAAGTAAAGTATAAATCTGGAATCACTGGATTCAGAAAAACTCACGAGTCGCATTCCCACTCTCCAGGATTTATATGCCGCTTTGGAGGCTTCTCTTTGCATTGTAAGCATCTACCATTCTTTGCAAAGTTTAAGAAATTGCATCTGTAAAGAAAATTTGATGTCTCAATAAGAAATGGAACCACATGTGGAAGAAAGTTAAGATCATAGCAGTCATTACTTGTCACATATCCAGTCGCCCTTCTTCAATGGAAGATGATCCTGATCCTCCCTTAGTTTTGCCAGTCTTTCTTCAGAAAGTTCATCACAACGTAGGCACTTGATATTTCTGGCGAAGTTTAGGAAGTTGCATCTGCCAAAGGGAATATTAAGAAGGGTAAAACAACTTATCAAGATTCAATAATCATAAACAACAACAAGATCAGCTGTCAAATTACTTGGGGCAAAGCCAGTCTCCTTGCTTCATTGGAACATTTATCTGCAATTTTTCTTGTGAAATTGAATGGTTTGGCACTGATGCAACCCTTTTCATGGTTGTACTTGTAGACTTTGGGAGATTGGAGTCAAGGTTCTTATGGCTGTAATCTACCATCTCTTTCAGTAGCCTTCTCACTGATTCTTTGACCATTTGGTTTAGACATGGCTTGTTCTCCACTGTACCAGTAATGGGATCAAGCCCATATGTTAACAAGAAACGCATGACATCCACAGTACGCCCACCTTCATCTTCACGTGCCTTCACATATGCTCTCTCACAGTCTCCTCTCAAATTGCACGAGCTGCAGACCTACTAAAATGCCTGTTCTTATTAGATATGACGATTATATCTCAAGCTTTCTTTCTAATGAAAGGTTAGTTGGATGCTAAATACTTCTTTCATTTCTAAAGTAGAAGTACATAAGATGTTGAGAACGAGAGAATTCATTATTAAACGGAAGAGGGCTGAAAATACTCAGAGACTATGCACATACATCTCCTTCATTAATGCCCACATGTGCCCTTAGACGCTTTCCCGAGTTGACAACTTTCCTATCTAAGCTTGGGCATCCACATCCTGCAATGGTCCGGATATCTTTCCTTGACAATAGCCTGGCCACAAAGGGAATTTAATGAACTAAGGTCTAGAATAAAATTATCAGGTTTCAAAGCAAAATCAGTAAATAAACATATGCCCTCCTGAAAACCAAAGACTGGATTCTCCACAAACAACCCTTGGTTCTAAATCTATCTCGATATGGCGGATATGAATCTATTGTATCCAGATAAGGTGAGCTCATGAGCAATTAGCTTTCATGAGACCAAAGCAAGGAGAACTTCAGTGCATTGGGAAAAATCTCACATCAACCTGCTTCCAGGGTACAGAAACAAGATAACAAAAGAGCAAACACACACACGCATACAGAAGTGATATGAAAATGCAAGCATGTGGAAAATTGATAGAATGATAAAACAAAACAGCTAATGTTATTTCTAACTCCAACCACGAAATCTGCTGCTGAGGTTGCATAACAATTGAAATACCCAAATAGAAAAAACATTTCATCCCATGCTTTATATTCAAATGCACATCGTTTATTAAATCCATAACCTCAAAAAGGAAAAGAAAACAACTTTATAATTCATACTCTCCTCAAAACCAAAACATCATCGTTACCTTATAAGACTACAACGGTCCCGAGCAAAATTCAGGCATGCTGTTCGTATACGATTTGATTCCTTTGGACCCAGTTCAGCATTCCGAAACGGGTTTTCGTCTCCTTCAAAGTAACCTCTTTTCAACAAGCACTCCATCAGCTCCACCCATTCCCGCCACGGATGCGAAATCTGCACCGTACAATCTTCCGCATTCGTCAGGCTTCCCCGATCGGACAGTTCATCAGTGCCTGACGCCAATTGGGTGATCTTGTATGTGGGTTTTGAGTCTTTTGACGATTGAAGCTCTTTAACTTCATTCACTATGAAGTCCAGCTTTGGATTGGGAGCTAGGGTTTCGCTGGGGCTGTGAAATTGCGAAGTTGGTATGAGAAATTTTGGGTTTTGGAAGTGGATTCTGAGGACAGGATAGAGATTGTCATGGCCGGTTTTGAGAAGCTTGTACATTTGACAATATTTGGCAGAGCTTTGTGATAATTTTGGCGGAAAAAGACTCGGCCTGACCGTTAAGTTTGTTTGAAGTTTAAACCCTGCTTACTTCAGTTTACACCTCGCAGCAGAAATGCGTATAAGATTTTATAAAGTTTGGTTGTGTTTGGAAACAAGTGTAAGCTGTCCAAATTTTTTACAGTGCTCGAATCGGATTGCGAATATGTCCGAGGAGTTTAGATCGCATGTACCCAAAATGCCCTCAATGTCTCCTCTTTATTCACAAGCAGAACATCAGAAGACCACTTGACATAAAACACCAAATGCACCCGCAAGCATGTGTGTAACATATATCAATATGTAATGTCTTTATTTATTTATTTTAATTTTGATAATAAATTATGACTGCTGTAGTTAAACAAAAACCAAATTCATACATTAAAATTTGAAACCAATTAATTATAAGGCTTAAATGCTAAAATGGTCCCAGTATTTTAGCTTAGAGCATCTAGGAGGTGGCCCAAGGCCATTTTGCACCTTCCGGTGGGCCAGGCTTGCCCGAACAAGAGGTGGGTCCCACGTAACCGAGCCAGCCTGAGGGCAAAACAAGCCCGTGCTTCAGCTCGGGTTCAAATTTTTTTACCGTTGGCGTGTGCATTACACGTGCCAATGGTAAAAAAAATTTGAAATTTGGCTGGCGTCAGCCCTGCTTTCCGCCAACGGTAACATGCCACGTGGCGCGTTCTGGTCACTCCGATTGTTTTTTTCCTCAAATCCAACAAATGTCCTTTTTTTTGGGCTTAAAAAATCTAAAAAAATTTTGAATTTTTTTTATAAAAATTACCAAACAATTTCACCTACCAATGTTCACTTCCAACACCAAGTCCTCATATATTTTCTTCTCCTTCTATTATTTTTCACTTTCTACACAAAATTTTCTTCACTTTCAATTTTCTTTTTTATTCACCATCTTATGGCATCTTTCATCGAAACCAAAGGGACATGGACAATCATGGAAGATGTTATGTAGTGTGAGTGTTGGGTCCAAGTTAGTCATTGTCTGGCTACGGGCAATGAGATGAAATTCTGTCATATGTGGAGAAAAATTCATGCCGAATTTTGTGAAAGATCGAGTTCGGCTCGTACGGAAATGGTCTTGGCCAATAGGTGGAAATTTTTGAATAAAGAGTTGGGGAAATGGAGAGATGCGTTGGCAATAGCGAGGGACAACCATCGAAGCGGCAAAAATCTTGGCAATGAGGTAAATTATTTGTAATTTCCATTTTATTAAATTTAATGTCCTAATTTTTTTTTAATGTTTATTGCATTTCCAATATTTTAAAAAAATATCTTGCATTTTCAATATTTTTTTTTTTTGTATCTTGCATTTCCAATATTATTTTTTTAATAGATTATGCAAGCACAAATGTGGTTCGGTGCCATTGGGCAAAGCAGAAAATCTTTCAATCATCAACAATGTTGGGAGGTGGTGAAAAATTGCAAACGATTCAGAATTATTCTCACGGGTTTGACCGTTTTGTTGAATAAGACGCCACTCCATGATTCAACGGACTCAGATTCGCCTTTGAATTCCTCGATGAGTCAAGACTCACTAATCCAAAAGGAGTCGAGGCCTATTGGTCGAAAGGCGGCGAATGCGAAGAGAGGGAGTACTTCTAGCAATGATACTGCAAAATTTTGGAGCAAATTGCAAGGAATGGCACCATGAGAACTGAGTTAGACATGAAAAAAGATGCGGACGAGAACCCAAAATCTTATCCGAAAATCTTCTCCAAATTAATTGTTTAGGTAATAAAATAAAATAAAAAATAAAAAGTGAATAGTATTTGCCCTTTGCCATGGCAAGCAATGGGTGGAAACACACATTATTCACGTGAATAGTATCTGCTCTTGCCTCCCCGTGCCCTTTGCCATGGCAAATGGGTGGAAGTGCTCTTAGGAAGTTGATTTCCCCACTCCCCTTTTCTCCACTTACACTCTTGTTGACCAACGCGAATCTCACGGCCTGGTGCTCCGGGCCGATGAGATCTGCGTCAACACAGGTCATCATTCTTTGGTGTGGTGCGGTTGTGCGCGGGCGTGCCAGCACAGTGATAATGCAATTGGGTGAATATATGAGTTGTGCGCCTGTTTGAGTCTGACTTCTAATAAGAGCAACTATGGCCGAGAGAGGAACTAATCTCAGATGTCAGGTTCACGGCCTGAGCTACAAGGCCGTTAATGATGGTGTTGATGGTGGGTTTTTAGGTGGTGCTCCGGTGCGCTGCTGGGTGGCAACGGTCGTATGATATATGAGACGAACGAAAAAGTAACAATGGTGGTGCTCCGATGCCTCGAAAATCAAGGGTCGTATGATATATTGATGAATGGATTCTCCTACAAACTGTCACTACTCCTAAGAAAGCTAGTAAAAGTATTGAAAATGCATTACAAGAAGATAAATGACAGGAAAATATAATCTGCTCCGTGGGAGGCTTGTGTTTAGTCTTGAACCTTCTTAAACGTAGTTGAAGCTCGGTATTTATAGGGGAGTTCCTAAGAAAACAATCAGGCTGAAAATCTGCATGATGAGGCTGATAAGAGATAGTGGGTAGTGAAACTGATGTTTGGGGACGTGAAGTATGGTGGTGTAACCCCCATAAATCCTGGCCTTCACCTTGATGGTGGACTCTGCGTCTCGGGCTTTGGAGGAGCATTTAATGCCCTGGTCTGATGGTTGGTGATTTAATCCTACAAGTCGTAAGATTTTCGCACCTAATCGCCCCGATTTTACTCGCCATATCCTGACTTCAATCACTTCCCCTCTCTTCTTGCATATTAAATGATCTTACGTGACATGGGTCTTCTGCTGTAGTTAGAGTCGTTACTTCATTAAATGAAGTGTGAGACCTTGACGCCACGTGACGACACCACTTGACTTTACTATCTTGGCCGTGTATCTGAGGAGCTATCACTCCCTTCGTCCTCGGCCCAATTTCACCGAGGCCGTTCTAGCTTTGCCTTCACAGCTCACTTTGTCTTCACGAAAGAAAGCAAACAACGACTTGCCACGTTCGGCTTATGGGTAGGCACTAGGGCCGAAAGGAAGTTCCTTCGATCAGCTTCATCGGCCGAGATTTATTAGGCACAAACAACTCTCTTTTGCTTTTTAATATTTTTTAATCGATTTTGTTTTTTCTCTTTCCTATTCTATCCTTACCCTACATTAATTTCTTTTTACTTCACTTTTATATTAGTTTTTTTCTTTATACTTAATTTTCCAACCTACACTCCATTTTCAATATTAAAGGGAAAAAAAACTTAATTTCTTACTCAATTAAAGGAAAAAAAAAATACTGAAAATGGAATGCAAGTTGGAACATTAAATATAAAAGAAAAAAAAAACTAATATAAAAGTGAAGTGTTAGGAAAGAGAAAGAACAAAATTGATTAAAAAATATTAAAAAGCAAAAGGAAGTGTAAGTGGAGAAAAGGGGAGTGGGAAAATCATATCCCTTAGCTTATTGGCAAATTTAGTGTCTGTGTTTTCAATTTGGCCAATCTAATCCATGTGTTTAACATTGTTAGTCAATGTGATTAATACGTTAAACTACTGCTAAAATAATTATATATATATATATATATATATAAATATTTGAATTTAATTTAAAAAATAATTAAAAAAATAAAAAAAAGATTTAAAAGCTTAAAGAAATTAAAAGGCAAAGGATCTCAATTGCAACACCCCCTCTCTTCTCCCTTTCTCCCCGCCTACTTTCCCATCCACACCCAAAAGCCCCAAGCCACAACCACGTATGAACTCTAATCCACCCTGGCTTGAATGATATTTTATTAATAACACAGGAATATATATATATACACGAATATTCCTTGTACAATAAGAAATACTACTATCTAGGAATACCATCTAAGGTAAGGATTGGATATGAATCAATTACAGATTTCTTTCCTATCTAAAATATATTTACTTTCTAACACTCCCTTTCAAGTTGGAGAGTAAATATCAAGAACGCCCAATTTGCATAACATAACTGAAAACTTCTCCTTGCCCAATAGTTTTGTAAATGTACTAACTAGTTGTTGCGAAGAGTCACATGTGATGTAGAAACAATACCATCAAGTATTTTGTCCCGAATAAAATGGCAATCCATCACAATATGTCGTGTTCTCTCACAAAAGACTGGGTTTGCCGCTATATGTAGTGCTGCCTGATTATCACAATACCTACGAGATGCTCCTGAAGATGGCAAGTGTAAATCTTGCAACAAAAAAACATAACCAAGTAACCTTACAACATGTGCTAGCCGTTGCCCTATATTTAGCTTCAGTTGCGGATAATGAAACTGTCTTCTGTCGCATTGTTCGCCAGGAAATTAATGAATTACCTAAAAATACACAATATTCGGTAGTTGAACAGCGGGTTATAGGACAACCAGCCTAATCCGAATCACCATAAACAATTAAATCTAATTTATTGTCCAACTGAAAAGGCAAACCTTAACCCGGAGTAGACTTGAGATTCCGAACAACTCGGAGAGTTGCATTTATGTGAGGTAGTCTGTCATGGCCCAACCCACAGGTTTACGTAACCTTGGCTTAAGATGTAATTTACACCTTAATTATAGAATTTAATAAAAACTATAACTAAAATGTGAAGAAACATTTAAATAAATAAAATAAATATTTCACATAAAATATTCAGTGGAAACGACAACATCTGAAATCTTATAATTTTTACATTATTTTACAAGTTAGAACTACTCTAGAGTTCACTAAAACAATAGCTCATTATTCATCCACAAGCTATGTACACAATACACTATATAGATATGCCAAAATCATCACAAACTCTAGATTTCAGATTTAGTACCTGTAAAATTTGTTAGGGGGTGAGCAAAACCACTGCTCAGTAGGGACATAAACCTTTTCACGGAAAATTGATATAACTAAATTAAGTGACATATAATCACACAGCCAAATATCACATTAATAAAATTAATGCATGAATGCTCTTCATCTATCCCACTAATTCATATAACTGGACAAGCAAACCTACACGTCCCATACCATGCTTATACCACTTGGTCCCGAATGCTCATTTATATGAACTAACTTTCATCTCAATCATCCCATAAATCCCCTTTTGTTAGTCATCTTGTCTAACTCCCTGTTGCCAGTCCCGTATCACCCAATAAAAACCATGTGCACTGTGGGATCCCTGAGATCTGGAACCTGCCAAGAGTTAGACTTAACTACACAAAAGATCATTTCCATTACCCTCTTTTTCCATCATTATTTTCTCAACACAACAATTTTAGCCAATTTCCATGACATGATGTAATTATGCCTTTCACATATCCTTGACAATAATGTAACCATTTAAAACATCAACAATGTATATATAATTATGCCAACATTGTTCAAATAGTTAAGAATACGTAAACATCCAATACAAGGAACGTCAACCAAACTGTAATACCATGCATAATATAATGCTCACGAAATTTAATTAAATCAATCTCTGTAAAAGGCCCCCAAGAAACTCCTACCTTAATTCCAAAGCTAGCTCAAAGTTTAAGAAAACACAAGCTAAGCCCTATATCTCCTCCAAGAGTTTCATCACCTCTCTCTCTCTCTCTCTCTCTAAAAGAACTATCACTTTACATGGAGTGCATGCTATATCTAAGTTGTTGTAGTATTACACTCTTCACAAGACTATCTAATACATGTATGTTTCAAAAGAACCATTGAAAAGTCCTATTTATACTATAAAGACGCGGCAACTGATGGCTTTTGATTGGTGGAATGTGAGGCTGGTGATATGCTTGACTATAAGATTATCCAATTGTCCCCTAATACCAATAGCTCATGCTTTAAACAAAGGCTTAGTCATCTAGATAGACACTTTTGAAGAAACTAGGGTAGTGCATGTGGGTAAGATTTGATGTAAATACTGCCTTAAGTG
The DNA here is from genome assembly GCA_020521455.1 of Prunus kanzakura. Classification (NCBI taxonomy): domain Eukaryota; kingdom Viridiplantae; phylum Streptophyta; class Magnoliopsida; order Rosales; family Rosaceae; genus Prunus; species Prunus kanzakura. The sequence continues at coordinate 3,941,783 of BPUM01000005.1, read as the reverse complement.
ATAAAGCTTGTACGTGGCATCCTTTACAGATCCAATTATGTATATATCAAACAAATAAGTATTATTATAATAGTATTATTCTTAATGATTATTATAAAAGTAACAACTATATATACATACTATGTCGCAAGATAACTACATATATACAATTATAACCAATATAAATATATAATCAATTAAACATAATTTAATTTATAAACATAAATAGATAGCAAAACATTTAATTTCCTAAAATATTAATATATATATATATATAATTTTAAAATACAGGACTTCACATAGTCGTAGTTGGTTCATGAAATGACTCAAGACATGTACGGAATAGGTGATGTCCGGCCGAGTAATAGTTAGATAAAGCAATCATCCTACCAATCTTCTGTATTTTTCGAGATCTTTGAGTAGTTCACATTTGTCAGAAAGCTTGGCTGCCTCCGTTGAAAAATCAATTGGTCAAGCACCCAAGAACCCATAATCCTTGAGTATTTCAAGTGCATACTTTCTTTGTGAAACATAAATGTATTTCTTAGATAGGGAGACTTCAATACCCAAAAAATATTTCAAATCACCAAAGTCATTGGTGCGGAAATGAGTGTGTAAGAAACTTTTGAGAGAATTAACTGCATCAATATCATTTCCTGTAATTAGAATATCATTAACATAAATTAACAATGCTATAAAAGACTTGTCATCTTTGCAGGTGAAGAGAGAATAATCAGCTTTTGGCTGAATAAAACCAGCAACAAGAATGACTTCAATAAACTTGGCAAACCATTGTTGAGAGGCATGTTAGAGTCCATAAAGAGATTTGTGAAGGCAACACACTAGATTCTCCCCCTGTTGCCAAAGACCAAGATGAGGAGACATATAAATTTCCTCATGTAAATCACCATGGAGAAAAACATTATGAACATCGAGTTGATGGATAACCCAATGTTGACTAGCGGCGACAACTAAGAGACAACGGACTGCGATTATCTTAGTAGTGGGAGAAAAAGTTTTGTGATAATCAAGGCCCTCTGTGGGAGTGAATACTTTGGCAACAAGGCGAGCTTTAGTGTTCGATAGAACCATTAGCACGATGTTTGATCTTGTACACCCACTTACAGTCAATGGGAAATTTGTCGGGGGGCAAAGCAGTAAGTGTCCAAGTGTGATTAGCAGCAAGTTCGGAGTCCATAGCCTCACACCAGCGAGGATCACTGTTAGCTTCTGCAAAAGAAGAAGGCTTCACACTTCGACTAATGGAGTTAACAAAAGAAAGATGCTTGTGTGAGTTTCAATGGTAAGAGAGAACATTACAGATGTGAAAAGAGTATCTAGTGGTGGACTGGTTAGTGAAGAGTAGGAATCGTGTGGGGGCAGAATCATCTACAAGTAAACGAAGTCCTTGAAGCATGTGGAGGGTTGCTTGATACAAGATGAGGTACGGGTGGGCTAAGGTTGTTTATGTGACGGCTGGGCTAGGGCTAAATCGTTGGGGGGTGGGGCCTGGGTGCGGTCAAGAGCATGTGGGTCCATGGGAATGGGGATGTCAAGAGGCAAGGCGGTGTTGGGGCTTGTGTCGGATGGAGGACAGAGAAAGAAAAAGGGTCGGTGTTGGGGGCGAAGGGAATGGGTTGGGGAAGTCTAAGCCAGTAGATGGCAATAAATAGAGTGGGTCCGGTGTTATGTGTAGGTGCGGGTGTATTATGAGTGGAGAAGTAGATGAGTCTATCAGCCACATTGGGTTCCAGGGAAGTCAAAAGCCACGACATGTATGAATCCAATTTTATTTTTGGTATTAAGAGAGATGCCCATCGATCGAGACCAAGTGTTGTAGTTGTCACCATTAAGTTTTTTTGAAAAAAGAACCAATCTGGGGTGGTCTGAATGGTTGAGAAAAAGAGGGTCAGCAGCTTCACTGCTGCCCTTTGTAGAGGAACTATTGTCACCCATATGTGAGAAACGAGAGAAAGAAAAAAAGGAGCTAGGTTTTTGAAGCCTGCTCGGATACCATGTAGAAAAAGATATTTGTCTTGAATAATATTTTATTAATAACATAGGAATATATACTCGAGTATTCCTTGTACAATAAGAAATCCTACTATCTAGGAACACCGTTTAAGGTAAGGATTGGATATGAATCAATTACAGATTTCTTTCCTATCTAAAATATATTTACTTTCTAACACAATAGGATCTTCCCCAACTCAACCAATCCCTCCCCTCCCCAAACACACCCATCCTGTTTTTCTTTTTCTTTTTTCTAGTGCTATGTTTTAGTTCTAATAAAGTTTTAATATGTTTTTAAATTAATTTCAAACAAGTTTATAGGTTTGTTGGGTTCATTTTTATACATGATTTATCATGTTATTCACCCAATATTTTGAGTTAGTTCTTTGCATTTTATAGATTTTTACTTCCTTTTTGTGTTTTCATAGTACCTTGCTTAGAATAAAAATGAGCTAAGAATGCATTATTGGTTATAAATTCTTTTTTTGCTCATTTTCGTAGGTCAACTTCTTGGCCTTGGATCAGCATGCTCGGGTGCCCGGATGAGATGAAGATCTTCATGAAACTTGTTCCAATGGATGTTGACTACAACATATCTGAATTTGAGCTCCATTGAGCAAGTATAGCCCAGCCAACTGATCCAACAATTGATCCTAACTTTGGAATTCTGTTTTGGGCCAGTTTCACCTCCACTTGATGTCATCTTATTTCTACTTGTTACCATACCATTGGGTAACAATAAATTACCTAATTGAAGTGGAATTTTCTAAGACAAAGGGAGCCTTGTAATGTATTTAAAACAAAACATTATCATGGCAAGAAGACAAGGGGAGGAGACAATGGCTAAAGACTTTAGCAAAAGGTGGAGTTTAATATTGATGGGTGAGTTGGAAAGGAGGAGAGAGGATGAACAAAAGAAAAGGGGGCATCAGCCCATGGAATGGGGAATTCGACATTTTTTCAGAGAATTGAGGAGATATTGGAGCTAAAGAGTTGGAGAAGGAAGACAAGGTGCAGTCAAGCAAGAAGTGGAAGAAGATTTCCACCATCGAAGACCTTGAGCTTCCATCACTTTCACAAAATCTGTAAATTCTTTCTAGTTATATTTTGAATTTGTGTTTGAAATAAGAATGAGGAACTAAACTCCATAGCGTGGGCTTAGGTTGAAGCCCTAAACATGAATACTCTATTGTTTTGATGCTTGAGTTTATGAATTTTTAGATGTTGTTGATGAATTCCCATTCACTAAAATAATCTATCATTGATGTATTTTTTCTTTGATTGATCACCTTTGAAAGCATGCTTCTTGAGATTGTTAGGATTATATGTACCCTCATGTTTTCCTAAGCAATAAATGGATGAAGTAAGAATCATCCATGTGAATTGGTTTCTTGAATGTCTAATGTAAACATCATACTATTAGGGTTCTTGTAATGTTCATATTCTCTTTAAACTTAATGGGTTTTTCATGTAATTAAATCGAGATTGATTATAAGGAAGACACAAGTATTGTAGCACTAGCCCCGCATTGTACTTATATTAAAGAGAATCAACGTGTCTTGAGCCACTAGACCCGGTCTTGATTGCGAACATCTTCATCAACACATTTAGAGTTCATTACTTGAGTGTCCATGAACATGAGTAGGATTGTTTAGGGTGGATTCCCTAGTGTTTGTCACATTTTAAGTCACACTTTGACATTCATCTTTGTCACTCTTATTAAAATTAGAGTTTGGTTACATTTAAGCATTAGAATTAGGTCACTTGAATCAAACCCTAACAACCCCCCCACCCCCAACCAAACCATTTAGTGTGTGTGTGTTTGAAACGTTGTGTATTTTCTCTAATGTATTCTGCTCACTTCCGTAATTATTTTTGACATTTAGTCCTTGTTGAGTTCTTCCATTTCCTTTGCTGAATCCAACCATATAAAGAACGTGAAATTTGGATAAACGGTTGGATAGTTATAGGTCAAACATTAGACAGAGATTGAAGCTGAAAACAGAGCACACACTCTGCTTCAAAACAACCGGTCGTCATTGTTAACGCGACCGGTTGCCTTTCATTTTGGTTTTCAGATCACAATCTGTTTCAAAACGACCGGTCGCAAACTATTCACAAGGCAATAAACAGGTGATAAATAGGTGATACAGTGGTGATAGAAAGGTGATAAACAGGTTATAGAAATTGTTGTTTGTGTTTATCTTTGGTTTCTTGTTTTGTTTCATTTCTTTTACTTCTCTTTATTCACTCTTAGCTCCCAATTTTCATTTTACATGTGTGTTGTGTTAAATAAGTGTTCTTTATGTACTCAAACTATAACTTTTAGTAAGTCGATTGTTCCTTGTGAGATCGACCTCGTACTTGCAAATCTATACCCCCAATATATTCGTGCACTAGCGGGTATTTTTAATTGGGTGATTAGCACATTAATTTGTGTCAATTATTAATACAACAAGGTTTTCAAAAGTGAAGTAAAAAGAGAAGAATATTATCACGTTTATTTAACGGAATGGGTCACATTGGCTAACGATACCAAATTGGCCAAATTGAAAACACATGGATTAAATTGGCCACTATTTTAGCATTTAAGCCTAATTAAAATTGTGGGACACAAATTCTACAAGTTATATGCAATGTCTCACCTATGATGCTCAAGTTAAACAAAGAAAAACAAGAAACACGATTATTGGGCTTAAGTCACCTTACCTTTGATGACTGAAGGACGTAGACTTTAAACTATTATCAATGAATTTGACTACTCCAATCGATAATCAGCACATTTCGTGCAATGATTGGCACGTTTTAATTCCCATCGGGAATCTGTTGACTTTTGGTTTAACTGATGAAGAAGATGAGGATTTGCGGCGTGCATTGGCCTTTTCGATGGGAAGCATGAAGGAGACAAGTAAGCATGTCCTGGTTCTTTTGAAGCATTAGTTACTAATTTTCAGAAGTTTAAATTAATTGTAATTGGGCTCAGACAGAATCAGCAACAACAATTCGTAGATTTGTAGTACTTTTGATAACATGAATGAGACAAGTAACTCACTTCTTCTACAGTTGCTCTATAACATATCAATCTGCTCTCTCATCAGAAGGGGAGGAGAGCTAACTAATAAAAAAACCCAATGACAACACAAAACTAAAAACTAATTTCCCTTTCTTACACTTTTGTCTGCCTGAGGTTTGCCCTATATACAGTCCAATCTTCTGGCTGTATACGGAAACTGCTTCTGATCAGCAGTGTCTATATACAAAATCATGGGAAACTTTTTAATGATTAATCAACTTAAAGAGCAAGCCAGTGCATCTTCTTCCTCTTGATTCTGTGCTGAGGTAAGCCGTTCAACCAAAATGTCCAAGGCTTCCTTCATCCACCAATGCTGACAAGCTTCTCTAGCTTTCGCAGCACTCATCTGCATATCAAATAATTTCAGATTATATAAGATTTTACAACTCATTTTCAAGAGGGTATATGAAAATACTATTAGCCAAAACTTTAAACTAGAAAAAATAAAATAAAATAAAATAAAAGTTCACAGCACGAGCAGCAGCATACCCAGATTCTTTGCCGAACGTTCTTTTCGGGCCATAGATCCAGTTGCTCCTTCACAAACAAAGGGAACATGTACCCTTCATAGTATGTCTCCTGGCTTTTGCTCATGAAACTCCATTTTCCCAATTCACACTGCCATCATATACAACATCTAATTAGGTCAAAATCTTTGCCAGAAATGCAAATCTATTATTCTTATCATGACTGCAACAAACTCTATTATTTAGTGGCAATCAAAAGCGAAGAAAAGAATAAGAAAAACAGTACCAACCTCAACATTGCCCACAACACCCGCTTCTTCTAGTGATTCTCGTGAAGCAGCTTCTTCTACGGATTCATCAAGTTCCCAACCACCCTATCGAACAAAATACACAGTTGGAATTTTTTAATTGGAAAGAAAGTAAATAAAAATGAAAGAAAATGAAGACTTGGAGTTGGAAGTAGCAATTATACCTTAGGGAACATAAATGCATTGCCTTTCTGTGAAGTGATCACAAGCACTTCCAATTCATCGCTGATCGCACCATCACTGCCATTTTTGTATCTATAAGGAATGCATCTGCAACATTAAACAAATAAATAAATTATACAGCCATTTTTTTATTACCATCACAGAGAAATATATATGTAGCTCGCTGATCAATACTGAATTGCACAAACAAGAAGAACATCAATAATTGTTTAATTATACGGGCAGACAAGGTAAAAAGTAAATCATTGTTGGAAAAAAAAAACAAAAAAGGGAAAAGCTATAATCCAAATGGAGTAAAATACACATGGGTTCCATTTGATAGGACCCACGAGCCCACCGCCATGATGATTAGAATGACTTGGAGGAGGAGTCACAGCCACCAACATTTTTCAACATAGCAAAAGCCTTGTCAAGAAAAGCTCAAAAAGAAAATAAAAAGAACCTCACCCTACGACTTGTCGGCGGCCCATGTTGTACCTCTGCAATTCCCTTCCCGTCCGAGCAACCAGACAAGCCATGTCAAAAAGAAGGGCTTCTTAATTAACACAATTCTGAACCAAACTACAAAGAGGGGAGGATCAAGAAAAAAGGTTTGCTTTAAAAATATGAATTATAGGGGTTTGTTTTTGTTCTGTTATTATCCGAATACCAAAAAAAACTTATGAGTTATGATGAATAAGTATTGCAGGTTTATACAGAAATGCAATGGTTGGAACTAATTGGGTTTATATATATAAAGAGGCCTCTGTGTAACTTCACGTTTGGAGGCAGAAATAGAGAGAGGATGGGTTGGCAAAAACACCAACTGCCTATATATAGAAAATAAAGGCACTGATTTGGAAGGAAGTTTGATGTTTCACCAAAAAAATAAAAACAAAAACAATATAAAAAAATTATTATTATTATAATAGAAGGACGAGTGTTCTATATTGAGTAGGTCCTAAAAGAGTTGCGCGGTGGTTTGTATGGTGTCATGTTATGCAGGTATATTCTAGAGAGCAGGCCAAGCCAAGCTAAGCTAGTGCCGTGAGTGCGTACGACATTCACGTCGCCTTCTGAGACGGATTTGTTAGAGAGTTTCTGTGTCGTTTCCCTAACAACCCTTGTTAGCCTTTGTTTATTTGTTCAGTCCACGCGGCGAGAGTTCACTGGGTTGGTTGGAAGTTGACTTTTAGAGAACATGCTCACGTGTAGGAATCATGGGCATGGTTTCTATGTTTTTACTCTCTTTTTTTGCCGTTATATAATAGGATAACATGCCATTCCACCATTTAATGACGACGATGCTTCCTTACCATAGCTCATTACTTCAAAATATGTGTTCTTTTTTCTTTTGGGCGTGAAAACACGAGCCGCAAGGGAAACTTACCCATTTGAATGAAGGGATTTGAAAGAAATGATCTAGATTAAACAATAATGTTACAAAAACAAGAACCACATTAGGTTCAATGTATTTGAAATAACTATAGTTAAAATATTTAAAGTGAATTTGAAATGACCATATCTAAGGAATCATTTGAAATTCAAATTTTTATTTTTTCATTCTTGTGCAAATTTTGGCATACATTGAAATCTCTTCATCCAAATGCAACCTTATAGATATGCTATTAGAGTGTGTACATATAATACGTATCTAAACTGATGGAAATATGAATGGTATAATTAGTAGGAGCTCATTTGGGAGTGATTTTTGATATACCATAATCACTTATGGAAGAAGTATCTCCCACATGCTTCTCCAGAAAATCACTTTTAGGATTTTAACTGATTATGGGTGTGCTCATCCATAAAATTACTTAAAGTGATTATTTGGAGAAATAGTTCTCCATAAAAGTGATTATTGACCTCTCCATAATCACTCCCAAATGAGTTCTAAATTGAATTGTAAGGTAGGTAAGAGAACATAATGGATTAAAAGTCTACACAAGGAACCAATAGTGCATGATGACTGTATGTATTATATTTATTATTACTTTTGTTGTTTGTTGTAGCGGAATAGTTATGTTATTGAAACATGCATTTCATGACTACTGTAGACTAAGATAAAGGTGTTGAAAATTTAACAATATATATATATATATGAAAAATTCATATTCACCCCATACAAAAGATTGATCCTAATTCCACGGATAAGTAAATATAATATAACAGCTATTTTAAAGAAATCTAAATGTCGCAGTTTTGATGCGTTTATTTATACTTTGATAGGGACATATCGCACACTTACAACAACAATCATTTGAAAAAAAAAAAAAAAAAAACATATAAATCATTTGAGGTGCTGATTGATTTTAAACTCCCTAAACCATTCTCAAATATCTTTAATCATCAACCAAGGTGGTTGGTGTGAGTGGTTTGACACTCTCATTCCTTAAAAGAGGTTAAGGGTTCGATCCCTGCTCTTGTACGGAGTCACCACTTTGGCCAGCACTTTACCCCTTAAGGGCCAATCCGGTGTGAGCGGGGATTAGTCTGGGTTGTGGTTAAGGCTTAAAGGTGCCACCCATAGTTGGGGCCCATCCAGGACCACCTCGTGGTTCAGACCAAAAAAAAAATATCTTTAATCATCTAACTACTACTTTGGCGACTTAAACGAAGCAATTGAAATAGAAAAAATTTAAAAAATTTAAAAGTATAAATAAAAGGATGAAAATCCACAACCCGTCGCCATCAAAGTGAGACTAGTAAGTTTTAGGGTTTGAACTGGTCCGGACTCACATGGAGTGGAAAACAGGCGCGCGCCCACTCCCTAAGAATTATTGGGTCTCTGTTTTGTCCCCTTGTATTGTTTAGTCTTCAAACACGTACGTATTTTAAGGCCTCATCCAAAAATTTAGAATGACTAAAAAAGACTTCCCAGTTTTCCAACGTAATATATTTAGTGTTATAGATAATGGAGCAGTTGAGAGGCTCCCTATTTTTCTCTGTGTCTTACACATATGTCGTCTGCTTTGTTTGCTTTGAGCTTAAATACCCAGAAGAAGATGGTTTGCTTTGTGTAATTACAAACGCTAATAAGACAACATTAAGACGGCTGGGATTTGGATAATACTAAACTTTTTGTAAGGTGATACGTGATAAATTTTTGTATCTTCTAGATATACCAGCTGGTTGGTGTATATCCAATCCAATATACATAAAAAATGGGGAAATATTTTATTTTTATATTCTTTGTATATTGAAGATGAAGAATATTTTCACACATCGCATATGTATTGCATAATGGATCTAAATGGTGTACTCGTAACATACAAAAATTAGCATGTCAAAATTGAATGTATTTAATGGATCTACCAAAAGTCCAACTGCAAACAATTGAATTTTGAATTTTGATTTGCCCCCTCCTGTGGAATCATAGGCCACATGGGAAGTTTCCCAAAGTTTAAGGTACTCTGTGAAAAAATAAAAACAAAATTAATATTCTGCCTAATATCATGAATTTTTTGGGGACTCGGAAGTCACATGCAATTATTTTAATCCATTTATTTTAATTTTTCTTCCCCGACAGCTCACATGCCTGATTGAGAATCTGACTGACTGAGTAGCGAATCAATTCATATTAAAAAGTTTTTTTATTTTATTTTTTGGTCTCCATAAATTAAAGAAAATTATGTTAAGGGTAGAGCCCTACAGTATAACATGTTTGGTACATTTTTTTTCAGGGAAAAAAGTCACATGCATGCCTATACTCGAAATATAGAAAGGTTGCCATTGGTTGAACCGTTTAGCATGGCTAGTCAATGATAACGGAGAAAGTGCCATGTCATCAATGCCACATCAGCATACCTAATTAATTGTTTTTGTTATAAAGTTATGAGTCTGTTAGCTTGCATGTAGCTAACTAGTGAGTTAGTTTGCTGGCTAAACTTGTGTTATGAAGCATGATATACGATGGAATCTACTGTATAATTCTCGACTGATTCAGTCAATAAAAACAGATCAATTCACAAAAAAGAGTTAAAATGCATCACTTGGCTTTAAAAAGTCCATACCTAATTACCTCAAGTAAAAGTCAAAAATGAAAAAGTACGTACGTACGTTGTCAATAAAAATGACTAAAAGAAAGAATTAAATAAAAATGACTTGCATTAGCGTAAACACACACAGAATAAAACCATTGTCAATCCTATCGTAAATTCTCCAACCCAAACTTTCTTATTTTCTTATGGGGATGTTTATGGCCAATCCCAAACTATGTGCTTGGATCTTGGTGCACAAATGGGAAAACTATGTACCAGATTAAGACCCATTATAATATAGTCTCCGGGCGTTGTACATCAGAAACTAGCACTGTATATTTGAGAGGACACTATACATTTGAAGTCATGCATGCATGACAAGAAGTTTCCATTTTTATTTTAAATTTATTAGGCTGTTTGAAAATAGATTTAACTAGATTTGTAACTCAAGTGGTTAAGAGCATTTACTATTACACCTGATGTCCTAAATTCGATTCCTCCATCCTTGAATATCACTTGTATAAAAAGAGAGGGAAAATGCTAGGATTACCACATTTTTATACCACATTGTGTACCACATCTCTAATGCAATTTTTGGGCCTAAATCCTAATGCCTCAGTTGAATTTTTTATATTTTATAATAAAAGTGGTGAGAAGTCCATGGCATGTATCTTATATTATTGAATAAAAATAATGTTGGCGCTAAAACTAAATAGGTAGTAATTAGACCAACTTTAAGATGAGGTGGATGTTGAAGGTGAGGACCCTTAGTATGTGAGAGCATTCGGTAAGTAAATAGGCGTGCATACAGAAGACAAATGTACGTGGTTCACTCGAATAATGGGCTACGTCCACAAAGAAGTATGTTCTCATTACGATAATGTGAGTATACATTGCACATAGGTTTAGACTCAAGGAGAAGAGGAAGAATACCGAAGGCTGAATGCTGCAGGCCGAAGGCCGAATGCTGCAGGCCGAAAGCCAAAGGCTGAAGGTTGAAGGCTGAGGATCTGGTATGATCCGTGGGTTTTAAAGTGGGCTCATGGGTAAGCCCATGAGGCCCCAGTGAGCCTTATGGAGCCCTAGTCGCCTGCCCAAATCTCCCTCTCCCTTTCTTGAAGGAAAGAGGTCTTCTTTTATAAGTGAGGAAGAGTTTCCTCTTCTTGTGTTTTGTCGATGTGGGACTCCCTTCCCTTTGCTTGGATTGGCTTGGAAATGCTTAGCCAGATATTGTACAAACAAATAATATATATTAAAATAGTGACTGAACTTATCATTTGTAATTTGTCAAAATATTGCCCAATAAAACACGTACGTATTTTATTCTTATTTTTCCCGTTCCTTGTGTTTACTAATTATGAAAGAACGTGAGAGGCTAAGATTATTTCTTACTTGTTGTAACAAAAATGAAAGATGGTGATTTTGCAATCTCTTTTCCAACTAGAACAACAATTTCAAATAAAGATTTATGTGTATAGTAGTAAGCGAGGTGGTAGTATTCTTCATGTAAAGTGTTCGAAATGTGAAGAAATTACCAAGGACACTCCAACTCAGCATGCAATTCTCTACAACAAATAATGTATGCAGTAAAAGAATTTAATAGCACTCGAGAGAACAAGGTAGACCAAAGGCAAACATTCCCACAAAAAAAGAAGAAAAAAAAATTGAACTCTCAAATTGATTTACTATGAAATTTCTCTCTCTTCAATATCTACTTTGGAGATGTCAAAATTTGTTGAGAGTATTTGTCCCACATTAAAAAGTTAAGGGACCAAGCCTGGGTTTATAAGGAGTTAGGCTACTCCCCCCATTGCCAATTGGTTTTGGGGTGGAACCTCAACTTCCTTCATGGTATCAGAGCAAGGCTTCAAGTGTTGGGCCTAACGGCCACACGTGCTCCCACGTCATCCAATATGTTGTCCACGTGTTAGGCTTGAAAGTTCGCCACACGTGCGGGGGCGTGTTGAGAGTATTTGTCCCACATTGAAAAGTTAAGAGACCAAGCCTGGGTTTATAAGGAGTTGGGCTACTTCCCTCATTGCCAATTGGTTTTGGGGTGGAACCTCAACTTCCTTCAAAATTAGCAAATTAATATCTATAAAGTATAAACTAATGTAACTAGAGGGGTCCTTTTCTTTTAATTTTTTTTTTTAATAAATAGTATAGCCGCGCGGCTATACTCCTTTTAAATATAATATGCTGAAAACGTATCGCTGCGCGGCTATACTAGGAATTTTTTAATAAAAAATTGAGTATAGCTGCGCTGCTTTCCTTGGGGTCGCTTTTTTGTAGTTTTTCAATAAATAGTATAGCCGCGCGGCTATACATGTTTTACACGTGGCGCCGAATCGCTAGGTCGGCGCTAGGCGGGTCCCTTTTTAAATTATTTATAAATAGTATAGCCGGTCGGCTATACTTGGAGGCTATACTTGGAATTGTTTAAAAAATAAATGCGTATAGCCGTACGGCTTTACTGGGTCCTTTTTTTTTGTTTTTTTTAATAAATCGTATAGCCGCTGGGCTATACCTTTTTGACACGCGGCGCCGAATCGCTAGGCTGGTCATATCTTTTTTTATTTATTAGATAGTATAGCCGATCGGCTATACTCAGGATTTTTTAAAAAAAAATGAGTATAGCCGCCCGGCCTTACGGGTGTCCCTTTTTCAGCTTTTTTATCAATAGTATAGCCGACCGGCTATACGTGGTTTTTTATTTAAAATGTGTATAGCCGTGCGGCTTTACTGGGGCGTCTGACGAGATCACCGAGATTGTGTTCTGATTATTATTTATCGGGATCGCCTGCCGCCGACAATGCTCACCGGCGAGCGATTATTATTTGTCCCTCGTAGAATCGAAGATCATCAATGATTGCGAGTGACGCCGGCAGGCCCTGGTCCTCCGTCCGGATTCGTTACCTTCAGGAACGAATGGCTAGGCCATTAGGGATGCGATCCAAGGTATGAACCACTAGAGCCTTTATCTTAGGGTTAGTGTTCGTTCATCATCTTAGGGTAATTATTCAATTTCATTTTGAGGGCAATTATTCAATTTCATTTAAGGGTAATTGTTCAATTTCATTTTAGGGTAACTATTCAATTTCGTTTCAGGCTATTATCCTTAGATGTCATTGCTTTGTTGTAATTACCAGGCATTAACGGTACCCCCTCTCAACAAAGCGTAATTTCTTTGATTACTTCATTTCTGCTGCTGATATTTTGCAGAAACTGTTTGATGTGTAAGTATTTTTCAGGTGATGCATGGACTTCTTGTTACGGTTTTTCTGACGAGGATGAAGAGTTCCATTGGCTCTAAATAAGTGAGTACTTTTTTATTTTTTCAGCCTTAATTTTTAATATTATTTTTGAAGTGCCCTTGAAGATTTGTGGTTGGGTCTCATTTGCATTGTTTAAATCCTTTGTTTTGGGGTGAATCTTGTGGTTTTGGTAAGATATAGCAATCTCCAGTCCTGTTAGATATACTTTCAATAGGATGCGCCTCTTTATTACTCTTCTTACTGAACAGTTTGTCAGTCTGTTTTGTTCAGATTACATTTTGGGGGTATATTTGCTAGATTTCCTGGGATTTTTCTGATTACATTACAATCGTTGAAGCTGCTGGTAGTTAGCCTTTATTTTTAGGGAGTTTCACTAAAACACCCAAAATGGGGGCTGAAATTATAAAAAAACCCAACACCCAAAACACTTTATAAACACACCCAAAACTCATCATTACACACACTCAAAACCCATTTATAAACACACTCAAAAAATATACAATTGTTGACTGTGGGGTTGATTTTGGGTGTGTTTCTATATTTAAATAGTGTTTGGGTTTTTTTATAAATACATGTCTAGGATTGGGTTTATTTATAAATATCTATTATTTTTAACATAATCCATAAAATACAGGCATAAAACATAATTGAATGAATATATATTACTGTATGCACGTTGGATGGTTATATGCTATCATACTTTTTTATCATCTGTTGATCATTATATTTTGGTTATGTGAAAACCTACATTTATAATTTCTTTTTAATTTGACTGTAATTCTGAATTTTAAGAGGTTTTCTGAGTTGTAAATGTTGATGATGTTAGTTTAAGAGAGAAGAGGTTTGGAAAATAGTTGGTAGTGTTTAGGACAATAACTTAACTTGGAAAGGAAAACTTTTGAAAGAGTAACAAAATAGTTTTATTTTATTGATTGAAATAAGAAGGGTACAAGGCTTTAGAGTTGGTGTTGGCTGATGGGAGAGTTAGACAACTGTAGTTTTCAGGTTTTCTTACTTCAATACATAATTGGGCTGCTAGCTATATATATAGAGTAGCTAAGTCGGCAGCTTGCTTTGGAAAAGTCGGTTGCTCATGCAATACAATTTTTCTCCTTATTCTAGATTTCTCTAGTTATATTACATGGATATTTCTAATGACTTTAATTTGTCTAATTTTTCTCAATTTTTCTAGATTTTTTTATATTATTCAAGAGTTTTCTTTATTATTCAAAGTACGATGTGCATTACTTTTTAACATATGAAAATAAACACGTACGTCTAGAAATGTAGTAAAAAAATATTTTAAAATATTTCTTAAACACCCTTATCTGATTCATGATTCTGAATATTTGATCATCACCATACCAAATGATCTGCCTTTCAACTTGCTGCGGGTTGTATATTTTATTGATTCAGAATATTCAGAATCATGAATCAAGAGTCCAAATGATTTTATTGTATATTTTACGTAAAATATACGTTAATTCTGTATGCTCTCCCCAACTCCAGCATTAATGTATATTTTACGTTTCGGTCGGTTTATCGAAAATCGATGGTTCAAGCATACAGGAGCCATTCCCAAACTGGAATCTGACGGTTCAGTTCGGTTCGAGCATCGGTGTAGAGAAAATGGAGAACAGAGCCAGTCCGATTCGGTTTGGTCGGTAAATCAGTTTGGTTGGTCCAAAATGCCAGCCCTAGAAGAAACAGAGGAGGGAATAAAACGAATGAGTGAAATAGGATGTGGGGTTTGGGTGTGTGATGGTGGGGCGGTGGGGTTGGTCCAGATGAGGGAGAAGTGGGGAGGGTTGACAGGGATGAGGAAGGAAGAAAAAAATAAAAAATAAAAATAGTCCCAGTCCAGCTCGAGCAATAGTGGCAACGTCTCAGCTGGCCGTTGAAGTGAGGGACCGAATTGAAGAGAACGAAACCGAGAAGAAGCTATTCGATAGGCTTCGTCTCGGCACGGCACGCCTCGCAATTTCGGCCCCGGGCGGATGGGTTCGGGATCAGTCAGGTTGGTATGTTTAAATGAATTGGGAGTTGGAACTTGGAGGGAAGAAATTAAATTGGCTTCAAAGAAATGAATATTTTCGTCTTTGAATTTGAATTGATTAAAAGTGTGTTTTGAATTTTGCACGAGACTTTGCAATTTCACGTTAATTAATTATTATCTTCTTCATTTTGGGTGCAGAAAACGTGATCAAACCAAACATTTGGGGCTGGGAGTTGCGCGGTTGGAAACTAAGTTTTGAGAATTGAATGAACTTCACTCCCACCACAACAAAGGAGGTATGCATAATATATATATATATATAGTGTTTACAGGATTGTGAATATGGAAATATAGAAACAATGAAGCTAATTACAAGGACTAAGTGATGACAGACAGGGTATCCAATTACAATCAGTCAGAAAGCAATTCTAATAAACTAAATTACTTACATACACACTTCAATAGCTTAAAGAAAACATTACAAATCATATTTATGTACTTAGTTCTAAGGGAAAACATAAACAGCTAGCTAAGAACGTCTTTCGATTTTCCATCAAACTCCCAATGCTGACTTTGTCAAAGTGTCATGGCGCTTCAATGATTACTTATGTGAAGAGTTTCTCCTCTTGATCTGGATGAGCTTGTCAAACACACACCATGGAAAGCTCAGGAAATGATCTCTTTCCATTCCCTTGTTGCAGCGACCCCAGTAATCAGGATGATATGTAACATGGTACCAAGCTGATGCTTTTGCTGCTTGTACATCATTAATATCAGGCTTCATATCCGACTTCTCATCAAACCAGGTCCTAGCTTCCTTTCTCAATGCTTTTATAGCGTAATGAATCGACTCCAAGTCTTTTCCCCTGTTCAAATTTTTTGATACTGCAGTGATGCTCCCACTTAGTATTTCGGCTTCAGTTTTGTAGCCGTAGTAATCCATCAGGTTTCCCAGCTTGTAGTCATACTCACTTTTGTAATTCATGGCATCTTTGACGTAGTCTTCAAATCCATCTACCACCATATCAGGGTCATAAAACTTCATAGCAACTTCCATGGTGAAGGATTTAATTGAGCCTGAGTTTGAAGGTGAATCTGATGCAAGCTCAACATGTTTCACCTGTCGGAAAAGCCTCCCAATCACACGTTTTGACTCGTAGGTGAGTTTGTCAACCTTCTCCATGAAATCTGGGTATTTGTGTATACGTAGACAGCGTGGCACTTCCACTACCACACCAGTTTTCGGAGAGTCAACAGCATGCGAGCTGAGCTCGGCGAGATTGATACATGGAGCACTGGCAGCCTTCTGTCGCGCTCTGTCTGCAAAGACAGTATGTGCATTACAAATGATCCCCAAGTTGTCGTTCACTATGTAGTTGGTAAATGACTCTGTAACCTCCTGTAACAAACACAACAGAACGCAATGAATAAGGCAGAGACAAGATTCAACAAGCGAAGTATATATCTTTCAATATCATTGACTACATTTACTTGATGAATTGAGAAATACCTCCATTGTCACATCATGATCCAATTCAATAGTTGGTGCTGGGGTATAATTCATGGGTCGAACTTGCCGAGGAGGAATTAGATCAGGGTCCCAACTGACAAAGTAAAAATCCCCGTCCAAGTCACTTCCAGAGCATTCATTCGGATGAGGCCTAATACAATACAAGGAAAGAACACATAGTCAGTATGTGAATAGAGAAACACTAATATGCAGGTGCAATATGGAACAAATTTAATTACTTACCGGTTTCCTTTTTGAGGGAAGACTACACAATCCACCATGTGGTGCAAGGCCGGCACGTTCACAGCCCTAAGAACACGAACATCCCCTGGATGTAAACAGGGGTTTTTAGCAACCACTACGTTTTCCTCAACAATGAAATTGGCTTCGCTTGAAGTAGCGCTGCTATTGCTATTGCTATTGCCACCGAAGACGGCACGTTGAGAACACTGCACAAATACCTGACCATATTCCAATGTCCCGGTTTCATCTAGGCATCCCATCAAGGATCTTCCATTTGGAACAAATATCCTCGTCTTGGTTCGCAGCTCCACAAGCTGGGATGCACAGAATGCTTGTAGCATCAAGGACAGAAATGGTTCTGCATCTGGCTCATAACCGCACGCAAGCATTTCCTTTAAAACGTCGGTGACCTCTCCTTGGAATATCATTTCAAGTGCTTCCAGTGCTCTTGATGGGTCAGCCAAAACACCTTCCAATTGTTTCAAAGCCTCGTTTTGCTTTTTCACAAAAACAAGATCGGGGACTCCGAGGGTGGACAAAAGGGTGATCAGTTGACGATTAAGGAAACAAGGTTGGTACCTGCTCCATGCCAGAACATCTAGTTTTGTGTTGTTGGATTGGTACTTGCACATGCTATCTCGCAGTGCCAACTTCTTTGACAATGTAGGATCAACTGCCACAACACCTTTATAGCCACCGAGTCGAATTTGAAAGGCAGATGGAGTAGTACTTTTGCCGCACTTGCTTGCCACTCTTCCAGCAAACTCAGCAGATATCTTCCCAATTCCATCAGAAAAACAATATTTAACTCCACCTCTTTCAGTTTTTACATCAGGAATGAATTCGATTTCATCCCTACCAACATCAAAAGTCTCCCTTGAAGAGCTGAAAGCCTGACCCAACCTGGCAGCATGTTTTGCTGCATTTTTTATGTCACTAAAATCACCCATCCAATTTCTGATGTCTTGTGCAGTCAACTCACTTCTAGAAGCAAACATCCACACAGAATGCTCTCGTAATTGACTCGACGAATGGGCAAGAAACTCAAACTTCTTTTCACCAATGACTATGCCATTTCTTAGAGTAGAAAGTATCCTTTCATAAACTCCAGTTCTCCTTTCCTCTTCTGTAGAAGTTGTAGAATTTGTCCGTGGACATAAATCTCCTGAACGCATCTTACCCATGTCCTCATCCACGAAAGAAACACGAAGGAAATTATCAACATCTTCAGGATAATTTCGTAAAACACGATTGGATACATTTGCCTCTGGACCACAGAAGTAAACTTTAGATGGTGTTACTTGAACCCTGTGCACGTACACCATCCCATCATCTAAAGAAATAGCTGGCGACTGAGGAATTCGCTTGCATGCCGTGTACTCTTTGTACTGCTCAGTAAGCCAACTCACAGGCTCATAGCAGCATCCTTTTAACCGAAACAGCTTGTCCAGGGCACACTCTATATATTCAATTCTGATTATGCTAGGATCCACTAGCTCATAAAAATTGACATCAAGTGCTTGCCCAGGAACACATCCATGCTGAACCAAGGAATTGATCTTAAAAAGGATTTTGTATGGCAAGTTAATGCCAAGGGGTGGACCCACGATAGGAACCAGATCTGAAGTACAGGAGAAAGTGTTGCCGATCTCCAGAACCAACCGCCCTTCATTTTCTTTATAATGAGCAAAACTCTTGCGTAGATTTGGAAGCTCACAAGTAGGTGGAAGCTCCAAACATACAGCAGAAGACTGCCCAAGGCAGCGTGAAGGAGTGAAATCAACTTCTCGAACCCAGCCATTTTGAGAAGCTTTCTTGAAAATCCGAGGGGCACCAAGTAACTTGCAAAAGAAATAAGAAAGGAGCACAATGTTAGTCATTTGCCCACGTGGATGATATAGCTCAATCTGGCGAATACTTTCAGAGGAGATCTCTAGCTTGTATTCAACAGCATCAAGAGATAACAATAAGTAGATATTTTTAAATTCCATCCCGAATTTCACTGAAACATCCAATGCTGTCCAAAGCACAGAAAACTGCCCCTCAGAAATCAGGCATCCCAAGTGCAGCTTGACAAGTTCCATGCTATGTTCAAAGTTTTGAAGCTTCAATTTTCTAGCTGTTTCAAAGTACAAATAGAAACTAATGACTCAGAACTCATTACAACTTCTCTTTGCATAAATTACTTGAAAAGGCAAAGGCTTAATAACTACTGAAAGCAAACAAGAATTTCAGAAGGGAGTTTGAAACCAACTCTCCGAATTTAATGACAGAGCTGACAATTATCTAAATTACAGGACAAAGTGTTACCTCTCTCCAGAACGAACGGTCCTTCGTTTTCTTTATAATGAACAAAACTACTGTGTAGATTCGGAAGCTCGCAACTTGGCGGAAGCTCCAAACATACAGCAGAAGATTGCCCAATGCAGCATGTAGGAGTGAAATCAACTCCTTGAACCCACTGCCTTCTGGAAGCTTTCTTAAAAATCCGAGGAGCACCAATTAACTAGGAAGAGAAAGATGAGAGGAAGAGAAAAATGTTAGCAATTGGTAGAACTTAAAACAGATATCCATGTTTTTCATTTAAATTTAACTGTTGGGCAAACCTGGATGAGAAGAAACTTTGTAAGTTGACTGCGTGGATGATGTAGCTCAATCTGGCTAACATTTTCAGAGGTGATCTCAAGCTTGTAATCAACCGAATCATAAGAGAAGAACAAGTTGATATTTTTAAATTCCTTCCCGAATTTCACCAAAACATCCGATCTTGCCCAAAGCACAGAAAACTGTTCCTCAGAAATCTGGCATCCCAAGTGAAGTTGTACAAGCTCCACGCAGTGCTCAAAGATTTCTGAGTTGGGCACCATGTCAAACTTCGCTTTTCTAGCTTTCAGATAAGATTTATTGTACCACAGGCTTCGAGCATCGGCTAATGGAATTATGATACCAGCAAATTTTGCATCTGTGAACTGAACTATGGCAAGTGTTCTTGATTTTCCATCTTTGGGAGGAAGAAACTTTATAGCATGAACAGTTCCTTTTCCAGTATATGCCTCCAGAAATTCTGTCACTGCTGCTGGAGACTCGCTGGAGGAAAATCCATACAATTGAATTGTCTTAACCATTTTCGTAATGTTGATGGCAACTGCTGCAGATTCAACGTACAAATTGATATTAATAATAGCAGAAAGAAAAACCAATTCTCCAAAGTAAATAACTGAGCTCAAAAAATAAGTAAACAGAATTAATGCAGAGGAGAAAAAAGTCTGACCTTGAATTTTTGGAATGTAAGCACTGAGATACTGAGATACTGAGATACGACCAAAGGCTGCTGTGTAAGAAGCAAAGCTCATGAAGCCATCATATATATAGGGAAAACAAGAGCACACAGAGGTGAGAGGGCGGAGTTCAATTTTTAAGTTCATCTCACACACTGTACATAACTTGCCATGGCAGTTGTACAGTTTGTACCGAAGAAGGAAAAAAACTTGTCATGGCAGTTGTCCTATTGGCGCCAGTGTGTAGAATAACGACTCCCGCGATCCCCTGCTTCGCAACGAAGATTACGTGGCAAGGAGCCACTTTTTACAAAAGGGCAAGGTATCAAAGTGTATTGTGACACGTGGCAATATCATGATGGACAAGTGCTACACACTATTAACAAATATTTTTTTACTACTCATTTGATTTTTATTTCATCAATTTTTTTTAGCAGATTTTTATTTCATCTTTATGACTTAAATGTTTGTCTCTTTTGTAACATGACATCACGTGAGGAGAGACATGGAATACATCCCGTTTCGTGTAAATTTTACCCCCTTATAAGATAGTCAGTAATGCTCATATATGTGTGTACAATATTTGCATTAAAGATACTTTTGAGATTAAATGTACTTAAAAGTTCATAAATCAAATTTGTGTTATGGTGGTAACTCTTAATTTAGCTTAAGGATGGTGAATCAAGCTGCTAGTTAAAATGAAATTGAACATTTGGCCAAGAACCTTCTGGAAGTTTTTGACCCGACCAGACATAAGGTCTTAGTACTTGGGAGAAGTCTTTGCTAAGAATCTTCTAGAATCTCACAATGCCAATTGGCAGTGGGCACCTATACTCTCCATGATGGGGAATCTTTGTCCTTACCCCTTGATGAGCAAGGTTAGAAACAGTAATGTATCAATAGAATAGAGTATGTGGAGTACTTTTGGAAAGATAGAACTTGCTCGGAAAGGGGTTACATGGAGCCATCCATGATCCACCACTCACCATCCTAGTTGGGACTGTTTAAAATTTGCATTGGCAATTTTTGTTCTTAAATTAAAGTATAATATTTGCCAAAAACCTTCTTGAAGTTTTGAACCAATCATGATGTGTTAGACCTTGGGAGAAGTTTTGGCAAAGAAAGTTCTCGAATCTCACATGGGAAATGGGCTGGGGAGGGGAACTTTGCCCCTTGCTGAGCAAGGTTTTGGACCAGAGAGGGAGAGAGCATATACTTGAGACTGAGTGAGGATGAATTAGAATAAGTGCTTTGTCTAAAAGCAGTAATAGATTAGAGTATTTTAGGGTGGTACTTTTTGGAAAGATGGAACTTGCTCCAAAAGGAGTTATATGGAGCCATCCACTACTCACCACCATCCTAGTTAGTAGGGCTGTTTTTTTCTTGCAGCATTTGGGAAGAAAACTGTTAAATGGGTTGATTGCCAAATTTGGACAATTAATCCATATGAATATTAAACAAATTGTTAACCACCTAGCAAGTGCTTTCATATAAGTGAGCTTCACATGTCACAAACTTCTTTATCTAAATTATTCATGATCAGCTAAGCTGGTGATTTAAGGCGTTTATATCTGCAGCCAATTGAATTCCAAAAACCTGAAAAACTTCCCTTGATAATTAAATGTACACTAGTTTGTGTACTTCAAGAAGGCAAGAGAGTGAAATTCTTTTGGCATGCAACATTCGGAACAGCACACATACAATTTGTTCTCTTAAAATACAAGATTATTATAACAAAACTCCCCTCAAACTCGCACTTGAGAATGACATTGTTTTATAATAAAAAATTAGAATAATTACTAATAAGCCTATTAGCTTATTCTACAAAAACAGCTTGAATTTGCTGGAGCTCATCTCGTGTCCACATCTGCAGACTAAAGTAGAATCAACTCAAATCACTTCATCTTTCCTCCCAAATAGATTTATACGGTGAAACCTGTTTTTTGATTGGAATTAAAGTTCAACTATAGCAACATCTCAGCAATCTGAACATCATTAGTATTTTTTTTATTTTTTATATATAATCATTCTATATGTTATGTTTGGCCACAATATTCGGCTCATGATTGTTATTTGGGTCTAGTGCTACGGCTTGATTAAAACTTTTGCGCTCGAAAACAAATTGTTTGACGAATATTGTTATTTGGGCTTAGTGCTAACATCTCCATACCCGAAAATTGTCAGGAAATAAAAATAGGTAGATATGAAGCAAAAGGATCAAGGAAAAGGAAAAGGGGAAGAAAAAAAATGGAAAAGAGAGAGAAGGAATCAACAAGCCAGAATAAGAGAAAAAAACAAAAAAGGAAAGAGAGAGAGCAAAGAGGGATAAAAGTGGCAAGGAGTCACGATGATTAGATATGGGTGGTATTGAACTCTCTATAATTATTTTGGGTTGGGTAAAATTGTTTGGACACCCTATTTTTTTTCACACCCGAGCCTAATTTATTGTACACAAGAGCCTATTTTTTTAGCAATAGATGGTAATTGTTTTTACATGTACTAATTGATTTGTTATTTATTTATTTATGAAAATGCATTTGGTTCATATATTTTTTATTTATTTGATGGATGATTATAACATGATGGATGCAATATCAATTTTGCTATTTATATTATTTTAATCATCGTATCCATGCCATACATGTATCCTAGTTTTTGGAAATTTTCTGTATTGACGTACCCATACCCATATCCATGCAATGTGTAAGTTCCACCTACTCGACTTCCAAATCATGGATCTGCCACTACTTAGCCTGATCCAATTATTAAGAGATAGGCTCTCACCTACGGACCTTACCTAAGGGCCATATATAAGGCTCTCACGATAGAATGACTTATAGGGCTCGGAGTATCTTAGCCCCAATATAATAACATGCCCAAATTAGTAATCTCTAACTAACAGTAATTTTGTGAAATTCTATAATGAGGCCTTTATATATAGACTTTAGAAGCGGACCATACATTTCCGAACGGCTAAAACTAAGCTCTCACTTGAAAACCATATATATGGACCTTATTATCTAACGACTCCAATAGTTTTACAGTGCATCCATTGGGTCAAGACCTTAGGCCTGTGGCTTCCCAATGTCGGAGTACAAAATTATTTTGACCTCAATCTATGATTTAAGCACTATTGTAACTTCCATCACATCATAAAAAATTGAAGCGCTATTACAAAAAGGTTTTTTAAAAAGGGGTAGAATGACCATGAAAGACAAATTTTATCAAAACATTTTGCTGAAAAAAAAAGAGTTAGAGCATGAAAACAATATAGCAGAAAGTAGGATGAGATTCCAATTATTCAGCTGCAGCGTCCTAGACTTCAATTTGCTTTAGATCGAGCAGAAAGCTGAAGTTATTATGTATATGCCAACTTGAAACTGAACATAAACCAAATTAAAATCAAAGTTAGGAACTTGCAGTCCAATAGGCATAATCTTTATCCTTAAATAGAATGTTATTGTCTAATAAAAAAAGAAAGAAAACTAAACGCTAGCATTGTTGGTTTATTCATTGATGCAAATTTTCTTTGAACTAAAATTCTTAGTTATATATACAAAGGTGGAATCTAAGCTACTACCAACATCAATCATAAATCACTATTACTAACATCAACTTTTGAGCTTTAAGCAAATTACCCAAGCTGACAAGTTAATTTATAACACTTCTCTTCTCAAATTCATAAACTTCAGCTCGCTTAGCAACGAAAAAGTTTGCAGAACTTACCTCATATTTGGATTTGGATGTGGATTTGAATGACTTGGGTTTGACAGTGCAAAGAAGATGCTAGGGTAACAAAATATTATATTATATATTTATTATTTACAAATAAACATATAAATATCAGGCCGGGTTTGGGGACGGAGATGTCAATACCATCCCCGTTCCATACTCAATGGGGATTTTTTAAATTTGAGAATCCCCGTACCCGATTCTCGTTTTGCCCCGAAATCTTCCCCCGTTAGGGCCGGGTCCTAGTTGTATCCCAGCCCCGATGGGGATTTCTACTATCCCTAATTGAGCCTTGTTATTTTTAAATCCATTTTTTGGTAAGTTTTATTTCATAGTTCCATTTTTTGGGTAAATTTTATAAGTCCATTTTTATTCATCTGTTTCCCTAATTTTGTACTCAAAATCTGTTTCCCTAGTTTTATGCTTTATTTTCTCCTGACTTTAAACAAAATAAAAAATTAAGTCAGACCATATGATGGGTAGACAATAATTGATGAGTTTAAGCCGACCAAAGAAAAGGAGTTTTTATAAAATTAAAAAAAAAAAAAAGGAATCGCTTTATAAAAAAAGAATAAGAAAAAGGTATCAAGTAGGTTGCTTAAACTCTTCAAACACCAGGAGCAGATGAAGCGTAGAAGAATATGGGCATGAAGCATATGCTGAAGCTTGCCACGTTGCAAACACGAATGCGGGCATTTCCACGAGCCTACAGACACAAAAGTCACGTAGGCATATCGACCAAAAAAAAAGTCACATAGGCACATATACGCCCTCCCCAACCGTATACTATAACCTAACGCGTCAATATTTCGACAGTGCCCTCGCATTAGTCCTCCCTGGACTCCTTTTTCGTCTACATAGAAAATCACGATCCACGTTGTCGATTGCAAAGTAGGAGACGCAGTCCTTTGTCTACGACTTTCGACGTCAAACTGTCACTTTTAGGGGCCGTTTGGTTCATGGGAAAGGAGGCATGGGAATGGGAATTCACTTGCTTTCCCATGTTTGGTAAGTCTGGGAATGGGAAACGGATTCCTGGCACATGGGAAAGTAGGGGGGAAAGTGATGCCCCCCTCTTAACTTGGGTTTTGTTTTCCCTCCTCATGGGAAAGTTTGGGAAAATGTGCCGACATTCAATGCACAATTTTCATGACTATTTTGTCCCTATGAACAATTTATAATTACAACGTATCATTAAATGCATTCTTTTTTTATTTGATTTAATATGGGTATAATTGGAAAATTATACAAATTTTGTTTTCCATTCCTACTCAAAACAAACATGGGAAAGGAAACAAAGTGAAATCTCCCGATTACTTTCCCAACATTACCAAACGTGGGAAAGAAATCTTTCATTCCCATTCCTTGGGAAATGACATGGGAATTGATTTCCCCTCAAATCCATTCCGTGAACCAAACGGGGCCTTAATTGATGAGTTATTTGGTGTTTTAATGGTAGGGGTCAGAAATCTGTTTGAAGCACTTTGTGGTCTGAAGCAAGCCGAACTTCGAGTGGATATTAATCCCACCCTTCAGATATGGGGACACCTCGTGGTATTTACTCAAAAATAAAAACCTGCAATTAGGGGTGGGCACGGTATGGTATTGAGCCCGTACCGCTACCGCTACCGGAAATTTAAATCGGTATGGTACGGTATGGGATTATCTTTTGTCAAAATTGGTAACGTACCGTACCGTGCCAAATCGGTATCGGTACCATTTTGGTACCAAAATGACACAACTAAAAAATGAACCAATTTAATATTCAACATCTTCATTCACCAAATAAGTGATGCCTAAGTTACAAATTCAAATATTCAACATATTCAATATCCATCAACATATTCAATATCTAAATCAACCAAATCAATATTTATCCATCAACAAATTCATCAAATCCAAATGGTTAAAACTCATGCATTATGGCTTACAAACCAAAATAGTTAAAATTATGGAGGAGAGTGAGGGTTTGGCTTTGGCGTTTGAGAGGCAAGTGAGAGACAGCGAGAGAATGAAAATAAATAAATTATATTTCAATACTATTCGGTACTGTACGGTATTGACCGGTACCAAATACTTGATACCGCTACCATACCATACTCTATTGGTACGGTACGGTATGGTACCGAATATCTCCCCATCCCAAATGAAACGGTATAAAATCGGTATAGTACGGTTCGGTTTGGGTACGGTTTCGGTATTTCGATTTTATATGCCCACCCCCACCTGCAATACTTAACTTTCATTTCATGCTTATCATACAGCAAAAATGAGTTCATGCTTATCATATTTATTAGGCTATTTATTATTTATTTCACGCATCTTAATTGTCTTAATTGCTCATGCAAGTCTCTTAATGGGTAAATTCATACAATATCAGGCAATTCCACATAAAAAATAAACAAGCAATAATCCCTCATCAATCCGTTGAGATATCTGTCCAATAGTTTTTGTGATACACACTTAGACATATATTTGACTAAAAAAGCAATTAAGTTTCCTTAATAAGTTAATATTCATGCACTTAATTTGGACCCTGCCTACTGAGAAAAATTTAGTTGCAACAGCTATCTCCGGCCAATAATACTATGCCACGTGAAAGTATTATAACATGTGTCATAACATTATTGGCCGGGATAACAAAATAGTGATATCCCTATTTTATGGACCTCCTCAAAGTCAAGCGAAGCTATCTTTGGAAATTCCATATTATTTTTTTATGGGACAAAGGGTTAAATATATTTGTCATTTTCTTCTTGTTCACAAGAATCATCCGTTTGCCCTAATTTCACAATCATCAAAAAGAAACTTTATGATCACCCCATTCTCCAGAGAAAAGAAATGTATAACTTCGCCACTAAGTTTCTAGTGTCTATCCAATCCAATCAAGCCAAGTCCAAGGTAAAATTTTCATACACATTCATCCTTTCTTTTGCTGGCAAAAATTTCATTGGATTTTAGCCAATCTCACTGCTCTTATAACGACCTATAATTCTTGAGACGGGAAAGGAAAACGAGTCCCAAGGCAAATAAAGTTATATGCATTAATTACCTTGATTTGGTACATGTTTATACATAAATTAAAAGAAAATCCAGTCAAATGAAGAAATCCTTGAAACAAGTGTGGAAAGGCCGGTCGCTTGCCCAGCCACCCAACAGCCTATACCCTCTCTCTCTCTCTCTCTGTGTCTCTGTGGGACTTGCCATTGTTCTTTGACCAAAGATGACCCAAATTGTAAGTGTCTGCATTAGAAGACCATTAATCAAATTAGTGATGACGATGCCTACCCTCTAATAGTTGCCAAAGAAAATTCGGGGGTCATTTGACCCACTCCACCAATAAGAAGATAAATAAATAAAAAATAGAGAATAATAAAAAGGGTCAAGCAACCACCATGGTCAATATGGTATTGTTGATCCAAGTTTAAAAGGGGTAAGTTTGGGAGAGCCGTCTTAAAATTGATTCATACGAAGAAAGTCAATTACTGTCCGCAGCACCTTCTTTTCTCATTGCTCATGAAGAAATCGTGTCTTTTTCGTTTCTCTCCGTATTTAAAGTATTCAATACATTCGTAACTCTTCAAGAAAACAGATACGCAAGGCCTAAGGTGTGATCAATTTCTTGACGCCCTAAGCAACCAAAAAACAGAAAATAGCTTGTGTTGTGCGAGTCTTCTTGTGAAGCTAATTTGGCCAGAGATATGGAGCACAACAACATCAACACAGCCGAAAATGACAGCAACAACAGGAACATGGATGAAGAGGGCAGCTACATGGGTGTTCCAATTCACAGCCAAGTGATGAAGATCAAGCAAGAGTTTGAGAAAATCAAGCACCCGTCTCTGGAGCAGCCTGCAGAGCTGCGACTGAGACGTGTCCTTCTCCGCCATATTACTCACCAGCGTTCGCGTTCTCCGCTGGGATTGGCTGCATAGGGAGGGAGGGATAGGGGTTGCCCTGCCTCAGCTTGCATGGTTATGGTGGCGACGCTTTAGATATTAACTTTTTGGCTTTTTGTTTTGTTTTGTTTTTTTATTACTGTTTTTCTTGCTTTCTGGTTTCTATTACCGTTTTTCTTGCTTTCTGGTTTCTACCACAGCAACCATGAGAGTTTCGGTGTTTTGGGGTTTTACTAGTTTAGTTGTACAGGTAGGAGTTGGTGGGAATCTCAAAGGCATAGTGAAACTTATCGTTTCTTGGTTAATTTCTATGATTAGATTCCTTTAAGTTCTGCAGTTATGATCTCATACATCATATTTTCGTTCTACCCCTAGACTTTCCCTCTTCATCTATGTGTTTGTCATGCGCATGCACATGAACAACCACCAACATACATAAAACCTAATCAAATTTTGAGGATTAATCTCTGTCCTTTGTTTCTCTCATAAGAACTTACGGGAATTTTCGAAATGTTCACCAACCCTGTAATGTTTATCGAGTTTTAAAGCTGTGACTATTAATACTAGAAAACCCAGTCTATTCAAAATTCTATAAAGATACTAAAGAGCAGAAAGTGATTGCATAACAAAGTAGCAGAAAAGAACGAAGGCAACAAACATGTATAAGGGACAGTTGTGTGCTCTTTGATAAATAATAAAAAAGACAGTTGCGTGCAGACATGCCACCTTTAGGATGATCCCTCTACCACAACAATTTAGCCTTGAGCAGTGGCTGTTTCTTTTGATGCTAGTAATTTCACCCTCCTTGTGAGATCTCTCATCACATCTATAATGACAGATTTCTTCTCAATTCGGAACTGGATAGCCAACTGAGTAGAATCTGAAACACCCTTTTGCAACAGGGACTCATCCTCCATGATTTTGGTTGGGAAGTGTCCCAGTGCAATCACACATAATGCAATAATGGTGCGAAAAGCAGCTAACTCATTTGCTATACCAAGGGGAGCTTCAACTGAAATAGATTTAAGTTTATCTAAATCATGCTTCTGAACTGTTTCCATGTCACTGGCAAGAACAACTCTTAAGGCTGCCAACAAGCGCCCCTCAACCAACTCCGAACCCCCTAAGCATACCTATTAGGCAAAACAAGAGAAGAAAGGTTAAATACCCAATTTGTGTACCAGAAAGTCTAAAGCGGGAAGTCTTTCATAAATTTAGTACAACTAACATGATCAATCTGATAGCAAGTTTAGATCTCTAACTATGCTCATGGCCAACAAAAAGTTTGAAAGGTAAGTAATAGGGACCAGATAGTAAAAGAGTGATTCACATGCATTCTTCTAACTTCCTCAGAGCTAAATGCCACAAAATTTCTGCGGGTGATTTTGTTCTAGAAATTGAGACAGAAAAACGAAAAATTGTGAAACATCCAGCACAATTTATAACAGCCGATGACCTTTACATAAATCTGCAGATTATTTGTAAAACATTTACAGCAAAACACAGATAATATGCATGCAATATATATCAAGCCACCAAAAGCCAACAAGCCATTTCCATCTAACCACCCAAATACAGCATACAAGTACCAGAGTTTTTCTTCAAACTAAAACTGAGAAATTATATGAATAAAGTTTGCTCCAACCCATGGTGAACATTCATTGATCGAAATCAAATTATAAAGCAGGATAACAGTAACAATATGTTTTCAGGAAAGTAGAAACCTTAAGAAGAGGAGCTTCCCCATCTAACTTTAGCTGGCATAAAATTTCTTTCTGCCATGGAGATGGTGCAGAGAAGTTGGGTGATGATACTCCAGCAGCCATACTTGCAGCATCCAGAAGCGCTCCATCATATTTCAGCTCAATACAATCATAGGGGTTTGATGGTATCACAAATCCATAATCCAGCAGGAAAAGGTCATTATTTAAGCACCCATAGTTAAGTACTAAACAATCATTCTGTTTGATCCCTGTTTCTGCCACAACCTGGAATGAGAGAGAATTTTGATGAGTAAAGAAACTTGCAATCCCTGTTGGAGAATTTCAGAATGAAATTAAAGAAACAAAAAGGCAAATAAAACCTTTACTAGCATCTTCATGTCCCTGTCATCTTGGTCCTGAAGTATTATGGCATTTGGCTTGAAACTATGGTTGCACATGTCGATGAGAGGAAGCATCATCGGGACATCATTGTTGATCTCACCTGAAAGCTTTTTACCATATAAACGGAATGCTCGAGACGAAACTGCTGACATTGCCCATCCAAGGGAGGATGCATCTACAGTCTGGCCACCAAAAGGGTGATCATTTGGTTTCAAATTTTCCAGAGCACATTTGAATTCTTGTTCAAAATCAAGAAGAAATCTGCATCTCTTGTTCACCTGCAACAGGGAATCATTAAACCTTCAAATCTTGCTGCGGAAATCAAGTGGTTGTCAAGATAAGAATCTTAACAAAGCTATATTACAAGGCCTTCAAATCAAGCTATTGAACGTGATGTGCCTCCATGTGTCAGACTTTGTCTAACTCCCAAATTTAGGATTAAGGAGACTGATTGAAGTGTGTTATTCTGTTCTTTAATGTCCTAAAGTAAAAACAAAATGTATGTGGGACAAAGCATACCCAATAGCAAAGAAGGCAACCTAGAGGCTAACATATGGTAAACTAGAGGACATGTCCATCTCTCGGTTTAGGGATCTCACAGAAAGTTCTCTGACAAATAAAACACACATTTTTTCTTCTAGTCTGCTCAAGGGACATTGATAGGCAGGTACATTGCATGGAGCTCCAGCAATCCTTCAAATTATTGAACACAATTTACAAAAATGTCCAAGTCAGGATTCAGCCAACCCACTCCGAGCCAATGTCCAACCATTGACATAACCCACAATTTTCTGAGATATCAGAATAGCTATCCTACATTTTAAATACAACACAAACTAGAGAGGGAAGGACTAGGGAGGGAGGTCTTATACGTTCCTGGCATATTTTCCTTTGCAGGTCTTATATGGTTTGATATACAAGACCTTAGCTTGGCAGAAACATTGACATTTATGTGGTCAAATAAGGTACCTGGTAAAGAAGTGGAGCATATTGCAAATTCTTTATGTCCTCGCCAGGGAAGAAGATGGGTATATTGAATGTTTCAGGGAGGCTGCTGATGTATGGCCACCAGAAGGATCCAGTTTTTGCTCTTTCTTGCAGAAGCTTCAAACCCAATTTCATTGCCCAAAGTTCCTCTGCCAAATGCTTGCACAGTGTTCGATTTACTCATATTCAAAACTCAGTACAGCCTAATGTGCAAAATTTTTAAGTTACCAACCTATGCAGATTGCAGAGTAAAGCAAACCTAATGCTACAGTAAAGTAGTAGGGTCTTGACTGAGATAAACACAGAATGCCATGTGCTACACTAGTGACTTGAGCATTCCAAATACCATGGCAACGATACTTCAATTCCAACTTACTAGCATGCATGTACATCAAAGTTCAAGCTTTACTGCTATTTTGATCCAAATGAGAGGTGCCACTTACAATTCTACAATTGAACACCACTAAAGTGAAAGCTAGCAAAATGCGAAATACCCATTAACCAACACCGAAATACGAGCATAAACCTAATAAATGGGAAAGCCAAGGAACACTTACCAGGAACATGGCGAGCCAAATTGACGAGAACAGAGTCAAGCCCACCATCTCCACCCTCTGATTCAAGAGAGCCAAATCTCAAAGGTACGTGCTCGGGAAGGACAAGTAGTTCAGAACCTTTCGGGATTTCCTCTGAAGCCACCAGTCCAAGACCAAAGGAACTATCTTGAGCTATCTTCACGGCTTCGTGCACGAACCCTCCTTCCCTACGAACCCACTTGATCAGGTCAGGTGGGTATGGGGCCAATCGCCCAGGATAAGAGGTTGAGGTTGAGGCAGCGCAAGTTAGCGGGCGGAAGGCGGTGAGCGAAGCCATTACCATCTTGGAAGCTGCCATGGTCGAGCCACTTCAGTCCTAGTGCTAAGAAAACTTGAGAAGATTTAAAATTTGAGCAGAATGGATTGATTTCCATGAAAAATTAGGGGAAAGTTCTCAGATTACCCAAAAAAGTAGGAAAATTAAATTATCGTTGTCGAATTTTGGCGGGGATAATTTCGGGATTTCAATTGCTTTGTAATTTCTCTTTCCATAGCGTTTTGAAGTCGAAAATGTACTCACTTACCCTAACCTGGTCTGCCCCTATTGATATTTTAGTGGCTCATTTTTCAGATTGGCTTATACTTGGAACTTGACCACAAGGGAACTATTGGGCTTAGAAAATGCTCTTGGTGTTACAAAGTACAATGGTGTATTTGGGTTTGGGAATACTGAAATGAGGTCATGACGCCACCCCTCTCACGTTAGATGGTAGAAGGCAATGAGAGGCGCATCTCTCGTAGGACTTGCCTCATTCATGCAAGTAACATATGACATTTTCCAGTCACAAAGAAAATTGATTATGGGAATAAGAAGCTTTTTACTTTCTTTTCTTCTCACCTGCTGTTGTTGGCTCACTCACATGTTACTCGACCCAAAAAAGAAAAACTCACATCACATGTTTCATTATTTTCAAATCCGTTCACTTTTCTGTCAAACACATGAGCACATTTTGAGGACAATCTCTTTTAGAAAGAAAGGAGTTTTTTGTTCTCCGTCTAATAAATCGGCATTCCATCAATGGCCACTGGCCCCAATAGCATTTCCTCACCCCCACTGATGAGAATTAGACTTTGTAATGGCATTGAGCTAGCTAGTTTCCAGTGGCAACACAAGAGATCAAGAAAAGAAAACGCCATTTAAATATATAAAATATAACCCAGTGAACAGACTATATCAACAAGATCAAATTCAAGTCCATGAATGAAAATTAGAAAGTACTATTAACATTTGAATATGGATTATATCGGAATTATTATACAAGGATGAAGGATGAAAATGTCAACATGATCATGAAATACTTTAATCATAAGAAAAAATCCTTCAACTAATGAGATCACAGACGCCTTAAACTAATGAGATGAATGAATCAACAGGAAAAAAAAAGTGGAATTGAACTAATATTTGGGTTGATGTTGATCAAACTGCAGCGGAATCATTATAACGCGAGCCCATCATCATCATGACCTTAAACTCCTCAAAATTGATCATACCGTCGCCATCGCTGTCGACCGCACCGATCATCTTCTTGCACTCAGCGATCGAACACTCGTCCCCCAAGCTCCTCAGCACTTTATACAATTCCTCGGCCGAAATCGACCCATTCCCATCAAGGTCGTAGACCGAGAAAGCGTCTTTCAGATTCTCCAGCGCCTCGGCCTGGTCGACCCCGTTGGTGTTGAGCTCTACGAACTCTTTGAAGTCGATGAAGCCATCGCCGTCGGAATCGACCTCTAAGATCATGTGGCTGAGCTCCTCTTCGTTGGCCGGCTGGCCCAGGCTGCTCATGATGGCTCCGAGCTCGGAAGACGAGATCTTGCCGTCGCCATTGACGTCGAATTTCTTGAAGACCTGATCGAGTTCGGCGATCTGAGCGCGCGAGTTGAAGGATGGGGATTGCGAGGGTGTGGTCGTGAGTGGGAGGGCTGTGGCTGATGGAATGGATTTCTTCTTCCGGGAGAAGAGGGATTTGAAACCCATCTGGATTTGAATTGAAACGACTCTGAGAGAGAGAAAAGGTGAAATGAAAGACGAATTGAAGAAGAAGATAGTCAATGTGAGATTCAGATTTCTAGGGTTGTGTTAAATTTGAACAGGGGGATTTTTGTTGCTTCTTTGTTGTTTGGAGATTCGGGGATTGGGATTGGGATGTTGGTTGCAGGTTATTTTATAAGGATGTGAGAATGAGTAAATGAGAGAAAGAGAGAGTTTGGTTAGGGATTGGGAAATGGGGGAATTGGGGATTGGGTGAATAACTGAATGCGGAAAACGAAAACAGAATCCAACTGAATCTTAACGCCTATTTCTCTGTCAATGGCTCATCAATAACTCAGATGAATGTGGTGTGGTGGTTGTCGCTAATTTTGGGAGGAGAGAGAGAAGATTGCGCGTCAATTGATGAGTTACAGTCAGTTACACTGCATACACACCAACTCAATGACTCGGTGGATGCCAACGGTAATGATGGATGCCACGCGTCACCGACTCAACCAACCATTTGAGAATGAGTAGATGGCACTAATTAAACAAAAATCACATCAAGCAAACCAGGCGTGACTTTTTTGGAATTAAGGGTTAGCTTAGCCGCATAATATATTTAGGGTAATGTTAGGTTTATCACATTTTTATACCATATTGTTGGGGTGGGTTCAGTCTGGGTTGGTTTGATTTTGGACTCAACCCATCAAACCAAACACCGAATCGTAGGCCTTGGTTTGGCTATTTTAGAAACCGATACCAAATCATAATTGATGAAAACCGACCACTTTGGTTAACCGGACCTGGTGGGTTGGGTTGGGTTGGTTTGGTTTGGTTCAGTTTGAGTTTTTTGGCTTTCTTAGAGAGAAAGAGAGAGAAGAAATAAAAGTGATGGATAGAGGGAGAGAGATGGAGAGAAGAAGAAAAAAAGGAGGGAGAGATGGAGAAGAAGAGAAAAAGAAGAGAGAGAGAGAAGAAGAAGAAGAAGGAAAAAAACAAAAAAGAGGGAGTGAAGACAGACAGATGTAAGAAGAAAAACAAAAAACAAAAAAAGAGAAGACAAGATGCATGCGTGTGTTGGGGGTTTTAAAAAAAAATCAATTAGGCATATGTGTTGGCATGCCCAACAACAAAAGCCAGCTTATTATTATTTTTTTACCTCTTAAAACTATGTATTATATATACTAGCCTCTCCACATGCGCTTTCGCGCTTGCGAGAGGTTTTTTTAAAAAAATATTAAATTTATTTTAGAATTAAAAAAGATAATGGGTAGTGTAGGGGTCTTTTTCTTCCGGCAGCTACAGATGGGCTAGGCCGCCGTAAGGAGCAAAATGGCTGAAATTTCCCTCTTGTGTCTGAGTTCAAAGATCAGACCCCAAAATGTTTCGAAAGAGTTGTAAAGCCTTAGGAAACACCTTGGTTACCTTCACCAACGAAAATAATGGCTGCTTACAGATAAATTCTTGGCTTTGCATGAGAAGCTTGTGGCATGAGAGCAAAATCGATATGAGTTTAGCACCGAAGAGAAAACTGAGTATTCTTGGGGGAAAAAGGGGTATTAAGGTAGGAGATGGAGAGTTTGCAAAGAGGTTTGGCTGAGAAAGGAGGGAGAGAAAGGGATGGTGGCTTGAGTGCTATTTCCGGCAGCTTGACAGTGACTCTGTCAAATGTCATAATAGCATAGCAAGAGGGAAAACTGAGGAAGGAGATGAACTAAGCACGAAAATTGTTGGGTTTTGCATGCAAGAGAGGAAGCTTGCTCTCTGGATGTGTCTTGTGGCTAGTGGTGAAGTATTGGGTGTTTTGGGTAATTTTCCAGCAGCCTGACAAAAGCTGTGTCAGACTCTGGAATGGCTTGCCATAAGAGAAAATGGGAGAAAATGGAGGCATAGGGCACGAAATTGCAGAGTTTTAGAGATGAGAGATGAAGCTTGCTCTCCAGATGTGGGTTGTCTTTGGTTGGGTAGAAGAGAACTTTTTTATAGCCGCTGGAAGCTGTCATTTTCCAAGAAACCCTAATGACTTCTATCCAATTTGGCCAAGTCTTTCCCTTCCATTCTCTCCTCATCCTTTCAATCATCTTCTTGTGGTGAAATCTACTCTGCTCCTCTGCATAAAATCAGGGATTTTGGGAGCTCAAGGCCCCCTTTCCCGCGGCTGCCTCTGTGAAGAATTCCTATTTTCATCCCTCTCCTTTTTCTTCTTTTCTCCTTTTTCCATGGCCAGATCTGATGAAGAAAAGAAATGGCTATGTATGCTGGTTCGAAAAGTGGCATCCTTCCTTGCGCGCCAATATCCCTTAGTCCCTTGAAGGTTTTTGCTTGGAACTTGTTCCTTCCATGGCTGAAGCTCTACAACTGCTCTGTGCACGTGGTCCTCCAAGCTCCTTGCGCAGCTTTGTCCTCCAGCCAAGTGCTGGGGCTTTTGATATTTCTTATCCTAATTGTATAGGCATTTCATGACAATAATTAAATAAATGGGCTACCCTTAAGTGTTGGCCCATCTTGATTGAGGCAATGGGCCATTCTTGGTTGGAGTAATGGGCTATTTTGGTTGGAGTAATGGGCTACTTTCTTTCTTGTGCTTACCCACGTTTGGGCCTAAAAAATGGGCTTGAGTTCCGAGGCTCCCAAGCAATGGGCCTCATGTCAACTTATTACCATCCATACCACAACCCACTCAAGCAAGCCCCAGGCATCTTGCGTGGCTTGGGCCCACTTAAGCTTGTAGCGTGGCGTGCTGCTTATTTGCTTAGCGTGGCATGTGTGCAAGCGCATATGACGAACTTTCGCGTGCCCAAATCGGGTTTCTTCTCGGTAAGGTATTGCATTGGGCCGAGAATTTATTTGGGCCGAACCGTGGATTTTTTGGGCTTCAACAGGTAATTGTGTTCCATAAAAAGAGGATTCATTATCTGATTTTTTTTTTACATTTTAAATTTTTTTAATATGAAAAGGTATGAATTTACCATATTATTCTCATTTAATTAATAATTTCAATTCTTAATGATTGCATTAACCAAGGACATTCTTTGGTATTTTGAATGTTTCACCATTCTCCGCCTTTTGCTTTATATATATTATAATAATATTATATATAATATTTTTTTAATACCATCAATTTGGTTTGGTTAAACTGTGATTTTGAATATTGTAAACTTTACACCGAACCATATATTTCGGATTGGTTTGGGTGGTTTGACCAGGTTACCGGTTTGAATGCCCAACTCTACCACATTGTGTACCATCTCTCAGGTGAAGCCCACCAATACAATGTGACTCACCTCTATTAGAGAGGTGGTACACAATGTGGTAAGCCTAACATTTTTCATATATTTATAGGGTTGTCGATAACTTTATTTATGTGGAGTTCCGAACAATAAGGGGTAAGAATTGTTTATATCCATATCGATATTGGATACATATTATAAATAAATCCATGATAAGATTATTTTCTTGACATGTTTTATCCTTATCGTTGTGGGTTATTGAGTCAATCGAGCCTTTTGGTTGGTTATACACTTTGCAAGACTTGATATAGGATGCTGATTTGAGGAACCTGATGTTGATACTCACAAATATGTTTAATGGATATAAAAGAACAAGATTTGCATCATTTCTTTGATTTATTTTCATCTTTATTGTTTTGTATATGGAAGTAAAGATAAATATTTTCTCGAGTAATGCTTCTTACCACATTATGTGACAAATGAAGTAAACAATCATATCAATTAAAAAGTGTCAATAAATCATAAAATAAAAGAAAATAAGAAATTAATTTTAATTGATGTGGTTGTCCACCTCATCTGCCACATAAAATTATATGAGAATGTGGTATACAAATGTTATAAAAATAGCATTATTCTATTTTTCCTCCTCATAATATTATCGTGGAAAATGAAAACTCTCTCAAATTCACAATTATTAAACTTTATGGCCAAATTTAACTACCATGATAAAGATATTCATGCTTTGCCAATTGGACATTACCATTTCATGCTTTATGGTAATCTCTTTTATTAGAAAAGAAAAGAAAAGAAAAGAGATTACCATTTCATACCAAATGATGCAACGTGTTACATTTATTAATAACGATACTTTTTTTAATAAATACAATTACAATACGTTAATGATGGGTGAGTATGATGTAATGCCAAATGCTAGGGGCAAAATTGCACTCCTGAAATTGACTTGAAATTGGAGGAGAATCTTAAGGCCTCAACAGTCAACCCCTCCCTCCCTTGGCTCCGCTGCCCGCACATGATGTCCTCCCAAAAGGACCCCACTTTACAGTCTACACCATTATTTAAATCAATCAATCTCTGTCCCAAATTAAAAAAATACACCATTAATCAATCAAAATTGAAAAAGTAAAAATAAAATCAATACTGCCAAGAATCCAGTATCTGAATTGAAAGACAGAGCACTGAAACCCCGCACCTCATATTCATACCCTCTCCTCTCGACTCGTTTACAGTTATATCTGGTCGGCTGGTCTTCCAGTTCCTCCTCCTCTCTCTGCTGATGAAGGGAAGCTGAGACTTTTTGAAAGATTTAATCTTTTTAACTCCCACGAATCACGATGGACTCAAAGTCTGTGCGATTCCTTACCCACCAATGTTTCTTCTCCGCCGTTCGATCCGGCGACCTTGGGTCGGTGAGACAGGTGGTCGATAAGCTCACAAAGGACGAGCCCTCAAATGGGTCCCTCGTCTCTGATCTGATGGCGATGCAGAACGATGCAGGCGAGACTGCTCTGTACGTGGCTGCAGTGAATAATCTGGAGGAGGTGTTCAGTTACTTGCTCCAGTTCTGTAATATAGAGATTGCAAAGATCAGGTCCAAGCTTGATATGAACGCCTTTCATGTTGCCGCCAAGCATGGCCACTTAGGTATTGCTTTCTAACTGTTACTGTGCTTAAGCTTTGCTTGTGTGTGCGCGCGCGCGATGATAACTGATTGGGTTGAATTGCTTGGTTATTTTTATGCACGCTGAAGGAAGGGTATGTACAAAATAATTAATAATAATTTCCTTCCAAGAGTGAATATTTGAGATTAGTAAGAGAATCAAATTCTCTGTACTGCAAGCAGAATAATTCCCAAGTCTGACATGTTGAAATTCCTTTGTTTTTTTCCTTTAAAAAGAAATTTCTTTTGGTTTGTTTCCATAAAGGAGTGTATTTCGAACTGAAGAACCAAAAAGAACTATGATTTTGATTTTGACATATTTTGAAGGGAAGCTCAGAAGAAAAAAAGTCATCTCCTCAAGTATATGGTACATGTTTGTAGGCCAAGGGAAATAATAAATAATCACTGATAAATTGCGTATCGCTAACCTGGGAAAGATGATAATTTTGAAGGTCTTGTTTGTCGTAATCTGCTTTGCATATACTGAAGCTACTATGATATATCCTAGAGGTTAATGCATAAGAAATTTTGCAATCTGGTGGCCATTTTGAGTTGATTTCTGTGTTTTCCATGCTATATGTATACGGTAATCACTGCAGTGGTGAAAGGATTTCTTTTTTTATATATTTATCTGGAATAGGGTATTGACTGTTATTTATTCAGGTATTGTGAAGGCACTATTGGGAATTTGGCCTGAGCTTTGTAAATTGTGTGACTCGTCAAACACTAGCCCTCTTTATTCAGCTGCCGCTCAGGACCATTTTGATGTAGTTAACGCCATCTTGGATGCCGATGTCAGCTCAATGAGGATAGTGAGAAAAAATGGTAAAACTGCGTTACATACAACTGCAAGGTATGGCCACCTCCGTACTGGGAAAGAACTTATAGATCGAGATCCAGGAATAGTCTGCATAAAAGATAAAAAGGGTCAAACTGCACTCCATATGGCTGTAAAAGGTCAGTGTACTCCGATTGTAGAGGAGATTTTGCTTGCCGACCATTCTGTACTGAATGAACGCGACAAGAAGGGCAATACAGCTGTGCATATAGCCACGAGGAAATGCCGTCCCCAGGTATCTTCATGTTGGCATTTTATTTACGGTAGAAACACATGAGCTCATGAAATCCTTATCATTAATTATTTCTGCCCACTTTTCCTTTGTGCGTATTGCCATTCCATGTAGGATGAAAATGCATCAGCTCATGCAATCCTTGTCATTAACTATTTCTGCCTTCCCTTGCATTTATCAGTTGCTTTTACTTACCTGGTAACTGTAAATCTAAACTGGATTAGGAGCTAGTTCATTCTCATGGCGATTCCTCTTGCAGCATCAATAAAGTATCACTTGCCAAGGAATCATGCAAGAAGATACCAAATAACCCTTGGATATATTGTGAGCCTGTTTTTCCTCATTGAAAGGCTTCGATGAGGAACCAGAAAGTATTTAAAGGAATATATAACTATAGTATTACATCCTCAAAGTCGATTCTTGATAGCATCTGAGGAAGAGCTTATAATTTAATGCCTTGCTGGTGTGAGTCCAATGACATATGTTTGTGTATTCTTTTTTTTTTCTTTTTACTCCCGTGTTGAAGTTTTACCCTCTTTCTTTCAGATAGTGGGCGTTCTGCTGAGCTATAGGACTATTGATGTCAATGCGATTAATAATCATTATGAAACTGCAAAAGATTTGGCAGATACACTACCATATGGAGAATCAACATTGGAAATTAAAGAAGCACTAGCGGAAGTTGGTGCCAAGTATGCAAGACATGTTGGCCAAGTGGACGAAGCGATGGAACTGAAGAGAACTGTGAGTGATATCAAGCATGAGGTGCAGTCACAGCTTATACAAAATGAAACAACTCGACGACGAGTTTCTGGTATTGCCAAAGAACTAAAGAAACTTCATAGAGAAGCTGTCCAGAACACTACCAATTCTATTACAGTAGTTGCTGTTCTGTTTGCGTCGATAGCCTTCTTGGCCATGTTTAACTTGCCTGGCCAATATGTAAAGGAAGGACCGGAAGCAGGGATGGCTAACATAGCTGATAGTGTTGGTTTCAAAGTGTTCTACCTGTTAAACGCTACATCTCTTTTCATGTCGCTAGCAGTTGTTGTGGTTCAGATCACTTTGGTTGCCTGGGAGACAGGGGCTCAGAAGCAAGTGGTGTCAGTGGTTAACAAACTAATGTGGGCTGCCTGCGCTTGCACTTGTGGGGCTTTTCTGGCGATAGCCTTTGTGGTCGTCGGAGAGGGGAGTTCATGGATGGCTATTACCATAACCGTTATGGGAGTGCCAATGCTTGTTGGAACTCTTGCAAGCATGTGCTACTTTGTTTTCCGGCAACACTTTGGGGGTTTCCGGCGCGACTCTCAACGGCGCATCAAAAGGGCCGGTGGAAGCAAGTCCTTTTCGTGGTCAGTCTACTCGGCAAACATCTCAGATCTTGATGATGACTACAACTCCGACCTTGAGAAAATCTATGCTTTGTAAACAATAATATACAGTATTATAGTATTAGTAGCATATATATGAGTTGTTTTAACACGTTTTCCGCCCAATGTCTTGTTTAGCTCTTTATCTATCTGTTGAAGTAAGAGTTGTTGTTCATAATTAAAGGGGGTGCTGCTGTAATCTTGGTGCGCGCCAAGATAAGTTGTTGGCTTTTTGCCCTGTACCTCTTAACTCTAGCTCTTTAATTCACAGTTGATTGTAGATTATGTATATTGCATTTGTAAATGTAGATTGCGGTGATACCAATAATATGTAAAATAGTACTCAATACTTAATTGATTTGCCACATTACATTCTAATAATGCCCCAAACAATTTTTTATTTATATTTTTCCCCTGATTTCTCTAAAACTACTACTGTACTGTAATAATTTTCCCATAACAGAGCGGGATGATCAGTCAACATATCGTAACAGAAAAGAAAAACTTGGAAGTAAGTGTCAGTTAATTTTCAGTATAATCCGTCAAAATTTATTAATAGAAAAAAAAAAATCCTTGAAAATCCCTTTGATTATGGGTATGATTAATAATCAAAGTAAGGAGAACAGTTAGTGGGTCGGGTTCCTCTCATTTAGTGAAGGAAAACAAATGTATGTCGAAGCAGCCATTGTTGTTGTTAATAGCAGGGAAACCTAGGCTGTCTGTAGCCAGCAGAGGTTTTTCTCCACTCACTGTCTCTGCTGCACTGCTCTTCTCCACCCTCTGCCGCTGCACGCCGTCATCACCACTCATAGCCGCACACTGCCATCCAAAGCTTCAAATCACTCAGGTACCGTTTAAATTTTTAGTCTCCGAAAGCAAATTCAATTTTTCTGTCCATTTTAGCACCAAAAATAAAATTTATCGGTTCATTTTTTGCTGTTTTGCTAGAATCATGAGTGTTGAATGATCGATAGATGGAAAGTTATGATTATTA
This sequence comes from Prunus kanzakura, assembly GCA_020521455.1. Lineage (NCBI taxonomy): Eukaryota > Viridiplantae > Streptophyta > Magnoliopsida > Rosales > Rosaceae > Prunus > Prunus kanzakura. The sequence continues at coordinate 3,899,863 of BPUM01000005.1, read as the reverse complement.
CTGATTTACTGATATGTTAGATTGAATATTGTCCACTGCTAATATTTCTTTTTTGTTTTTTCGCTATTTTGCTAGAATCATGAACAGTAAATGATTGATAGATGGAAAGCTATGATTATTGTTGATTTATTGATATTTTAGATTGAAAATTGCCCAAATGAATGCTCTTGCAATTTTTTTGGGTAGAAGATGTATATGTTCTCAACAGTTACAATATTCATCGATCTTACAAGTGTAGGTAGTAGTAGAAACATGGAAGTAGCTGAAGTTAAAGGTGATCATGTTCCATCAGTAGTTCCAGAGCTCCCAAGTGAAATCATATGGTTTCTTATACTGCCAAGGCTACCAGCTAAGTCTCTGATGCGGTTCAAGTGCGTTTGTAAGTCATGGTCCTCTCTCATCTCCGGTAACCCTACATTTCTTAGTGTCCACCGAAACTTGCGCTGCAACAAAAACAGGTACACTCACCTCCTCCTCAATGTCTTTGACCGCAACACAGGCCACGACCACTTGCTCTCCGTCCAAACCAACCAAGATGGAGATGGAGATGGTAGTACCTCACCTGCCAGTGCCACCCACCTTCTAACACTGTCCCCTGACTATCATCTCTACGATTATCAGTGTACTAATGGCCTGTTTTGTATTTTTTACTTTGCTAAACCGGTAGCCACTAAAACCCACCATGAACATGACCCCGAGGACCACGTTCATATATTTAATCCCTCCACTGGAGAGTCGATCATTCTCCCCCATACTTCACTGTCCAAATACACACTCCAGATTAAAGGCCACTTTGGGTTCAGTCCTTTTACAAACGAGTATAAGCTTCTCCAAGTCCAATTGTGCCATGATTGGACTTCAAATCTCTTTAGTTTAAAGCTCAAGATTTTGACTTTGGGTTCTGATTCATGGAGGTGCATTGAGGTTGACCTTGATCAGCTCCCTTTTAATCCCCTTTCTTCCCACTTGTATGGCGAAAGTGTGTGCCTTCATGGAGCCCTACATTGGATATATCAAGATGGTGAGGATAGGAGTAGGATAGTGGTATTTGACCTTGGAGAGGAGAGATTCAAGGTCATCGCAACTCCTGAAGATGATGGTAGTGATCCCTGTTGGACAATTGCTGAAGTGGGCGGACGTCTAGCTCTAATGGATGACAAGGATGCGATGCCACAGAAATTAATGTTGGAGTTATGGATTTTGACGGACTACCAAAATCAGGTGTGGGCTAAAGAGACTACCAATTTTCCCTCCCATTGGCGGGAGTCAACGTAGCATCATTTGAATTCTTTACGTACAATTCACACAGGTGAGCTCTTCATTCAATCTTCACCGGGAGTACAGGCATCTCTTCATTTCTAAGATATGAAGAGTAATAGTTTTTATAAAAGTTCAATTGTTTTGCCTGATCGGATATGGCGGAATGATGGTGATGCTCGGTTGGGCTTAATTACTAGTTATCATGAAACCCTTGCCCCCTTAAGATTATAATTCATGAGAATGGAGATGGAATAGCATTTCATTTCGTTTCATTATTGTAAAACATAATTAATGGGTTGATTCTTGTGCAAGAGAAGAAGGATTTGTACTACTGGACATATATTTTCTCTTTCCCTTTCCCCTTCCCTGCTACACCATGCTTTAAGCCTTTACCATATTATAAAGGAAATAGGATCTGAACTAGTTGTCAAGTTTTAAAGTTTTTCTGTGAACATGCGATAAGTGGTCAGCCTTTTGATGCTAATTACTCTTTCGTTTGGATTAGGGAAAATAACTCAGAATTTAGCTAGAAGTCGGGAATTTAAGAGGAGAAATTGACAATTCCCTTGTTTGGCAACTTAAGCGTGGAATTTATTAAATGACACGCACAATTAGATTAATTTAATGAGTAAGTTCTATTTGGTTGATGTGCTTGCCTCGCCGACCAAAGTAGGTTAGAAAATGAACAGCATTCTTGCACTGGATTTGAATGGTCTTTTTTTTTTTTTGGTTCTCAGGAAATAGTAAACTATATATATCAATATTCACAACAGATAACATCGCCCAAGTTTCTCATTTGGGTTATGTTCAACTTCACTAGAAAAAATCTTCAGTCCAGAAAAAAAGGAAAAAAAAAGAAAGAGAGAGACATCATTATTCAAATGGAATTGTAAAAGATGTGCAGAAATGAGGCTTTACAAAGTCAATGGCATCCTCAGGGTCAGGAGCAACTTTATTATCCAGTAATTTGTTCAAGGAAGGAAGCTACCCCTACGTAGGACTGTTTTAATGCCTTGTTTAGATGTCCAAGTAAGAGTAGAGTTGTCCATAATTGATGGACTGCTGCTGTTATGTAAAATAATTGTGGCGGCATTTGCCATGTAATCAAATCCTTCACATTTTAAATAATATCTAAGCTAATTTCGTTTTTGGCTTTTGAGAATAATCAAATCCTTCAAATCCATAAAAGTTTATTTGACTTTGGATATGAATAAGAATCCAACAGACCCATGGGCAGCACCTCTGCATGCGCCGGCCTCGCGCCCACTAATAGCTAAAGGCTTAGCTCTTGGGTTTCTCACATTTGGCAGACAGCGAAAACTGGAGAGGAGGTTTGGTAAGTAAATCAAACAATCGATCAATCCACTTGCCGCGTGTTGCATTTCCTTTATGAGTTAGTTGCTTTGATCTCTCTGTTTCTCCATTTTGATCTGAGAGTGAGATATTTGGTTGGGATTTTATTATTGGACCTCTTGAAATGAGAGTTGATAAGAAACCATAATTGATTGATAGACTTGATTTATTTTAAAATCACGTTTGTTTTTGGGGTGTCTCACCCCCTTTATTATTCACCCAAAGAGTTAAAAACAGAGAGAAATCATCAGCAGTACACAAATGAATGAATGGATTTAAAGAACCGTGTTGGGTGAAAACACAAGCAAATCAATTAATAACTACAAATAAAGTTTCTTTTCCTTTTTTTTTTTTTTCATTTTTCATTTTTGAGGATCAGGATCAAGGAGTACATGAAGACGAAGTAGCTCGACTAACTGTATAAGATTGCTGTAACTGTAATAGATACATCTCAAGAAAACACACTGCCATCTTTCTAAATGAAATATCTCCCTCTACCCTCTCCTCCCCACATGGTTTTCAATAAAAAATAACAGAACCACATGGGCACATCCCTCTTCTTACACAAGTCAAAAGAATAGCTCGCGATAAATGAGCTGCTCATCTCAATTCAAAACCCAATTTTCACCATCCCAACCAACCTGCATGAGTTTAACAACAAACTACTACGATATACAATTTTACAAACTATACCAACCAGATCCCATCCACCACTCCTTCCTATGCTTTGCTGAGACGAATACATATTACCCTCAGCCAGGGTCCAGAAGCAATAACATTACAATTGTAACTGCCCCGTCGCCCTCCTAGATCTCGAAGGAGGCCTATTCACATCTGATGAAGAAGTTCTGCTGAGTTCTTCAGGTCTTTGCACATCCTGCATATACACCAAGAAACAACATAATTCCAACACCCAAGTCGCTGCTTTAGAGGCGCAATATGGGAGAAAATCAAACCATTACATAGCAAGTAACTATAATATAACTATAATAAGTTGTAGTTTAATAAGAAAACGGAAAGTAAGAACAGGCTATCTGAAGAAATGTTTGCAGTAGGTGCCTGCCAATACAGCTCCCACATATGCATTTTCCAAAAACACACTCATCAAGATGCCACTAAATCTCAACAGCAATGTTAATATCCCAAGGAAGAAACTCAACAAACCTTTGGTGTTGAAGAAGATGTCGAATTTCTGTGTGATTGTGCCTGCACTTTCGCATGCTGACGATGCTGTTGCTGCATTTGCTCAAACTGCTGTAGTCTTGAAGCAAAGTTGATTCCATTATGTGAATTCTCACTGTCCTGGTTTATGTCGCCATCTTCAGTTATCTGTGAGCCACCTGGCATGTGATGTAGGATTTGATAGGGATTCCCCGAATAAGTTCGCCTGAGTTGCTCACCATTAAATGAGTACGAAGGTACAGTTTTCAAACGAGTCCGTAGGATTTTAAAGGCGGCACTTTGCTGCAATCAAGAATCAAATGAAGCTTATACACATTACAAATACCAAGATGATTGCTACTAATCACAAAAAACAGAACTCTCATAAGGCACAGTTTGGACGATTGCTACTAATCACAAGAACCAGAACTCTCCTGAGGCACAGTTTGAAGTAGTTTCAAGATAAATTTAAGGTCTGATCTCAATGATTGATGATTAACAATTAATGCTTAATAGTATTTTTAACATTTAATACTATCATTTGCCACCACCAGGAAAGATTTCAGAACAAGAACTTACTGAAAGGTTCATCCTTAAATAGTTTCCAAAGAGGGTTCAGAAGAAAAACGAAAGCTAAAACAAGGATCTTTGAACTACATGATAACCAAGATAAGTAAACAACACTATCTTCTATTTATTGGAAAAAGAACACTACTCTTTTACTTCTGACTTCCTAATATAGAGGTTGCAAAAGTTATAAATAAGGGATTTAAGACAACATCATTCTTGCAGTTGTATAAAGGAAGAAGAAGGAAAATGAAGAATTCTTAGTTTATACCTGGGGAAGCAACATCAGAAGACCATATAAGGCTTTTAACAACCATACATGTCTTCCAGGTTCAAGAAGCTGCAAGAACCAAAAGACAGCTCAGTCCCTCAACATTAGATCTCAATTTGAGAAAGCAATGCAGAAAACACAAAATGGTAAAAAGCAAACAGGCATTCTGTACAAAACTTGCAATAAAACATTTTTTCTTATTTTGCCAAAACTTGACGTGAAACATTTAAGCATAACCAAAATGGCAAGCTCATTTTCTCTCCTTATACTCCAATTCATAAAGCTGACTTTGAGAAGCATGAGAGGCCACTCCTTAAGAGAGAGAGAGAAAGAGAGCAGCTAATGTAGTACTAATCAGTGCAGAACAAAGGTTAAAAATATGGCAATGATATAAGAAATACATTTCAATACTGCACCTGTAATCTAAGATATGCGAAGATCGGAGTTTCTAGTAACCGAATCAATTTATCCAACTGGACCAAAAATTTCACATTAATATCTTCCTCCACCAGAGACTGAACCACAGTACTCGCATGCTGATATGTCTGTCAATAAAAACATGTTCATGAAAACAGAACAAATGTTCACATGCAAACAGAGAGTTTTAAATGAAAGGGGTAACCATGGGTGACAAAGCTCTAGAACCTCACCTGAGCTAATAAGCAGAGGCTTATAATTGCCATGGGTGAGTGGCACCAAGAAGCATATAAAGAAACAAACAAGTCTTTCCCAGAAGGATTTACAAGTGAATGTTTCAAAAGATCTCGAAGCTCAGACAGCTCGGAGGATGTAAGTAAAATCAAGTTCAAAGCCTGAACAAGGAAAAGGAACACACAGATAAATAAAGATTATGCTGAAAAGAACACATAAGAAGGAACTGTTGAATAAAGCATATGACCATAAAAATAAATAAAATCATTTTAGAAAAATTGGTCTTTTTAATGCCTCAGTCATAATAAACTGTTTTAATTCTTGCCACTAGGATGTATAAAACCATTTCAATTACAAATCATATCACTTGCAAATAATTGCTTCATTATATGGTTACTTGTGCGCATGTTACTTTATGTTGTGGGATAAATAACAACCTGAACCATAATAGATGCAAAATCCAGGTCTGACTCTCCTTCTAGAATAGTAGACAGTTCTCGGTATACCCTTTCAGCATCTAAAAGCACACAAAGTCGCCGAATTATCAAAGCACCACGCCTTGGGGAAAAGAATGAAAAGAAAGGGCAGAGTCAAAATAAAAAACACATTATCATAGATACAATTGAAAATACTAGCTTAAGGACCAGGAGGAGGAGGAGGAGGATGATGAGGGGAGAGAGAGAGAGAAAGAGAGAGAGAGACTCACTTCTCTAGAAGAGAGTTATCTACACGGAAATTATGCACGAGGAACACGACAAGCTGGCGGAAGTGTTGTGGATCTTGTGCTATGCATGCATGAACTTCAAGGACCAGGAGAACCACCTGGACATAAATCCAGACTCGCAACATTAGATACCCACATAAATGCTGTTCAATATGTCTCTGCAATTAGGTTTTCATTATGCATGCTTCTGGACATCATAAAGTAATAAATAAGCTACATTCTGGCATACTAGGGGACAGCCCACAATGGATAACTACAGAGGATATCTGGTAATAGGAAAGAAAGTATTACATGAAGACACTATGATTTTATTTTTTATTTTTACTTCTCAAAGAAAGTTCAAAATGCCTCAGGAAAAATACATAAATAAAAGAATAATTCACATCAGTCAGCAGAAAATACTTGCAGAGCCCAAGGAGAGTTCAATAAAGGTAGTAACAAGAGTATTATTAAGTGCATGACAATGTACCACATGAAATCACAAGCGTCTGAGATAATTGATAGTACTCATAATTTCAGCCACTAAACTCCCATAGTCCTCATCCATCGAACCAAACAAATAAAAAAAATGGCAACTCACTCTTATCAGAATAGTAGAAAAAATGTTAAAGGATAAACCCATTATGATCAATATATACTGAAACTATAAAAACAACAAGAAGAAACACTTTAAGTTTCCTTCACACAGGAACAAGTTCTTAGAAGAATAACATTAATTTCTCTCACCATATTCCTAACAGCCAATTTCTGAACGAAATCCGCCAGGGCTAACTCTCTTAACTCTTGGTAACCAATCACTATTGGCAATATAAGTTTTAGAGTAGCTTTCTCTCAGCAGTACTGTTTTTCAATCATCTTTTTTCCTTTGAGAACCCCAACTAGTAATCAATCAACAGATCGAAAGATCCATGTGAATCATAACTTGAACAAAATAACTGAGAAAATACGGACAGCCATGGAAATATTGACGGTTGACAATAACACAAAAAATAAAAAATAATCACCATTCAAACTCATGCAACCAAATAAAGATTTAGAAAATACACCTTGAAACAATAAAAGAAAAAGATCCATCAGAATAAAAGGATTACCTGATCAGAAGGATCTGAAAGTGCTTCCAAAAGGGTGTCAAATATGTCGTTCAGAAAAGTTAAAACCTGTTTCATGTATAAAATAAAATAAAATATTTATGACAAAAAATACAGGCCCAGACAAACAGTAACTCGATATATAACTAGCAATGAACTAAGAACTATTAACCAGGTTGTGAATCGGTAATAGAAATTTTATATTACAATTTACACAGAGGCATAAGCTATCCAGTTTAATTTCGAAAAAATTTCAATATGGAACTCCCCTGAATAAACATTACACTAGGTTCAAAATCATGCAACTAGAAGTGTGTGCAATTAGAAAAGTGCCCAATTACCTTAGCACGATGTCTGTTTAGAAGGTTTGAAATCCAGTGCAATGCTTCGATTCTAGTAGCCTCCCATTCACTAGATAATTGCCTGATCAGAAAAAATTTCCCAAATCACCACAAATCCTCCAGCATAACAACAGAACATAAGGATAAAAAACGCAACTTAAGAATGGACATTTCTAATAGCTCCACAACATGCAGACGTACTATATATACCCATGAAATAAAAGGGCATATTCTAATAACATATCACCCTAGGTTGTTTTGGTTAGAAAAACTACACCTCCTTGCAATGGAGAGGATTGCTCCAACGTCAAATCCTTCAGCTGGATCAGCCTTAATGGCACGAAGCTCTTCATTGGTTTCACGAGCAACCTTTAGGTGATGGGAAAGAAAAATAAAAGAATTCAGTGAAAGTAACTCCCAGAAGCAATGAAATCAGACAAACACAACCACTCCGCCCCTCCCCCAACCCCCAAACCAAAAATAAGAAGAAAAAAAAGGAGAAGGGGGAGGAAATTTAACCAACCACTCTAATTTTCTCTTCTTTATCAGATATGCAGGGTAAAATCGCTCCCAGAATATCAGCATAATAGGGAACAAGCTGGTCCCCACCAAGCTTTACGAACTCATTTATCTGCATAGCAAAGAAGCACATGCAAAAGACTATCAAGAAAAGCATTGCTTTTATGAGAATATTGAGAACAGCATCCATACAAACCCTATGACAATGAAAGCAATGAGTAGGCAGAAAATACCCATGTGATAGCTGTTAACCGAGTAAATTCATCTGGTGAAGCAGCCCTCTGTACCAGTATTTCGGCCATGCGGCCATAATCTACAGACTTGAAGAGTAGCACTGCTCGAGTCAGAAAATTACAAATGAACAAGATATATAGTTTTTAGATTCAGAAAAAGAGGGGAAGCTGGCTATATGTGTGTGTATGTGTATATACATTGGGTAGGGGCGCGGGGGTAGGGGGTGGGAGGAATGACTGGCACAGGTTCTCCAAAAGTAACAAAAAAAACACATACTACAGACATTATTGCAGGATTGGTGGATTAACAGCTAGACGTCTTACTGGAGAGTTCTTGATCTCTTGGAGAAACTCTGAAAGTGCTGAATCAGCTTGTTGTCTTATCTCATGGCTTGAATCACTTAACATATTAAACAAGCCTGTATTTATAAGCAAACTGTAGGTTCATATCCAATTACCAGAAAAGATTTGAAATGAAGAAGCATATAATTTTTACTATGAAAAACAATTACCATCAAGAAAATCGGGAAGAAATCCCAGCATATCAATATCAGGAACACTGTCTAAGACAGTGATCCATCCAACCAAAAACTGGCGGACATAGGGATTTAGGACATTCATACGCTCCCTCAACAATGGTATAAATTCTTCAATGCTGCAGAAGGGAAAGAAACAGACAAACAAAATTAAATGTAAGTGTTGTATTATGTCTTGAGAGTCACAAATCCGGATCAAGAACATTACGCACCTGAATTGATCACTTTCAGTGACAATATCCTGCTTCAGTATATAAAAAGAATTAATATAGAAAAAATTAATGTCTATCTTGAAGACAATCAATTGAAAAAAACCAAAGAACCTTGCTTTCGATTTTCCTTTGTGTAGAGGAGGAAGGAGGTTAAATTACCTTTACAAGCCGATCTAAAAGATGAGCAGCACTTTGTACATTAGCATCTGAGTCTGCTGAAAGCTTACACAAGGCATCAAATATCTGATTAAAGAATATGATAAAATCTCCTCTTACAACCTGAGAACCAGAAAAATAAAACAAAATTATATCAAGCCCAAGTCAGGGAAACAGAATAATAAATTAATAAGTCAGCCACCTAATCCGCTCACCTTTGCAATGTTATATAGAGCTTCACAAGCATAATAACGAACTCTGCTATCTTGGTCAGAAAAGGAACTAAGCACAGGAGGCACAATTTGCTGGCAGGATAAATCAGAAGCAAAATAAAAACTCAATACCAATAAAGAAGAATTTGGCATTTAATTGAGTCAGAAATGTATATAAATAGATTTAAAACTAGTACTTTCCAGAAGGAAAGGAGCTAAACTTCGAGATGGACAGGTTAATATAGCTGACACGGGACCATTCTATATTCTCATAAGCTGGCAATCAACTCAGTTAAGGGATGCACAAATGGAACTTTCAAGAGGATTACAAGTTTACAACATTGCATAAAGTGTTGGCATCTCTTACATGTCCAATATGATTTAATTCGTAAGTTACAAATATTTCTAAATGACTCACTTCATAATTATGAACCGAATTGCTCCCTCAATGTAATGCCTCATTTGTAACTACATGACTGTTTCCTTCGTAAAACCTATGTAAATTTAAAATTAAATATCACCTTCCCATAAATTTAGCCCTAGATCTCCAAATAAAATCAGAGAGGATGATTTCATAAGCCATTTAAACTTATTTAAGAAAAAACCAAGATTGATATTGGTTTACAGGCCAAGGCATAAGTACAATCTGCAAAGCAAAAAGTCGTAGAAGGAAACTAACTGCAAATCCTGTGTGTCAGATAATGAGACACCGTACACAGTGGGCCCATAAAACATTATGTATATGTTGAATTCCATTGCCAGGAAAATAAAAAACTTTAACATCTTATCAGATCAGTCTTCACTTCCACATATTGGAACACACTACAGCAACATTATTCTGGGTAAAAGGTCAGTGTTTTAGTCATCTAGAGTGAAAGCTTAGCACATTGTGCTAGTTTTAACAAGCAAAACTAAGCATCCTATTTGTAGCCCTTGCTATATACTACCTCATGAAGGTTAACTGCACATGTAACTACCAAAATTCAAACCAACCTGGCCACAATATGTTAAAGATTTATACAAAAACTTGATTTCTAAATAAATAAATAAATAACGCCTTACCTCAAGATGTTGAGCCGCTTCACTGGTCAAACCAACTGTTGCAGCAGCTAATCCTATCAATCCTCCCTATGCAACAAAAAGAATCAAAATTCGCGCATTTGAAGAGAGAAACTTAATCAACATGGAAAAATAGAGCCACGCAAATTGAACTTCCAACTAGTCTGCCAAATTAAATGACTTATAAAGCAACCCACTGGCAAACATTCACTCCGATACCTTCCGGTGATTCGCTTGTGGCGAATAAGTGAATTCCGTAGTGAGCAAATTGATCACCGCCGTAATCTTATCGTGATCCCCAGCCGTTGTGAGCTGTTTCACAATTCCCTCAACCTATACATAAACGCCCACACATATAGAAGTCAATTGAAGATCTAAATACAACCACTCGAAACTAGAAACAAAAATGAATCAGTGCAAGAAAGAAAGACCTCAAGCGCAGCATTCTTGCGCTTTTCATAGAGCTTGTCCGAGAGATTGCGGAGGACAGACGCGGGAATCACTGAAAGAGCGTCGGCCATGTCAAACCCTAGGAATTATAATTTCTGGTGTAATTGAATTCACCGATTGAAAGAAAATGAATTCGGATGTCAAATTCGTTTCCGGATCTTCTCCTGCTCCAATCGGAACATTTCTCTAGGGTTTTCGTCGGAATTGAAAATTCGGGAATTTGAAGACTCGGTAGGAAAATCAGATCTGCAGAAATTGGGAATGAATCGGAAATTGAGAAAACTGTAAACACAAATTCTACGGAAGTTTTCCTTCCCTTTTCGTTTTTCTTTTTCTCTTCTTATGTCTTTTTTTTTTTGTTTATTTGATTTGGGCTCTTGTCTGTGCTTTGCTTTCTAGTCCCAGTCGTGGCAGTTCTTTCTCTCTCTGTATTGACTATTGAGCGATCTCGGAAGGTGCTACTAACGGAGGTTGGAATTCTGGTTGTCATGGAAAGACGGATATACCCTCACATTTTATAATTGCAGATCAGTTTGAAAATGTCTATATTTGGTATCTGGACTAGTTCATAAAATAAAAAAAATTATTCTAAATCTGCCTAACCCCACGACTTAGGAGGGTGTATTCAATTAGGATTTTAATAGATTATTTTGAAGCATAAAAGTCCAGTGGTATTCAATTCAGATTTGTAAGTAATGAATAAAAGTCTGGTGGTATTCAATTCAGATTTTAAAATAGATTGTTTTGAAGCTTAAAAATTTAGTGGTATTCAATTAGGATTTTTAAGTACTAAATACAAGTCTTGTGGTATTGAAAAGCTTATTGATTTTGAAGTATTTCATTAAATGATGTATTCTATGAGACTTTTTAGTAGGTAATATAAATACCAAGCCCCATAAAAAATCTCATCATTCTATGCCTGATTCTCACTTTACTTCTATTTTTCTATCTCTTCTCTGTTTTTCTTTATGTGAGACCTTGCAACCTTTGCGTGGCTGCCACCCCCCAGCAATCCACTGCCAAACCCGTGAGAACCTTGATTACTACTTGAATGAAAAGAACAATAATAAATAAGAATAATTATTGAATTACTTTGTGGAGCATAGAGAAAAAAGTGAACCTCCTATGGAAGAAGACGAAGAGGGTGATTTGGGTATCTGAGACAGTGGGGTATCATGCCCACCAAGTGTTCGACTTGAGGTGGTGGCTGAAGCTGTGTGGTGGGTACTTTGGCTTGGACTTGGTTGGTTTTTTTTTCTTCTTTGATTTTGCAGATTTAGGTATTCCTTAGTTCTATCCTGGATCCATACATTTCCGGGGATAGTCAATTGGTTTGGTGGACTTAGGTGGTCTTGCTAGAACTTTTGTGGTTCTTGGAGTCGACAAGCTAGCTATGCGGATTTGTTTTTCATTGTAGTTGCAGTTTCTTGTTGTATTATTTTGCTTGTGAGAGTTAATGGTAGTTTTGCATTTGTAGTTGAGTGCTCAGGTGATGAGTGGTGTTCTTGCATGTTATGTCTAGGCTCTCAGTATCTTTAACGTATTCATTCTGACCATGTGTTCAAGCTTGTATAGAAATATAAGTAAAATCATGTAATTGCAATCTATTAAAATCATAAGAAAAATCCTAAGTGAATTAAAATCATAAGTAAAATCATGTAATTGCAATCTAGTAAAATCATATAATTACAAATCCGGCTGAAATCCATTACATTAAAATCATGTAATTATAATCTATTAAAATCTCAATTGAATACACCCCCCTTAATCTAGATCTGTTATGTTCTCGATTGTAAGTTATAATTCATAACCACGATTTGCGTAGTCAGATCAGATTTCAATTGAACTTAGACCCAAAAATATTGTCACATCTCGTTTGATAATCATTTTTATTTTTTGTGCTAAAATATAAAGGAAAATGAGGAGACGGACAACCTAACTCAAATCTGTCATACTTTTCATCAAAATAGTTAATCATTAAGATAAGCTGACTCATAAATCTACGTGCAATTATTATTCAAATCAATCTTAAGATAGCATTCCGACTGTTGTCTTTTCTTTTTGGGTCATCTATTCTTAGTAGTTTTTTTTTTTTGTCATATCACAAGTCATCTAATCTTAGCAGTGATACAATTTATACAGTCTTTTTTTTCTTTCTAAAACGCCGATTGCTTTCAAACCACAAAAACAAAAAAGAGACCAAGGAAAAAGGTTTCACATTTTTCATCTTCAATTAAATGAGCAAGTCCATAAAAAAAATAAAAATGACCAAGACTATTTATCTCCTTGGTGGCTAAGTGGAACGAGCAGCTTTAGAGCATTTCTAATGGGGGGTTGTATAATGAAGTGTATGTTAAATATACACTATTTGTGATCGGAATCACCTGCAATGGAGAGGTGTAAACGATTGTAAATTTGCATTACAACAGCAAGATGCAAATTTAGATGCACATGTGCATCCTTTTTTACATCCATTGCAGGTGGGGCTTATATGAGAAAAGGTAGACAAAAGTGAACAAAATCAATTATCTTTAGATTTACATCTTCCCCATTGAAGCAAAAACCACATTTACAACCCCTAGAGATGTAAAGGGGATGTAAAAGTGGCTTTACACTCCCGAAAATACATCCCACCATTGTGGATGCTCGCACAAAGTTTTGATACAAGGCCACAAGCATAACGTCCATAAGTCGCTGCTGCAGGACAATGCATAGTTGCTCTATAGTGAGGGCTAAGGCTCTTAGGTGAAGCCATATCTCTTAACTGTTGAATCAAACTAACCAATATGATTCAACAGATAACCAATTTGATCTAATGATTAAGAGATAGGGCCTCATCTAAGAGCCTTAATAAGCCTCACTAGAGAATTTCACGCACAGTGCAACAATGCTGATAAGCCCATTATCAGACATTGTTCCCAGATCAACTTAGATGAGCTGGCTACAACTACTCTGGACAAAGACGAAACTAGCCTATTATCTCATCCTTTTCCAAATAAATCCAGTCAACACTCCCTTTGAATAATAGAGTCTGTTTTGCACAAAACTACATTACGCATTCAATAATGAAATTATAACATTTTTTTCTTTTTGGAAAATGTTATATATGTAACAAGAAAAATTTCATACAACACCATATATGGCACGATGAACAGTAAAAACGATCAAAAACGATCAAAAGAAAAGGGACTTATCAGTGACTCTTCCAGTTCTCGAAAACCATGGAAAACAGCTTCAGTCTGGCTCTGTGGAAGGGCTAACCTCCGTACCTCAGTCATATACCTGGAATTCCAAGTTCAATAGGAACAAATCATCATACACTCAAACTCTTAAGAATGTTTAGAGAAGGAAATGCTCAGATTGGATTATTTTTTCTGCATTTCTTTTGTTGTATGGGAAGAACCATCAACTTGTGAGGTCCCCAATTCTTTTCTCCTAGTGCATACAAAGCATGAAAATATATACACATCACTGTTCACATTTGAAATCCTAGACTTGTCCACATGACTAAATGGAAGTGGTGAGACACTGATCACCACCTGCGCGTTATTGATTCATTTGAAAACATATGACAGGGTATATTTGATTGTATATGAGTATATTTCATCCATCACAAAAGGGCTTCATGCAACATCTAGAATGATCCAGAGTTTTTTAAGCCTTGATCTTGGCACAAAGAAGATTATAAAACAGCAAAGGTACAAAATATGCATATTGGATAAGGTATTTTATAGACGTAAATATTAAATTGAACATAAAGCAAATAAAGAAAGCTGTTTGTCGCAAACAAGAACAACAAATAAATAAGCTCACCTGTTTGCTGCACTTGAGATCTTATCTCGAACCCCTTGGTTAATCCCTGATGTTTGCTCCAGTGAAAATGTTCCACCTAGAATTAAAGAAGCTCCAGTAGCACTTGTACCCATTCTTTGTGCAAACACAGACATTGCCCACTCTCGAAGTACAACTAATACTGATCGTAGAAGGCGTAACCTAAGGTTTGGTGATGGCAAAATAGCACCACTCGTCAACAATTGGTCATAAGCGTTCAATACGGGCTCAATTGCACCCTTGCAAGCAGCAAGAAGAGCCCTTGCCACATCTTCATCTCCAACAGATTCAACCCCTGATTCCAGTCTTTCCTACAAAGAGATGAAATAAAATAAATTGATCAGGTAACAATTTTTTTCTTCTTCCAGTTTTTAAGTATTTTTAAAGCTGCTTATTCATGTGTGTGTGTGTGTGTGTGTGTGTGTGTGTGTGTGTGTGTGTGTGCGCATGCAGATATGTATATATATATATATATATATACTATCAACATAGGTAGTGTGCGTGTGTCTCCAATATACCAGTGCAGCTTTCTCGAGGTGGAGACACAGTGTGTCTAAGGGCAAACCAGCTCCATCTCCAGGATAAATGTGAGAACCAACTCTCTTCAATACTGAACAAGCTTCAGCAATGCCACCCCTTGAAAGAGCTTGATCAATTAATCTGGCCCAAGTATCTCTTACAACGCTACTATCAGCATCACCAGAATAGTATGCAAAGTATAGGATTTCTAGACACATCTGAGCGCAGCAGAGAAAAAGAAAAAATTCAGTTATAAATAAAAACTAGAATTTCCCTAATTTTTTTTTGTGGTAAGGTTTAATGATAAATAATAGCAATCACTGGCAAGCAAGAGAAATCAAGTACCTCCCAAAGTTCAAATGGAAGAGCATATTCATTGTATAACTGAGTTATACTCTTTAAATCTAATGATAGCTCTTTGGCCTTTTCTCGTGCAATATTTGCAAGATTGGCATCACCACTCAAAGTGCTATTTGGAACAGTTCCACTTTGGACAGGCTCAGATGCACCAGGCAAAGCTTCTATCCTGGAAGCAGAAGCCTCAAGTTCCTCCTTGATCTTTATCTGAAAACGAAGGACAGCAAGTTTTCCTTCCAACAAATCTAACAACCCATCATCATACGCACCTCTGGTAGAACCTACCAGGCCTTCACTGTTACTTGCATTTTTAGCCTGTAGGACTGCATTACTTAGGTAATGATACCTGAAAATGATAAAAACCCATTATTACCAGTGAAGGGGATCAGGAATTTTTTTTCTACAGACAAGAGTTGACTAATATCCAGCCTTGGATGGGTTGGGTTTATTTTTTAAGACGACAAGTTCAAAAATCCTTTTGAGCAGATGAGGAACCTTACGTCAACCTGACTTTAGAAAGCATTTCTTATAAAGCGACTCAAACCAAGAATGTTATAATCAGATATTGATATCAAATCTATATAAGAATTAGTTTACATGTGGTCAAATTAATATAGAATTCAGTAAATAT
The DNA here is from genome assembly GCA_020521455.1 of Prunus kanzakura. Classification (NCBI taxonomy): domain Eukaryota; kingdom Viridiplantae; phylum Streptophyta; class Magnoliopsida; order Rosales; family Rosaceae; genus Prunus; species Prunus kanzakura. The sequence goes on along the minus strand of BPUM01000005.1, from coordinate 3,883,732 downwards.
AGACATTACTACAGAAAGATCGTATGTGGTCAGGATTATTAAATGAGGCACTAGAAACTCCCAAATGAAACTAGAATATTGGTAAGTGATAATGGAATTCATAAAAATGTCAGACATCCCAACCCAAGCATGAAGAGATACCAGACAAAAAGAAACCCCACAAATTATTTAGCTAGATTTTCTGGTAAAATAAAATCATGGTAAGGTGTTGGAAAAAGGCTCCCCCAAAACTCCACAAAGAACTAAGGAAGACTGAATGAATATATGCTAACCTTTGATCTAGAGTAGGAACATCCCCAGAATCGGTTGAACGCCTCTCTGCCAGTCTTAGTAATACATGAGCTGCAAGCAGATGCTGCCTCTTCAAGACATAATATCGTGCCAACAGATCAGAATATTTGACTTGATTGGATGGGATGGCTGTTCCTGAGTAACTAATTGGAGAAGCGGCCGATGTGACCGCAGAAACAGCCCGAACCTACAAACATGGAAGAAACATCAGGATAACAAAAGAGGGGAAAGCATTAGCACTGAGTGAAGATATTGCTTAAGACCAGATGGAAGACATTCCAGCTCTTTTTTGAAAACATTTGTCTGATCATATTTTGAACTATACTAAGAGAATCTCGACAATTGAAATTCATCATATCAGATCCAAAACAAAATAGCATTAAAAAAAAACACCTCTTGTATAGGTTCACGGCCAGCACTTTGTAGGAAAGGCACCAAATCAGGACCTCCATACTCCAGCAACTCATTCTCAAGGCCCAAATCAATCATAGCACGGTACAAGTACTCGTGAAATAATCTGTCAGGAGATTGGATGCCCAGCAGAACAATCTGGGATATATATTTGTTCCGAGAGACCAGATCAAGGGCAGATCGCATAGCAGCAGGCCTAAGAGGAGAACCAAACTCCCTTTGTGAAGGCTCACCTTTTAGAGAACGCAATGCACTGATGACAATCTCATAGCACTGTTCACGTTGAGCACATGCATGCTGTCGGACTGCTGCATCAATTTGGTCATTAAAAGCATCACCTGCGGGGTCAAGAGCCTGTGCCTTTTGTAAAGGCAAGCGAACTACGGCTTCATAAAACCTGCAACATTCTCATTTTTAGGTTTTACACATAATGACCTAACTCACTAAGCAATACAACCAATCAAAACAGCACTGAGCTTAACCATAAGAAACTGACCTTAAATCCTCAAATCGTTTGCAGACAGTTCGTAAATCAGCAGATTCTGGAACTTTACTCAAAAAATTGAAGGCCTCTCTAGCAAGATTCTCCTTCTCCTCAGGATCTGGAATTACAGCAGCTCTCTCAAGACACTCCACAGCCAGGAAAAACTTGTAATCAGACTCCTTATAATAGCTTGGACAGCCTTCCCGTAATCTCCCACTAATATCATTTACTGCCCCCCTGCCATCAGGACCAGTATAATACTGGAGCAATGAATGACATGAAAATAATGACATTTCAGACAGAAGTCAGATAAAAAAACTGATAAACAAGTGAGGGGAAAAAGGGAAAGTTTGCTAAATTTCTAAAAAGTGACCTTCCTCAACGTTAAACTAAAATTGCATTACCTCCATCAGAGCAGATATGAGCCTTGTAGCGAGGTGGTCACCCTCCTCGGAACAAACTAACTGATGAAATGTCATTTGAACTAATGCCTGTCGCAGATTAGCATCAAACCCCTGAACCAAACGTGTTACATGGTGCTGTGATAGAAGCTGGAGCAGAAACAGGGCTTCACTGGATCTATGAAGCAACTGCCTGATGCATTCCATTGCCCTCACCTGTCAAATTTTTAAAATACAAAAACAAAACAAAAATGAGGAATAGAAATGAAAAAGTACAGTATGAACACCTTTCTGCACTATAGAAATAAGCAAACTACCTCCATGGCTGCCAATTCAGCAGGACTATATGGTAATCTCTGCCTTTTATTAGACATACCACCATCATTAGACTCAGTGTTCCGTGAGTAAGCACCAAATAAGTTTCTCACCATGCTGTGGTCACCACCACCTAATTCTGAACCAATTCCATAAAGGATAGAACCAGTCACATCTCCTAAACCAGCAACACAGCCATAAAGTCCCCTCCTTTGGTTCCTTCTGGACTTCAGAAACTTCTCTAGAGAGCGAATTTTGTTTTCAAGCACTTGCATAGCCTCAAGAGAGAGCCGGCATACGACTAACCCATTTTCTGACATTGCATCTGCAGAACCTAAATCACCTTTTACAACCACAACAGGAAGTTCCCATATGGGGAATAGCAACCTTGCAGAACACAAACAGAGCCCTTCATGTGCACCTGAAAACACAGGCTCAGCCTCCTGAACAACCTGCCCCATGCTGAATCCCCCAGCAGCTGTTCTAGTGTTTGATAATGCATTGCTGCCCTCAAGTTGTGGCATTCCGACAAGTCTTGGGTCCTCAAAAGCTTCAGCTGCCTTCTGAGAAACAACATTACTTATAAGAGTTTCTGAATGGACTATCCTAGCTGCTAGCATTAAACACATCGCAGCTGCCTCACCAGCTCCAAAACGATTGAAGAATTCTTCTACGATTGACCTGGGGATGTTAGTCTCAAACAACCTCCTCAGAATGTCCACGGGCCTATTGAAAACTATTTCCATCATGCCCATAGTACTGAAAACAACAACTCGTCTCCTTGGCAATATATGTTGGATTGAAAGGTCACCTCTGGCCCAAAGTTTTCCAGTTACCTTTTCACAGGACTCATCAGAGCCTTCATAACCACCATATTCAATTTCTGAATACAGAGACTGTACAGTAGTTGCAGTATCAGGCAAGGGGAAAACATCTGCTACAAAAAGCATCCGTCCTTCAACTGGTAAAGAAGATACAGATTCCCGTAATGCCCGAGAACTCCTTGAACTTGTCCCCGAAGTACTTGACCCAGCTGATTGTGTGCTTGAATCACGGCTCACAAGAAGAAGAGAAGCCATGGTTGGTGGAGATGAATCAGAAAGGACAAGAGTTCCAGCAGAATAATATGCTGCCTCAACCTTTAGGGAGAGATCGTCATTCTGAGGTCTACCGGCAAGAGACATGCTTCCAAAGGCAAGTCCACCACCAACCCCTAGTGGAGGAGAAGGCCTAGTTGTCACAACTTTTAAACAGCTAGGTTTATGGTTGGTATTAAACCCACCCAAATTTCCACTAGATGGAGAAGTGGTAAGATACATCCTTCTGCCATCGGACAAAACAGCAACAAGGTGTAGAGACTTAGATTCCAGGGTAGACAAGGGTGAAATGCAGACTATAGATGACTTTGTAGATCGATTTGGACCTCTAGGTCCAGTTGATTGTCTACCCCCATAATGGGCATCCCTCTGATTTATCAGATTCCTTTCTTCTGCCACTTTTTTCAATGGCCCATCAGCATTTTGCCCCACAATAAACACCTGAAGTTTCATTTCTTCAGTTCGTGCATACAAGATGTGTCTTTCATTATCAAAAACCATTTCAATGATGGGGTCAACAGCTCCAAACTTAAAAAGATTTGGTACTACCCATCTGAAAAAAAACAAAGATATGTTTATGTTAATATGTTATCTTGGAAAAGAATATTCAAATTCAATGTTATAGGTGAAAATTAGAAAATCCACAAGCACAATTATTACTTTGAAGAAAGCAAATTAAGGAGAATAAATAAATAGGATTTTCCCTTAACCTTGAAATAACGCTTCCTAAACCGGCAGTCAGACAAACTTTTCGGCAACGCTTTTGCCAGCCTGATCCAGTAGTATAATGTAGCTCATAAATGTGACCATCACGCCCAGCAAGGAAAATACGACCCTTGTCAGTACACGTGATACATGTCATGGTGATCCCATCAGATGGTACTGTATATTCTGGCAATGGCTGTAGTGAGACTTCTGCATATGGATCTGTGCCATCAGCCCCTCCAGAGCAACATACTCCTACAAGAATTAACTGATAAAAGGCAAAGACCATTAAGAACTACAAATTTCAACCAAGATAATATAAAGTGTTAAAAATTACATGATAGAACCAACTTAAAAGAAAAAGTAGGGGCGAGTATTAAAAAATAAAAAGATACAGCTCAAACAAAATTCAACGAAGTGCAAATACAGAACACCGGAAATTTGCACCTAGTTATGTTACTGAATATTCTATTTTCAAGTTAAATATTCTTTTGGAGAAAAGAGAGCCAATACTGGAGGCTTCTGCCCAGCCATGCCCCTGTCACCAGATAGTTTTTTTCCAAGACTCGAACTGCAATCACCAAGTTTCTTAGGGAAGACCCTATCCTTATATTTAGATAATAATGTCTTAGTCCAACCTATAAAAATATATCTCAGTATAATTTGAAGCAAGGTGCACCCCACTGGTCACAATGTTAAGCAGTCCTCACTACACAAAAAAAGTTCTAAAACAGCAACTATTGTACTTGATTGGCTGAACCAAGATAACAGGAAGTTTTCCTTATTCAACAGCTCCAACAATCAAAGATGTGATTCTTAACTCTTAATAAGTAAGATTACAGAGTATTTCTTATTTATTATATAAAAAAGCTTATATTATTCAAAACCTGCTTCATCTTCTATTGCAAATATCACCTCATTTTAACATGGTATCGCTGGCTCGTCATATTAGGTGATCCAGATGTTATTGAAGGGAAATTTTTCTTTTCTTATTTTCCCCTTCTTCATTTCCTTCATAAAGGGGTCTCCTTTTATACCACCAGTGCACTCGGTTGAATTATGCCCCTTCCTTTGGCATATTTCACAAATATACATATAACTTTAAAGGAAAAACTTTAAGAGTATAATTATGAAATGAACTACTCCGTATCTACATGACTCTAAACTCACAACATTAAAAGAATATAAATGAGATAAAGACCAACTTAAATACCTCAACGGGTGTTGCCAAAATCAAAAGATACTGAATAGCTTCAACAAAAACACCAGGTTTAGATTTAGCAAGGCCAACAGCACAAATAGCTTGATCCTCCCCACTATATTCAGGACATTGTCCATCCCTGATGAAGAAAGAATATTAAAGAGAGGCAAAGGAAAGCATGTAGAGATGAAAGCCATTAACCATGGTAAAAAAGCTACAAATATGGTACTAATTAATATATAACAAATTGCCTATCTGTGTATGGTATCGTGAATGGTTTCCTATATTTGTTTATAAGGTATCATATGTGCCATACATCGGACAGCAATTTGGACACATTTTCCTATATATGTATGTATTTGTCCATTTATGTATACTATATTCGTATGGTTGCATGAACACACATGAAGAAAAAGTTAAGAGATGTACAATAATACAATAAACATTCATAATAATACATCAGAATTCAAACTACACTTATCTAGTTGGTAAGTGTCGTCTATTCTACAATAATTTTAGAAATAATCTCATCAAAACACTGAAACCAATATGTAATGGCGCAAAAACACAACGTGGATCATCTATGGGTAATTTTCTGAGGTCGGAATATCATGTCTTGATGTAAACTCCATCAAAGCTTATTAACAGTTACTCTCATAGATCTCATGGCAGAAATTTACTTTGTTAATGAAGTCTAAAATAGACTAAAATGATAAATGTACATCAAGTCTCAAACTTTATTTCAGTAAGGCCAAGCAAAGTTAGAACCTTTACACTATTATGGTAAGGAAAGTATAAATGAAGGAGACATAAAAACAAAGGAGAGGATAAGGGTAGGGAAGGAAATGGTTTTTCTCTCCCTTTGTAAGATAGTAAGTAGCGAGCAATGAGTTAAAGAGAGGGAATGAGAGTAAAAGGTATGCTATTACAAGTAACCCTTATATTCTTCCTTACATACAATGATAGAAAAGTAGCTTAGAAACATTCTCTTCTTTCCCTCCTGCAATCTATCCAATTGGAAGGAGAAGTTTTTCTAGTCTTGGAAGGATGACCTCTCCCTTCACCTCTCTCTCCTTCTCAATCCATCAAACCAGACAAAGGAAAATGCCTACATCCTTCACCTTTGTTCTTCCCCCTTTTCTCTATCCATCCATTTTGACCTCCTACCAAAGTCCAAACACTTAGAGAGCACATATGTAGCAGTTGCTCAGAGCTTTTAACTGAATTTTCAATCATGTCAAATAAAGTTTATATCCATTTGAACTTCATATTTATGAAAATAATGTTAAAGAAGGAGATCCCTCACACGAGCAGAATGATCATTATCATCTTTAGATGAAATATACGTTGTATCTACCAAGATATGTCCTCCTCATGTTTAACTTATTGACTTAGCTTGTCATCTCTATTGTTTTGCAGGTCACTGACTGACAGATATCAATTGTCGTATCTATGAAGTGAGAATATCCATAAGCTTAATTATGATCTACACCTTGGAATAAGATAAACTTTTTCTTTCAAACTAAGACAATATACTCACCACTTGTCAAAACGCCAGAGAAACAAGGAATTATCTACCGATGCCCATGCCCTACGAATCTCAGGAAATATCCCACATAATGAATTTCCTTCCCCACCAGCTGCATTATATCTTTCAATAAGTACCCGAGGCAACTCCCAAGTATCCACCACCTCAACCAAAGGCGGCCACTGCAATGGAATTAAACATCATCGTGAAGCTTAGAAGAATAGAATTGATTTTAAGTTATATAATATATCTAAACAAAGTTATGATACTACCACAATGTCAGATTATCAAACATCAAGAACATGAAAAAGGCACTGCACATGAGCTGAAAATAATCATAGCCTTTTTTTAAAAAAGTTTAATATATGAGCCTTACAACTGTAATACATCAGAAAAATACTTTTCTCAAAATTATATTTAAAAAATAATAACATAATAGATTACTAATGTTAAGATCAAGTAATGTTAGGAAGAAGGAGATACTTAACTCATTGAATAACAGAAGATCAAGTGTAATAAATAACTATAAAAGCATTAAGTTTTATCACTACCCAGTTGTACCCTGATAATGCCCATAATTCAATTCAAGGTTATACTAATTGTGATTGGAACTTCTGTAAACTCCGAATGCTCAATCCCACAAAAAAAACACAGCCACGCGAATAACATAGCAGCAAAGCCAAAAATCTTACCAAGAGAAACAATCATCCCAAAACTAACACATTGCAGTCTGAGCCTTATATTTTTCACTTATACCACAAAAATCGTAGCTTTTAATTCGCACAAACATGGAAATTACCTCTCTGGGATGAGTAGAATAGGGGTGACTAGCGTATCTGGAAGCTTCTAGGGCTTCTTCAAGATCAAGCTGAGACGCGACTTCTCGGCCAATGCGGTCACTCACGACGAGGCCCGCATTGGTGACATCGCGCATAACGATTTCATCCTCCCAAGACATGCCGTTGGAAACCCTAGACCTCTGAACAAGAAAATTGCGAAAATTGAAATACTGCCTGCAAGATTGAATTGGAGCCGGAAGTCGGTTTTCCCTCCCTTTGTAGAAATCAAACAGGGCAAGTCTTGAATTGGAGAGCACTATTCACACCGCTAAGGTAGAGAGTGTTGGAGTAGAGAGATTTGTATTATAGGGTTTTGGGGAGGCTTTGTTTGTGGCGGGCAAATTAAGCTACTTTTGAAAAAACCGGAGGGGCCGGTTCATTGAACGGCTCGGTTCGTCCGTGTTGAACTAGGATTTATTTATTTTATTTTATTTTTTGGATTAAAGGATTTATTTGTTTTTAAGACGGCCAAAAAAAAAAATTTAAAAAAAAGACTACCAATAAAAAAAGCAAGATTTTCATTGACAAAATACATGGATACTTTAGGTTTTACCAGGAGTGAGCACGATCCGGATTGAATTGGTTTTACTTCAAAATCACAGTTTGGTTTAGTTGGTTTAGGCCTAGTCCAATTATCTTTCCTTTTGCATTTTTTCAAACCAACCCAAATAATATATAGCCTCATTTGGTTTTTAAACTGTTTGAATTTTTCTTGATCAAAACCAAATCAAACCAAACCAAACCTGTAATTATGAATTGAATCACTGATTTAGTCGGTTCGACCACATTGATGCCCACCCTTAGATTTTACACAACTGGTTTATACACGCTCACACTCCCCCTAATTGATATTACACATGTGTTGGTGCTTTAAAAAAAAACCTTGCCAAGCGTATGTGAGAGGTCTTTTTATTAATCATGACGAACATCTAGAAAAATACAATTGCAAATATATATATATATATATATATATATATATATATATATATAAAGTAATTTAAGTTGTCACGTGATTGATCTATCCTAACTAGGTCTATGTCGTCGACAAATCTTGCGTTGAGATACGTTTATCCCATCAAAGATTTGTCAAGATAGGTCTACTTGACAACAAATTTGAGGGATAGGTCTATCCAACAAAAAGGGATAGCTCTATCGAGACAAATATTTGATGGCAGAGGTCTATTGCGATTAATGTTTAACTGAGCTAGGTCTTCCCGACAAAAAACTCATGGGTCATGTATATCCCGACAAATGTTTCGTTGGGCTATGTCTACCCAACAAAACTTTTGACGAGATAGATCTATAGATCTTTCTGATAAAAATTTATTTGTGTTGAGATATGTATATCTCATCAAAGATTCGCAAGGATAGGTCTATCCCGACAAGTTCGCCATAATAGCTCTATTCAGACAAAAAGCTTGCTGGGATAGATAAATATTTTCATAGTTAGAGAATCCACAGTGGGAGGGTGTATAATGAGGTGTATGTTAAATATACATCATTTGTGATCGGAATCACCCGCGATGGAGAGGTGTAAACGAGTGTAAAAGTGGATAAAAGTGAGACCTACAGCAGAAAATGTGAAAGAAATCAATTATGCATCTTTAGATTTACATCTTCCCAGATAAAATCACATTTACAACCCCCGGAGGTGTAAAGGGAATGTAGAAGTGGCTTTACACCCCCGAAAATACACCGTCCCACTGTGAATGCTCTTAGTTTCTTTTTTTTTTTTTTTTTGGGTCTAAACCGCGAGGTGATCCTGGATGGGCCTCAACTATGGGTGGCACCTTTAAGCCTTAACCATAACCCAGACTAATCCCCGCTCACACCGAGTCAGCCGGTAAGGGGTAAAGTGCTGACCAAAATGGTGACTCCATACGAGAGCAGGGATCGAACCTCTGATCTCTCTTAAGGAATGAGAGTGCCGAACCACTTACACCAACCACCTTGGTTTCTGTTTTTTTTTCTTTCAGTAATGAAAATAGTTTCCCTTTTCGCCCCAAAAAAACAAACACACAAAATAACCTTTTGGCCCCAAAGAAAGAACACAAAACAGTCCCTCTCCAGTTAGGCAAACTGTAGAAAGCCCTAGCTTCTCATAGTCCCGCCAAAATGTGGTCTCCCCGTTCTTATTTGTCTTCAACACTTTCCTAGATTGAGATGCAAGACGACGACGTATTGATGCTCACCGGCATCGTGTAAGCTATGACAGTTTCCAGTGCCTTCAACGCATTCAAGTCATCTAAATCCATCTTCTGGAAATCCGTAAACACACTCTCTCTGTCTTTGTAAATACATACATAAGTTTACATCTCCCTCCCTTTTCCTCAAGTCATTTTCCGGTTGATTTTCTAAGCAATTTTTAATGTCTGAATGTGATTTGTATTGTTTGATTACAGACTGGTAGGCTTCAGCAAACCATAGCGGGATGCATAGAGCGGAAGGGGAAGGGCTTGCACAGTGGAAAGGTCTCCACGGTGAAATTGTGGCCAGAGCTTGCCAGCAAAGGAAGGTACTTTGATTTTCAGCCCAATGTGATTCGAGCTTCGATTGAGTTTGCTGAGGAATCGCCTCTATGCACCACTCTCTGTAAAGATGGGGTCAAAATTCGAACGGTTGAGCACTTGCTTTCGGCTTTGGAAGCTATGGAGGTTGATAATTGCCGGATTGAGATAAAGAACTCAGACCCCGAAGATTGCGATCTTGAGGTTGGTACCATATATTTGTGAATTTTCGATTTGTCTTGAGGAGGACTTGCTCTTGATTTCACTACGAGACATATCAGGGGGGAAATTACACATAGTAGGTTATTGGGGGCGCTTGAACTGTGTAATTGCCACTTCTAAGAAAGTTGAGGCAATCTGAATTTAGAACATAGAGAACTACTGATTCTTGAATATGACATAGGAAAAGTAATAATGCCCAAAATCAAGTCTTGCAGGTTCCTATTTTTGATGGGTCAGCAAGTGAGTGGGTAGAGGCTATAGAACAAGTTGGCTTAAAAGAGGCAACAGATCATTGTGGCAACTGTTGTGAGAAGATGGCAGCATATGTGAATGAACCAGTGCATGTGTGGAGGAATGATTCTTTTGTTGCTGCATTTCCATCACCAGAAATTCGTATCACTTACGGGATCGACTTTCGACAGGTACACATTTTGCTGGATTGGGAATTGTCTTTACTGACAGCATGGTTTTGGAATGTGAAACAAAGAAGTGTTCTTATTAAATATCCTTACTTGAAAGAGATTGGTTAATTAATGAGAGGAATGGCTATCAAATATCTGCAGATTATTTTGTTTTTCTCAGTACTTCTTTGTCCAAATGTGAGAATTCATAGGCTAAGTTTTGGGCTTGCTTCTTTGACACTTTCTGCAGGTGCAGGGTATTGGCTGCCAGTGGTTTTCTGTGACCTCCTTGGATAACTCTTTCTATTCTAAGCACATTGCTTTGTCAAGAACCTTTTGCATTTATGAGGAGGTCAATACTAAACGGTTCTCCATTAGTAGTCTTGAAATTACTTTCTGTTTTCTGTTATAGCTTAGTCATATGTTGTTGAATTTATTATGGTAATGCTTGACTCCATGTCCTAACAGGTGGAGCGAATGCGAAATGCAGGACTCATAAAAGGGGGTGGATTAGAAAATGCACTTGTTTGTAGGTGAGAAGCTCCATTTATGTTAAGCTGAACTAGTTAGGAGATGACATGGGTTGATCAAATGCGAAGTGGGTGGACTGAGGTGACAATTGCCAGTTGAATATGATTTTATGCAAGTTAAAACAACGAGTTCAGGCAAAGAATTTGTTGAAGTGTGTGGGGAATATATCATGTCAACTTGATTTGGGAGAAAACACTTATAGTACACTTAATCCTATTTTTCTTTTGCAGTGCTAGTGAAGGTTGGTTGAACCCACCACTGCGTTTTCCAGATGAACCTTGTCGCCATAAGGTCTTAGATCTTATCGGCGACGCTTCCCTGTTTGCAAGGTTTGGCAGTCAAGGGTTTCCAGTGGCACATATAGTGGCATACAAGGTATATAGTTTGTCTTATATTCATGTCTAAGAAGAGCTTAGAACAAAATGGTTATGAGATATTAAGTCCATTGTTTGTTTGTGTGTCATGTCATGCAGGGTAGCCATGCACTGCATTCTGATTTTGTTCGCCGGCTATCAGGAATTATATAAAAGGATAATGTCTTGGTCCTCTATAAGTCATTGTAATGTAGCAATAATCCAGAAATTCAGATGCAGAAATATAGAAGTAGATTACAGAAGTGGACCGGCATATGGTTTCAAGTTTCAACCTAAAAGTGCGCATATTACAGAAGTAGATTTACCCCGGTAACTGCTTGTAATTGAAAATTGGCTTGGTGAAAATTATGTACGGTTGTATGCCTTCAAATTGTGTAACACTTTGTTCTTGATCAAGGCAAAAAATTTCCCAGTAGGACATCCTCTGTGAAAGAGTTAATTAGAAACCAGATAATCAAAGCTTGGTTCATCAATTTATACTCCTTTTCTGTGGCTAAAAACTAGGTCAAACTCCAACTTCTGGTAGTCAACGCCGTGAGCCTGGCGTTCAACAAAATGATGTTATTAGTTCATATAACTAAGACTACTGCCAGAATAACCGAGTTACACCACACATTCTTAGCAAACTCATATCAACAGAAATACATAATAAATATGTAAAACAATCGTTTTCCTTGCTAAGAAAGGAACCCTAGGTAACACATTAAGATGTTGAACCCTGTATCTTTTTCTCCATCTTTGCACAGGAATGAAACAGCACGGACAAAAACAGAAAGAATCAAAACGACTCCAAATGGCCGGAAAACAGACAAAATGAGGTCCAGTTAACTATGCTGTAATTCAATATCAATAAATATTTAAAATCTTTGCTCTTTATGCCTTGACATTTCTGTACATACGCCACTGTGTGCAGAACCAACCACTTGCAGTGTCCTGTTGATCCTTCAAACCGGTTCATTTCCCTTGAGAATGTTGTACTTGCAGAGAGGACATGTTGCATTCATTTTAAGCCATTTCACAATGCAAGTAGCGTGGAAATGATGATTACAGGGAAGAGTGTGAAGCTCTGTACCATCCTCATAGGGGCTGAGACATATACAACATTCCTGGAAAGAGAGCCAAAACCATACATCTTTAGAGCATAAAAATTCTTCATAAATTTCCAAAATACCATAAAAGCACAAATCGCTTTAATATTTGGCCTGTAAAAAATACCCATTTACCAACTGGCCCTCATAAGTACATACAACAGTATAACTCTCTGGCATAATATGGAGGACAAATGGGGTTTTTTTTTATTAAAATAAAATTTTCTAATAAACTATAATACACAGATTGAGTTGAACATAATGGGAGTAATATACTGAAATATAAATGCAATTCATGATAATGTGATGCCATAGCATACCGCGTCCTCAGGTAAAAGTATACGCTCAATTGCTAGGTACCCACTGCTTGTTTCTACTGGAATCATTTTCCCTGCTCCAACACTAGATTTTTCCTCACTGCTCGATCGAAATCTGTATTTTGGAAGAATACTGAGATCTGCTTCAGATGCACCTTCCTACATTGTCACACCAACAAAAAAAAAAATCAAGCCAAGAATAAGCAGTTACAATTTCTTAATTTTGTCGATAAATTTTTGAATCAAAGTTATAGGTTATCACTTCATACCTGTCCAGCAACCGCATAAAGAATTGCAATGATGCATGGCAAACAGCAACAAAGAGCAACTCCAATCAAACATGCCAGAACAACACAAAAGATGGCAAAGAAGACATCAAATGCCAGAAAAACCACAGCCAACCTGCACACATTCAGAATAAAATATTTTTCTTTTATTCGAGAAGTTACAATCTCTTTAGATAATTAGGCCGTTCATAGTTTATAGAAACACAAAGAGATGACAGCTCAGGGTGACTCTTGTGTTAAAATGAGCTGACAGTCATTACAGTTTTAGCGCTGTAGCAACTTAAAGTGAGGTTTTAGTTTTAGATGTGATCTGCCCTGGTCCAGCTTTTGTATTCATCTCTAACATTATAATGCCATAACTCCCTTCTGGTGAAACTTTTTAAAATTCCTAAAAGTTGCTTGTTTTAAACAAATTAAATTACTATATTATAAAAAAGGAAAAAAAGAAGACACGCATGCATGCACATAATTTGAGATGAAGGAATATTTCTTAACAGATTGGTTATAGAAATACCAGTACAAACGTGGAGCATTTTGCAGAAGAACTTCACCGCCAGAGACTACCCAATAAAAGCCAACTATCCACCAGAGAAATGATGCCATTGTATTCACTGTTTCGCATCGTTTAGAGAGACTAGACCATATAAAATGCAGTCAGCCAGTAATTTATAGACCTTCCACAAACAGGTACTGAGGCAGCACATGAAAACTCTAATTGCAGATAAAGCTGGGGACTGGAAATACCATAGGAAGTAGTCATGACAGTTTGGTCAAATTCACAAACATATTTTGCATGCATCATCCCCACACAATGAATTGTAGAGAGCAAAAATATGAGCAACATCAAGATTAAAGCTTTGATGAGTTAAATTGGATTTTTACAAATAAAAAAACGAAAAAAAGTGATGATATGAATAATGCCAGAATCATAACTATGAAGTCCACAACGTTTCTGACTGTCATTCCCCAACTCTAATAACTTCCAAACAAGCAAAGATGTCAATATCCCATCTTGAACTATGCAGTAAAGATACTCAGTCGGATGGCATACAAGGACAAGTGGAATTCGATTATGGGCTTAAATTAGTCACTAAACATGGTTATAACGTACTCTAAATATCCAACCACCACTACTATCCACCTCTTATGTGATACATAGGACTCAGCTAAGCTCAATTTATATTGTGAGAGAGCAACCCATTCATCAAGATTACTGCGTTTCAGTGTCTACTTAGAACTCCATGAACCATAACAACTATATCCAAAAGCAAATTAGAAGAAACCTGGAGCGAGTGGAAATCGCCAAATCCCTAGCTGCTGCTTCTGCTTCTTCATCGTCGGTATCATTTGCATCGATTTCGACCTGGTGCTGGTTCTGCTGGGCGTCCTGGTTTCTTCTACTGATCCTCCGAGCAATATTATTCCTTCTCTGGTACTCAACCCACACCAACACCACATGCACGAAACACTGCAGCGCATATCCACAGATCCACAGCCGGATCGGCGTGTTTGGGTGCTCATGTTCTGTCCATATCAGCATCGCCACCGACACCACCACGAAGGCCGTGTTCCACATCATGTCCAGAGCCACCACCGGCTTGGAGTAGCCCCAGTCGGCGCGCCGCTCGTCCAGTTCCCTCGCCGCCGTCTCCCGCACCAGCATCGAGGGGCCACGGCGCCCGGTGGCCCGCCCCAGCAGCATCGCCAGAGTGGCGGGTCGGGCGGTCGGGGAGCCGAGGTCGGAGGAGTCGCGGCCGCTGCTCGCCTGGCGGGGAAGGAGGAGAGGCGCATGGGACTCAGCCGCTGCCGCCGTCGTAGCCGAAGATTCCGAGGACATGTTTGAGTTGAAATTATGAGAAAAAGAGGCAATTGAATTGCCAATTATAATTGAGAGAGAAATAGAGACATGATTGTGAGAGAGAGAGAGAGTGCTCGACTCTTCCTTCCTATGTTACTACTGTTAGTATTAGTGAGGGATATGGAGATGGGTTTGGGAAATGTGTGTCCGTCTTTTTTCAAAGTCGCAAAGTCTCAAAGTCTCAAAGTCTCAACACTTTCTGTGTTTTGAATGGTAGATAGACATGGATGAAAGGTTTTTGCTGGCTTTTTCGTCATTTCAGTAATTGACTTCTCTGTTGAGTTTTTGCGCCAAAATACCCTTATTATTTGCCAGCGCACGACGGCACACCGTTCAGCAGTCAAATTTCTTTATTAAATATTTATAAGAACTAAAAAGAAAAAGAAAAAGATAATTTGTTGCTGCCCACTCTATTTAACAGATTGCTAATCATATTGTTGTATAAAGATGGAAATATTATGGATGGGTAGATGATCACTACGTGATCTACAAAGATACTACAAATGTTTTTGGATTTTAGAGATCCGGTCGCTTTCTTTCATTAAATTCTATTGGATACGTTGTCAATCCAATTTTCCCTTCACTCAACCAAAAAAATAAAATAAAATAAGTTTTTGAAGAATATATAACAAGTGTCCTTTCATATTTTGATTTTTTTTTGAATTTTTTTTAATGAAGAATTATTAGCTTCCTTTCACTCACCTAAAATTCAAACGTGGTAGCAGAACCCGTTTGTGCCGCCACCAACTACACGTGCTGGTAGGGCAGAACTACACGAGTTGGTCCTCCGTAACAGACACTCTGATGCGGCGCCACGACGTGTCGTACACTTGTACTCAAACACACGCGTCCTCCCTCTGCTCCATGAGATCCTCAGTAACAACATGAGTTACAGACACCCTTGTTTATGCTGATGTACGTTTAAATTTTGACAGATGGAAATGATTTTCCATGCAAGCTTCTCATCCCCCATCCCCCAACTGCAGCAGAAAAATGCTGCTTCTTGGGATTTGTTTTGAACATCCATTAATCTGTAAGGGCAGTTGTTCTTCAAACAAATGGACACATGAAACGACTCCACTTGAAGATGATCCTCAAAATCTTGGATGTTCCCTTGAGAAAATTCATTTGACAGTTTTGCAGACAATTGGCGAAGAAGCCGAGAGCATGTCTCAGATTTGCAAAGCTGACCATCATTTGTTGTGGAACTTTTGGTCTCTCCCAAGTTGCCAATATCAACAGGGCAACAATAAGCAAATTGAACTTGGTGCTTCTTTTCTCCTAACATGAGCAGAAGCTCGTCTTGGTGTACTATCTTGGCTTTTTTGTTTCTTTCCATAACCAAGACCCCTTCTGCTACCCTTTCATCACTTACTCGCAGTCGCGGAGTGGAATTATTGTTTCTCGAATTTGAACCGTGTTCATCTTCTTGGCTGCTTTTCCAAAACTTGAAGTTTGGATTTAAGCAGCTTCGGATAAATGCGTCCGAAGCTAATGCCTTCACATAGTGGGTTGAAGAAATTGAGACAGTCTCATTGTTTGCAGGGTCATAACACTGAATTCCCAGTTCGGACTGTATTTTTCCTTTTAGAGTAGCCATTTTAGGCTTCTCGCCATGAACAAGTATCACGTTCTTGGGGGAGAGAAATTTGATAAGGTCCATAATCCCTTTGGCATCTGTATGAGGACTGAAAGACAGATGATGAATCTGGCAATCAAAATAGAATGTATAAGAGGGCAATCATGAAGAAATGCGAAAAACAGAAGAAAACTTCTTTCAATTTATATTTGAAAACAAATCAACTCGTGTAAAACTATTAAAAATGAAAATTCAATGGAAAAATTCTTGAAGAATGATGTTGAAACTATTGTAAAGGGTAAGAGACGAAGTTGAACCTGGCATCGCACATCAATTTGCGTGTCCTTGTCCAGATCAATTTTGGTGGGTTTACCCGACATCAATTTATGTCCTATAGTTCCAGCCACGCAATACCTAGAAAAGGAAAGAAAAAAAATTGATGACTAAAAGTTCAACTTCGCACCGTATTCTTTCTTTTTTTCCTTTTTTTCTTCCGCCTATCAAGTTCCAGCAAACCATCGTATCATATGGACATATGAACATGACGACATTGTTTCTTTAAATTTTAAACATCAAAAGAGAGTTACAAGGTAGATCAACTCAACTGGTAACTGAAAAATATATTCCAGAATTTACTATGGTGTTTGTTATAGCGATCACTTTCTAGGTTCCAACTTCCAACCCTAAAGTTTCCTATTGATATCAGATAATAAATTTGAGATTTAGAGATAAATGAAATCGAAGGCAGTTACCCGGGCAGTGTAACAAGATTCATTTCCGAAGGAGCCCAGTGCTTGAAAACTTCAAGTGAAAAACCACCACTGATCATCCCTGGTGTGGCAAACAGAACACAAGGTCCAGGAGCATCGATCATAGAACGGTCAAACTTGTGAGCTGCAACATTCAAAACAAAAAAAAAAAGGTAAGATGGAGGGCTCATTGAACAATTAGTTATCAAGCAATAAAATAATATATTCAATATCAATTCTTGCAAAGTTAACTTAAAATGTAGATACTCGTATGTCTATAATACTGCTGTGTGGTTCTTCCTTTTCATCAACATTTTATATTGCTACTTGATAAACTACTCACTCTTAATCTTTTCTGCTTTAAATCCCAAAGAAAAACCTTATATATATATATTTGGTTATAACAACATTATATCTTGATTTCCAAGAAACAACAACTTCAGTCCCTCAGAAATTTAATAACAGATAAAATAAGTACCACTTTTAAAATCAAATGCATTGCGTGTGGAGTACGTTTCTTTAACTTTCTGGCTGGTCCAACTGATAAGCATCTTATAGTACATATTGGCTTGAAGGGTCAAACCTGAAAGAATTAATATCATCAGTAGAAATTTGAAACACCACTGTATACCAAGAAAGAAATGAAGGCACCTCTAGAAATTGAGAAACTGTAAAAGATTTGGCACATCAGAAAAATTTTCACACACGCAGATAAACTTCCAGAATCATGTCAAAGTTGAAATTAATAACACTTTGATCCCTGCTAGATAACTACTTCTTGTTTATACATTAATTATGACTAATCACAAATTTCTAAGATTTATTTACCCACGTTATAGGTACCAAAATGTTATCAGATCAAGATTGGTGCAAGTAATGAAACTTTGATTGCAAAGCATCCACTTTGATAAGTGAGAGCATAGCATAAAGTTTGACCACATATCCTGCAAACAGTTAATAGATGTGAGAGGGAAGTACAGCAGCTAGTGCAAACCTGCTGAGAAGTAAATAGGAACCTTTAGATTCATGCGCTCCCAATAATCTTCCAGCAAGATACAGAGTTCCTACAAAATAATAGATTACATTCAGAACAAATTGTCACAGCCAGGGCTCAGAATTGGCTACGAAAATCATTAGCACTAAAATAAACAGAATCAAGATCAAACATAAAGATACAAAGAATTAGAATTGTTGTAGCAGTGTCTGGTGTCATGAAATCAAGGCGTTCTAGTTGGAATATGGTTGTTTATTTCTGCCATATAAATGATGGATTTTTAACTAGATACAATTTCCATAAAAAACTAAATCTATTAATACAAATCCATTATCTAACTAGCTTGAAAGGCATCAATACGATAACAATGCTGATTAAAGTATGAAAGCTTAATAAGGACGTGCAGGCTTACTGCAAGGAACTTTGTAATCCAAAAGCAATTATTCAGGACTTCAGAGGTCTCTCTCATTTTCCTTTTTAGAACGGGAAGAACTTCCTTCAAGTACAAAATCTAAATACGAAGTCAAAGAAAAATGAAACTCTCTTAATTAGAGTACCTGAGCTCTCCCAAGAGCAAATGTTGGAATTAGCACTTTTCCACCACCAGCAACGCATTTGTGAACCTACATAAACCTATATTAGAGATTACCAACAAAACCACCTTCAGAGGAGCAAGATAAGAAAATCTTGCATCCAATTTTGACAGCCACCAGTTTCACAAAGGAATACATAATGTATGACATGTATGACATCATCAATAGAAATTGATTCTTACGGAAATGAGTTGCATATTAAAGAACCAAGAGTTTGATAATTATGAATCTTTACACTAGTTTAAATTATAGTATGAACTGTTGATACTTCAATTTTGACATTTACGTACAGCTCTGAGAAATTCTCTTTCCCGGGCATATTTTGAATCCCGGATGGTTGTTCCATATGTGGACCTGTAACAGGAAAAAATATCTATGCATAAGCAAGTGCATGGAACACAAAGGTTTCATACATTAAAAGAAATTATACTCTAAGTTGATCAACAAAGGACATCCAATGTTTAACAAATGATAAGGTGCAAAGTCAAATAATATACAAGACATAGATATCCCATACTCCGAAATAAGAAGGTCCAAATTTAGTCGTTCAATTTGAGCTGCTCCAAGATGCCTATCTGGTGTCATATTATAGTCTCCTGTGTATACCATAGCAGCGTCTCCCACCTTTGCATAAAACATTGCAGCTCCAAGAACCTTAGAAGAAAAATAAATATTAGCACTCAAGGAATGACACACGAAAGTGACAAACAGTATTGACTGTTCCAAGAAAATTATTAATGAAATAGAACTATAATTCTTTTCCGGTAGTATAAGCATGATATCAACAGACAATGTATTCTAGATGTGAGATAAACAAGACTTACATGTCCTGCATAGTAGGCACGGATTTGAAGGTCTTTATCAACCTGCACTGTTTGCTTCAGATCCACTGGTATAACTGCATTGAGGAACAATTTAAAAAAGTAACCATTAAACAATAACAGAATAGCTGAATTTCAGAAAACAAAAACAACCCTTAACTTGTGAAAATTTTCAAGTAACTTATGACGACTAAATCTTCAACTGGTTCAACAAAATCATAAGAAATACTTAAGTACCTTTCTTCATGCATTCGGCAATGTGATAAGAAGAAAACTGTTCTTCCTCACCCCTTCGCTCAACCATCACTTTTCGATAGTCCTCTAACATTATAGGAGCCAATGCCTTTGTCGGATACTGCAGTACAATCACGAAAAACCGTTACAACAAGAACATCAAAATACCAATTGACACAGACATTTTCCCGAGCACCTTACCGTCATGTAAATGGGGCCACGATAACCGCAGACTTCCGTGAAATAAGGGAGGGCTCCAACGTGATCCAAGTGACTGCCCATTTGCAAAATATCAACAAATATTGAGGTAAGTCTACTGAACCTAAAGAATTTACAAGATTAGAGTTGGTTTTTGTTTTCTTTTCGTACAAGTGGGTGATGATGATGCAAGTGAGGGCGTGATCGAAGTTCGGGTCGGGTTCAGGTTTAGGAATGAGAGAGAAGTCGGGGTAGCGTTGGTGGTCTAGATGCCCCATATGCATTCCGCAGTCGAACATGATTCGCTTCCCATTGATTGTCACCACTACACAGCTCTTACCTACTTCTTGCCCAGCGCCTGATGACCCCAAAAAAAAAAATTCATTAATCAATTTAAGGCAAAAAGTAAAAAAATCTGGGAGAGAGATAGAGTTTTGGTGAAGAAGGGAGAGAATAGAATGAAGGTGAAGGGTAGAGTTACCGAGGACGAGAGAGTCGATGGCCATGAGAATGAGATAGGCAGCTTCTTGGCGCGCTTTTGAGTTTCGGCGTTTGATTCGTTTCGTTTTGTGGCAGAATTTAAATAAATAACAGCCGAATTAATGAAAAATGGATACAATTACGGGCTTTAGAGCATCCACAGTGAGGGGGTGTATGTTAAATAGACACCCGTTGTGATCGGAATCACCCGCAATGGAGGGGTGTATATGAATGTATAATTACATCACCACCTTGGAGATGTATATTTAGATGCAATTGTACATCTTTTTTTACATCTCTTACAGGTGGGACCCAGCTGCAAAAATGAGAGGAAAAATGGAAAAAAGTGGCTTTGCACCCCCAAAAATACACCCCCACATTGGAGCAAAAAGCGTATTTACACCCCCCGGAGGTGTAAAGGAGATGTAAAAGTGGCTTTACACCCCCGAAAATACACCCTCCCACTGTGGATGCTCTTACAACCAATAGCCCAGAGAGATTCATGATAGAGCCCACCATTGGAAACAGTCCAACCCAGCACGCACTATCCAGGAAAGCATAAAATAAAATAAAATAAAGGATTTTTTTTGGGGTCATTAGGAAGGGAGGAAGGAAACTCACACACACTGGTATCATGGGGACTTGAACCCAGGACCACTTGAAAGCACACCAAAAACCGAGTCAATCCAACAAAACATGGGAATTTTGAGGGAATGAAAACCCACTAAGTGCCCATTTGGTATTGCTTATTTGGGGTGATAAGTGATTTTTAAAAAATTTTGGGAAGCCCAACCTGTTTGGTAAACTATGGAAAAATCACTTATTGTTAAAAATTGCTGTGAGAGAAAGCTATTTGGGAAAGCAGCTAATAAGGTGCTTTCATTTTCTGATTATACAGGAATCAATTTCAAAGAGGCGTTGGATTTAATGATTATGCAGCAATTATTTTTTGATTATACGGGAATCCATACCAACAACACTTCTAACAAAAAGTTTACAAAACGTCAAACTGTGTTATCTCACAGCTGATTTCTCTCACAGCAAATCTAACAGCGATTATTTACACAGCACAGCAATGCCAAACTGGCCCTAAATGCCAGTTTGGTATTGCTTATTTGGGGTGATAAGTGATTTTTAAAAAATTTTGGGAAGCCCAACCAGTTTAGTAAACTACGAGAAAATCACTTACTGTTAAAAATTGCTGTGAGAGAAAGCTATTTGGGAAAGCAGCTAATAAGATGCTTTCATTTTCTGATTATACAGGAATCAGTTTCAAAGAGGCGTTAAGTTTAATGATTATGCAGCAATTATTTTTTTATTATATGGGAATCCATACCAACAACACTTCTAACAAAAAGTTTACCAAACACCAAACTGTGTTATCTCATAGCTGATTTCTCTCACAGCCAAGGTCTAAACTATTGGTGATATCGGAAATATCGATAGGCCAAAAACACGGAAATTTCGATGGAAATATCATGATATTATCGATATCGATAAAAATTAAATAAAAACCACAGAAATTGTAATAAAAACTTGGAAATTTTTATTGAAACTTTGCAGGATGTTTATTTAGTCAATTATCTATTAGTTTATCATAAAAATTTGAAATGAAATGCATTGCATGATGGATTTAACTTATTTAAGTTGATTATTGTTGAGGCCCAAAAATCCAGGAGCTAGGCCCAAGTTTATTCTCGGCCCGGCGCAAATAATTAATCGCAAAAGAAACCCGATCGGAGCATAATGGGAAATTGTAGGACACACCTACACGAGCTATGGGTCACACATCATGCCAAGCAAGTATGCCAAAAATGCAACGACTTTGTAAATTCACGCTCATGAACTTATCCAGTGCTATTTAATTCGATCTCGGCTTATTATAGCGCAATAAAACTCAAGCACAAGCACGACAAATAAACATGCGATGCCATCAAGCCATGCTACAAGCTCAAGTGGGCCCAAACCACGTAGTTACCCGGGGCTTGCTGAGAAAGTCGTGTCATGGATGGGTACGAGCAATCACATGGCCCATTGAGGGACTGAGGAATGGAAGTTTTAGGCCGCTTGGGAGCACTAAAACTCAGGCCCATTCCTCGGGCCCAAATACATGAGTTAGCATGAGAGAGAGAAGAATGGGGTCCAATGCCTTAGGAGAACATCCCATAGGCCGCTGTAGCATTTAGGAAAATCCATGACAGTTAGAATGCCCAAAAACGAATAAACAACTTCCAGCAGCTGGACGAAAGCGTGCAAGCCGCTGGAAAGGAGACCACCGATAACCCCAACGCTATACACGAAGCCCAGCCCAGCGTTTCATAAAAAATTCAGCATCGAGCTCCACCCATATCAGAACTCTCATGTGAGCAACAAGGAACCATAGCAAGAACCAAAGGAAACCCATGTATGTAGAAGAAATACCCAGTGGACAAACAACTTCCTCTGTTCTCTTTTTTCCTCTGCAAGCTCTGATTTGAAAACCAAGGAAGAAAGAAAGTGGCGCCTCACCCCCATGGAGAGGTTCAGCCGCAGAAAGCCTTGGAACCATAAGAAGCCATTGATTCAGGCGCTCTGATCAATAATTTTGCACAAGAAAGGGAATGATTGGAGAAAGGGAAAGGAAAAGTGGGAATGGATGATCAACGAAATTAGGGTTCCAAACGCCTATAAAACAGAGCTTCCTCTACCCAGCAACACACACCATTCCAGAGCAAGACCAAGCTTTGTCAAGCAAACTGGAATTACCCCCATCCTTTATTTCCATCGTTTCTCTCTTTTTCTAAGATAGAAGCCCTCCTAATTTCCCCCCTCCCATTCTGAAACCTGCCTCTCTGAAAGAAATTCATGCTTTGATCTCTCTCTCTCTCTCTCTCAAATTGCTAAACATGTGAAAGCTCAGCTCCCATGCCACAAGCTCCTCACACTAAGTCATTAACGAATTTCATGCGTTCTTCTGGGTGTTGGTGAAAAGAACCCAAACGTATTTTTCTAAGGCTTCAGCAAGTCTTTTAAAAATTCTTTTGAGAGTCTGGTTCTTGAACTCAGGCATTGGGAGGCTTTTGTTCGTTTTCTTCTCACAGCAGCCCAAGCCCATTCGTCTGGCTGCTAGAACAAAAAAACCCCCACAATTATATAGCGAGCTGGCAAACACTATGAGTGTAGAAAATATGTAGTTTCTTGCAAAAAAAATTCAAAACAAAACCATGTTTATATATAAATATTTTAGCATATTTTCACAAAAACATAAGTGATATAGTGGTTAAGGTGTTGAAAGAGTAAATCCTAGAGAATGGAAAACAAAAATAAAGAAAAAGGAAGCAGCCAAAGAAATAAACTAGGAGAGAAATAAAAAGGGGAAAGAAAAGAACATAAAGCAGCAAACAGGAAATAAAAGAAAAAGAAAATAAATAAAAAGAAACTAACACACCAGGGAAGCGGAGACTGGACATTTCTGGGATTCGAACGAATGACCCAGAGGCTGGGATTTGCGAAAACGCGCTGACCAACTCGTCCAAGTCTACACATGTGTCAAATATAAGCGACAGCTACAATATAACCTGATGTAGTCGCTGCATCTGTCATGTGAAAAAAAATAACGATTCTTCTTTTATTGCTCGCATCTCCTTTGATGCAGTAGATCCCCTTCTAGCCGCGAACCTAGAGCCAACAGGCTCTCTTCCGTCCGCTCTCATTTCAAATTTCATGAGAAAAATGTTATTGTGCTAAAAACCGAAGCCTCCCTCTGTGTCTAGAAAATCAGAAAACATCTCTGATTGCTGTCATTCAAACCTATCCATTTCTGCTCTCTCTCTTCTCTCCAAAATTCAAAATGGGATCTTAAACCCTCCACTAAATCATGCGATCTGAACCCTCACGAAGTCGCCATTTGTCACCAATCTCCATCGAGAACCGTCAACTCTGAGAGGTTCATCCCAGCAGATCCGGCTCTAACTTTGGTTCGATGATGTGGTTGAGAGTCTCAACCATCGTGAGAATATCGATATTATCGATAATCTCGATAATATCGAGATATTATAACTGTTTTGTGTTGACGTTGCTCGATAATATCGGGATCGATATGTCGGCGATATTTTCGGCGATATTTTCGGCGACAATTTCGATATTTGTACGAAAAATGCTTGGTTTGTTCCCAGATTATTGGCTTCCAAAAAAAACGAAATTATCGCCGATATTTCAGCGATATTGTCGATTTTTTAAACACTGCTCACAGCAAATTTAACAACGATTATTTTCATAACACAGCAATGCCAAACTGGCCCTACCACCCCGTTGATAAAACATAGGAATTTTGAGGGAATGAAAACCGTCTAACTTGCAAGGAGCCTGTAGCGTTAGTGGTTAAGTCTGGCGTTCGAATCCCCGTCCATGCTCTGTGCCTTTGGTTTCAACTTCTGCTTGTTGAACCCTACCCTTATTTCTTGTTAGAGAAGACTTGAGAGAGTGAAGCCCAACCCATTTCAATTTGTCAGAATGTTTCTGGTTGTTTATTTCATTCCATACCACAAACGACAAGGAGAACAACTGCACAAGTAAAAATGAAAAATGATGGTTTTAATTAGAGGCTCCATTTCAAACTAATAACATTATAGCCCAGTCCCCTAACGTGAGCTTGATAGGGACTATATAGGAATTTAACATTCTACCAGAAATATATATATATATAACCAACAGTGGACTATAGATGAATTAACACAACCACAAAAGATCTGATCTTGATCTGGTTACAAGAATATTAACAAACCCTGAACCAACAACAATCACACTAGCTGCAATTACAAATATAAACTGCAAAAGAAAGAACAAAAGTAAAAACCAATAAGCTACCTATACAACACAACCATTGCCCACTCACGACACCACAAAAGGTTAGCCCAAAGTCAATAATCTTCTTCCCTTTCTCTTCTTTTCTGCTGATCTCTAAGCATGGGAATTACAATCTACGTCAGAAGCATACCGACTTCTTTCTCTGAGTTTGCCCTCCTTTTTGGATTCTCTCCTTGCCAGCTTTGGTGAACACAGTATCATCGGCATGCCAGCTACAATCTTTTAATCAATCACAGTAGGGAGAAAATGGAAAAATAATAATAAAATGTGGAAAATGGAAGGAAGAACAAGGCCTATGCGGATTAACGCCTTTATGCAGCTGCAAATTAGGACTTTTGTCATTGGGTGCTGCGTGTTAACCCACCTCGTGCCAAACCTCTGCACAAATATGTGAAACACGTCAACTTCTACAAGTTCTGTGAAAACAATAATCACTACCATAGCCACAATTATTCTCATCAGAGCACAACATTCATATAGTAGTTGTACATTTATGTGAGAATGAAATTTTAAATGATCTTGCAGTTTTATCTTTGAAAAGAAAAAAAAAACATATGTTTCCTATATACGCTCTATATAATTTGAATGTATATATAGTAAGTACCAAGTGTAACAAATTTACACAACTGCCGGGATATATATCCTAAAGCAAGTTGATCCATCATCGCCAATCTCTCCATTAGTAAGAAAACATAATAAATGGTACAACCATAAAACTAGTTTGGTCTAAGACATTACAGGTGGTATGAGATTGAGTACCTTCCAGAAAGAACCTGAGCACTGTTGACAGAACCTTTGGCATTACCAAACCGCTTGGCCCTATTCTCATGTTCTTTGTCCACACGCATGGCAGCCACCTCCTTCTCCATGGCAGCAACTTCTCTTCTCATTTTCTTTGCCTCAACCTCCATTGCTTTAGTCAAGGTATCTACCTTCTTAGCCAACATCTGAAAGACAAGAATCACAAATGAATACTTAACCAAGAGCATACATTACAGAATAATAGACTGATAGAAAAGACTATCAACCTCGATAGCGTCATCCTTATCTTTCAGGCTTTGATCTTTCTCATGACCAGCTTTCCTCAAAGCTACAACCTCTTTCTGCAGCAAATCATACAATACCCCTGGGACACTATCCTCTATATCCACTGTTGAGAATTCATTTGGCTTATCATCTGAATTTCCCTTCCAGTTATTTTGTGCTTCACCATCCTTGGTTCCCTCACAAGATTGGTTAACTGAGAAACTAGGGCTTGTACCATTTAAGAGAACCTTACCCCTGTCCAGTGACCTTGTACCACCGTCAAATGATTTTGATGTGCCTTTAGCATGCTTCAACACTGAACTGGTGCTAGAGGACAAAGACCTGACCGGTGTTCTCTTGGATAAATAGCCATTGGAAGTTAATTTTGGAATGTTATCAGCCCCACCCAGAGACTGACGTCGAGAGGGCCCATTACTTGTACTTCTTCCCTCAGCTGTGCTGCGATTAGTACTGCTAGAAGATCCTTTTACACTCTCCTCAAGCACTTTAAGTCGCATATGGTATTTTTCCTGTTAAATACAAGAGGGAACTTTTACTCTACATAACATCCCACCTTTAAATTACATACAAATTAAAAATTGATTGCAGAACTGGATTATTACTTTCAACTGAGCTTCGGACTTGGCGGCTCGCTCAGTTATGGCAAGCTTATCACGGAGTTGCTGCATTTCTCCCTATAAGAACACAGTTTGGCAATTACAGTAAAGCCAAACACTGAAAGCTCAAAGAAAGCCAGTAAGAAGCTAGGAGTTCGACCAAAAAAGAAGATAAGAAACACTACCTGCAAGAATCTCCGTTCTTCAAGCCATTGTTTTACAGGCATCACTTTGTCATTAGCATCTTTCCACTCATTTGCTACCACTACAGCTACTCTGTTTGCTGTTACTTTTGCACGGGCCAACTCCCGGTCTAGAGTTTTCCTTTCCTCCTGAGAAACACAAAACCATACCTCTTCAATCTTAAGAATGCTTTCAACTACAGGTTACAGGTTAACGATAAGCAAAAGCCAATATTGAACATTTAAATATGTTTGGCATGTTACATTCATCTCCTGAAATTTCCGCTGATAATCCCTCACAGCATTTGCCGCTGCACCTCCAGCAAGAACAGCCTCTTCCAACTCCCGCACAGTCTGAGTAAGTTTTTCAACCTCGGCAACCTTTTGTCTATGCATCTTGTCTAAAATTTTATTTTCTTCCTACCACACAGAAGCAGTAGAAATATAAATCATCCTAGTCGAACACTGAAAGCAGGAAACTATAATATTAAATTCCCAACACCACCGCCAAAAGAAGAAAAAATATGTCTAATGCACTTAAAGAAACGAATATCATGCATGACCTTGCACTTACCTGACAAATTTCTATCTGTTTCATTAACTCCTGGTTTTTATTCTGAAGATCATCCACCATGGATGCCTTAGCCAAAGCAACCTGAACAGTCCTCTCAGCCTCAAGTAAAGCTGCTTCTTTTGACTTGGTAAGGCGATCCAAAGCTTTGTTATCATCTTGAAGCTTTGCAATCTGTAAGCAGCAAAGTAACTAATTAATTACACTTACAAGAGTCACCATAAACTCCGTCTGCTAGGGTAACACACAAAGTACCTCCTGTCGAGCAAGCTTGAGCTCAGCCTCCAGAGGTGCAAGAATGGCTTCAATTGGAGGCATATCATCATCCTTTTGGGCAGCATGAACCCTGCGTAGAGTAGCCTCAGCTGCAAACTGAGCTGCCATGGAAGCTTTCTTCTCATCATTGATTTTTTTAATTTCTAGATTCTGCAAAACATTTTTTGACGAAGTAGAATTGTGATAACAAGTATATATAACCAAAGTGAAAATAAGTTAGCGAACTTTCAGATAAGTTGAGACGAGGATCAAATTCAAATAATACTTTGCTTTCTAGAAGTGATTCTGTTAACTTCAGCTTCTCCTCCACCTTCGATAGTTCATCAGTGAGCTGCAATGTAATCAAAACACAGAAAAATAGAAAAGTCAACGACCATTTTAATGACATACTAGTTAAATGAGAGAGAAAACAAAGGAAAAAAATTCCCCTAATATTACATATATCAAAATTTAAGATTTATAATGTCCAGCATTCCAGATTATCAGAAAACAAAATTCTTTGATATCTCTCAAAGTGGCTAATGGCAACAAATGCAAGTGTCACAATAAAGAAGGAAACCATGAGCCATATTGCAAACATGAGAAAATGTACCAATTAAGGCTGTAAAGCATTTTCCTTCTCTCTCTTTTTTTCTTTTTGTTCTTTTTTTGGTGAACAGGACTGTTGAGCATTTAAGCTTACATGCCAACAATATTCCTATACAAGTAATACATTACTACACAAACCACAATTTTGGGCCAATTAAAATATGTTACCCCAGAACTAAAAAAGGAATAAGAACTAGTTAAATTTCTTTTCAGGAAGAACAAGTCAAATTCTTAATAATCAACTAATATGCTAGTTAGTCCTCCAGAAATGGAATCCAAAGAGTAAATTAACCCTTGCCTTGCCCCTCAGTTACAGTTACTAGAAAACAGATTCCTTGTTCATCATAATAATTGTTAAAATAGCCATCGTCTACTCCTGCAATTCCCAAGATCCTAAAATATGGGCTAAATGTAAATTTTATTATTAAGGAAGAAACACGACTAGGAATATTTCTTCAGACGTGACTGTTATTGCCCGGAGAGAAGGTAACTATACAAATTTCAATTTAAATAAGATTTGAGATTCAAATTCAAGACAAACACATAAGCTGCTTGGCAAAAATGCCAACCTAGAAAATCCAGAAACCAATATTTGTATACACACAAGGACACGCAAAAAAAAAACACAGCTCGAAAAATCAGCGTAATAGCAAACGACGAAAATAACCTCTTCAACAGCCTTTTCTCTGGCTCTTTCAGAGAGCTTGAGAGCCTTGATCTGAGCCTGTGCCTCTCCTAACTCCCGGTCCTTATCTGCAAAACTCACCCAAAAACAACAGTCAAAACGGAGAAACTACACTCTAAATCGAGCAAAACCAGTAGCAAATCTCGAGTAAACCAGCGGATCGAGCCGCATTCGCACCTCTGACTTCATTCTCGAGCCGATTGAGCTCGACCTTGACCGGATCCGAGCCGTGCAAGAGGTTAATGAACTCGTCGCCGTCCATGCTCGGCCTCATGAATCCTCTTCTCCGCGATGAACTCTTACCCTCCTTGAACGATCCCGACACCGTCAGTGGCGGCGGTGTCGGAGTAGCCCCCGGAACCGGTCCATTACTGCTGAACTCCGCCACCAGAGTCGTACCTCCGTCGCCGGAAACCTCATCCATAGCCGATCTGAGTAGCGCACACTCTTTCACATCCAAATGCAGGTCAGGATCCGAAATGCCTAGGGTTTCAAATCGTAGATAAATATACAGATACGCAGATTATAGATATGTAGATATTGAGAGAGAAGGAGAGAAGGAGAGAGTGTTGAGCTTTTGGGAAAAATGGTGATTTTTAGAGAGAGAAATGGAGTGGGTTTTCTCTTGCTTTGGTTTTTCTCTCTCTAGATTGTGATTTAAATCTGGTTGCGGCTAGAGAGAGAGTGAGTAGATTTAGTTTGATTAATTAAATAGACTGGCGAAGAGGAATGGGGACGCTTTGCTGTTAAGCAGACACTAGTGCATGCGACTCTCAGTATTATTAAGTAAACTCCTTCAAACAGTTGATAATACTCCTACTTACTTTGATTTGTTTCTTTTTGTTTTTCTTTTGGGCTTTGGGCTTTTTTGGTCTTGCGATGTTTTCTTCTAGGATAAGCTGGAAGCGTAATGCGCACTCTCACGCAAAGGGAAGGCCTCTGGGTACCGTATACGCACAGTACATGGATGCGCATGGTAGCAGGCTAGCAGCGCTATATATTTCAGTAATTCTTTTTTTTCTCATTGTTAAGAATTCAGTTTTTCTATTCCAATTGTTATTACAACAAATATGACAATAAAATATTAACTTCATATACATTTCTAAAATATATATTTTTTAAATAACAAAGCTTAGTGTAGGACCTTGACTTGCAGACAGTGGTCTCATCTTCGTTGAGAAATAAAATGCTTCCAGTCTTATATTCTCAAGGCAAGCAGCCTAATTAATTCATATTAAGTGGTAGCTCTTTTGAAAAATATGTCATGCCCTAAAATATACTGAAAATTAGAATTAGAATTAGAATTTGTATAGTCAGGTCCTGATGATATGACTTAGCACTTGAGCCATGACATTGTGATCTGACATCCAAATGGCTAACTGTCTAGTTCTGTGAATGATTGCTAACTCGAAGTGTTAGCGTTACATTTTATGGGATAGTAGAATTTCCTTGTGGCTGGAATTGGACCTTATTGATGTGGCAGTTAAAATGTTTCTATTATGCATTTAATATGTCATAAACTTTGGACTACTGAATTATGGTTTTCCAAGTATGTTGAGGTTATCAAAGGCGCACTGCTGATATTGTGAACTTCTTTTATGCAGAAATTCTAATACTTACAAGTAATGGTTATGGAATGAAATTGATTATAATAAGAAATGGGAAGTCGGGAATTCGAATTATTCTAATATTGATAATCAAAATATCATTAGACTAAGAGCTAGTTAGAGCATTTGCAATAGTTAGGATCAATGCAATTTTATTGCATGAAATTGAACTAAAACAGTAAAATCTCACTTGCAATTGTGTGATTTAGTTCATTACAACCATGAGACCCACATACCAATAAAAAATGAAAAAAATATAGCAATTAATGCATTATGTTGTTAAGAGCATCCGCAATGGTTGTTCAATAAGAGCATCTCCAACCGATATGTCAAAAGTGCCACATAGACATTTAACAGCTAGAAATAACATCTCACATCACTCCAAACGAATTGTCAAAGCTGATGTGGAATGAAGTTTGGAGGTTCAGCTGTTATTTTTGACATCCCAAAAGCAAGATGTCAAATAAATATTTCAATATTTTTAAAGACAGTTGGCTGTTACTTTCATTTATAATTTTCCTTTTTTATTTGTTTTCTTCTTTATCTTTAATGATTTGACTGCTACAATAATTATTTATTTGACATATCGGGTGGAGTGTAAAACTGTGTAAATATCAAATTGCCACATCAGCCATCAAATTTAAATTTGATGTTTAGTATTTGACATCTCCCTTGGAGATGCTCTAATTCAATGCAATATAAAAAATACATCAATTAAATTTACTTATTTTCCAAATATATTAAAAATTGGTCTCTTTTTTAAGATCTTTGTTTTTTTTTTTCAAAATGAGCCTTAAAGATCTATTTGAGAATATTGTAATGGTATATTTTTTAGTGTTATTAAATTTATCCCTTTTATTCTATTTGAGTATGTAAAAAGACGTGTAAGTATATATAACTATTGATCGGAAGCTATTGAATTGTACCAATGCAAGTAAAATTGTAGTTCAATTCAATAGATGCTAAAAAGATCAATTTATTGAACTATTGGACAACTATTGCAGATTCTCTTTGTAAAAACATGGTATACCTAACACTTTATTTCAAACTCTTTATTTTGTGACAAATCAACCTAGTTTTTAAGAAATCCCTAATTCTATCACTTTTCTCTCTTGTTTTTCTTTACTTTTTGTATGAATAATCTAAAGCTCTTTCATAGTAACAAAATATATACAACTATCAACAAAAATTTAAACATGAGAATGAAAGAGAAACGAATAGAAAATGGGCCATTTAAGATTTTGCGAGGAATTTTATAATATTTTGTACGACATTACTAGTATAAATTTTCTATACAACAACATTTGAGAGAGGCCAGTGCCCATGTCATGCACCAGCTCCACCCACCCCTTATCACTATATTGTTTTTCAATAAGGAGAAAAATTATAACAACCGTATCAAGGACGACTACTTGTCTAAATAAACCCCTTAAAAGAAGATAATATTCAGTGTTAGCCTTGGACAGGGTAGTCAGTGCGACTGCCCTGGGCTCACTATCCAGTAGGCCCCAATTTGTTAATTTTTTTAAATTTATATATAAAGTGTTAGATCATATTTATTATATTTATAAAAATATTTTTACAAAAAAATTAATATGGGATCTTTCAACTCTTTTAAACTCTAGTTGATTGCAAATTGGGATGTTTTAAGTTTGTTGCTGGAGGATTTCTCAAATTCCAAGTTATGTTGTTCTTTGTTTATTATTTGAAGTATTAAAATTTCATTGGATATCCTTCTACTGTTTCTAATTTCAAGTTGCAACGATTCATGAAAAAACAACAATCTAGAATCCAAAAAAGAAAAAGAAATGATTGAATTGTTGCAAGTATTTATCTTGTTTATGCATTTAATTTGAATGTATCAAGCGTAGCCTCTTATTTTAATTTTGGGAGCTTCACTAATATACCCAAAATGGGTGCTGAAATTATAAAAAAACCCCATATGGAAAACACTTTATAAACACACCCAAAACCCATTTATTAAATAACAAATTAGTGTTGAAGTTCCAATAAATTACAAGCACTGCCACTATCAAGCCCAACAGAAAAAAAACTCAAAAAGCACCCAAAACAACCCCAGCCCAAACTTATAAAAAAGCCCAAAGATTTTACCATCTCCAAAACCATAATTTCGTTCAAAAAAAAAACAAAAACAAAAACGTAACTTCCAGCCTGCGACTTCAATTAACCATCTTTGCCAAACGTCCCTTCAGTCACCGTCTTCATCAAAGTGTCTTCTTCATCTCTCGAAATTAAAACTCCATAACCACCACCAAGCTTGATCTACTTTAAAAAACAAACACCACACACTGACCTCCACCTACAAAACCAAGACAAAATTTCAGAGAACAATTTCAACAAGAAAACGCTTCAAAGGTAAGACATTTACAAACCAAACCTACATTGTAATTTTGATTAATTGATATAGAGTTCCAGTCTAGGGTAATAACAGTATTTTAAATTCGAATCAAGGACAAAATCTTGAAACAATATTGGATTTCACTATTGCACTAACTGCTTACTATCATTATTTTAATCGCTAGTTTACTGAAATTTCTGATTAATGGTTGTAAAGTTCCAATATAGGGTAATAACATTGTTTGTTTCCTCTGAAATCCTATTTTTGATGCATGTCTACCTTTGTAAAGTTCTAGTATAGGGTATTAATACTGCTTGTTTCCTCTAAAATCCTATTTGTAATGTATGTCTACCACTATATAGTTCCAGTATGTGGTAATAACATTGGTAGACGTGCATTAGAAATAGGATTTCATAGCAAACAAGCTGTGTTATTACCCTATACTGGAACTTTACAGTGGTAGACGTGCATTACAAATACGATTTCATAGCAAACAAGCAGTGTTATTACCATAGACTGGAACTTTACAGTGGTAGACGTGCCTTAGAAATAGGATTTCATAGCAAACAAGCAGTGTTATTACCCTAGACTGGAACTTAACAGTGGTAGACGTGCATTACAAATACGATTTCATAGCAAACAAGCAGTGTTATTACTCTATACTGGAACTTTGCAGTGGTAGAAATGCATTAGAAATAGGATTTCATAGCAAACAAGCAGTGTTATTACCCCATACTGGAACTTTACAGTGGTAGACATGCATTAGAAATAGGATTTCATAGCAAACAAGCAGTGTTATTACCCTATACTGGAACTTTACAGTGGTAGACGTGCGATTTCATAGCAAATAAGCAGTGTTATTACCCTATACTAGAACTTAACAGTGGTAGACGTGCATTAGAAATAAGATTTCATAGCAATCAAGCAGTGTTATTACCCTATACTGGAACTTTGCAGTGGTAGACATGCATAAGAAATAGGATTTCATAGCAAACAAGCAGTGTTAATACCCTATACTGGAACTTTACAGTGATAAACAGAAAAAACACGAATATACTAAAATTCAATTGAAAAGGCAGACCTCAATTAATATGAAAACCAAATCGAATATCACAAATTTCTAACCACATCTCAAACAGCAAATCCACAACCAAACAGAATCTGAAATCAATCCAAATTATAAACAAAAAGAAATTAAAATCACAATTTAAAACTAAAATGAATATCTAAGTACAAATTAGAACGAAATCAGAAAATCCAATAAATTACCTCCAATTCAGCAATAACAACAATAATTATACACTCCATGAACGTAACAGACTTGGCCTAATGACCTCAATCATTTAAAAATAAATCTTCCCCCAATTTTGCTAAGCGTCAAAACCTTAATTAATCCTTTTAATTATGCACATCCTTCTTGGCCATTGAGGATTTAGTTTTAAAATGTTAAAATCTTAATCAATTCCCAAAAGCCAAACGCAAGAAGACAATTGTATTATACATACAATATGATACTCTTGCTAAGGCTGAACCCATCTGCTGCTAAGGCTGCAATGCTGTTCATTATACCTACTGGAGAATTTTCATGGTTATCACTATAATAATTGATCTTATAGCGTACGGATCCACTAGACCAAACTACTATTTTGTTGAACTTCAGTCAGCCTCAGCCAGAGAACATGAAGTTGAGTTTAATTTTCAAGCATTTAGATAGCAAGGATTATGCCTATCATAGCATCACTCACATAAGCAGAACGTGACAGCAACGTCTGTATTAGAAGGGTACCAGACATCATGACTGCTAATATGGTACTATCTCTAGTATGATTTTAGAAACACACAAACACTCAAACAGTTCATCAAGTATGTGTTGCGATTCTACAAGCATGTGTGCCTAGATACTAATAAAGAAACTTCAATCTCCTTTTTTATTTCCTCAAAGGAAATAAGTCTACAATAAACACTAGAAAATACTGAAATGAGAAATCATCATAAGAATAAACTATGAAAATACGTACATCAGATGCGTTGATCTCATGGATCAGGACCCGAGTTCACCTCATGAGTTGTAAAACGACGTTGCCGAGGTCAACTTATCCAGTTCTTCAAAAAAGAGCTTCTTCAATGGCGACCGTAGAGAGGAAGACGAAGCGGCAGCACCTCTGGCTCTGGAAGTATCGTCATAGTCGGCATCGGCGAATAGGAGATCCTGGTTGAAAATCGGGAACATTGGACGGATCTAGCCATTTTGGAATATATCGTCGGTGGAAATTGGCGATCCGTCGAGATTGGTGCAGGTGAACGAGAAATCGTCTTCATCTTCGTTCTTCTCGCAATCACCACCGGCGTCGGCGTTCTGAAAGCCTTCGTTCGGCAATTGACACCTCAAATCTACAGAGTAGCCACAGAACTCTGCGAGCTTAACCATTAGCTCTGTTCATATCGAAAAAATGGAAATTAGCACCAAATTCAACAAAGAAACTGAAATCGAGTCAAAATTCAAATAAATTAAGCAAAAATGAAAAGGAAAATAATGAATTGAAGCAGATGGAACAAACCTGCAAAAGAAATTGAGGCATCGGCGGCGAGAACACGTGTGAGGCCACCGACGTAACGGAGATTGTCGTCAGTCTTGTGTTGGTCCATGGCTTTGAGACTGTTTGGTTTACTTTGAAGGCAGAGAGAGGGAAGAAGGGAGAGAACAGAGGAGAGATGTGGGTTTGAAGGAGGAGAGGGGCTTGAGGCTTCAGACCTCAGGGAGTGGTTTTGTTGAATTTTAATGTTCTCTGCATTCTATAGATTCTAAACAAGATCCAAAACTAATTTAATGCTAAAAAGGGTAATAAAGGTATTTGATCTTATTAATTAAATTAAGAAATATACAATTGTTGATTTTTGGGTTTATTTTGGGTGTGTTTATATATAATGAATGGTATAGGGTATATTTATAGTTTTATGTCTAGGAATGGGTATTTCACTAAATTTCTATTTAATTTTTATATATTGAAGTTTGAATTGATATAATTTATCTTAGTTGAATGTTAAATTTTTAGTTAATTTGAACTATTACAACAAGTAGCATTTTTGTTTCCTATATTATTAAATAAAAATTATGTGATGAGGCTTTCAAATACATTAGATTTCTCACATACTCATTATTTACATAATAGCATAATTGTGAGACGAGACATATCGTATACGGTATGAGTATATTTCACAATGCGTCTACAATGGTACATTATTATTTTTATAAGTCATGTTTAGTGGACTTGATTGAACTGAACTGAACTACTTCAATTAGAATGGACAAGAGTTCTAACTATTTGTTTTGTTTGGTGTGCTGGGACTTGAGTTATTAAATAGAAAATTAGATTAAAACCCAAATTACTAGGGTTTATTAGGAATAACCCATGCAATTTTTATTTTGTTGTAAACCCAAAATTGCTAGGGTTTATTAGGAATAACCCATGCATTTTTAATTTTGATGTAAACCCAATGACTAACGCTCCACGTCAACAAACTTACCGTAGTGAGATGATGAGTTAGTTTATATATTTATTAAGTCTCACAAAAGGTAGAAAATGTGTGACTCATAAGAATTGACTTGGACTCAACTCCAACCTAATCCAAACCAAGCTACCGAACAAGACCTTAAAGAGACAACCCATTGATTTCAAAGGTTGTTAACCATAAGCACGAGTAATGAAGCTGGCAATCGAGGGGATGCGGATTTGCATGCAGCCACTGGCGGACCCAGAATTTTTTTAGCGGAGATACAATATTGACTAAGTGTGAAAAATGGTTTTTCTGAATAATTATTTTCTCAAGATAATTTTTGGCGGCTTTTGTTCCTTACACATGAAATAAGAAAACTTGATTTTATGGGATTTTAGTATGAAGTATATATTGACTTAATGAGCCATCATTTTTAGCCTAAATCGTATTTTGCACTAAAACTGAATTTTCATATTTTGATTTGGTGGGAATTTGATTTTCTAGGATTTTTATTTGAATCCAAATGGAGGGTACTTCCTTATTTACATTGTAAACTTAAGTAAATTGAGTAATATAAAAATAAATAAAAGTAAAAAGACAAAGACAAAGACAAAGACATTTACTTAAATATTGAAAATGGAAATAAGGTAATATGTACACTAGTTGAGCAAATTGGCAATTTGAAGCACCTATAATGATTTTTCTGACGATGGGAGATGCAGCTGCACCTCCTTGCGCCATAATAGGTCCGCCTCTGCATGCAGCCAAACAAGTCCTAGATGGAGCATGCTCAAATTCTCTCAATTTTTTTGCACTTTTTGGGATAAAATAGGAGGAGGATAAGGTAAAGAAATTGGAAAAGATAGCAAAAGCTGCTGCGTTGGCCTTTTGATAACGTTGCTATCCCTTGAAGAATCAACATGACTAGAAGGTCGAGTGAGATATTTTCTTTTTTTCTTTTTGGGTATAAGTAGAAAGCTTTAATTTATACAATTTTTTAAAGGCTCTTAATCTGGATTTTCAGTAGGCTTAAAAACGGATTTGAAAGTGAGTGAATGGGTTGTGCTTGTGTTGTGTCCCCTCAACTAGGCCTGGGTACGGTCCGGTTTGAACCGGTTTTCAGGCAAAAATGGAACCGGAACCGGTACTGTTCATCGGTCCGGTCCGGTTTGGATCTTAAGACATTTTAATAACAAGCCCGAACCAAACCGGACCAGTTAGATCCGGTTCGGTTTCCGGTTTTCCCGGTTTGAGCCGACTCCAAAGCCCAATTGATTTTTTTATTTTTTTTTTGTTCTACATTTCTATCCTTCAAGCCCAATTTTGATTTTGCTTTTTGTGTGGATATTTCCAGCTTCAAGCCCAATCGAATTTTTAAACTTTTTGGGCTTAAAAATCACAATTGGCCCATTTAACATATTGAATCAAGCAATCATTCTTTAGCAAAAATAATTAAATAATTAAATAATCCAACATTAAATTTAAAATTACAACCAAATTTATAATGAAGCAAACTAAAATTACAACCAAATTTATAATTACAGCTCCATTTTCTTTGTTGCCGCATCTCAGAAACTCGAATGATCTGTTTCTACAAAAAACACAAAAGAACAAATTAATATAAATTTAAAAGTACATGTTTATAAGCATACAGCTACCTTAAAAGATACTAAAATGTAATAATTGTTTAAAGCATACAGCTACCTTAAAAGATACTAAAATAAACTACCCAGCAAAACAGATCTGAACCCAAAATATTCAAAAATCAGATTCCATATTCAAAAAATAAAAAAATCAGATTCAAGAACTTAACCCAAGATATGCAAGAACCCAGATCTGCAAAGAAAGAGATATAGAGGGAGATAGAGAAACATAAAACGAAGAAAAAAAAATCACAGTACTAGGAAATCAGAAAAAGAGAGGAAGAAAAAATAAATGAGAGAAGAAATGGGAGGAAAGAGAGTCGGCATCACAGAGGAAGGTGATGGAGAAGAAGAAGAAGAAAAAAAAAATAAAGAGAAGAAAGCGTCGGCAGCACAGAGGAGAGGAGAGATAAACATATGGAAGAAGAAAGAAGAAAAAGGGATTTTTTTTTTAAAAAAAACAAAAACAGAACCAGAAATTACGTAGGGAGAAGAAGAGAGGGATAGGGAAAAAAAAAACAAAAAAAAAAGAGGTAGAAGAAAAGAGAGAGTGTCGGCACTCGGCACCGCACAGGGAAGAAGAGAGAAAAGAAGAACAAGAAAAAAGACAAAGAGAAGAAAGAAAAAGATAAAGAAAGAGAGAGAGTGTCGACGGCACAGGGAGAAGAGAAAAGAAGAAGAAAAAAGAGAGAAGAAAAAGGGAGAGAGAGAAACAGAAAGAGAAAGAAAGAGAGAGAGGATGCGCATGCGGCTAGGGTTTTAGGTATAAAGCCACTATATATATAAAAATATATAAAAAATATATAAAATTAATTATACTGGACCGGTTCGGATTGGACCGGTTCTGTGAAGTGGAAAACCGGAACCGGAACCGGTTTGAACCGGTTCGGTTTGGATTTTTTTCGGTTCTTGACTTTTTTGGTCAACTCGGTTTTTTTGGATTTTTCCGGTTTGGTTCGGCTCGGTTTTGCGATTTTGCGGTTCCAATGCCCACCCCTACCCTCAACCACCTAAACTATGCTTTTTCTGATTTCGAAATTTAAAAACAAACTGTTCATTATATAAAACACACAATGACACTTCACAATTTGCTGCTTGAGGTTCAACGGCAGAGTGATGCTGACACTACACCGACTGACCACCTGTACGGCCTCTGAAGATTAACGATGGGACCCATTTTACTCTCTCTCCCTCCCTCTTTCCACTCTCTTCCCTAATTCCATTCTTTTCTATCAGCAAAGCTGCATCGGCTGCCCTGCCAGTCATTGTTGTGCAGTGCACATTACTTTCAAAATTGTTAATTACTACTAATTTGGTAATTAAACTAGCTCTTTAATTACTTGAAGAAAAAAATGACGTTATAACTTTTTGATTTTTAACTTTTAAATGTTTGGTTTAGTGCTTCATTCATTCATGCTGCTTCTAGCTAGGCCCTTTGGATCCAAAGGCCACGTGTGTGGCAAAGACGTGTAGGCCTGGGTTCAGACAAGAAATGATGGTTTATTGTCAACTTCATTTTCGATTTTTGGTGTTGCATTGCAAGACAAAAAAATAGTGGGGCAGTATTAAAAGTCGATTTAATTTAAAGCTACCAAACCAAAGTTTTAATTGATTTTGAACCAACTTGAACTGTGGTTATGGCTGGGCTTGTGTTTGGCAAGGAGTTTAAGGTAGAAATGACATCTGTTCAACCTTGGATGAAAGCCCAATGAGGCTGGTTTTGTTGGTTGTATGAATATTCATTTCAAACATTAAAAAATAAAAAAAAAGTTGAAATCTCAAACATCGGGAAGAATCGCATGTTGGTTTTTTTTTTTTGGTGCCATTATAATAAACAAAATATGAAGTCGCTGGAAATGGGCTTAACGAAGCCGAAAGTCATGGCTTTTAAGACCAAAAGAGTGGGACTGAAGGGAAGCTGAAGCAAATTAGTAGTGCCAACTGCTACATCCAGTTATTACTTGTTTTGGTGCAGGCAGGTGTGGCGGTGGCGGACATCTTAGAAATTATAAGTTAAAATAATACACCCAGCCGTGAATTTAATAGTAACCATTTGTTAACATTTTCACTTTCATTTTTGGTACGGTAAAAGAATAATTTTATGCTTACTTGACATTGAAGTATTTATTGTCCAAAATAATCTGCGTGATAATTCTTTTCTCAATGTTAGAAAATATCTCAAGTTCAAATCTTCTTTATCAGTTTTTAAAAATGACAAAAAAAGTTGGTAGATGTCCAATTATCTTAGTACCAATGTCCCTAAATGCATCTAAAATAAACAGTTTAAATTTAAAAAAAAACTGAGTAATTTTATATAAAAAAAGTCTTTCTAGCTAAAAAAAAAACACAAACACACACTTTCATATTTTAGTTTCTATTGGTAAAGAAATTTGATAAAAAGGCATCCAAGTTATGCATCTTGTGGCCCACCAATGTCCCTATGGGTCACAAGAGCCCATGTTGGATAGCCTTACACTTTTGTTCTGAAATCCAAGAGGCCTTCTCTTATTGGGAGTTTAGAGCAATTTAGGCTAAAGAAAAATATCCAAGCCCAATTATCTCCGCATAAGCAAATGTTCCGATCCAAAATAGACTTCCACTCTTCGTTTGAGAAAACGACATCGTCAAGAAGGTGCAAGCCTAAACCCCAGCAAAACCCTGAATTTTCTTAGCTCAACCGCCAAACACAGCACCCCCGACGACACAGCACACCCGATACCATCCATGAATGATCAGAGAAACCCTCCAGTTAATTGGTCACCTGCGAAGAACCTCGCAGCTGCCGAGTCATTCTACCTGCAACAAGCTCCTACACAACCTGACTAGCTCCAACTGCGGTGAGCTCTCTCTGAAAATCCTCTCCCACTTGGTCTCCAAAGGGTACA
The DNA here is from genome assembly GCA_020521455.1 of Prunus kanzakura. NCBI lineage: Eukaryota > Viridiplantae > Streptophyta > Magnoliopsida > Rosales > Rosaceae > Prunus > Prunus kanzakura. Next base: position 3,842,448 of record BPUM01000005.1, on the reverse strand, counting down.
ATCCTCACCGCTCTTCATTCAATGCAGTTATCTCCTTTTTATGTAAATTGGGTCATATTAGTTTTTCCCGAAAGCTCGTGAATTCGATGCCGAGATACGGGTGCTTGCCTGATATTGTAACTTACAATTCTTTGATTGATGGGTATTGTAAATTTTCTGACATTGATGAAGCTTGTTTGTTAATGAAAGAGATACGCATAGGAGGATGTAGACCTGATTTGGTTACTTTTAATGTATTGCTTAACGGGTTCTGTAATGTTAAAATGAAGAAAGAAGCATTGGTTTGTATAGGTTTGATGTGGAAGAGTTGTTCACCGAATGTGGTTACATATAGTCACTTTATAGATATGTTTTGTAAAATGGGGGATTTGGGTTTGGGTTATAGGCTGCTTGGTGATATGGTGAAGGATGGGGTGCTGCCGAATTTCTTCGCTTTTACTTCTTTGATTGATGGGTATTGTAAGGCTGGTAATTTGGAGGTTGCTTTGGAATTGCTTGAGAAGATGAGGCAATCGTCACTTTTACCAAATGTGGTTACTTATAATGCTTTAATTAAAGGGATTTGCATGAAGGGGATGTTGGGAAGAGCCGATTATTTGTTTTCTAAGATGTGGGAAGATGGGTTTGAGCCTAATTCAGCCGTCTATACTTCAATGATAGATGGACATTTAAAGAAAGGAAATTTAGATGATGCCATGAAGTATGTGAGTAAAATGCATGATCAAGGGTTCAGCCTTGATGTAGCTGCATATGGGGCGGTTATCTCAGGCCTCTGTAAAAATGGTCGGTTAGATAAAGTATTGCAGTTTATTGAAGATATGGTTGGGAGTGGGTTAGCCCCAGATCAGATGTTGTTGACGACCATTATGGATGCATATTTCAAAGCGAATTTAAAAGCAGCTTCAGGTGTCTACGGGGAATTGTTAGTAACCCTCCAATTCTTTGCTCTCCTGCGAAGAACCTCACAGTTCCCAACTCCCTTTACCTGCAACAAGCTCCTACATAGCCTCATTAGCTCCAACTGTGGTGAGCTCTCAGTGAAAATCCTCTGCCACTTGCTCTCCAAAGGGTACAATCCTCATCCCTCTTCATTCAATTCAGTTATCTCCTTTTTTGGTAAATTGGGTCATATTAGTTTTGCCCGAACACTTGTGGATTCGATGCCAAGATATGGGTGCTTGCCTGATATTGTAACTTACAATTCTTTGATTGACGGGTATTGTAAAGTTTGTGATATTGATGAAGCTTGTTTGATAATGAGAAAGATACGCATAGGAGGGTGTAGACCTGATTTGGGTACGTTTAATATATTGTTTAACGGCTTTTGTAAGGTCAAAATGAAGAAACAAGCATTTGTCTATATGGGTTTGATGTGGAAGAGTTGTTCACCGAATGTGGTTACATATAGTACCTTTATAGACATGTTCTGTAAAACAGGGGACTTGGGTTCGGGTTATAGGGTGATTGGTGATATGGTGAAGGATGGGGTGTTGCCGAATTTGTTTGCTTTTACTTCTTTGATTGATGGGTATTGTAAGGCTGGTAATTTGGAGGTTGCATTTGAATTGCTTGAGAAAATGAGACAATCATCACTGTTACCAAATGTGGTTACTTATAATGCTTTAATTAAAGGGCTTTGCATGCAGGGGATGTCGGAAAGAGCTGATTATTTGTTTTCTAAGATGTGGGAAGATGGGGTTGAGCCTAATTCAGCCGTTTACACTTCAATGATAGATGGACACTTACGGAAAGGAAATGTGGATGATGCTATGAAGTATATGAGTAAGATGCATGATCAAGGGTTTAACCTTGATGTAGCTGCATATGGGGTGGTTATCTCAGGCCTCTGCAAAAACAGCCGATTAGATAAAGCAATTCAGTTTATTGAAGATATGGTTTTGAGTGGGTTAGCTCCAGATCAGATGTTGTTGGCGACCATCATGGATGCATATTTCAAAGCTGGGAATTTAAAAGCAGCTTTGGGTGTCTACAGGGAATTGTTAGAAAGGGGTTTCGAACCTGATGGTGTGACTCTTTCAGCCTTGATGGATGGCTTATGCAAGCATGGGTGTCTGAAGGAGGCAAGAGGCTACTTTTGCAAGGAAAAGGCCAATGAGATTTCATACACTGTGCTTATTAATGGATTGTGTAAGGAAGGAAACCTAAGTGAAGTTGAGAAGGTCTTCAGGGAGATGTCAGAGGCAGGGTTTATTCCAGACAAGTATGCATACACTTCTTGGATTGCCGGTCTATGCAAACAGGGTAGTCTGCCCGAGGCTTTTCGACTCAAGAATAAAATGGTTAAAGAGGGCATTATACCCGATCTGTTAACTTATAGCTCACTTATTTTTGGTTTAGCAAATGCCGGACTCATGATTGAAGCAAAACAGGTATTTGATGATATGTTGAAAAAAGGAATCACTCCTGACTCTGCAGTCTTTGATATTCTGATCAGAGGCTATCACAAGGAAGGTAATGATGCTGCCATTTCAAGCTTGTATGATGAAATGAGAAAGAGAGGGCTCGTAGATGGAGAACATTAATTTGTAATAGCATGTAAGGCTTTGCTGGTTCCACATGATCAAGTAAATTCCTTGTAGAAGGACCTAATTTTATCCGCCGCTATGTTTGGTGAACATGTGCAATATGATTCATACAAGGCTATTCGTCCCATTGAAACTCATGGACAAAGTGGTCTGCCTACTCTATATTTCAATCAGGAGCAAAACTAAGGTTATACCTCTGATCTTGTACATATCTTTCCTTTTTTTGATCGGGCTGATCTTATACATATCTTTGTCTGTAGAATTGTTTGACATCGTCTGATGTGCTAACTCATTTCATCTTTTGTGTCGTCAGCACTTTCTTTAAGCTTGAAGGATGCTTGGCACTGCTGTTGAACATCGACACATGTAATGGTAAGGTAATCGCTTATTGATTCTGATTAGCAAGTTTTTCATCAAATGAAGGAAATGCTCATTTCTTATATCTCCTCATTTATTTTTGTTGGTTTAGCCATTTGATTATGCTATTGGTGTATTGGCTGATGTTTTATCGGCTCAGAGATGCTTGCAAACATATCAGGAAATGCTGCCATTTTCGTTAGGCATGCCTCGTTCAGTTGAGCACCTGGCAACTAGCATGGCCTTGGCAAACTCTCGAGTGAATCTGACAAAACTGAGCCTCAACAACAAAAAGACCCAAGACTAAGGAACCTGGAATTAACATGCCTTGATTTGTTTATTGGATCATGTAGGAATTGAATCGTTGTTGACGTTACAAATTGGTGGAATGTGGTTTCTGATTGTTCTACTGAGACAATATCCGACTGAGTTGTTTGAATAATAAAATATAAGAGTTGTGTCCAACATTTTACGCAATGGGGGTTTGTATTACATGTATGTAATCAACTAAAGGTTCTTACGAAGGATGGCCTCCCTGGCCCTCCATAGATCATGGTGTTTTGCTCTTCGCATTTCTTCTTTGTCTGGGGCCTTGCTATCTCCCCTGCTGCTGGATTTTCGTCCTTCCAAAGTTATTGTGATTGTCTTGTTTATTAAAGTATTTCTGTTTCCTTGTGCTGTCCTGGTGGGTGCTTCATCCCCAGATGTATGTGGTTCTGGCCCTCTCCAGGTTTGCTTATGAAAGCTCCGTATTGCCCCCCACCCCCCCCCCCCCCCCCCCCCCCCCCCCCAAAAAAAAAAAAAAAAACTAAAGGCAATATTACAATGAAAGAAAAGGATGTTACGCGATTTTCAACTGTATATCTAAATTTGGACCACCCACCCTTCTTATTATTATTTTTTGTGTGGTCATTTTAGATTTAGATCTGATGTACTAAAACATTATACACCACCCTTACCTAGAAAAAGAAAAAGAAAAATGTAAAAGATGCAACTGAATAAAAGTAAAAAACAGAATCAAAATATATAGCAAAAAGAAATAGAAGTTAACCATCTGAAAATTTTGCCAAACCAAAAATAAATAAATAAATATTTGTAAGATGGGTTGTTTGTGAGCATCGAACTTTACGAGCCCAATTACATTTAACGTTTATGCACATATGTGCACCAACCATCGCTACTCTCATAACCGTTTTTTCTGTTTATTCTCTCTCTCTCTCTCTCTCTCTCTCTCTCTCTCTCTCTCTCTCTCTCTCTCTCTCTCTCTCTCTCTCTCTCTCTCTCTCTCTCAGATTCCATCTGCTAACCTAAACCCACATCAAATCTTTGATCCAAACACTCACTATTGATCCCGCATTGCCTTCTCAGATCCAAACCTTCTCCTCCCACTAACCCACATTTCCTCTCGCAGATCTTCGATAGTCGGTTTAATTTGATCTTAGATCAATGGCCAGATTGGAGAGCTTGATCGGCCTGGTCAACAGAATCCAGCGAGCCTGCACCGTTCTAGGCGATCATGGCGGTGAGGGTTTGTCGCTCTGGGAAGCTCTTCCTACCGTTGCCGTTGTTGGAGGCCAGGTCTTTCTCTGCCACCACTTCATCCATGTCCTCTGTTCTGATAACTTCTAATTTTCGTTTAAAATAAAAATCGCTTGGGTTTTTGATTTTCAATGCTATCATATCTTGTTGTGGAAACAGAGTTCTGGAAAGTCATCGGTTTTGGAGAGCGTGGTCGGGAGAGATTTCTTACCTCGTGGATCCGGTAATTCTCACCTCTTCAATTTTTTTTCAAAGATGTTTGCTTTCATTTTTATTTTTATTTTTTTTACTTTGGTTGTGTTTATGGTTACTTGGAAACTAAGCAGAACGTCAGATGCAGCGTGGGTTTTTATTTGTTTATAACTTTATATATCAGATTCTGCTTAGTAAAACATTTAAACCTCATTTAAAGCAAAGCTATATGATTTGCACTAAGCTCAGTGGAGTGGAGGCTATCCTCTTTCATGAATCCCAAATTGATAAAGTATGCCATATATTGCTTTTTTGCTTACATTATCTTTCTTTGGTCGCAAGGTATTGTGACAAGGAGACCGTTAGTGTTGCAACTTCACCAGACGGATGAGGGGCGGGCTGAATATGGAGAGTTTCTTCATGCACCTAAGAAGAAGTTCACTGATTTTGGTATGTCAACTTTTAATGTAAGGTGCATTTGCTCTTTGGCTATTAATGTAAAGGTGAATTCTTTGAGCTAATGATAATTGCATTTAAGGGATACTTATGTAGTTTCCATAGGATTGGATGGTAGTGGTTTAAGTCACATTGATATGCCCCTTTTGTCTTTCTTCTTCCTTTTTATTTTTTAGTTTCTTCTCGGTTCTTACACTGAACAATGAGTATTACTGTTTGTTATTGCAGCTTCTGTACGTAAGGAGATCCAGGATGAGACTGATCGTATAACTGGGAAAACAAAACACATCTCTAACATTCCAATTCATCTCAGCATATATTCTCCAAATGGTTTGTATTTTCATTTCCTGCGATGACATTATGGATGGAAATCGTTTAATAATTCCAGATGCTTTTTATTTACTTATTAAGTATCTTCTGTTATTCCTTTGTTGACTGGTATTGTTAGATATTGTTAACAATACCTGTTAGTTTGAATTGCGTGGTAATAAGTTTATTTGTGTGGCAGTTGTAAACTTGACACTTGTAGATCTTCCTGGATTGACAAAGGTGGCTGTAGGTATCTATCTATCTATCTATCTATCTATCTCTCTCTGTCTGTCTCTCTCTTTCTCTCTCCAGTTTGGTAAGAGCTTTGTGAAAATTTTCTTGATTTGCAGAGGGACAACCAGACACCATTGTTGAAGATATTGAGAATATGGTCCGTTCTTATGTTGAGAAGGTGAATATACTTTCTTTGCTTTGGTTAAAGTGTAACTAGTAAAGTATGCAGGTCCATGACAACGACTGAAGTGACAAAAATACCCTTACAAAGCGAAAAAATACTTGGAACAATTACTATCAGATGGTTGAGAATTCGATATACATCTTTGATAGTATAGCACACGCCAAATTACATCTGATTGACGTACATCTGATGATTGGCGTACTTTCTACTATCAAGCATTGGGTAAACCAAGACATGTGCCTTAGACCTCACAGGTCATTACTTCTCGATCATCTGATTGACATAAATCTGAAGAAGACGGGTGACATTTAGGTGGCCCACAAGGAATGACCTGTGAGGTCTTAGGTACACGACTGGGTTTACCCAATACTGGTTCTTAAGGACATGACTATTCCTTTGCCGGTATAATGTTGTTTGCATGATCAATTTATCATTCATTACTTATCTTTTACCTCTACTGTACTCAGCCTAATGGACTTATTCGATTTGTAGCCTAACTGCATTATATTGGCTATATCACCTGCTAATCAAGATATTGCCACTTCAGATGCCATCAAACTTGCAAAAGAAGTCGACCCTACAGGTAATATGAACTATACCTGCAGAGGCTACAACACTTTTTTCACCTTAGTTCATTGTTTATCAAAAGGAATGCTTGGTTTACAAGGCAAGAAAAACTTACTTCTTTCCTATTATGTTTGGCATCTTTAGGTGAAAGGACATTTGGAGTGCTAACAAAACTTGATCTGATGGACAAGGGAACCAACGCTCTGGATGTAGGGATCCAATCATACTCACTACATAGTTGACCAGACAATAAAAGTTACTTGATTATAGAAGTGCACTATTTTAACTTTCATGAATCATGCTTGTAACCTGTCGGTCTTTCATGATTTCATGGTTGTTACCTTACTTCTGGTGGTGGCCATAACATCACACTAATGGGTACTCTTTATGAATGTTGAAGGTTATAGAAGGAAGGTCATATCGACTGCAACACCCATGGGTTGGAATTGTGAACCGTTCACAAGCTGATATCAACAAGAACGTTGACATGATTGCTGCTCGTCGGAAGGAGAAAGAATACTTTGAAACTAGTCCTGAATACGGACACTTGGCGCACAAAATGGGCTCAGAGTATCTTGCCAAACTTTTGTCTAAGGTCTTAGTTATCAATAATTGTCTTTATCTGGCTTGATATTTGCACATGATAATGTTATTGAAACAGCTTTTTCCATTGCATCTTCCTTATCAGCATCTGGAGATTGTCATCAGGCAGCGTATACCTAGTATCATTGCTTTGATAAATAAGACCATTGATGAGCTTAATGCCGAGCTGGATCGTATCGGCAGGCCAATTGGTGTAGATTCAGGGGTAACGTTGTTGACCTTGTAGAGTCAAGTTTTCTTGTTTATGACGGGTTTCACTTACTTGTGTTACTATATTTACAGGCCCAGCTATACACTATTTTAGAACTATGTCGTGCATTTGACCGTGTATTTAAGGAACACCTGGATGGAGGGTAAATTTCATGACCTCTCTGCAGCATGTATTGGTTGTTCAAGTTGAAAATTCCATAGTCTCCGAGGTTCCATGTTGACATTGTGTGTGATTTGATTTCTCAGCATACTAGGGTTGTTCTTCTGAAAACATGTGCTCTTGATTCATTGATTGAGTTTTTGAACCAAACCCCTAGAGATAGAGAACTTAGTATGGTTCTATGAAGGAACATGCCATCAAGTTTAAACTGTCTGTTGTGTTCTACATCCAGTATTTTACAACTGTAGAGCTTACCTATGAAGTTGAGTTTTCCATTTTATGAGCACATTACTCGTTGGTTGTCCAGAATCTTCATCAAATACTTTAAAATGAGTTTACGCTAGGACTCTGCAGATTTACAACTTATAATTTGGCTTCTTTTGCAATACCCTGCCCCTTCATTTCTTGGGAAAACTTAAACTATTTAGGCTTCACTAGACGTATTAGTAATTGCAAGAGTTGCAAGAAAATTGGGTAATCTTTAAAATTGCACTGTGTGTGGTGGATAAAGAAAACCCTTGAAAGAGAATCACTACCCTTGTACTTGTTCATGGTTTGAATATCATAAAGTTATGATGAGTTCTGAGTTTGATTTGAGACAAGTTCTATGTAGTATAGGTTTGATATCTGAAAGAAAAAGTATCTTACTTATTTCCAATATATATATATATATATATATATATATATATATATATTAATTATTCGTTGCTACTTCAGGCGACCTGGTGGAGATCGAATATATAAAGTTTTTGACCATCAATTACCGGCTGCCTTGAAAAAGCTTCCCTTTGATCGTCATCTCTCTTTAAAGAATGTCCAAAAAGTAGTTACTGAGGCTGATGGTTATCAGCCCCATTTGATTGCTCCAGAACAAGGATACCGAAGACTCATTGACGGATCTATTGTCTATTTCAAAGGACCAGCTGAAGCCTCTGTGGATGCTGTAATGTTCTTTTTTCTTTCACTTGCTAAGATGTAGTGAATATCAACAATGTATCCTGTGTTTATCTGAGTATTTTTCACTCCATTGCTTTCTAACAGGTGCACTTTGTTTTGAAAGAACTTGTACGGAAGTCAATAGCTGAAACAGAGGTATTTTTACAATTTTACATGTGATTTAAGCAGTTTTATGCAAAATCAGTCTGCACCAGTGCTTTTACTTTGCCACAGTTGTGCGTGAGTCGGCTAAATTAAATTTTCATTTATCTTAGTTATGCTCTCATTCATGAATCCATAGGGGGCTATCTACATAACTTTGGGATGCCCAACAGTCAACATTTGGATGAAACTTATTTGTAATGGTGCTACTTTATGGAAATTGCAGGAATTGAAACGATTCCCTACACTTCAATCTGATATTGCAGCAGCTTCCACAGAAGCGTTGGAAAGATTTCGTGACGAAAGCAGGAAAACAGTTACACGGCTGGTGGAAATGGAGTCTAGTTATCTAACAGTCGAATTTTTCAGAAAGCTTAATCTTGAATCAGACAAAGGTCCAAATCAAACAGGACCAAATGCGGACAAACACTCAAAAGAACCAGTACAAAACATGGACCGTTTTGGAGATAATTATCTCAGGAGAATTGGTATGAAAAATTCAAGACTCCATACACTCTCTTACTGGCTAAGCCGTAAATTCATTACAATTTTTATTTTTATGTTATGCTGAGATGAAATATATTTGTATCAGCATCAAATGTCAACTCTTATATCAATATGGTTTGTGAGACACTGAGGAATTCGATTCCCAAGGCTGTTGTTCACTGTCAAGTTCGAGAGGCCAAGAGATCTCTGCTCAACCTCTTCTACACCCAAATTGGGAGGCAAGAGGTGAGTTTTTCACTTTTCAAAGCTAACTCTTTTTGGTGAGTTAAAAGAGAAGTTGATGATATATAATTTATGTGTTCCCTTTGGTGTGTGCAGAAGGAGAGGCTTGGTGCAATGTTGGATGAGGATCCAGCGCTCATGGAAAAGCGAACGAACATTGCCAAACGGCTTGAACTATACAAGTCAGCTAGAGATGAGATCGATTCTGTTGCATGGAAATGATGGAGCCACATTACATTGCATGAGGCTGCTCATACTAGATTTTACATGACAAAATACCAGATTTGGACGTGCATATTTTTCATTCTACATGAAATAGGAAAAACCCACAGGTGCTGCAAGAGCTTAGATTTGAATTGAACTTGCACATGATTCTTTCACCCACTCTTTTTCTTCATTGAACATAAACTTCAACTCAATGTACAATCATATGATTCTTTCTTAATAGTTATTGGTTCCTTACATTTTTTTTTTTTGACAAATGTTATGATAATCAGCATCTCATGTGATGGATCATATTATATGAGAGAAACATATTGAAAAAATTTGTTCAATTTCAAATTTACAAATGAGAAGTTTCAAAGGTAACAAAGACTGAAGCGTATATAGGGCCATCTCATGAATCAATCCATCCATGATCTTTTGCAACGAAATGAATCAATCCAAAATAGTAAAACCCAGTACATACGGATTTCGATAACCTTATAAAAAGAATAATGAGGCTCACAATGTAAATGTACAGCCCAAGTAACAAACCATTCAAGTAGATGTTATCTTTATACATTGCGGTACAAATCTAAGCAGGAACAGCACACATACTTCAAAAACACCCAACTTCAATGCAAAATGAAGCCAATAACTTGCGAGGAAGAAACTCAACTTGCACAGATCACGAAACAAAATTTTCTTCTAGAGTGGTTGCTGCAGACAATCATGTAATTCTGCTAACTCTGCTGTCTGGCTGGCCGGCCGACCAGACTCAAAATAAGTCCATCAGAGGTCTCAGTCCTGCCGGCTTGCTAAGCACAACTCATGTAAGTCATTGAGTATCCACTCCTCACCTGTGTGCCCACCCAATACCAGGACCCTTGTCCCGCCAACCACGCAAGTGCTATGACCCCAAGCAAATTTAGGTGGTTGCCCCGGAACGTTGAGAATTCTCCATGATGGTTTCTCTTCCGAAGGATCCAAGAGGAAAAGCTGAGAAGGAGAATGCAGCCCCGCAATTGAACCACCAAAGATAATGATCCTTCCACAAGGCATGCTGACAGCAACGTGATCAAGTCTCGGAGGGGGAACCACAGCACTCTGGCTGCCTATGCTGGTGAACGCATTACACTCCAGTTGCCTCCACTGAGGGTTTTCATCTTCCAAATCAATTGTGTAAGTCTCACCTGATCGTAACCTCAAGTGCCCACTGTTGGCAAGTCCACCGAACATGAGAATCTTTGATCGACCATAAACTGAAAGTGAATGCCCCAACCTAGAGGGAGGAGCCCATGAAGTTGGAATCTCTTTCCATGTTGGGTGGTCTGTAGTGAGATCCAATAAGTATGTGTCACTAAGAAGTACCCCAGCATCTGTGCATCCACCTGACACAACTAATTTAGAACCTTCTACTGTGCAAGAGCTATGCCAGGATCTAGGAAGAGGGGGAGTTCCACCAAAAATTTCTTTCCATGTTGGCTGCTTGGCATCCAAGTCAAGAATGAAAACATCATTGAGCAATCCTTCCCGCCCACAGCCTCCAAAAACTATCAACCAAGAACCATTCAAGCACGAAAGAGTGTGGCCCCAACGCCCTGGTGGTGATGATTTCACACTTACTCGACGCCACTCTGGATCGGCAGCATCAAGATTGAGAACAAACGTGTCATCCATTGGCTGCATATCAACTCCTTCCCCTCCAAACAGTACAAGTCGATTTCCTACAGCACAAGCACTGAAATTGCATCGTGAAGGCTCCACGGCACCTCCAACTGTAAATTTCCTCCAACAAACAGCCTCAAGAGTTGTCAGTTCCCTGGCCAGACGCCCCCACCCTAACTTATTAGTCATCAATTCCAAGGTACCGGTGACTTCTCTTCCCCATGCATTTTGACATACCATCTTTCTTACATGCTCATTTTTTGTTAGTTGACGGATTCTTCTGCAGACAGAACCAATGGATGCCACATCCCTGGGAGTCAAGCGTGATAATATGTTGTGAGCCAAGACTTCATCGGAGAGCTGAAGAATCCCACATATTTCTTGATACTGGGTGAAAGGTGTTTGTCCACTCATGAGAGAATATTTACCAGATTGATCATACTGCGGATTGCATGTCTCTTTATAAACTGGATATGATACACTGCTCAGATCTATTTTTGCTTCACAAAATACTTGAATGCCTATGATGTGTGTAACAGTTCCATTATCATCATGTATGGGTTTCAGTCTTAGCCTATTCACCAACGGAGTTCCATCCTTACTGAAATTAAGAAGCTCGCCTTGGAACTCAACTCCTTCCTCGAGACACCTTCTAATCTCAGAAACAACAACAGGATCTACCAGAGGATGCCGTCTTTGAGCATGAGGGTCCCTATACTGTAGGAATCGACTGAAACAAAACATTTTGTTTAATTGACCACGACAAATTCTGAAACAGTTTATCAGAAAAATAGATTATCGTATGACAGATATGCAAATGAATGCATACACGGATATTAGTTACATGAATCAGCTCAACAAACTTCAAAAAAAATGTAAACGACATTGAATTAATCCATAGAATCCTACGGAATCATTCCTTGAAAAATACAAAATCAGCACTATTTTGGATATAAGTTTCATAGTTCTCCAGTTGACTATCATGCATCACAATCACTAGAAAGCAAAATTTGAATCAAATGTTTCCCTCATAGATGACAGTTTAAAGTTGCAGCCTCGCAGGAAAGTTTCGTATTGTCATGCTCAACCTAACTCAAAGAATTAGATCAAAATGAACACATTACAGTTCTCCTCAAAGTTCGAAATCTAGCAGGGGATTTTGCTGAAGAGTGCGGAATGACTGATACCTTCAGCAAAAAAAAATCATTACATCCAGAACAAATTCTAAAGGTTGACTTTGAAGCAACATTTCATCATTTTTGGAGCGAGACGTCCATTTTGTTCTACATTTGTAATTACATATGACATCCAAATCTACTCTCTTGCATATTTCCACAAATCCTCTTTAAAACCCTTAAAAAACAACTCTCTTGCATCATTTTCCCAAACACAGAAAACAAGCAAAACAGGAAAAAGAAATTAGAAAAAAATGACTACCAGTTCCGACCGAGGACCTCGTGGGCGCAATAGCCGGTGAAGGTCTCGAAGACTTTATTGACATAAATGATAGGACCATCGGGCTCCAGAGCATCTGAGACCACAAAAGATGCGGGTCTCATTGGGTAAACTACCATCCCTAGCTTCAACGCCAGCTCGCTCTCCTCCTCCTCCTCCTCTTCTTCTTCTTCTTCTTCTTCTTCTTCTTGAGGTTCCTCGTATCTGCTACATTTCAGTCTCTTTCCGAAGTTTTGAATTTCCTCTTCTTCTTCTTCTTCGTATTTATTTGCCATGGCCATGCTTCAAGCTCTGCTCTTTCTTTCTCTGCCCCTCTCTCTCTTGCTCTAAAGGATGGTGTTGTTGGCTGTTGGTGTGCATCCATCTACTCAAAATATCTCATTTTATTTTAATTTATAGCTTTAATTTGGAATTCATCTGGCAAAAATGTTCTGTTTCAGTTCCTTATTTGCAAGAATGCCACCATGTTATTTATGACCCATGGTGAAAGTAGTGAACCAAAGGCTAAGCCGACCACATGGGGGAGTGGCAGTGCCGGTAGTTTAAGAAAGATTGGAGGGTTGAAGTAATTAATAAGAGTCCACGTAGGTGGAATAGGCAATACGTGTCTAGCTGATATTTTCTAGGAAAATATCTCGCCGAACTTGGCCAACCTATAGCTTCCACGTCATGCGTTTGTTGTAGAAGATATTTTTGCTGCGTTCGGTTTTGCGTAAGCGATTTGGCGGTGCTCGTGCCAATATATTATATCATATACATGGACCCTACAATTAGACCCTGAGCATGCTTAAAAGAGTACAAATTTAAATTGTATTAATCAAAAGAGACCCTCTAGGTTTGGGGTCATTCTCAATATGAGCCCGAGGAATCAATTTCATCAATTTACACTCTAATATTTTTAAATTTGTCTAATTTTATCCTTCTGTTAAGTTGACTGTGTGATCAACTGTTAAATGCTGACATGGTGGCCACTTTTTTGTTTAATTGAAATAGAATATTATTTAAAAACTATAATTAAATTTAAATAAATAATTATTACATATTAAAAAACCGAAAAAATCCAACACTCAATCGCTCAAATCTGGAAAAATCTCAACACCTCGCAGCCGCACCTCGCCGTCCCATCTTCTTCGCCTCTCTGTCAGTGTCTCGCTGAACACCGAACCAAACCACATCGAGAAATCGGCGCACCGACCACATCGGTTTCAAGAGCTTCGGTCCGGTGTGCGCTCTCAGAAATTGCCTTGGGTTCGACGCTTGTTTGAGGCTCAACACCGAACCAAACCAGAGCAAGCCCAAGCCTAGTTCAAATGGCAGGTCCTTTCTGGGTTTCAGAACACTGCCTCACTAATTTATTGTAATAAATCTCTTCGTGTGATTGAGATTGCACTAGACACATTCATTTTAGTACTTTTTGGTACTTAATTGCATGCAGATGCAGTCCTCAAATTTCAGGAGAGATTTGGATGCTAGGGTTTAGAGTGTGACTCGTGAGAGTTTACCTGATGACGTCATCTGAAATAAAAGTTGGGGCATTGATTTCATTGCAAGACCTACATCCATCTTCCTCTTATTTCAAGCAAGGGGCTTCGTTGAGAGTAACTGGAAAGTAAGACTTGTGCCCTTTCAATGGAGTTGGGCCGAGTAGGCCGGTGCTACGGTTCGGTGGTGGTCGTCGAGGAGAGTGAGGAGTGTGGTCACGGCTGGATAGAGCTAGCTAGCCTTCCCGATCTGTTTCCATGACCGCTTCAGACTTAGTGTAAGAAAGAAGGGTGGATTTGGGCAGTGGCCATGGCAAATCTAGGCATGGTGGAGGAGCTGGGCAGTGTCGCAGGGAGGGGGGAGGAGCTGGGCAGTGGGCTTGGTGAAGGAGAGAGAGAGAGAGAGAGAGAGAGAGAGGAGGACAGATTCAGATGAATTTGATTACCCTGAACTTGAAGTTGGACCAAATTTCCTTGATGTTTGAGCGATTGAGTTTTTCCCAAAGAGAGAGAAAGTGAGAGAGCGATGGTTTTTTGTTGTTGGATTTTTTCCCTTTTTATAATATTTAATAATTATTTATTTAAATTTAATTATAGTTTTTAAATAATATTCTATTTCAATTAAACAAAAAAGTGGCCCTCACATACACCATGTCAGTATTTAAAGGTTGACCACATGGTCAATTTAACGAAATGATAAAATTGGACAAGTTTGAAAACATTGGAGTGTAAATTGATGAAATTGATACCTCGGGAGCCATATTGAGAATGACCCCGAACCTAGAGGGTCTCTTTTGATGTTAATCCATTTAAATTCTATTGTCAAAATGTGAATGTGACAATTTAACAGTAAATATCTTTATGAAAATTCAAATTCTTAATATGCATTAACTTTCATCCAATACAGTAATTTATGAAATTTGAGCTCAGAATATCTTACAATAAAACAAAAATGAATAAGGTTAGCGATATAAAACACTGTAAATTATTAGGCATTTTTCAAGTTCGTACACAATTTATTTGACATTTACAAAACTATAGTATAATGGCCGCCCTACATTTATGGTAAAAACAAGAAATGGTGCATTTTTAGGCCTTCCATTAGAATCAGATATCTTACAGACAGTTTAAAACAAGGTTTACCTTGAGATTTAATGGTGAAAATTTAAACAGCTGATCAATCCTGCATGCATGATGAATTTTATACTGATCTAACTTCTAAGCAGCTCCTAGCAACTCTATGACGAAACCTTGTACGAAACCTTGTTCTAACTAATCTAGGATGTGATGTGTCCTGCAACCCCTTGCTTATGTGCCCTCTGACATGGGCCATGGCACTTGACTTTCAGTTCAGTTGCAGGAGGTGTTTGCTTGTGTTTGATTAATTTGTTTGTAGATTTACAGAGAGAGAGAGAGAGAGAGAGAGAGAGAGAGAGAGAGAGAGAGGGATTTCTGCATAATTATTGAGTTCACATTTTATTTAGTTAAATTGGGCAAATCAAAGTGAAATAAAATCATTCATCTCTCTCTCTCTCTCTCTCTCTCTCTCTCTCTACTATATATACATCTGTAAATTGGGTGGTAGAGTAGTGCTCTTAAACACTTCCCATGTTAGGCCTTTCTGCAAGTATTCTATATTGGAAGGGTCAAAAGGTCCTTTAACCCTGTCTATAGACTTTATCACTGCTCTTGCAGGAAGAATGCTCTTTGATGGGTCCGGTGAAGTCCTATAGCTCAAGCTCGAAGAGAATCCCTGAAATAATTATCAGATAAATGTCATCATAACTATTCATAAGCAATGTTCGAAAAATCGCTAGTGGTAGGAGGGTGGCAGACAAGAACCTAGCGCCAAGAGGAGTAATCGGGGCCTAAGTGGGCGGCTAGACATTTCTTATTTTTATAATTATTTTGCATTATAAATGATAAACTAATACCAAAATCATGCAAAATAAAAAGATATATAAATCAAAAGTCCAAAGTGATTTGCTTTCTTAGTAAATGCGCTTAAAAATATAAGCAAAGTTTTAGACAAATGCTGTTAGCAATCCACTTTTGAATATAGTGCCACCAAAACAAACCAAATATTGATCACCAGCACCACCACTAAAAGATAAAAGAAATTGAAATTGAAAATGATTCGAAGCACACCTTGAAGATAAGCACTTGCACATCTTGGTCATCCACCACTGCATGCACAATAAGTGCTTCTCCTCTCACACTCTGACTATATAATTCCAACACTGTTATCTCCTTGTGATGCCCGTACTCTTCCTCCTCCTCCTCCTCCTCCTCACCATCATCATCATATCTGACGGCTCTCCGCCTGGCAGCGCAGCAAATGCTCAAGGCCCTTCTTGGTCTCAAGATATGCAAAGCGTCAGCTGAGGCAGAGCACGTTCTGAAATATCTGCTATCTGCTGCAGATTTGGAGGAGGTGGGCTTTGGAGAAAATGGTAATTTGGGTGAGGAGGAGATGAGCATAACCCATCTTCCCGATTGGAAGTGCTTCAACATCATAATTATTGGATTTTGGAAATTGGAAATGAGTACACAACTTTGATCCTTGAATGAAGATAAGGGTCGGTCCCAGTCGCACGGTAGGGTGCAATTTATTATCAAAGACATTCTGAAAGCCCATCTTAGAGATGGATGGGTGGTGGGATGATCAACTTCTTGGGTGTTATTATATATAGGCCCAAATCATTCTTAAGAACAGAGGCGCAAGTCACTGTGGACCACGAAGTGTGGGCCAAGACCCCAACCACATTTGGTAAACTTACCCATCACGTCACTGGATCAGCAAATCTTACTATATTTCCTATTTTATTTTTCTTGCCCTCTACGCGTACGCGTTGGCTTTCTTTTCGACGGTTGAATCAAAATCTTAACAAAAAGGAAAGAAATGGTTTAAGATTTTTCATTCCTTTTTTATTTCCTTTGATTGTGTTATTTTGAAAATTGATCAACCATATTTTGACTTCTTAATTATGGTTTTTTTTATAAATGAATCAAAGCTTATTACTCGTGTCGTGTGCATAAAAAATTATTGCATGTGCAAGTAAAAGTTTGTTTGGTTGGTCAAATAATTTCGTAGTAATTTTATTTAAAAAAATCATATCAAAGAAAAATAAAAAAGGCATTTTCTTTGTGTAACATGGGTTAAATATGAATTCAACAAAAAATTGTTTATTATTTATGTGTTTTTACATAAATTTATTGTTGACCACCAGAAAAGATGGACAATTTATGTTAATTCATATTAACTGTTAAATAATTTTTTGGGGGCCAATTTGCATACATTGTCATTGAGCGCAGACCCTCTGTGACTGGGACAGAGCCGAGCGTCTTTACGGCCGCAAAGAAGCACGCGATGCGAACGTAGCACTGCGAGCTCGGCCCCACAGCCCCACACACTCTCTATCTCTGACCCTCATTAACTGCCCCCAACTTCAATTATTTCCCTTTTATTAAAAACAATCATTAAAAAAAAAACCCAATCATTCAAAGAAACAAAATAAAAACCTTTTTTTTTCTTTTCTCTTCCTAGCGTTATCTTCTTCACCCCCAATTGATATAAACCCCTACTCCTCCTTTGCTCGTCTCTGACAGTCAAACAATCAAAATTCGAACACCATTTGGTCCAATTCTCTTTCTTTGATGGTTCTCCTGAACCCTAACTCCGAATTCTAAGGTTTCCCCTCACGGATCTCGTTCCAATTGATTCCACTTTCACTCTTTGCAGCCATTAGAAATGGGAAATTTCAGTCCATTAGGGTTTGATTATTAGTGTGTGTGTCTGTTTATCCTTGTGGTGGAGGTGGTGGTTATGGCTGCTTTGCAGAGAGTGGCGCAGTCAAGCGTGAGCACTACTGCGAGTAGCTACGGTTCGTGCAAAGGTGGTGCTGCTTCGTCCTTTTCTGCAGCCAATGAAATGGCGGTCTCCGATCGGTTTCCGGCGGGCTTAAGGGTTCTGGTGGTCGACGATGACACCACTTGCTTGAGGATTCTTGAGGTGTTGCTTGGCCGGTGTGCCTACCAAGGTATTTCGTTGATCTTTTTCTTTCTCAATGATGGGTTATACTTTCGTTGCCTGTTGGGTTTCCTTCCAAGTGTGGTTAGGTGATATGAGTGGATTTTCTTATGATTGTGAATGGGTGGTGGTGCTACTGATTCTTGCTTGTTTACTTTGCAGTTTGGTCATTTTCCATGAGTTATTTTTGTAATACTAGTTTGTAGTTTGTGAAAAAAACTGCATGGCGTTTTTGTTAAACCTAGTATTTTTCTGGTCTGGTTCAGAGAGTAGAAAAAACAAAATTTTCCTGATATATAATATATTTCTTATCTCATCTATTAATGTTGCTTGCAGTTACCGCTTGCTCCCAGGCTACTGTTGCTTTGAATCTTCTACGAGAGAGGAAAGGCTGTTTTGATGTGGTACTGAGTGATGTTCATATGCCTGATATGGATGGATTTAAACTCCTGGAACATGTTGGGCTGGAAATGGACCTTCCTGTTATCAGTGAGTATAGGAATTATATATATTAAGAAATTTGGTCATCGAATTACGCCTATTTGTATTAACCTGACGCTGTATTAACAGTGATGTCTGCTGATGGGAGAACAAGTGCTGTTATGCAAGGAATTAGACATGGGGCCTGCGATTATTTAATTAAGCCTATACATGAGGCAGAACTCAAGAATATTTGGCAGCATGTTGTTAGGAAAAAATGGAACGGAAATAAAGAACTTGATCATTCTGGGAGTTTGGAAGATAATGATCGGAATAAACGAGGAAACAGTGATGTTGAATACACATCTTCTGTTAATGAAGGAACAGAAGTAATATTGAAAGGTCCGAAGAAGAGGAGCAATGCTAAAGAAGATGATGATGGTGATATGGAAAACGATGATCCATCTACCTCGAAGAAACCTCGTGTAGTGTGGTCAGTTGAACTCCATCAGCAGTTTGTCAGTGCTGTGAACCAACTTGGGCTTGATAGTATGATCTTTAACTTTTTACCTTGTATTTTGGTTTTATTACAATCACACACACACACACACACACATATATATATATAGGATGAGGTGCTATAGTTCAGTACATGTTATTCTTTATAGCATATGATGTGTCATAGCGTAAACGTTGTGTCACCTAAAACATCTTATATGCGGACCATTTGGTATTTCTTTGGTTTGTGCATGTTTGAAAATAAGTAAGTTCACCAACTTAATATCTGAGGAATCTGGGAAGTGGGGCCGTCCAGTGGAGACAGATGATTTTCAAGTACAAGTTACATATAAGTAACCATAAGTCATTTGACTCCAAAGTGATAATTCTTGGTGTAATTTGGATTTCAGTGAAAATTTACCTCCACCCTGCAAGCGTATGAACGAGATTTATTTACATGAAACTTTTCTTTTAAACGAAGAGAAAAATTTATGTCTAAGAGTGTAGCCTTATAGCATTATCTCAGAAATCATAATGTGAATGCTCAATCCTTCACTGATCATAATTTTTTTTTCCTATGTCAGAGGCTGTACCAAAGAGAATTCTTGAATTGATGAATGTACCTGGTTTAAGTAGAGAAAACGTTGCAAGTCATCTACAGGTCTCGTTCTTCCCCTCATATTAATCTCATAGCTTTGATTGCTTTGGTGTTTTTGTCATTGTCATTGAAAGACACATAAAAGAATTGGAGGAATTAGATATATGCAATTGTCAATATCATAACTGAAAGAAACTGAGTGCGATTATGCATTACACGTATTTCAAAATCATCAGTTCATCTATTTTAGAAACCCAGCGTGAATTATGAGAACAACAACGCTAGTTATTTGATTTATTTTCCACACGCACATGAGAACATCCAACCCGTTGAATACTATCATATTCCATAGAGAAAGAAGTAGTAAGTTCACCATAATCCAAATAAGAATCTTTATTTCTTATTCTCTGACTATCAGTAATTTGCATACAAGAATCTGACTCTGACTCTGATTCTAAGATGTGGACTCATATTTGAGAGTTTTATTCTAGCTTTTCTGTTTCATATCTCCATTGCGGGATGATCATCTCTTTCTGAAAAGAAAAAAAAACCATGTGAAATTTTATTTTATCTTGCATTTACCTTTAGACTTGTTCACACACAGAATTTACTCGAATGCTTTATTGGTTTTCCTAACAAAATTATTTGCTTAAACGAATAAGTGAATGTGCAGAAATTCAGATTATATTTGAAGAGATTAGCGCAACAACAAAGTGGGATTTCAAATGGTTTTTGTGGGCCTGTAGAATCAAATGGGAAACTGGGTTCGCTTAGTAGATTTGACATCCAAGCTTTGGCTGCCTCTGGCCAAATTCCTCCACAAACACTAGCCGTCCTGCAAGCTGAGCTTTTAGGTCAACCTGCAGGGAACCTTGTTCCAGCAATGGATCAGCCTGCTATTCTACATGCATCTCTACAGGGACCCAAGCGTGCTCCTGTTGAACATGGTGTGCCATTTGTGCAGCCTTTGATAAAATGCCAATCGAATGTTTCCAAACATTTTCCACAATCCATCATACCTGCTGAGGATGTATCTTCAGGGTTTGGATCTTGGCGGTCTAATAGTCTTAGTACCGTGGCACCAAGTAACAATCTCGGAGGGTTGGCTACTCACAATAGTAGCATGCTGATGGACATTATGCAGCAGGAACAAAGACAACATAAGAAAACGCAGCAGCAATCTGTGCTAACTGAATCTAGCCGTTTGATTAATGTGCAGCCGTCTTGCCTTGTGGTCCCCTCTCAGTCATCAACTAGTTTCCAGGCTGGAAATAGTCCTGCTTCAGTCAATCAGAGTTGCAGTTTTAACAGGTCTACTGTTATTGATTACAGTATTCTCTCAGCTCAATCTAATAATTCCTCATTGAATATTGGACATATACCAACTGGAAATCTTAAAACTCCCAGCATTCTTGATGGGTACTCAGCCCCTGGTTCTGTTCCTACCACATCTTGCTCAGTTAATGCTGGCAATAACACCAGCCACCAGAACTCAGCTGTGCCATTTTGTGATTCTAGACAATTGCCTGGGGTTTTGCATGGCATGTCAAACATCCAGGGTTTATATGTTGATAAATCAGGGGAAATGCTCGACCAGGGATCCCTTAGGAATCTTGGATTTGTTGGTAAAGAGACTGGCATTCCAAGTCAATTTGCAGTGGATGATTTTGAATCACAAGTGAGTAACTTGAACCATGGAAAGATCTATGTGGAGAACAGTGGTAACCCAGTCAAGGAGGAGCCAAGTATGAATTTTGTGGATAATGCCAAAGTAGGCATCCCAATATTACAAGAATTTTCTTGTAGTGATTTCATGAGTGTTTTCACTGAATAGGTAACTTCTATCTTGGTATTTTTCTATTTTCTTTTCTGCTGTCTTAGCACGTGCGTAAGAGTGTGTGCGTGTGTTTCTAGCTACCAACATTTCTTTTCTCTGATTCTATTGAAAGAGAATACACACATGGACTGAATTGCGTAAAAAAGATTTGTACTTTTGCTTGTTGATATTGTTAGCAATGCTAACAGATTTTGTTGGTTCATTATCTAATTCTCATTTTTATTTGCGCAGGCATTTGTTGTGTGGTTAGCGGAAGTCTCTTGATTTCCATGGCGCGTACAGATTATTTCATGTCATCAAATGTTCAGTAGAGATGGCAGTTGAAGTTGTGTATTATATCCATGATAGATCTAATTTCTGTGCCTGCACCAGAGTTGTGTGTAGAGCGGCCGTCCGTACCTGAGACACAAAAACTGAGGACAAATCTCATTTGTGGGGGGTGGAGGTTCACTTTCTTGGTAGGGTAGTATTATTGGTCTTTAGGGGAATAAATCGTGTCAGTGTCCAATATGATGATGGTATCTTGCCAACATAGTTGTGTAGTTATTTGGATGTAGTGATGTTGGATTTGACGCGTTAGTTTATCACCCTTTAAATCATGAAGTTGTAGCATATATTTATATGAACTCATAATGCTATAATCATAGTTTTTAGTTTTCACGTTTTGTTTTAGTTTTCACTTTTTGTAATGGAGTATAGAGGAAAATTAAAAACTCTAGCACAAAAAATGAAAATTAAAAACTAAAATTGAAATGGTTATCACCCACCACCTTCTCTGTGGAGGAGAGTGCGAGACTTGCCACAAGAGGAGTAGCAAGTGGCGGCTGAAAGCCTTGACATCATCGATCTGTTTTTGAAAGGTGGATCAGATTTAGAGGAAAGGTGGATCGGATTTAGAGGAAAGGTAGATCCGATTTGGCCGAATAGAGATGAGGGGGTTAGAGAGAGAGAGGAAGGCTTGTGCAATCGGGTTGGGTGGGTCGGGGTTGCTTGGGAAATGTATTGGGATAGGATGGGAGTGGTCTGTTGGGTTCATATAGGACTTTGAAAGGACAAAAAAAACTACTGATTATCGTTGGTTACCGAACCCACACCAAATCTCTGCAATAATGGAGGATGGGGATAGGTAAATTTAATGGAGGAAGAAGTTAGTGCTGGAGACGAAGTCCAGGGATGATGCTAGGGTTTTTTTAAATTATTTTTTTTAAACTTCTTTATTTAATAATTATTAAAAAGAGAAATAAATAAAAATAAAATTCGCATGACAATATTCATCAATTGACATGGCATGACTACATAACCTGCCACATAAGGTGGTAAGCTAATGTGGCAAATCTTATATTTTAAGTAGCATTATTGTATTTATATATTGGTTTTGGCTAATCATGAAGTTGTAATGTAGTTTAGTTCAATTTCACTAAACTTGAGATAAGAGTTTGTTGGGCAATGGCCCCTTATTAGTACATGTGCCGTAATTCAACAAAAGGAGAAATAAGCTACTGTTTCTGATAATCTGAAACTGGATATTCCATTCGAATCATGTGGCATGTATATATGATGCTTCCAATTACATATTACAAAAATGGAAGTTTAGAATATCACGTGTATTTTTAAAAAAGGAAGTTTGGTGGTCAATTTATCTGATGTCATTGTCTCTATATATATAGTTTCTTTTTATACAAAAAATTTCAACGATTCAAAACATCTATTTTTCACATCTTCATTAAGAGGTCCTCCTTACAAAAATTCATGCAAATTGAAAATCATTAAGGCGAATAATTTGGACCAACAAAATATACGAACACGATGCTTCAAGAAAAGGAGAGAGAGAGAGAGAGAGAGCTACATCCTTGTAGGCCTCATTACGCATTATATTACAATAATCCAAACTATCTAGTTTTTAGATATTAACTCAAAGATCATCTTTGTAAAAAAATTCACTTGAATATGAAACCATTTAATTACTCAATTAGATGGTTGTTATTATGGTCTTTTCTTGAAACACCGTGTTTGTATATTTTGTTGGTCCAGATTAGATGCCTTAATGATTTTCAATTTGCATGATTTTTAAAAAGAATTATCTATGAATGAAAATTTTAAAAATAGACGATTTAGATTGTTTAAACAAATTGTAGAGGACCTTAAAAGGTGTCCATCAAATAAAAAAAATGTGAGGAATCGTTGAATTGAAAATGAATATATATCCGGATGCATTATTGCTAGTTAATGAGTATTTAAATAGTACCATGCTTTTGGTGTCCAAAACCGGCAAGACACCTAAACAAGGGCCATTCTTCATTCATAATACAATGCAGGCTGTGTGCAGCTTGTTGCTTGATTTTTGCTTATGTTGTATGTGCAAAGCATGAGGATTTAGATTCGTTAACGAATATTATGGCATGTTTACTAATCCGTAAGTAAATTATGAGATATTGAATTGAGGAGGAGTTTGATTGAGGAGAATTAGATTTTGGATCCTTATTGAAGTTGTTTACTAAATCATATGGATTGAGGAGAGTTATATTCATGATTCCTATTGAAGTTGTTTATTAAACTATATGGAATTGGGATATGAATTGTACTAATTACTAAAATGTTCTCATCGTTGAGTTAAAGTAGATGACAAATTTTAAAATTTTAAAATTGTATGAGGATATAATGGATAAAAAAGATGAATTTCTAATGGGTTAGTTCTTCAGGAATTAGAATACCACCTCCTACCCAATAATTTTTGTGGGCACTACTTATTTTTTAATTCCTTGATGTAAAGTAAATGCAAAAATCCTTTATAGGTGGAATTCAATTCATGATTAGTAAACACACCATTAAATTCAAATCAATCATATTCTTATTGTTTAAAAATCATTTTGAATAAATTAGATAGGTTAAAATATGAGATATATGAAAAGAATACAATGACTCGGTTAACACTTGACAGTGATAGTCCAACTTTTGGGCTGTGTAAATTACCAAAAATAAATAATTATATATATAAATAAAGGCCTATTTGGAAGTATATCAATCAAATTTGTGGTTCCTGTGCAAAGTCTGTTGCTGTGTATTTATTTTTGACGTTCTCCCAATTTTCCATGAGAAGCAAAAGATCAGAGATGCTTGTATTAGACGAGAGCCACTAACGACGAACCAGTATTGTATTGTCCATGTCATAATTATTGTCGCTCTTACTTCTCCCTTACTAAATTACTAATACTATTCATTCCCCCTGCTCCGCTTTGTCTTGGCTTCTAGAGGAGGACTCAGTAGAAAGTCTGTTTCGTCAACGCAAATCTCCATCAGACTGATACACGAACACAAGATTCCACCAGGCACCTCCTTCAAAGCCTCTCTCTCTCAAACCAAGTTTGAAGCTTTGATTGATCAAAGTTTTAACCTTTTGAACCTGAGTCAAAGACCCTTTTCAAATGCTCTTACTTGAGTGCAAATCATTTTTTCTCTCTTTTTGAATCTCAGAAACCAAAAAGCTCTCTTACCCAGAAGTCAAAATGGAGAAAAACCATGAAATTGCACTGACTGAGATGGGGAAATCAGTTCAAAAGCTCGGGACTTCCACAGAGGTAGGAATGTTTTGCCTTTCTCAAACAGTGTAGCATATACATCATTCACTTTTAGTCCTTTATTTCATGGCTTTTTCTTGGCAGAAGTATGGAGACCCGACACTCATGAGGTTCTTGATTGCAAGATCAATGGACCCGGACAAAGCAGCAAAAATGTTTGTTCAGTGGCATAAATGGAGGGCCTCGTTTGTTCCAAATGGGTTCATTTCTGATTCCGAAGTAAGTGATGCATTGGAAGACAGAAAGATTTTTTTGCAGGGTTTGTCTAAGGATGGATACCCCGTGATGATTGTGAAAGCAAGCAAGCATTTTCCGTCTAAGGATCATCTCCAATTCAAGAGTAACTCGCTATTTCTATAACCTTATTATTTTCTTTAGTTTGTGGGCCTGTCAGTGTATAATATGTTGTTTCTTCCGTTTTAGTCTTTTAATTATTTTCTTGTTGATTCAGTGACGCCCTTTGATCTAAAACTGTCCCTTTGTGTACCATCTTTAAAATGCGCTAAAAGATAAGTTCAAACATAAAAGCTTTACTGAGTTGGAAAAGATGACTTTTGAATATTGGCTGGGGTCTTTTGGTTTCTCATCGGCTGTAAGTATATACTGTCAATACTGTCAAAAGGCAATAGTATAGCTCGCCAGAACTGTGGTGAAAGTGGGTTTTTCTCCAGGCAACACTGTTTATTGGTCACAGTTTTCGAAGTTACAACAGGAAGGGCAGATGTTCAACTTTTTATTTTTATTTTTCTCCTAACATATATCCACTAAGACTTTGTCAACTGGATAGTGGGGACTGATAGGTTTAATCCCCCAACCGATGCAATTATTTGATTTAGAATACACTACAGTAACAAATATTGTGGACCAGTAGAGAAAGTCAAGCATGAATAATAGAAAGAAAATATTGGATGCAAATCGAAATTTTAACTGTTCTTTTCATGACAAGTCATTGGTGAGTTATTGATTCACTTTTGTTCTTCTCTTGTTGCAGAATTTGTGGTTCATTTGCTTGACAAAACAATTGCAAGGTACCTCTCAATTTAACTAACATTGATGTCTCTTCAAAACATAACTAAAGTAACCTTTTAATGAGGTGCTTGAAAGGCATGATTGATGAAGCAAGAATGCCTGTCATACTCAGGATTATGATTCTTTAGAGCCAGTATATGATAGCGATTGTCATACAAATGTTGTCCATGCTCCTTTTGGTCCGAGTATTGTCTTTTAAAATAGTATGCGTGTTCCTGCAATGCCAGTGCGGTCAAATTGTTGATAGGAGGATTCGATGTTAGGCGAGATGTGCAATTTATGTCAGAAATATTTATAAGTGATCTACTAGATGAGAAAATTTGTTGCTCTAAACCTGAAAATCCATTGACGGATGGAAGCGCTGTTAATTTTAATTGATGTATCTTTGTTGTGCTTGTCTAGCTCTTTCAGAGGACGAGAAATTGGAAACGAAAAGTTGATCGGCATTCTTGATTTGCAACAAATTTCATACAAAAATGTTGATGCACGTGGATTAATCACTGGATTTCAATTTCTACAGGTGACTCTAATACTTTTCTTTTCTAGAATTTAGTGTGGGAAAACTTTTTAAGAGGCAGAGAACAAGAATAGTTTAAAAGGAAATAGTCAGGAAAACATGGTGATGGTTTACTTATATGATTTTTCCTGTCAAACTTGAGCAGATATTTAAAAGGTGCTACAGCTGCATGCATAGTGCAGTGTACAATCTTAATAAGTGAACTATACATGTTCAAGCAATTCTATCCAATAACTTCAGAGTTCTTTTGATACATTTTGCGTTCTCTTCTCCTGCTGCTAAGCTTCTCAATAAACTGATGTAGCTGTCATCTTGCTTCTTTATCTTCTTACAAACTGTCGACTATGCATAACCTTAAATGTCAACTTCAAAATTCTGGTGTAAATGTGATTAGAATCCCTCCATGAAGATTAAGACACTATTTTGGGTAGGGAGCAAAACCTCTGTGTGTTGTAAGAATCCCCTGGTCTGCGGAGAGATTTTTTTTCGTTATACAATAAATGTTACTTAATTGCTTAAAATTTGTGCAGTCTTACTACCCTGAGCGGTTAGCAAAGTGCTTCATCTTAAACATGCCATGGTTCTTTGTAAGTGTCTGGAGGATGGTTTCTCGCTTCCTTGAGAAGGCAACAGCAGAAAAGGTATGTTTTACTGCCATGGTTCTCCATAATGTTAAAGCATTTGAAGTAGTTATCTAAGTTTGTGATCGTGACTGCAGATTGTAATTGTGAGCAATGAGGATGAAACAAAAAACTTCATAAAGGAAGTTGGTGAAGAAACCTTGCCAGAAGAGTATGGTGGACGAGCAAAGCTTGTACCTCTCCAAGATGTTGAACTGGCACCAATGGAGGATTGACTCTACAAATAAATCGGGCCGCTCCCGCAGTCCTATCTATCTTCGAGGCAGACTCGGAAACCGTTAATCCGTTATACCTGTCGACAAGACAAAGATAACCGGTGGTAGGCAGTTTGAGCCTGGTTCTCCTTGTGACGAGTAGCAATTAGTGGTACAACGAAGCGTACTCCATGTAAAAGATAATATTTGAGCTTAAATATTTCTTGTTAACCTGTTAATTTGAAGGCTGATGCTTCTGTCCTAAATTCTAAATGAATGAGGACATTGGAGCAATTAAAGTATTTAATGATCATGGTACTCTGGATTCCTTGTCAAACTTTTCTTTCTTTGTTTCTTTGATTAATTTTTTTAATTTTTTGGCTTTTAACATTGCACCCACTCCACACTTGATAGCCAACTCTGACCAGCGCATATACAAGGAAGGAGGACATTCTGTTCAGGCTATGACCTTACTGATATTTTTCTCAAAAACAGTCGTCCTATATATGAGCAAGCACACAGCTATCAAATGAAAAAAGGTTTGATTTTATTGCTGAAGGGTAACTGACCCACCCAAAAAGAAAAGGAAAAGGATTAGGCAAAAGAAATCTCTTTTTAGCTTGACCGTTAAACTAATTTATTATAGTAAAGAAGTAAACTAATTTATTATTGTGTGCATATACCACGTGCTGTTTCAACTGCGACGGGACTAGGGGTGTTTTTCGGCCGGAACGGATCGGAAACCACTATTCGAATTCCGTTCCGAAATTTTTCGGAATTATTTTTTAGTTCCGATTCCGATTCCGAAATTTCGGAATGTACTAACTCTATTCCGATGCGGAATTTTCGGATAATAATTTCGGCATTTTCGGATAAAAATTTCGGAAATCAATTTTTGAAATTTTCTTGTGAATCATGATTAAGCCAACCAAAAAAGAAAAAAAATTCCATAAGAATTCCAATGTTTACGTTCAAATTTAAACTAGTCCACAATAAAAACAGAAAATGAAAACTACAACATTTAACATAGATCCATATTACATTCAAATTCAACTCATCACTGGAAGTGAGCTACTCAATACATCATGTTTCGCAACACCATTGCTGAAATCACGAATATGCCAACCTGCAGAAAATGGAAGGAACATAAGAGTGCTAGTTCTAGTCAGAAAATGCCTCTCCTTAAACCTTTGACTGTACAAGAGTGATACAAGTTGTATCTGCTACAGGATATGAAAAATATATATGGATTAGCACATTATTAAGAAAATAGTAATAGATTAGCACCATGACAATTGATCATAAAGAAAATATGTTTATAATTAAATGCATGACCTCATACCTCAATGAGTCCTATTCAAGAAATTGAGTTAGAATTAAAAGAAAAAAAAATCAATACACTACGTAATTTAGATCAAATCAAAATTGGTTGCATTACAAAAAAAATTTCCTTCTACTAATATTTTTAAATGTACTTTTAAAATTTTCATTATATATGTATATATAATGTTTGCCAATAATATCAAAGAAAACTTGTGTCTTTGGTTGGTTGTGACAAAACTATGGACCAATTAAAAATTGTGGGAATTCACTAAATATTGTGCATGTATAAAAATTGTGGGAATTCACTAAATGTTGTGCATATATAAAAATTGTGGGAATTCACTAAATGTTGAGCATATAAATTAAATATATTGATTGTTGTATAAACTTTTGTAGGATTAATTCAAAATATTTCGGATTAAATCGAAATTTTCCGATCGGAATGCATTTCAAATATTCGGAATTTTTGAAATCGGAATATATTAGGAATATATCGGAATTATCGGATCGGAATGAGTTCAGAACATTTCGGAACATTTCGGATCGGAAATTTCGGAAATATCGGAAGTTCCATGTACATTCCGAATCCGATCCGATTTTTTTTGGAAATTTCGGATTTCGGCGTTTACGGAATTCGGATTTATCGGAGTCGGATTTTTTTTGGAAATTTTCGGACCGGAATCGGTCGGAATCGGATTTTCCAATCCAACTTGCACCCCTAGACGGGACACCGTATATATTAGGAAGAAGGGGTTTAAGTGAACACAACAAAACTCAAAGCCCCAGTCCGCCGCCACAACTCTCTCCTCTGTTCTGTTACACAACAATACTCAAAAATCCTACTACCCCGCCACTAGTTGTCTCAAAATGGCCACTTTTACTCACCACAACCACGGTGCCCTTCTCAAGACACCCCTCTCCGGCCGGGCTCGGATCCCCGGATCCAAGTCCAGGCCCGGCCCATTTAGAGTCCGAATGTCTCTGCAAGAGACCGGCCCTTCGTTGGCTGTGGTCGGCGTCACCGGCGCAGTGGGTCAGGAGTTCCTGTCGGTCCTCCAAGACCGTGACTTCCCTTTCCGTTCAATCAAGATGCTCGCCTCCAAGCGCTCCGCGGGTCAGAATTTGAACTTCCTGGGTCAAAACTACGTCGTTGAGGAGCTCACCCGCGACAGCTTTGACGACGTCGACATCGCTCTCTTCAGCGCCGGCGGGTCAATAAGTAAAGAGTTTGGTCCCCTTGCTGTAGAGCGAGGCACCATTGTCGTTGATAATAGCTCCGCTTTTCGTATGCAAGAAGGCGTGCCCCTTGTGGTCCCTGAAGTCAATCCGGAGGCTATGGAGGGAATTAAGGTTGGGAGGGGAAAGGGCGCGCTCATTGCGAACCCTAATTGCTCCACCATTATTTGTTTAATGGCTGCTACCCCTCTCCATCGCCATTCTAAGGTTGGCAATTGTTCGGCTTTTTGTGATTTTGGTACTTGTTTTGGAATGGGTTTTTTCTTGGATTTGGTTTTTGTAGCTTTTAATTGGTTGCTTTGTTATTGTACTTGGATTTTGTTGAACTTTTTGTTGGAGCTACAAAGTTGGTTGCTTTGGTGTTGAATTAGAATTTTGGAATGTGACTTCTGTGTTGGGATTTTGTGCAAATACTGGTGTTACATTGGGTTATGGATGGTTTTGCAGGTAGTACGTATGGTGGTTAGTACGTATCAGGCTGCTAGTGGCGCTGGTGCTGCTGCCATGAGAGAACTTGAGCAGCAAACTCATGAGGTTTCTTTTACTTGTTCTCTTTCATTGTCTTGGTTGCCTTTTTTATATTGGGTTTTATCTTTGAAGTAATGCAATTTATTTTCTGTATTAAGGTCCTGGAAGGGAAGCCACCAACTTGTAAGATATTTCAGCGGCAGGTCTGTCAATTTGTTGTGAATTTTTCAAGCTCGTTGTGGAAATTTAAATTTGTTTTCCATGAAGCACCACTGAACCACACATTTGCCTTCACTTTTTGCAGTATGCGTTTAATTTGTTTTCACACAATTCGGCAGTTCTTCCAAATGGATATAATGAAGAGGAAATGAAATTAGTCAAGGAGACACGAAAAATATGGGTTAGTTTCTTTAGTAGTTTTCTTATCAGTCAGAGTAATTTGATTGGAAGTCAGCTTGTATGTATGAAAATGTTAATGTTATAGGGATATATATGATTTATTCTTTGTTCATTGCTTCAGAATGACACCGATGTCAAGGTAACTGCCACATGTATACGAGTTCCTGTCATGCGGGCACATGCTGAGAGTATAAATCTTCAATTTGAGAACCCCCTTCATGAGGTAATACTACAATGCTGTCATATAATGTAGCTTTAAGTCAATGGTGAGATTTACCTTTTCTCAATTGTTCTTGTTTTGGTGGAGGCATTGATAATTTTTCACTTTGTAAATCTTGAGTTTTTCATTTGCATGGTGATTCTTTTATATTTCTTGGGATTTTATACGATTCTTTTATCCTATTTATAATGGTTTGATCAGGTGAACTTATGTGACTGCTTTCATTCTCTCTCCAACTTCTTCCCTGCACATAAGTACTCTGGTGTAGCATTTGGTTTCGCTGGACTTCTATATTTACCTAATCTACATAGAAAAACATTGTTGGAGGTGTAAGATGCATATATGTGACATTTTATCCCTGTGTGCTAGTCATATGTGCATGCCCTTTGGAACTCAGGGCCAAGCCTCATTGAGATAAAGTGATTTTTGCTGAATTCTCTAATGGTCTAGTGATTCTTTGGCAAGTTCTCCTCTGAGTTTTAAATTTGTTCTCTGTCCAGGACACCGCAAGGGATATTCTGAAGAAAGCTCCTGGGTTGGTGATTATTGATGACCGGACATCTAATAACTTCCCTACACCATTGGAGGTGTCAAACAAAGATGATGTTGCAGTGGGCAGAATCCGTCGCGATGTATCCCAAGAGGGGAACTATGGGTAAGACTACTGGTACAGATTTTTTCATTCTAACTGTATATATTTTAACAAGCCACTAATGGCATTCTCTAAGCAGGTTGGACATCTTTGTCTGTGGTGATCAAATACGCAAGGGAGCTGCACTTAATGCTGTTCAGATTGCTGAGATGTTGCTATAATTGAACTTTAATTCCAATCGTAAAACAGGTTTCACCGTATAAATCTATTTGCGAGGAAAGATGAAGTGATTTGAGTTGATTCTACTTTAGTTTGCAGATGTGGACACGAGATGAGCTCCAGCAAATTCAAGCTGTTTTTTGTAGAATAAGCTAGTAGGCTTATTAGTAATTATTCTAATTTTTTTTATAAAACAATGTCATTCTCAAGTGCGAGTGTTAGCATAATATCCTTCCATTTTGAGGGGAGTTTTGTTATAATAATCTTGTATTTTAAGATAACAAATTGTATGTGTGCTGTTCCGAATATTGTATGCCAAAAGAATTTCACTCTCTTGCCTTCTTGAAGTACACAAACTAGCGTACATTTAATTAGCAGGGGAAGTTTTTCAAGTTTTTGGAATTCAATTGGCTTTTGATAGGCTGCAGATATAAACGCCTTAAATCACCAGCTTAGCTGATCATGAATAATTTAGATAAAGAAGTTTGTGACATGTGAAGCTCACTCATATGAAAGCACTTGCTAGGTGGTTAACAATTTGTTTAATATTCATATGGATTAATTGCCCAAATTTGGCAATCAACCCATTTAACAGTTTTCTTCCCAAATGCTGCAATAAAAAAACAGGCCTACTAACTAGGATGGTGGTGAGTAGTGGATGGCTCCATATAACTCCTTTTGGAGCAAGTTCCATCTTTCCAAAAAGTACCACCCTAAAATACTCTAATCTATTACTGCTTTTAGACAAAGCACTTATTCTAATTCATCCTCACTCAGTCTCAACTCTAGTATATGCTCTCTCCCTCTCTGGTCCAAAACCTTGCTCAGCAAGGGGCCAAGTTCCCCAGCCCATTTCCCATGTGAGATTCTAGAACATTCTTTGCCAAAACTTCTCCCAAGGTCTAACACATCATGATTGGTTCAAAACGTCAAGAAGGCTTTTGGCAAATATTATACTTTAATTTAAGAACAAAAATTGCCAATGCAATTTTTAAACAGTCCCAACTAGGATGGTGAGTGGTGGATCATGGATGGCTCCATGTAACCCCTTTCCGAGCAAGTTCTATCTTTCCAAAAGTACTCCACATACTCTATTCTATTGATACATTACTGTTTCTAACCTTGCTCATCAAGGGGTAAGGACAAAGATTCCCCATCATGGAGAGTATAGGTGCCCACTGCCAATTGGCATTGTGAGATTCTAGAAGATTCTTAGCAAAGACTTCTCCCAAGGACTAAGACCTTATGTCTGGTCGGGTCAAAAACTAACAGAAGGTTCTTGGCCAAATGTTCAATTTCATTTTAACTAGCAGCTTGATTCACCATCCTTAAGCTAAATTAAGAGTTACCACCGTAACACAAATTTGATTTATGAACTTTTAAGTACATTTAATCTCAAAAGGATCTTTAATGCAAATATTGTACACACATATATGAGCATTACTGACTATCTTATAAAGGTAAAATTTACACGAAATGGGATGTATTCCATGTCTCTCCTCACATGATGTCATGTTACAAGAGAGACAAACATTTAAGTCATAAAGATGAAATAAAAATCTGCTAAAAAAAATTGATGAAATAAAAATCAAATGAGTAGTAAAAAAATATTTGTTAATAGTGTGTAGCACTTGTCCATCATGATATTGCCACGTGTCACAATACACTTTGATACCTTGCCCTTTTGTAAAAAGTGGCTCCTTGCCACGTAATCTTCGTTGCGAAGCAGGGGATCGCGGGAGTCGTTATTCTGCACACTGGCGCCAATTGGACAACTGCCATGACAAGTTTTTTTCCTTCTTCGCTACACACTGTACAACTGCCATGGCAAGTTATGTACAGTGTGTGAGATGAACTTAAAAATCAAACTCCGCCCTCTCACCTCTGTGTGCTCTTGTTTTCCCTGTATATATGATGGCTTCATGAGCTTTGCTTCTTACACAGCAGCCTTTGGTCGTATCTTAGTATCTCAGTATCTCAGTGCTTACATTCCAAAAATTCAAGGTCAGACTTTTTTCTCCTCTGCATTAATTCTGTTTACTTATTTTTTGAGCTCAGTTATTTACTTTGGAGAATTGGTTTTTCTTTCTGCTATTATTAATATCAATTTGTACGTTGAATCTGCAGCAGTTGCCATCAACATTACGAAAATGGTTAAGACAATTCAATTGTATGGATTTTCCTCCAGCGAGTCTCCAGCAGCAGTGACAGAATTTCTGGAGGCATATACTGGAAAAGGAACTGTTCATGCTATAAAGTTTCTTCCTCCCAAAGATGGAAAATCAAGAACACTTGCCATAGTTCAGTTCACAGATGCAAAATTTGCTGGTATCATAATTCCATTAGCCGATGCTCGAAGCCTGTGGTACAATAAATCTTATCTGAAAGCTAGAAAAGCGAAGTTTGACATGGTGCCCAACTCAGAAATCTTTGAGCACTGCGTGGAGCTTGTACAACTTCACTTGGGATGCCAGATTTCTGAGGAACAGTTTTCTGTGCTTTGGGCAAGATCGGATGTTTTGGTGAAATTCGGGAAGGAATTTAAAAATATCAACTTATTGTTATCTCTTGATGCTGTTGAATACAAGCTAGAGATCTCCTCTGAAAGTATTCGCCAGATTGAGCTATATCATCCACGTGGCCAACTTCCAAACTTTCTTCTAATCCAGGTTTGCCAGTTAAACTACAGAATTTGTGAATCATGACTTTGCATTTTGCCATGAAATATACAAATTTTAAATTTAGCAAGTGATCAAAGTTCATAAGTTGATTAATATGTAAACTTAAGTCATCCCTGTTCATAAGTTGATTAATATATGCATCAAGAAGCATGAAACTTAGCCGTGGCATTTAGCTCTGTTTAATATGAGATCATTCTTCAAAAGCAACAACAATTAAACATAGATAATTACTTGAATAAGATGTTTTCCATTCACCAATTGCAGTAGATACTTGAATAAGATGGTTCAGCATTTACCAATTGCAGTAGATACTTGAATAAGATGTTTTCCATTCACTAGTTCCTACATGATAATCTGATCTCATGTCAAATTGCTCAAACACTCTAACTTCATTGTTTCGGCGCTGAGAATTTAAATGTTGTTGAGACAGACTATTGTGTTCCTTATGGCATAGCAGAATTACTATACTATGTCTGGAACTTAGGGCAAATGACTAACATTGTGCTCCTCCTTTCTTCTTTCTCTTGCTAGTTACTTGGTGCCCCTCGGATTTTCAAGAAAGCTTCTCAAAATGGCTGGGTTCGAGAAGTTGATTTCACTCCTTCACGCTGCATTGGGCAATCTTCTGCTGTATGTTTGGAGCTTCCACCTACTTGTGAGCTTCCAAATCTACGCAAGAGTTTTGCTCATTATAAAGAAAATGAAGGGCGGTTGGTTCTGGAGAGCGGCAACACTTTCTCCTGTACTTCGGATCTGGTTCCTATCGTGGGTCCACCCCCTGGCATAAACTTGCCATACAAAATCCTTTTTAAGGTCAATTCCTTGGTTCAGCATGGATGTGTTCCTGGGCAAGCACTTGATGTCAATTTTTATGAGCTAGTGGATCCTAGCATAATCAGAATTGAATATATAGAGTGTGCCCTGGACAAGCTGTTTCGGTTAAAAGGGTGCTGCTATGAGCCTGTGAGTTGGCTTACTGAGCAGTACAAAGAGTACACGGCATGCAAGCGAATTCCTCAGTCGCCAGCTATTTCTTTAGATGATGGGATGGTGTACGTCCACAGGGTTCAAGTAACACCATCTAAAGTTTACTTCTGTGGTCCAGAGGCAAATGTATCCAATCGTGTTTTACGAAATTATCCTGAAGATGTTGATAATTTCCTTCGTGTTTCTTTCGTGGATGAGGACATGGGTAAGATGCGTTCAGGAGATTTATGTCCACGGACAAATTCTACAACTTCTACAGAAGAGGAAAGGAGAACTGGAGTTTATGAAAGGATACTTTCTACTCTAAGAAATGGCATAGTCATTGGTGAAAAGAAGTTTGAGTTTCTTGCCCATTCGTCGAGTCAATTACGAGAGCATTCTGTGTGGATGTTTGCTTCTAGAAGTGAGTTGACTGCAAAAGACATCAGAAATTGGATGGGTGATTTTAGTGACATAAAAAATGCAGCAAAACATGCTGCCAGGTTGGGTCAGGCTTTCAGCTCTTCAAGGGAGACTTTTGATGTTGGTAGGGATGAAATCGAATTCATTCCTGATGTAAAAACTGAAAGAGGTGGAGTTAAATATTGTTTTTCTGATGGAATTGGGAAGATATCTGCTGAGTTTGCTGGAAGAGTGGCACGCAAGTGCGGCAAAAGTACTACTCCATCTGCCTTTCAAATTCGACTCGGTGGCTATAAAGGTGTTGTGGCAGTTGATCCTACATTGTCAAAGAAGTTGGCACTGCGAGATAGCATGTTCAAGTACCAATCCAACAACACAAAACTAGATGTTCTGGCATGGAGCAGGTACCAACCTTGTTTCCTTAATCGTCAACTGATCACCCTTTTGTCCACCCTCGGAGTCCCCGATCTTGTTTTCATGAAAAAGCAAAACGAGGCTTTGAAACAATTGGAAGGTGTTTTGGCTGACCCATCAAGAGCACTGGAAGCACTTGAAATGATATTCCAAGGAGAGGTCACCGACGTTTTAAAGGAAATGCTTGCGTGTGGTTATAAGCCAGATGCAGAACCATTTCTGTCATTGATGCTACAAGCATTCTGTGCATCCAAGGTTGTGGAGCTGCGAACCAAGACAAGGATATTTGTTCCAAATGGAAGATCCTTGATGGGATGCCTAGATGAAACCGGGACATTGGAATATGGTCAGGTATTTGTGCAGTGTTCTCAACGTGCCGTCTTCGGTGGCAATAGCAATAGCAATAGCAGCGCTACTTCAAGCAAAGCCAATTTCATTGTTGAGGAAAACGTAGTGGTTGCTAAAAACCCCTGTTTACATCCAGGGGATGTTCGTGTTCTTAGGGCTGTGAACGTGCCGGCCTTGCACCACATGGTGGATTGTGTAGTCTTCCCTCAAAAAGGAAACCGGTAAGTAATTAAATTTGTCCCATATTGCACCTGCATATTAGTGTTTCTCAATTCACATACCGACTATGTTTCTTTCCTTGTATTGTATTAGGCCTCATCCGAATGAATGCTCTGGAAGTGACTTGGACGGGGATTTTTACTTTGTCAGTTGGGACCCTGATCTAATTCCTCCTCGGCAAGTTCGACCCATGAATTATACCCCAGCACCAACTATTGAATTGGATCATGATGTGACAATGGAGGTATTTCTCAATTCATCAAGTAAAATGTAGTCAATGATGTTTGAAAGATATATACTTCACTTGTCGAATCTTGTCTCTGCCTTATTCATGATGTTCTGTTGTTTTTGTTACAGGAGGTTACAGAATCATTTACCAACTACATAGTGAACGACAACTTGGGGATCATTTGTAATGCACATACTGTCTTTGCAGACAGAGAGCGACAGAAGGCTGCCAGTGCTCAGTGTATCAAGCTGGCAGAGCTCAGCTCGCATGCTGTTGACTCTCCGAAAACTGGTGTGGTAGTGGAAGTGCCACGCTGTCTAAGTATCCACAAATACCCAGATTTCATGGAGAAGGATGACAAACTCACGTACGAGTCAAAACGTGTGATTGGGAGGCTTTTCCGACAGGTGAAACATGTTGAGCTTGCATCAGATTCATCTACAAAGTCGGGCTCAATTAAATCCTTCACCATGGAAGTTGCTATGAAGTTTTATGACCCTGATATGGTGGTAGATGGATTTGAAGACTACCTGAAAGATGCCATCAATTACAAAAGTGAGTATGACTACAAGCTGGGAAACCTGATGGATTACTACGGCTACAAAACTGAAGCCGAAATACTAAGTGGGAGCATCACTGCAGTATCAAAAAATTTCAACAGGGGAAAAGACTTGGAGTCGATTCATTACGCTATAAAAGCATTGAGAAAGGAAGCTAGGACCTGGTTTGATGAGAAGTCGGATATGAAGCCCGATATTAATGATGTACAAGCAGCAAAAGCATCAGCTTGGTACCATGTTACATATCATCCTGATTACTGGGGTCGCTGCAACAAGGGAATGGAAAGAGATCATTTCCTGAGCTTTCCATGGTGTGTGTTTGACAAGCTCATCCAGATCAAGAGGAGAAACTCTTCACTTAATTAATCATTGAAGCGCCATGACACTTGACAATGTCAGCATTGGGAGTTAGTTGGAAAATCGAAAGAAGTTCTAAGCTAGCTATTTGTGTTTACCCTTAGAACTAAGTATATGAAGTGTGTATGTAAGTAATTTAGTTTATTAGAATTGCTTTCTGACTGATTGTAATTGGATACCCTGTCTGTCATCACTTAGTCCTTGTAATTAGCTTCATTGTTTCTATATTTACACATTCACAATCCTGTAAACAATATATATATAAATATAGATATTATATGCATACCTCCTTTGTTGTGGTGTGAGTGAAGTTCATTCAATTCTCAAAACCTGGTTTCCAACTGCGCAATTCCCAGCCCCAAATGTTTGGTTTGATCAGGTTTTCTGCACCCAAAAAGAAGAAGATAATAATTAATTAATTAATCAAATTAAAGTAAATTAAATCTAGGTCAATTAGATGTGAAATTGCAAAGTCTCGTGCAAAATTCAAAACACACTTTTAATCAATTAAAATTCAAAGAAGAAAATATTCTTCATTTGTCTGAAACCAATTTAATTTTTTCCCTCCAAGTTCCAACTCCCAATTCATTAAAACATACCAACCTGACCTGATCGCGAACCCATCCGCCCGGAGCCGAAATTGCGAGGCGTGCAATGCCGAGAAGTCATCTGGCGAGTTTCCTTTATGGGAATAGGATTGCAATTTAAAAGTTATAATAATTTCATACGGACCCTTAACGGTAAAATAAGATGGGCTGGATTTGGATGGCAAAACAACCATAAATAGGAAAAATTAAGGTTGAAATTGGGCCGAACTAGATAGCCCGCGCTGTTATGATATGTGAATACTAATTACGCGACACGACACTCTCAGATTGGAATTGATTGGTACTCTACTCTACTCTTTAAAGAAAGAGTTAACTTAAGACCGTTGATTTTGACTGACTTTTCGATTCTTTCTTTATTTTATAAGGCATTAAACGGCATGTAGTTCTAGATCCAGAGAGTGTATACGTGTTTGAAAATTTTATTTCAAAGTGCATATGCATCATTCAAAATAAAATAAAATAAAATGGAGAAAGTATAGTAGTATGGTATGGTGCACACTGGATTGGTGCTTGGAACTCCTTGCTGGGGAAGTTCACTTCCTGTAGTCAAATGTCAAATCTATTTCACTTTTTCTGATAATAATTCATCAAAGAGAAAAAGTATACGCTTGTTCCCACCACAATAATAATTAACTTCTAATAATTCAGAAAAAACGCACTTATAATAGGATAACATAATTTTACTATTTTCAACCAATAACACAATCACCCAATCACACGTGGAAAAATTATTTCAGCCAAAAAATGTTATCCTCATCGCATGAAAGTTTTTCTCCTAACAAATTACATGATCATCATCTAATTCTAATGGTGGTGGAGATAAAATACTAGTCAGTTAGTTATAGTTTAAATTATTTTAATTAATTTTATTAAGCGACTCGTTTCTTTTTTATTTTTGGATTAATAAAGAAAAGGCTAATTTTCTGATTTAATGAATTGATAAGGGGTCCTTCCCCGGGAAGTTCACTTTGCGGAGTACATGCGAGTCCACCACTATATTCGATAATTATATGCGTGTCCCACTCCCACCAAAGCTTTTTTTATCAAACTAAAAACAAAAAAGATAAAAAAAGAATGCCTTTTCTTTTCTGGTACAGCTAAACTAGAATGCGTTTAGCAAAAGCTACAAAATACACAAATCCTAGAATGCCAACGCATGTGTCTTGTTGTACTACTTGAGTTGAGCCTCATTGAGTCCTGTAATCCTAGCATGTAGAGTACGATAGCCCATTGGGTGACAAAGATTACTCCAACGTCAGCTGCACACGTAAGAAAAAAGGCAGAGGAGAGAAAACCTTACTTCGTCTACTATATTTCGAGTGAGTGTAGAGGAGACTTGGGCGTCTAGAGGCAGAGCATGTGAGTTTGTTGACTGAAAAAAGATAACTGTGAAGTTGACTACGGATTGACTACGAAGAGACTCTGTGTTTCATCTAACTTGGAAATTGGCTAAGGTTTGGTTATCCTTGCTTTTCTTTTGGGTTTTTTTTTCTGATCACTCCTTGTTCTGTTCTTTCCCCGCATCATTGGAACAATGTGAGTTAATTTTCGCTACGATGTTTTTTGCTTTTTCTTTTCTTTTCTTTTTCACTATTCTGAGATATAAAGTTTATGGATTGGGTTTTTGATACTATAATTCTTGTTGGTGAGTGATAAGTTTTGTTTGATCAAGTTATTGTGAAGTGGGTCTCTTGCTGTATACTCTCTCTATTAAGGCTTAGAATTTTCTTTTCTCTGCTTCCTGTTTTGCTTTTTCTTTTAGCTTCTCCCCTGATAACTCTGTGTCCCTTACGCTTCTTGGATCACTGGAACAATTCGAGTTAATTTGCCCTGTCTCATTTGTTTTCAAGTCTTTAATAAATCTATGGGTAGTCAAGTTCTTGGATGTGTTGGGTATTTGGTGCTTAGTTTTGTTCAATTAAACATCTTTACTTTTGGTGTGCTGCTCTCAACTGCAAGTGCATAACGAAGTCTCATCATTTCGAGTAGATTTGTCATGTTGTTCTTTCTAATTGGCGATCGTCTAAAACGTAGTCATATTTTTACTTGTTAGGTTGCATATATTTCATTCTTTGTCTCTATTTTTGAATGAGTTTGTTTCTTGTTCGGTAAACCTTAATTACATGCATTATCAATCTGTGGTGCTTTGTGATATGAGATTCATATTTGTTCTTAGCTTAATAATCTCAACAATTTAATTTCTTTACCTTTTCTTTGATTTATAGAGGCTTTCTGGTTCTTGACTTCTCAAGTTCCATAAAACTCTTCCAGTATAGTTCACTGTTATGTATTTCTTATGACTGAAATGTTTTGGGTGCATAAATACAGTGACTAAACTCACATGACAAGATGGTTAAGACGATACAGTTGTATGGATTCCCTTCTGGTTTATCCGCAGAAGCAGTTTCGGAATTTTTGGAGACAATTACAGGAAAAGAATCTGTTTATGCTGTGAAATTAAGAGAAGCCAAAAATAAGAGAATGTATTATGCTATTGTCCAGTTTGACAGGTCCAATGATGCTGAGGATATTATCTCCTTGGCCAACAACAGAGCCCTGAGGTATGAGAGGAACTATCTGAATGCTCGGAAAATGGAGCATGACATTGTACCGAGGCCAAGAACCTTTTTGCATAGGTTGGAAGACATAGGATTGCATTTTGGCTGCAAGATCGCAGATGAAAAGTTACATGTTCTGTGGACTGCGAACGATGTTTCTGTGAACTTTGGGATTAAACTGCGGAAATTTATTTTTCTTCTGAAATATCATGATTTGGAATATAAGCTTCAACTCTCCTATGAGAACATTTATAAGATTGAGGTGCATTCTTCACGTGGTCGTACTGCTGCTAAGTATCTTCTGATTCAGGTTCTTCACCTACTTTTTAGTTATTGTTGGAATCCAAATTATTTATTCTCTGAATATTCTTGGCATTCATTTAATCTTCTTTCTGTTTAAGATTGGATAGTTTTGTGGGTCATCCACATGGTTAATTTGCTGCTCAATATATGCGATCTTTGTTCTGTGTTTTTTATATTGAATAAATTGAAGAGCGTCAAAACACAATTGTCTAGAGAGACTGAGGTTTGTCCACTTTAAGGGTGGTTAACAGGGTAGACCCTTATCATTGAACATCTTCTAAGGTTGTTTTGTCGAAGCATGTTTCAGTCCTCATTGCCAAGTATTTGAGTCATTTCATGTTTGCTTCTGCAATTGGCAAAAAATTATGTCTTCTCTTTTATTGCATTGATTATTTTATCCATTTTATTGCATATGTAATCTTGGAAGAAAGTTTCGTAATGAATTTGTCTTCAAAAATTAGTTATGCGGAGCACCTCGGATTTATAAGAAAGACGTACGCTGTTCAGGAGAAGTATACGAAAACCCTTTTCTGAACTATTTCAGGGATACCCCTGATGACCAATGGGTCCGCACAACTGATTTTACTCCACCACGCGCTATTGGGCAGTCTTTTACATTATGCTTGGAGCTTCCTTATGGTCTCAAACTTCCAGATTTTCAAGAAAACTTTCCTGAGTATAAGGAGTGTAAAGGGGAATACATCTTGGAGAGTGGTTCCCCTTATTCTTGCAACCCTGATCTCGGCGCCATGGTTTGCCCTCCTCCAGGTGTCGATGTGCCATATGATATCTTGTTTAAAGTAAACTCTCTGGTTCAGCATGGGTATCTTCCAGGGCCAGCACTTGATGTTACTTTTTTTAGGTTGCTTGATCCACGCAGGATGAACATGAACCTTGCCTATATAGAGTTTGCCCTAGAGAAATTGTTTCATTTAAAAGAGAGCTGCTCTGAACCTTCAGTGTGGCTTAAAGAGCAGTATAGGAAGTACCTCACATCAAAGAAACCTCCACTGTCACCCATCATGTCCTTAGATTCTGGGTTGGTATATGTACGCAGGGTGCAAATCACATCATGTCAAGTATATTGTTGTGGTCCAGAGGTCAACGTCTCAAATCGTGTACTACGCAATTATCCAGATGATATTGACAACTTCATTCGTGTTTCATTTGTTGATGAGGAGCTGGATAAACTTTTTGCAGCAGATTTATCTCCGCGTACATCCAATGCAAACGGGGAGAACAAAACTGACATCTACAAAAGGATTCTTTCTATTCTCAGAAATGGCATAGTAATTGGTGAAAAGAAATTTGAATTTCTTGCATTCTCGTCAAGTCAACTGCGGGAGAATTCAATGTGGATGTTTGCTTCAAGATGGGGACTTACTGCTGCTGATATAAGAGAGTGGATGGGGAATTTTTTTCATATAAGAAATGTGGCAAAATATGCTGCCAGATTGGGTCAATCCTTTGGTTCTTCTACCGAAACTCTAAATGTTGGTGAACATGAAATTGAAGTTATTCCTGATGTAGTCAGTCGCGATAATGAATATGTCTTCTCTGATGGGATTGGGAAAATTTCTGCTGATTTTGCTAAGAAAGTGGCCTTGAAATGTGGCTTTAAAGGGTGCACTCCATCTGCCTTTCAGATTCGATATGGTGGGTACAAAGGTGTGGTGGCTGTTGATCGGACTTCAGATAAGAAATTATCATTGAGGAGAAGTATGTACAAGTATGAATCAGAACATACAAAGTTGGATGTTTTAGCATGTAGCAAGTTTCAGCCTTGTTTTCTGAACCGCCAGTTGATAACTCTTTTATCTACTCTTGGGATTCAGAATCGTGTCTTCTTGGAAAAACAAAGGGCAGCTGTACAACAATTGGATGCTATGTT
This sequence comes from Prunus kanzakura, assembly GCA_020521455.1. Lineage (NCBI taxonomy): Eukaryota > Viridiplantae > Streptophyta > Magnoliopsida > Rosales > Rosaceae > Prunus > Prunus kanzakura. The sequence goes on along the minus strand of BPUM01000005.1, from coordinate 3,799,106 downwards.
GACTGACCCATTAAAAGCACGTGAGGCTCTGGATATGATGTATGCAGGAGAGAGTACAAACATCCTTAAGGAATTGCTCATGTGTGATTATAAACCTGATGTTGAACCATTTATTTCAATGATGCTGCAAACATTCCGGGCATCAAAGTTGTTAGAGTTGCGGACCAAAACAAGAATCCTTATTCCAGATGGAAGAGCAATGATGGGATGTCTAGATGAAACTAGAACATTGGAATATGGTGAGGTGTTTGTGCAATTCTCTGGTAACAGACATATTGGAAGTGAATCGAACCAGAAATTCATTGTTGTGGGAAAGGTAGTTGTTGCGAAGAACCCTTGTTTACACCCTGGCGATGTCCGTGTTTTGAAGGCTGTGGATGTGTCGGAGTTGTACCATATGGTGGATTGTGTTGTTTTTCCACAAAAGGGCCCAAGGTAAGAACATCTGGTTTGTACAAATATTCATTTCAAAATTTGCTGGACTTGCTTTCCTTTGTTGATGCTATTTTGTAGAATTTTTTAAGTTGCTTACAGAGTGCTACTTTTCCTTGATTTCACTGCATAATTAATTACAAAGATCTTGGCATGAACATGACTTAATGATTGAAATCTTGTTTATAATGGTAGGCCTCATCCAAATGAATGTTCTGGAAGTGATCTTGATGGGGATATCTACTTTGTCTGTTGGGATGACGAATTGATTCCTTCCAGGCAAATCCAGCCTATGGATTATACCCCAGCACCAACTATAACATTGGATCATGATGTCACAATTGAGGTAATACTCTTGAACGTGATGCTATTTTCACCATTGGTTTATTATCACTTAGTTGTTGCTTTGAAATTGGTTGGGATAAATTATTTAACTTTCTTATTCAACCTATTTCTCACCGCTTCTAGTGGTGCTTTTCAAGTATTGAGTTGTATCTTGATGATAATTGTGATGGTGTTTTGGTTTGTCTGCCTTTGATGTTTGCTTAAAAGGGAAACTCATTTTGAATTTATTGTGAGGTTGGCGTTCTAATTAAGCCAAACTTATATGACGTATATAATGAATAATGAAACCACATTAGAGGAGGATTTTACACACTGATGAAAAACTAGCTGAGACATAAATGGCTATTCAGCATCACACTGGTTAGGAAAGGATACTCCTTGAAGGAATCCCTCAAAGCATTGAACTAATGGCTTGAATTTCCATGCATCTCCTGATGTATATGCACTTCTGTGATTCAGCTTATTGTTGATTTTCTATTGGTGCAGGAAGTTGAGGAATATTTTGTGAACTACATGGTCAATGATAGCTTGGGCATAATTGCCAATGCCCACACAGCTTTTGCAGACAGAGAGCCTTCAAAAGCAATGAGCAAGCCGTGTATAGAGCTTGCAAAGCTATTTTCAATTGCTGTTGACTTTCCAAAAACTGGTGTGCCAGCTATAATACCTCAACATCTTCGTGTGAAGGAGTTTCCAGATTTCATGGAAAAGCCTGATAAACCCACCTATAAATCATGCAATGTGATTGGAGAACTTTTTCGTGAGGTGAAAGACGTTGAGCCCCATGATGGCTCCATCCGATCCTTCAGTCGTGAAGTGGCGAGACAGTCCTACGACCCTGACATGGAAGTCGATGGCTTTGAGGATTACATTGAAGATGCCTTCTATTATAAAAGCAATTATGATTCCATCTTGGGAAATCTGTTGGACTATTATGGGATCAAGACAGAGGCTGAAATACTCAGTGGGAGTGTCATGAAAATGTCAAAATCTTTCACCAAGAAGAGGGATGTAGATCCTATAAACATGGCGGTGAGGTCCTTAAGAAAGGAAGCTAGGACATGGTTCAATGAGAAGGCAACTGGTTTAGATTCTGGAGCTGATGATGCATATGCAAAAGCTTCAGCCTGGTATCATGTCACATATCATCCTAAGTATTTTGGTTGCTACAATGAGGGATTGAATCGTGACCATTTTATCAGCTTCCCATGGTGCGTTTATGATAAGCTGGTCCATATCAAAAAGGAAAAGGCAAATATGACAAGGGCTCTAAACCTCTCATCTCTGGAGCGTCGGTTTAGGAATGGCTTGCATTTGAACTGAGGAAAATCAAACTATTTGATATTTGTGTTGTCGGTGATTGATATTTGTGTTGTCGGTGATGGTGTGAGTTCAACAAGGATAAAATCGGAGGTAAATTATGTGCTATTATGTACGCTGATGATAAAAACTTGGAAGTACATTAGCTTATTGTATAGTAGATTGATGTTTGGTTTCTTGGTTCTGCATTCAAAAGTGGGTATGAAAACTCGCATTACTTTTCATGACGACATTAAGAAAGATTTTAGTTTGGACGGGGCCCTGCCCGCTAAAATTGTTGCCATTCTTTGCTTAGCTTGCCCCAACGAATATGGATTTAACTTTAATTAACATATGGAAAAAGTTTACCTCCTTAAGATTGAGGAGTTCCTCCGTAAAACAAATGGTGTAACAAATAGAGAACCCAATTAAATTTAAATTTAAAAATTCCAAAATTAAAAAAAAATTAATGGGTTTTATCTAGTGTCAAAATCCCATTTGTTTTGAGTAGCTTTTCCTTAATTTTATGAAGTCAAACTTTGTTTCCCTAATGTTGGGCAATTCATTCTTATTGGCTTCAATGCCAAATACATAACAATCTATAATATATATTAACCATCAAGTACCAATCATTCTTAAAATACAATACAAGTACGATAAAACTTGTCCAACGTGATGATGAAATCCAGTCTTTTCTTGAATATTAAGACAGGAGTCGGTAGGTTTGGGTTGGAATCATTTACGCTTAAGAACAGCAAACAACTGAATTTTCTCGTGGCATGTGGAGTTGATAAGGTCGGAAATGTCTTGAAGTTTATGGGTCAGTCTTCCGAACAATTCATCCATGACCAGACTTCCAAAGTGTCTGGAAAACATTCCCTCCATCGCCGCCCTTACATGCGTCACCAGACTTGGTATGTCAACGGGACCTTTCATCCATGCTGCTGGGTTTGTCAGCTCCATTCTCTCTATCCCGAAACACCCATTTTTCTCCACTAACCCCGCCATCTCCTCTGGGGAGGCTGCATAAAATGCCAAGTTGAACGAGTCCACTTCACCCTCTTCAATTATTCCCTGTAAATTAATTAATTTCAGTATTTATTTATTTATTTATTCTTTTATTTAATTTAAGTTGTACATAAGAGCTAGTAATTAATGATAATTATACATGAATTAATGTTACCTCTTTGGCCATATCCATGAGGCTAGACGATATAGAATCGTACAACATACCCGTTGGAATTTGAGAATAAGGCATCCCTTTGGGAATGCCAGTCATGATCATCACCATCATTCCTTGAGGCACAAGTTCTTTAGCCCTCGCATTCAAAAACCTCTCCATGTCCTCCGCAAACTGGCAAGCATAAGCCTCAATTACTTCATTTGGGGCGCTCGTGTAGTGGACCCTCCCTTTGTTCCACGCCGGAGAGGCTTTGTTCTGCAACTCTTCTGGCAACTTGGAGAGCCAGTGGAGAGAAAATGAGGTGTGCACAAAGTGAATAGACGACTCGGGAAATAAACGGCCGTGAAAGGAACCCGGCACGCCGGCTGCCAAGTATTGCCGGTCTTGTGGGAGAGAGGTGAAGAGGGTATTGAAGTCATTTGACTCTAGGTCGTTAAAGAAGACTTGAAACTCAGGCATTTGATCATCAGAATCATGCGGGCATGATTGGGATATTTGGGATTTGTATTTGCGTTGCATAGCTTCTAGTATAGTTTGAATAGTCATGAAAGTGTTTTGTCCAGTGGCACATCCCAAGTCTGCAAGACGAATGGTGTTTGAAACAGAAGAGAGTGTTTTCATATCAAGCTTCTCTCTTATTTCCTCAATGATTTTTTCTCTCTCAACTCCAGCAGATTGTTTCTGCAACATTAGCGGTTCAAATAAGCTCTAATTAAGTCAAATGTTACCACATTAAATTAGATCCGAAAGCCAATTCCTAGTTTAGCTTTCTTAATTTATCCATGCAGTGAGGGACACTCTTTAGATCTAATTAACCGTATATTTTTCAAGTCTTCATTTGTAGATCATCTTTGCAAAAAATCAGACAAATTGAAAATCATTAAGGTATCTAATTGAGGTCAATAAAATCAATGAACACGGTACTTCAAGAAAGTACTTAAATTTCAATAATTTAATTAAACGGTCAAATGATATCGGATTCAAGTGATTTTTTTTAGAGATGATCTTTGAATGAATATCTACAAAATAAAAAGTTTAGATTAGTGAAATACGAGGCGGATTGGATCCTACAAGAGTGTCCCTCAGATAAGCTTATTTGAGAGATCCCTCAACAGAAGCTCTATGTATATATATGTGCATTTTGCTTATTTGAAACATCAAAATTGGAATTGCCTATTGGAAAAAAAATGTGTTCTTAACTCAATCAGTTCATTGCATATTTGAGTGGTGGTTAAATTTGATAAGATAATTAAATGTCCTTTAGTTTTGGGGACATATAATAATGTTGGAATCGTACGTACATGGGGAAAGGAAGCTCAGGGCTTAAACCCAACTAAAGCAAGGCATATGCAATTCCAAAAGCATAGGTTAACAAAGGCTTTTATATATTGGCATAGAATTTACAAATATATATAATTAAGCTCCCTCTTTGTTATTTGTCCATCCAGCACTCTGATAAATCAGTGCGGATATTTGCACTTTTTATTGTAGCTTGGATTATGGTAGCGCTACTCCTACTAGGTGTAGCTTGGGTGGCTTGCTGCACCACCATTTTTTGTTGGTTACTGGTTTCTCTTTGGTGGTTGTCGGCTTGCTATGGTGGCGCAGCTTGTGGCTATAGGATTGTGCGGCACATATCTGTTGATGGTGTTAGGGTTACCTAATGTTGTGTTGTGCTTTGTGGGTTTTTGCATTTTGTGGGCTTTTTGCCGTTATGTGGGCTTAATGCCTTTATGTGTGCTCTATACATTTTGTTAGTTTTATTTGTAGTGGGCTCTATGCCTATTTGTATTGCATTTTGTGTGAACTCAATTATTTGAGTTCAATTTGATGTAATATGGACCAAAAAAAATTCAATGCGGATATGTATATATAATGGGGGAAGGTGAATCCAAAGAAACCAATATGTCTGATTCTTAATATATCTAAACAAATATTCGAATAGGGAAAAAAATAAGCAGCAAAACTCCCATATTTCACAAAATAGATGGAAGGAAAGGAGATGGAAGAGAAGCTTGAGATGAAAATTAAAAATAAAAGGCAGGAGTCAGGGCACAGGGCTCAGGGCTCAGGGCACAGGGCTCAGGAGGTAGGGCAAGTAGCTAAGCCTAGGCTTGTAGGAAGGGAGGGAGCATATATTCCGCTGCGTATAGAATATTAAACTGAATTGTCTTCGTACGGTTCCACTAAAATTATATTACTCAATTCTTATATCCCTAGCTGCTTATATTATTATATATGCAAATGAATATAATTCGGAGCATTTTGGGTCTAATTTCAACAAAGTCATAAAAAGGAGTTCTTGGAGTAGCTCGTGTGAAACTCGATTCTCTACAATCACATATACTGAAACTCGTATATATACCTGGTAGTAGGAGTTCTTGGAGTAGCTGTACGTGCCATTTCCACCGTTCATCGGGAGCGAACTTGTGACCGGTAGTTTTGCCCTATTTTCATGATCTCCGTTGATGATATTCAAGAGATCAGCTGAACCCAGCAACTTCCCTTCTTGGTCCCCTTCTGCCATATAGCTGCTACAATTATTCAGCAAGCAAGCAAGTAGATTGACTGATTGATAGAATTAAGCTCTAGTGTGGTGGCCTTATATAGAACAAATTCCGGTGAAAAGAGATGCTCATGCAACGTGGTGGTACCACCACAGATGCATGCCTTCATCAATTAATTAATTAATTAATCCTAGCTAGTTATTAGTTAGTTAATTATGATAATTATTTAATATCTATTGGCAAATTGACATGGATCCAAAGGCTGGCTTGACTTCTATACAAGTAGACGTGGGCTAGCTGTTTAATTAAAGCGAGATTCATCGTCTATTCGAAATGCAACTTCAACTACTTTTTATCTTTTCGATGCCCTACATAAGAACTGATCAGAAAGACAATGGCCGGTAGTTATTAGTATTATTTACTTAGAGAATAAGACATCAATTTCATCAACTATAAAAAAAAGGATCAACCATAGATAATATATATTTAAGGATCTAAACGTATGGATTTCATGTTGTGGTCTAGAATTTTCTCCTAGAACGAAAGGAAAAAAGAAACTGAAATTTTTTTATTGCTGATTATTATACATAAAGCCAATATTATTTCCTCCATTCATTAGGTATAGGTTCTTTCCTCCACTTTCATCAGGTATGTCTGATAACATTCTTCCAGAATAGTGAAGCATGAATCGGCTGGATACAATTTGAATTCAAATTAAAAACTTAAAAAACAATAAATAAATCAAGCTTGTAGGATTTAGATGAACAAAATAATAGTAAATTTAGCTTAACCCCTTCATAGTTATTTTTCCTCAACTACAACCCCTCTCTTTTTTCTTTTCTTTTTTGGAATAAAATCCTGTTTTTTCTAAATAAAACTCAATGACTATGATCCAACTTGGCAAGTTACCTAATCAAGCGCAAAATCGAATTTATTTTAACTTTTCGATTCCTAAAATACCCCCAACTAAGCCATTATTGTATTTTGTATATTAATGTAGGAACACATATAGAAACAATTTTTAATTAGATTTTATCTAATAACACACGTTTAATTTGGAAAGATCTCCAAATAGATGTAGGAATTAATTTGGTAAATGTTTTTAAATTTAACAATAAATTCAAATGTAACATACCTAATCAATTTTTTAAATAATTTTTTTAATATATTTAAAGTATACATGATTAATTATCTATTATATGTGTACATGCAATTTTATGTTGAAAAAATAAGGGAGTTTCACTATTATGCCCAATACAGGTGCCCAAATTATATAAACAAAAGCCCTACATGAAATGGACTTTAGAAACACACCCAAAACTCATTTACAACATAACAAAGAGGCTTTTAACTTCTTATAATTTACAAAACTGTCATTGGTTTTCTTAAAATAAGCTCAACCTCAAAACCTCCAAAAAAAACCCAAAACACTCCAAACAAAAGAGTAAAACCAAAAATTAGTATATTAAGTAAACTCAATAATAGGACAACTGGCAATAGTAGGTTGTTTTTTGGGTTTGTTTATAGAAATTAAATGGCATAGTGTTTATCTATAACACTAGTGCTAAGAATGGGTATATAACTAAATATCTCAAAATATAACGTACCTATTACTTCTTTTATGAAAATTAATGTACTTAGTATGAATTTAATTCAAATAATACACCCAAATTTTATAAACGCATTTTGGATATAATTTACCTAATAATTTCCTATTACGCAATAATATAACTTGTATTTTACCTATTATGGGTATATTGTTGATATATTAAAGTCAACACATTAATACGTATATTGTGAAAATAATTTACCTACCCGTATTAGATATATATAAGATACATAGGTAAATTTGTAGGTACATTATATTCTATTGTATTGATAATAATTTATCTTTTATATTGTTTTTACTTTTTACCAAATCTTTTATATTGTATTGGATATATACATATTGTAGGTATATTAAAGCCAGCATATTAATAGGTATATTGTGAAAATAATTTACCTACATGTATTGGATATATACAAGATATGTAAATTTGTAGGTACATTATATTGTATTGATAATAATTTACCTATTATATTTTATTGGGACGAAATTTGAGGGATTTTTTATTGGTAAAAAATTTAAGGATTTTTTTTATTGGTTGAAAATTTAAGGATATTTTTTTTATTGGTCGAAATTTTAGAGCATCCAGGTCATTTCAATTTTATTTCAATAAAATAAACTTTTGAGTTATGGTGGTAAAGTTTAGTTCATTGCAGAGATCAATATTTTATTTTAGAGGTCAATAAAGTGAAATTCATTTCAATAAGTTGGTCCACCATAATAACTCTACAACCTCTTTCTTACATATGGACAACATGACTTTTTACTTTTTAATTTTTCCATTACATTTAATTAGTGTAAACTAGCCGTTAATTTTATTTTTTTTTCAAAGAAACTAGTTGTTTCAATGACCTTTTATATCTTACAGGGCATTTTAGTTTGAATTTGAGTTTTATACATAAATTTCAAAATTATTGGATTGTTGTCTAGAAAATAGAAATTGTAGGGGCCTATATTATAATAATATGTCGTACATATATCAAAAACTACAGTTATATTATTTCTTACTAGTACTCTTCCTACTTTGACAAATTTGTCTTTTTCTTACCCCTTTGAAAACGTACGTCTACTTGCTCTCTCGTAAGGGTTTCTTTTTTTTTTGGTCCGAACCACGAGGTGGTCCTAGATGGGCCCCGACTATGGATGGCACCTTTAAGCCTTAACCACAATCCAGACTAATCCCCGCTCACACCAAGTCGGCCCGTAAAGGATAAAGTGCTGGCCAAAATGGTGACTCCATACAAGAGCAGGTTTCTTTTTTCTTTCAGTTTGGTAAAAGCTAACTTTGTTAATTTTATATATATATTGTATTATTCTAAATATATATATAAAAAATTGTCACGCATAGGCCCCTGTAATCTATGCAGGGTAAGCAAATCTTTTGCGGGGCCATTCATCTATCTAATGGGTATTTGCTTTGCTTGGAGCTGCCTATGATAGGGTAGGAAATGACATTTTGTACACAAAAATATAAAGCTTGTATGCTACTTGCTCACTGGACAGCGACACATATATATAATTATATTGATACATGGAATGGAAATGCAACAGGAAAAGGAATTGTGCCTACCTATATCTCATACAAGAAAAGGAATCCCATAGATTTCATGAATTAAAGGACCCAAAAAAAAAAAAAAAAAGCTTTTAGAGAAAACTATGATTAATTAATTTAAAAGCACATGGACGAACACGATGACAAGGGTTTTTGTAAACTCTTATCCTTGGACCTTGCTCTAATAATTTGAAGGATGAGGTAACAACATTTGTCCAAGTGGTTTCAAACTAATGACATTGACATTGGCAAAGTATTAATGATAATGGAAATATATATATATATATATATATGTAACCAATCATACGTTAAAAAAACCATAATTATGTCGAAATTATATATATTGTTTATGTACGTACCAAAATTATAAGCGAGGATGTGGATGCAGAAGAACTTGATCATATGCTAATATAGCTTATAAATTAATGCTTACGTACATTTGTGAGAAAATAAATTCATTTTGTCTGTCATTTCCGGTTTGTTTCTATAGATGTATTGGAGGACCACTTCGAGGGTTTGTTGGGTTTCGTTAACCAGAAATGATTATTGAAACAAATCCAGTACCTAGTTTTTCAAATAACAATTGAATTAACTGTACGAAAGCAAATATATATATTGGCAATTTGACAAACTGAAATTAAGATATAGCTAGGGCTCTGGAGGGAGGACCACCCTACGTATGCACATACGACAGCTCTGTTGAATTTGATTTGTGTCTTAACTTTGATGATGCATGCACACCAATTACCAATTACCAATTACCAATTACCAAGATGTGTGATTTGTGTAGAGTGCCTGAACATGAAGAAAATATGCCCTTTTAATTTTCCCAGACATTTCCAGCTCACTGCTCTCTCACTTCACCTGATCTTCTGTCATCGTCTCTCCTCCCAACAGCACCAGGCACTAGGCACTAGGCACTAGCTTTAGTTTTGTTGGAATGGGACGGACTCTCTCTCTCTGTCTCTGCCTCTAACTTGCAAAATGTATATCAGATCTTTCGCCTGCAAAATGGTGTATTGTTGACTTTAAGGAAGCAGGTGAAATAATTGTAAGCCAGCAGCCCAACAGAACAATATCAAGTCGAATTATTACTAAATGAATTCATCAGCTTCAGTTTTCGAGATAAAAGATTACTGGTGTAGTGGTGTAGTGGTCCTCTCCTCTTTATGCTCTATATCTTTATGTATTTGTTAATTGTATTCGTTGATGTTGTGATCTGAAAGTAAGGATTTGACTAATTAAGAATATTAATGTTGGAGATAAAAGATTCTCTAGCTTAGTCCAATGGCTGATCGATACACAAGTAACAAACAACTGCATTGCATATATATGCTCTCTCACGTTTAAGCACATGCAATGACACTTCATTCACATACTGCACTCTGCACCTACGCCCTTAGACCCTTAGGCCCTTAGGCCCTTAGGCCCTTAGGCCCTTAGGCCCTTAGGCCCTTAGGTATAGGTAGGTCCCCCTACCCTTTCTCCTAGTGTTGGCCTCATATACGTATAATTTACACTTTTATTAAACTAGTAATCTTACTTTACAATTTACATGCATAATGCATTGCATATACAAATAACAAATTTATTTATTTTCTGTAGATATATGCTATACATATACAATACTACAAGTCATAATATTCATGTCAACAGTCAAACAATCAATAAAAATACAAAAAATACAAAAGTCATAATATATTTATTAAAATATTGGACTTTACTGTCATATTTATTAAACAAGTATGTACGTGATTCGAGAATGTAATTGTAAAAGTTGTTGTGTTCACCAATATTTGGGTCAGAAACCGATACCTACCTACCCAGGCCCATTACATTAAAACTTATCCAGCCCACCTGCAGTATGCCATAGAACTGGGCCTTGGTATGAGCTCCTAAACCGAGCTTCTTCTTTTTTGGGGTCATGACAACTGTATGTACCCATAACATTTTGGGGAGCTTCTATGATGGAGTCGTAAAATGAGGGGGTTTTTCAATCCAACAGTCTAATAATAACTTTACATTGAATCAAACGGCTATTAAGAACCCCTCATTCTAGCCTCCATGTAACATTTTGACATGGAATAATTGAAGAATGGTAGAATCTGATTAATCTGAATATACTTAAAAATACTACCTCCTCCTGAATCCTGATATAAAACTCTCCGTAAGTACTCTGCACATTTAGAGTGGCGACCAACTTTGACGCTCTCTTCTCTTGAGTCTTGTCTCCGATATAAGCTACCAAAGAATGAAAATAATTAGGCTTCCCCAACATTAATATTGTACATGAGGTCTCGAAGAGTAGGAGAAGTTGCTGGAGAAGACATGTTGAGCAAAGAAAACTTGACTTGCAAACTAATCTTGCCCTTCACCAAGTTCAACTTCGCTCCAGTGACCAACCAATACCCAGGACTATCCTGTGGGCCCCTACACTGATGTGACATGTCCACGTATTTCACAAACTTCTGTAACTGCAATGGCACCGGAGGCCCCGTAGGAAACACACTTGAGTCCACAATCACTTGATCGTCATCAGGCTGCACTTTCTCCCTCACCCAATTATTGCCCGGAATTGATGTGCTTATTGCACTGAAGAGGCCAGACGAGGTTGACTTTTGAGAAAGTTGAGAGGGGCTCTCTGTCCAGTTTGATTGGACGAGAAAACAATCTGAGACTTTGGTGAACAAAAGCCGGAGATGGAGAACACTCTTTGTCTCATGTTGCTTCACGACAAGTTGAGCTCCGGAGACTACGAAGGCCGCAGTTTTGTTGGGGGACGTCCATTTGGGGTCGTATTTTACTGGCACCGTGCAGACATGGGAAAATCTTTTCCAGTTTATTGCTTCGAAGTAGCGGTGGTCCCCGATGTCATCTGATCCTCGCCATGTTGGTGGCTCAGGATCTATCTTGTTCTGCTGCAACATAAATGGAGTGTTTGATAGATGTTGGAGGTGCACAGCTAGCCTGAGATAGATAGATAGATAGATCAATAATATTAAGCTACATTGTTTTATCAAAGGGAATTAAGATGATAAATCCCATTGTTTTTTTTTTACCTGTTGCATTTCCTGCCCTCGAGATACAAGCGCATCCCTGTGACAGGCCTATTTCCAACTCTAACCTGATGATCATAATATTATATTTAGCATAACATAATATATAAGATGGATCAAAAGAAAAACAATGGATGCATAAATAAATCGAATTCAGATTTAGAAATGGAATGTAGTGTACCTGTGCAGTGTTTACATATAGTTTAGGACCCATCAAGCTGAAGTGAAGGGCAGGCGCCTGCGTGGCCCTATTTGTGGCAGGACCTAGAGCCAGGTCATTGAGAACAGGAGCCCAAAGTTTGTGTGCTTGAAAGTCAAGAAAGTACTGCAAATCAGCTATAGGAGGCTTGTCTGCACGCGTGTACCAAATTAACAAGAGATTAACTACTTAATTACAATACAACATAAGACATCAGCGAGCGATGAATAATTAAGTACCTGAGAAAGAATTAACTTACATCGAAGATAGAGGTTGATGGCATGGGATAAGAAACCTTTGCCGGGCACACCTTTAAGTAGAGATGTGATGGGAATGAAGCTAAATTGAATCGCATCCGGCATCAATCCAACGGTTCGAAGCCACTCGCAGTGGCTACTGGCCAAGGGATCTCCTCCTCTTTTATAGCCTATCACGCTAATACCCTGCAAAAAGTCATCTGCCACATCGTCATTACAACTACTGTTAATTCTTTAAACACAAACAAGAACAATTGAACCCTAGTTTATTTTGCCATACATCTTTTGTGTTTGCGGTGGAGAAGCCATTAAGGGCCACAGACTTGGGATCATGATGAAAGACATTGAAGGGCGGTGGTGCCTTGTGTCTTTGGTCTTTTGCTTTGGAGTGTAATGGGGAGAAATTGCATGTCCCTGTAAAGTGCTGATCTCCAAGCTCGTTCAAGTGATTTTTGAGGTCAGATGGCTCCATGTTAGAAGATTTATCTTGCTTTACGAACACCACATCCTCGGCCCCAATACTCAATCCCACCACGATGTGAGTCCCATACTTCTCTATGAACCTGTCAAATGTGTACGTAAGAATTTATCATAAGTCTATAAATTATATTGGTTGACCAAAATGCTTTCCAACTAGACAGCTAATCCATCCAGAACCAAAGAATTGGTCAGGCCAAGAAAGTACGTTCCACAATGGGAAATCAAGTAATACAGTACTACTGCGCCCCAATTATGTGACTTGTTGTACTTATTATTATGTCAAATGGAAAACCAAGCCTTCATTTCAAATGGCAGGCCAAAACCAGTTTGAGTGGTCAAACAATATTTGCAATCATGGCATTAATAGGCGCCATCTCCATAGGCATATTATTGTATAAGGTAATGGTAGACTTACCACATTTTTACATGATATATTTTAGTAATGGTTAAATATGATCGATCCCCACAAGGCACAACATATAGACATCCTAGTTTGCACATATACAGAGGGGAAGACATAGGGCTCTCTTTACTTTTATATTAAGAGAGCGTTAATTATTGAGATTGGCAATTAGCAGGCAATAAAAGTGAGGATTTTATAAGGTTCGAACATTTCTATATGAAACGTGGTCAACTACCAAGAATGGCCAAAACTTTTGACGACGTACGGGGTTACTAATCTTGCATGATTATGACTTTTATTAAGAAAAGAAAGAGTGCATACAAGGAAAAGGAAAGTGACCTTGTATATTTTTATGTCTATTCTTTTGCCTCGAAATTCATGCCCCCTCTTCAGGAAATAAACCTAGGATTTGTTAGTAAACCAAGCCACTAATTTTGATTTGCCGTCCAATATGAATTTAATTTTTTTTGTATGCTAAGACTATTTTATTAATTAGCAGGCAGATACCAAAAGATAGAGCTGCAATTACTCCGCTTATTATTGTATTATCTATACAAAATATATATTTGAGCCCGAAAATTAGGGATGAAATTAAGTTGGACGAGTTAGGAGGCCAACTCGAACTCAACCCAAAGCCCACTCAATTGGTTTCCTTGATATGAAAAGAAAAACAAGTTACAAGTAAAAAAAAAAACTAAAAATCCATATGATCGAAGTCTTGAATTAATTCATACCTTGCAAGGGCAGGGGGATCCCAAGTGGACGGAACAGAATGACGAACTTGATCGGCAAGAACAAGAGGGTACCTATCGATATGAACATTGAAGAAGATGATGAAGTAACCATCCAGAGCCAAGTGTTTGACGTTGGCTGCATCCGCTGCCCACGAACCACTTTCGAAACCAAACATGGCATTGAACAACCCTGATGGGATTTTCCCAGGCACACTCGCCTTTTGGTTGAAAAATTGCGACATCTGCATGAATTATATTCATTTCATGCACTAATGTTATTAATTCAATCGATAATATTATTTGTAAAAGAAAAACATATCTAATATTATTACCTGATTGAATGTGAGGATATCGGATTGGTAACGTGTACGATCGCCTTTGTCACATTTAATATCGGTGGAGACTTGTTGGATGGACCCGAAGCCAGGGACTGCGAGTTCTTTTTTATCGGCGTCGTTGAGCAAAACCAGTCTTTGTTTGCCTTTGCAGTACTTGAGCCGGAAATCTGAGGTTAGATCAAATCCTTTGCCTAGGCTGCTTACAGCCATCTCCACGATATCATCACCGCCACTCATCTCTCTCTCTCTCTCTCTCTCTCTCTCTCTCTTTTCTGATCTCTATCTGTATCTTCTGACCCTATTTATATGAGATGAGATGAGATGAGGTTTGTATATCTCTTCCTGTGTTTTAATTGGATGATAAAGTTGATGGGAAGGAAGGGAAGAATAGAGGTGTGAAGAGATATAGTTTGAGAAAAGGAAGGGAGACAAAGTGGAAGAGAGAGAATAATGTAAAGACTTGATTTGTAACATATGGGAAGGTCTGAATATGAAATCGGAAAGAGGAATATGGTAATAATTAAAAGGTCGTGAGAAGATGTTTGACCGTTCTCTTCTCTCTCTCTCATATATTATATAATATATATCAATATTTTGTTTCTTTTTTTTTCAACCTCAATTATTATTAATTATTAATTGATTTTCTTAAGCAAAGACTGTTGGTTTGTTTTATTATTTAAAAATATAAATCCCGGTCCCAGGAGATAGGTATAAGTAACACGTCATTAACCAACACAGTTGCAAAATCATCTCTCGTTGAAAGTCAAACATCCAGGAAGGTGGGAGGCAATACACCAAAACAATTTATAATTTCTCAAATTCTCATACTGATCTGTCTCTTTCTGCTCTACCTCTACCCCATTTAGTCGTGCAATATCGCGGTCACTAAAAATAAAAAAGAAATTATACAAATAATATATACATGGATTGATGATGCAAGTAATAATTAATTGGGAGATGGAACGTGTAGCGTGTGATAAAAAATGTGAGTTTCTTTCTTTCTTTTGATCGTCGGTCCGAAAATAATTTGAATGAATTAAAGTATGGTTTTGCATAACTCTCCAAGCAATGCTAAATCCCTACAATAGTAATCTGCATTTGGACTTTTGCTGGACCGTTTACACTACTAATACCAGTACTGGTAGGTACTACTCCCTCCCTCCAGTGACAGTGTGAAACCGAAAAGGCCAAGAGGTTTTGAATTCCATCTCTCTCTTTGTAGTCCGAATGACACGACACGTAACCTCTTATTGGCCGTGTATGTGGTCTGAGACTCTCTCTGATGACGTGTTAATGATGCGGACTGAACCTCCAGCAATCACACTTGACTTAGCTAGCTGAGCTCTGAGCTACCCGCTGACTGATGATTTGTGGACCTTCTTCAACAAGTATCTGCTTCGATGACTTACTTTTAACCAATTTCTACTTTCATTTTGCTGAGTTTATTTTATAATATACTTGTTCCAGTATCCCTTCATTATTTGTGCTTCTTTTTCTCAGTGCAAGAAGCATTATCATATCATAATTGAATCAGTCAAGTATGAACTAGATGAGTGACTCCTTTTTGAGTCCATCTTTGACGCGACCACAAGTCCTCAACTTCTTCAAAAGCCTTTGTGTTCACAAAGGATGTCGTGAAAGTCAAACGGACAAGACAAGAGATGCCTAATTTCTCTACTTGGTCAAATCAAATGAAACTTAAACCAAACCAGCTATATTCTTTTCTAAACGAAAACACCAAAGTTTTACGCGTGCGCTCTGCTCTCTCTTTGTCTGGGCTTGGGACTTTGACTGGGCCAGCCAATGCTGCGTCGGGAGAGCAAATTGTTAACCGAAGTAGACTTCCCATCCCACAACATAAATGGAAAGACGAACTAAAAACCCGAACAAGGAAGGGAAACAGAGCCACACAGGAAGACCAAAGAACGAGAATCCTTCCAATTCCAAAGGTAGCAAGGCAACCCAAGAAAATTATGACAAATAACACAAGGCTTAATTAGCATCTTAAACAAAAGACAGGACAGAACAGAACAGAACACAAAGATTATCGTCAACGGGCAGGGTGGGATAATTCTATTCAAAAACAGAAATAAGAGATCAGCATGTAAAACACAGCAAACGATAACATAGAAACATTATTATATAATTTAGAAAGATTCACTATTTTACCCAATATAAGAGTCCAAATTATTAAAACCAAAAACCCCCTTACATGAAATAGACTTTAGAAACACACCCAAAACTCATTTACAACATAACAAAAAGGTTTTTAACTTCTTTTAAATTACAAAACTGCCATTAATTTCTTAAACCAAACTCAACCCCAAAACATTCAATAGGACTTTAAAGTAATTTAATAATTAAAATTAAATTCATTAGGACCAGCTGTCATTTTTTGAGTTTGTTTATAGAAATTGAATGATGTAAAATTTATCTATATTATTAGTGCTAAGAATGGGTATCTATATAATTTATAGGGTTATGAGAATTGTGCCTGCCGAGTTATCAAGGAAAGCACCGCACAAGATAAGCTTATCGTTGCCGCTTTGTAAAATTGCTTGCTATACTGACGGGATCCGCGTAATTACATTACTGTCCAAAACACAAAGAAAGCCTCAGGTCCCGGTTTCCCTTGCTTTACTACGTGCTGCTACTATTCACCAACTTTAAATTTCAGCAGCATCTTGGTCTTCAAAAGAGCATAATTCCTCCAATTAACTGCGCTCTACAATTCTAGATTCAAACTAAAAGTACTGGATTCCACACTGATGAACACAACCCACCAAAAGGGTTCAAAGTTCAAACTACATTTCTGCCAAGGTTAAAAGGTAAAACAAAAAATATCTAATATCATCAATCTGTGTTGAAGCAATCCAGACAACAATCTCTTCGTAAGGGGGGTTTACCCTAGAAGATGGGTCTTCCAAGAAAAGGTAGCCTAGGCAACAGTTATGAATGAACTGCAGCAAAACAAAGTTCGGATTTCATGCTCAAACACATTTACAGCTTTACAACAACAAATGCAAAAGTTTCGGATTGCACAGCTTCTCTTAACACTACAGTAATTTACATGATGAACAAAAGAAGTAATAAACACGGCAAAGTAATGCGAAATACACCACTCACCTACATCATGGCAGTTACAAACAGAGAAAACAAGGTGGTGCCCCATTCTTTATCTTTGGTAAGCCTACAGAGGTACTGCCTGCTCTGACACAGATGCCAACCCCTGCAACAACCTAACAATTTCCCCTGTATCATCCAGATAATACTTGGCCTTGCTGGGTTTTCGGCCAACCGTACACGCAAATACTTCAGCTCTGGGTGCGATGGATGGGCCTGCTATGGAACTCGTGATTACCTCAAACATGTCTTCGTCAGATCTGTCATCACCTATGCAGAGAACAAAATCCGGTGACATTCCCCTTTCTTGCATGGTGGAAAGTAGACGTTTGGCTACAAGTCCCTTGTTTACACCCTGCACACACACAAGAATGTTCAGTTTATCGAAATAATGTAAGTCCAATTGAGCCATGTGTTAGCTTCTGTGAGTGAAGGCGGCATAAACCCTATGAGTGAAGAAGACTTGACTAATCACTTATGCTTGGGGAAAAAAACAAACAATACTACATCTGTTGTCATGGAAGGGACATATTGTTTTCAAAATTTTCATTTGTCAAACAGTTTGGAATACCTATTTAACATTAAGAAAATTGTATTAATAATTTTGGTATGACCTCCAGTTTGAGCACGGTCACTCTCTGACCCTCATCAACCCCCTCCAAACTTCTGATATCTTGACCAACCCAATGTTAAAAGACATCACCTTTCTCCGTTTCACACGTGCTACTAAGCTTATGTGAATTTGGATACTGATCATACAGGTTGGAGAAATCAAAAAGGAGATTTACAGATCAGAGATAGCAACTTAACAAGGAGAGGTGTATCAAACCTGTGGCTTAACCTCCACTACATTCTGCCCGCTTTTAACATTAACTGGTTCATTAGCAAGCACACTTTCAAGATGATCAAGAAGTTCCTTAGCTTGGCATGATCCAAAATCTGGATCAGCATCCTCATAAGACCACACAAGTGCAGTTTCCTTATCTTCAATGGTGGAACCATCAGTTGTTTCAGTGTAAAGCTTCATTACTGGCTGTGCAATCTGCTTCCAACTGCTATCTGCAACTGGTGCACACGTTTCCCATTCTGCATCTCGCTTCAATCTGAATCCATATAATCATTAGTTTTAATCTAACCAATATTTCCATCGGTGCAAACATAAAACTTGAAATTTGAACAAATTTACCGTAGAAAGTAGCCGTGTTCGGCAGCAATTCCAAGCTTCTCACAAGGAGAGAGCCATTCAGCAAGTACTTTACGGCTTTTTGCACTAACAATGAAAACCATGTTGTTCTTGTCTCTGCACAAGTTATTCAGGATACCAATGGATTTAGAAGTTGGGCTCTTATCAATGGAAGCCTGAGGCATCAATGTACCATCATAGTCAAGAAGGATTGCCCTAGTTGTGGTCCTTTTGTAAGCTGAAACGATATGCTCCATAGAGAGCTTCCTGAAGTTCGAATCAAGGGCCACAACTCTGAAACTCAAACCGAACCCAATACCCCAGCACCTCTGACGCAAATGGCCCCTACATGTTCTTTCCAGATCTTGGAGGAAACTACGAGCCCAGTACCCAACATCATGGGTACTGACATATCTATAATGCTTCTCATGCCTGAGCTGTTTTTCTGGCTCCGCCATCTCTAGGGCACAGTCCATTGCATCTGCCACAGCATCAATATTCCAGGGGTTCACACGAATTGCTCCACTCAAAGAAGGGGAGCATCCAATGAACTCGGAGACAACTAACATGCTCTTCTTCGGGTTGGAGGGTTCTAACTCCAAAACCTTATCCAATCTCGCATTCCGTTGCCGACTGATTATGTATTCGTATGGTATTAGATTCATCCCATCCCTGACAGCTGTCACCAAACAACACTCGGCAACAACATAATATGCAATTCTCTCATAGAACTTGAGTGGCTCATCAATCAACACGACAGGCTTATACCCAGGTTTCCCAAATGTTTCGTTAATTCGCTTCACAGTTGAGGATGTCTCAGCCTGAACTTCTTTCACGTCTTTTCCCCGACCCCTGGCTGGATTGGCTATCTGCACCAATACAACCTTCCCCTGCCACTCTGGATGCTGAACAAGCAGCTGCTCCATTGCCAAAAGCTTCAAACTTATACCCTTAAAAATGTCCATGTCATCTACCCCGAGCAACATTATCCTTCCTCGGTCACAGAACTGTATCATAAGCTCAGCAACCTTGGCTTCAGTCTCTGGGAGGCTCAAAACCGACTGCAGCTGACCCATGTGTATACCAACAGGAAGAATCTTGATGCTAACAGTCCGACCGTAATACTCGAGGCCTATGTAACCCCGCTTGGATTCATAGGTAAGACCAAGCATTCGACTACAGCACGAAAGGAAATGCCTTGCATAGTCAAATGTATGGAATCCAATTAAATCAGAATTCAAAATGGCTCTTAGAATCTCTTCCCTGACAGGCAATGTCTTATAAATTTCAGACGAAGGGAACGGGCTATGGAGGAAAAACCCAAGTTTCACGCGATTGAATCTCTTCCTCAAGAAAGTTGGCAACACCATCAGATGATAATCATGTATCCACACAAAATCATCTTCTGGGTTGATCACTTCCATGATCCTATCTGCAAAAATCTTGTTCACTGATACATACGCTTGCCATAAGGACCGGTTAAATCTACCACCGAGGTCCGGTGAAAGAGGTAGCATGTAATGAAACAGTGGCCACAACTGCTGCTTACAGAACCCATGATAATACCGGCTGAAAAGATCTGGTGGGAGAAAGGTTGGGACACATTTAAAGGTCTCGAGAAGAATTTGGGAAACCTCGTCTTGTTCATTTGGGTGAATTTCTTCCTTAAGACAGCCAACATAAATGACTTCAATCTCATCATCCCCCAAACCATCTTTCAATTGGAGAAGTAGTGAATTCTCATCCCAATTGAAAATCCAACCCTTACTGGTATCTGATTTTCTCTGCGCCCTTATGGGGAGCTGGTTAGCCACTATTATGATTCGGTCACGTTGGACTGAAGATGAAGACATGTCTTCGGAGCACGCACTCTCCGACGGATCATCATCAACATCGGATATCAAACTGGCAACAGTCATAATACGTGGAATTGGTCGGCCAATTCGGCCAAACGAAGGAGCCTCGCCTGAGGCAAGCTCCAAAAGATTGGAATACGATTTGGACACCATTTGTTTCTAGACTGGAACTCTAGTTCATCAAAGCCTCTCTATATCTATCCCCTTGCCCACATAGATGAAACAACCCATTAAAGATTACGTATTTTCTATGACAAGCAAAACCCCTTTGAAAATTTATATCGCAGAAGCAACCGGTCTGAGTTTTGAGTGAGAGGTTACTGCTAGTACTGATAATTTCGAATGAAATCCTAGCTAAGGGATAAAGAGATTATGACAAGTTAAAGGCTGACTGCAAATATCTTTGAAGATAAGTGAATCGAAACAAGGGAAGGATAAACCAAGAACTTTCTTGTTATCCAGATAAGAGGAGATGGTAAAAGGATTGGAATACATTCAGATCACACACAGCCGAGAAATATTCGGCAACCAAACATTCAACTAGACATTCTTTTTTTGATGAGGTTCAACTAGACATTCACACATGCACTGCTGAGAAAATATAGATTCAACTGAAAACAAACACAACAACAGCAATAACAAAACAAGATGTTTACCAGTTTCAAAATTCAAACTTCCAGCAATAAAATTGAGAACAGTTTAAGATGTTACCAATAGCTGAAACTGCAAAAACCCATTCTTTATTGAGTGGAATTGAGAAAGAACGAAGCAAAACGAAAGGTGAACAAAAATCTAATCAAAGATAGGGAAAAAAGGAGACCCCAAAATTTGGTTGCTTTTCATGGGACTTTCCTGGTAATCACAGTCTTCCCTTGTAATCTTCTCTCTCTCTCTCTCTCTCTCTCTCTCTCTCTCTCTGTCTCTGAGGATCAGCCCAACTGAGGCCAACATAAAATAGTGGGATAATGTTCTGGACAATTTACTTTGTTTTTCACACATTTATTATTTTGTGGATTTACTTTGTTTCTTTCAAAGAATAAAAAAGATGAATAGAAAATGATGAAAACTTCTGAGCCGTTGGATGCGGTATCGGAACGGATGTAACAGAATGGGACGGCTAGGAGAGTTTACGACAGAGATGTTGAGAGAGTAGTGGATGAGGTCTCTAGGCCTTATCCCTTGTCCTTTGGTGTGTCCGCCACGAGGGCTTCCTACATAACGGTGGGACCCACACCGAGGGTCTTGTCCGAAACTGGATGTCGTGAGCATGCGACTCTTTACGTGGCGGACTATAAATCGGTTTTTCCGTGACACGTGTCGATCTGTCCATGCTTCATTGACAGCTCGAGACTAGGCCCCAGGGAGATGTGTCTCGTTTGACCGATTTATCGGATATGTCCGACAGTCGTTGCAACAAATATACTATTAACAACAACAAAACAACTAAGCTACACTGCCAGTGCAGATCAAAAATAAAAAAAAATTCCAACCAAAAAAAAACAAAAAACAATGCTGCAATTTCTATGATTTTTTCACTTACAAGGATGAAATCTAATTTCTTCCTTGGGCTGACTGTCAATTAACAATAATATTCTATCTAAGTAGGTATTTATAATATAACTTCAGAAAGAAAGAAAAAAACAGTGAATTATTAACTTTTATTATCAAACTGAAATCATCTAAAGCAACACTTAGGAGCTCATTGTGACTGGTTTCTTCATCAAATCAGTAAAGAAGCTTTAATATAAATTGCAATTAGGCTTGGCCATGGGAAAAGAGAGGACCAATGATAGGCTAAACATTTTTATAGTAATCAAATTTCTCAAACCTGTAATTACTTCACGATAGCATATTAAGATCTTCCACAACAGCTTTGCAATCCGAAGAGTTGTTGACTAGTGCAAATCTGTAATTTGATAAAGAAAAAAAGACAATGAGAATTTCATATTTACTTCAAATTGAAATTTAGGAGAAATACATTATATAAACTTTCAATTGAAATTGAGGAGAATGAGATTATCAATAGCATATTTGAGTGACAAAGACATTGAGGAATTCGATTTGGAATTCTTTTACATTGAATTGAGGGGATGTGCTGAGAATTACGATACTTCTTATTAATGATGTATTTCAATGGATAATATATAAAATAAATAATTTCAAACATGTAATACTTCCTCATAGCAGATTATTAAGATCTTCCACAACAATTTTCCACTCCAAATAGTTATTGACTAGTGCAAATCTGTAATTTGATAAATCACACATCAAAATGATTTTTTATATAAAAAAAATAAGAAAAAGCAATGAGAATTTGATACTAATTTCCAATTGAAACAGAGGATAAAGAGATTACCAAAAGCATATTTGGGAAGTCCGATTCAGAATTCGAAGGTTTTAGTTATAATTCGATGGGGGGAAGCTCAGAGAGAATATTGACAAATTCCAATTAATGATGGATTGCATGAGTGTTTTTCAGCCAGTGAAATGAAGGTTTTTAATCGGTGGAATGAGGGTTTTCAGTCGGTAGCATGCTTCAAGTTTTAGTATAAAGGAATTCAAATATTTGGGCGGAGAATTTATGGAAATTGAAATAAAGATGACGATAACATTATTTTAACTCCGAATATGTGAGGGTTGAAAAGGAATTTTCGCAA
Organism: Prunus kanzakura; assembly: GCA_020521455.1. Lineage (NCBI taxonomy): Eukaryota > Viridiplantae > Streptophyta > Magnoliopsida > Rosales > Rosaceae > Prunus > Prunus kanzakura. Next base: position 3,775,896 of record BPUM01000005.1, on the reverse strand, counting down.
TGACATTAAAATGATATCAGCAACTGATATCTTTTTTGTTAAACCATAATTGCAAGAAAAATAAGAAATTACGTCATTTATACTAAGAGCATTGGGTCACTCAAACAAAAATTATAATTTGCTCAAAAACACTTACAAAAATAACATATGAATGTGCAATTATTGGTTTCAAATTAATGGGAAGTACAATTTTGGTAAGGAGATGGTGTAGTTGAATACAAAGATCTAAAGTGTAAAGTGTAAACTGTTAGGCTTCTTATTCACTTAATCCATAACCATCCGTTTAGAAATTAAACTCGAAAATCTCAATCCCTAATTTTCACGATTTGTCTACACTTTCATTTAATAAGTTTCGTGCTTAAGTTGACAAACAATAGAAATATAAATTTCTCCTCTTCAATTCCCGATTTTTAGTTAAATCCCAAGTTATTTTCCTCTACCATTATAAACTATAGATATTTATAAATAAACCCAATCCTAGACATGTATTTATAAAAAAACCCTAACACTATTTAAACATAGAAACACACCCAAAATCAACCCCACAATCAACAATTGTATATTTTTTGGGTGTGTTTATAAATGGGTTTTGAGTGTATGTAATGATGGGTTTTGGGTGTGTTTATAAAGTGTTTTGGGTGTTGGGTTTTTTTATAATTTCAGCCCCCATTTTGGGTGTTTTAGTGAAACTCCCTATAAACTACTAGCCTCTCAGCACACACTTCCGCATTTGCGAGAGGTTTTTTTTTATAAAAAATTAAATTTATTTTAGAATTAAAAAAGGGAATGGGTAGTTGTGTTCCATAAAAATAGGATCCATTATTTGGATTTTCTTTTAATTTTGATTTTTTTAATATGAAAAGTGTGAATTTACCATATTATCCTCATTTAATTTTAATTTTGCATTACCCAAAGGCATTTTCTGGTATTTTGAATGTTTCACCATTCTCTGCCTTTTGCTTTATATATATAGATATTTCTTATAAATTTTGAGAGTGGTGCTATTTGTTATATAAGCAACATTATCGAAATTTGAAATATACCATATTCTTACTATTTTTTTCATTTATTAAATGAAGCCTCGGATAATAAAAAGTGGACAATAATATGTTTTTGTTGTTGGAAAAAATGGACAAAAGCTGGGGATTAATTCGGAAAAGAATATAGCCAACGTGTAAGCATAGGGGAAGAATACGCCATCTGCGTTACATTTTAAAAATAATAATTATCTGCGTTAGATTTTATTTCCGGATATTTGCGAGAAAAGACAACAACACAGCCGGCGGTTTCAGCCCTATTTTCCGTAAAACGGGAAACGATGGGCAGATAGATAAGGTTCGTGTCAGAGTGATTACGCTGTAACGCCACTGCATGACAAACACAGTTGAGCATTTACAGCTGAAATCCCGCGGTCGAGGAAGTGCCACGTGTAAATTTTTCTTGACGGTGGAGGAAACATCCAAAAGATTGTAACGAAATGGTTTGATTTGGAAATTGGAATGGACAAGAGGAAAGCGGAAAAGGATTCTTTGCGGAAAGGCGTACGGTGGTTGGTGTACCTATATATAAGGGACCCACGTAAAGATTGAGGGTCAGAATTAAATCTTGGACGTTCAAATTGGGAACATATGAAAATGGCCAAACAGGACGGAATATGGAATAAAATAATATTCTCAATCTTATAGCACCAGATGCGCTTCAAATGTTTTTCCTTTTTCCAACCAAAAAAAACAAAAGAAAGTATTTTCTTTTTAGTTGCTATGGTCTGCTGCGTATGTAATTATCCAAGTTTAGTTGTCTCTCTACCAAAAAAAACAGAAAGTATTTTCTAGACATTTTTTATATATTTTTTTCTTTTCACGAAATGGAATATTATCTTTGCATATGCATACAGGTTATTTTGGGCATTTACTTGACCAAACTATATCAATAATATGGGCGGCATAGATGAATGAAGTATTCCATTTTCCAAAGTCCAAATTCTTGGGTGACTTTGAAAAGCATGATTCTATTTTTACCCTCTTCTGTTTACCGAATTTGGATTGGTCAGCGGTGGTAGAATCGATCCATGTAGGGAAGAACTAATACTATAGCAGTTGATATTAGATTTTGATATTACACGTAAAATTAGAGCTAAAAATGTAAAATCGAAGTAAATGAATAGATTTTGTTTGAATCTTTTCCTCCCCTAATATTAGTTGAATTTCAGCAATAAAAGAAGATACTAATTAGACAAATATCTAAGGTGAGTGCGAACATTGAGAGGGTGAAGATACTTCACCCATTAATTTCTCATATTATATATAAACTGTACACACATCCGAAAGAAAAAAAAAACTTTGCATATATGTTTGATATGTAACGATTTCATGTGGTAGGTTCTTTTCAACTATGTACGTAGGTGTGTCTAGATTGGAATCCAAAATGTGCATAAATTCAATCAACAAAAGGAAATGAGTGCTCATAACTTGTTTGGTTGTTTCCGCAATGAATGCGTGCAGTTTGAATTAAGCTCGTAGCTAAACCACACAAGAACATATATGATGCTTAATTAATTTGTCTCTGATGATGCCTGCGGTTCTTTCGTCTCTGATGATCTCATATATTTGTATTTGTATATATCCCTCTCTCTCTCTCTCTCTCTTCAGTTTCTGTTTGGTCAATGAGTGACGCAACAAAGTAGAAAACTCCAAGTTGGACAATGAATGACGCAAAAAAGAAAAAGAAAAAGAAAATTTGTTGTCCAAATGTAAATGTGGGAAACAGAAAAAGACAAAAAAAATATAGAGCTTGCTTTGGTCTTTGGGTGAAGCAAAGTACAAAGTGAACATCAAGTATGTTGCGAAACAGACAGCTTCGTCTTTTATCGAGCTGGACAGAAATAAAACGTCGATAGGTTTCTTTCTCTGCATAAAAGAGATGAAGCAGAGAAACTATTTGATCAACTCAGTCGTCGTCACTCTCACAGCTTTTATCGTGATTTATGCATCATGCACATATCTACAAACTGATTTGCTTCACATATTTTTAAACTAGCAAAAACAACTACTGTTCATATTTGTTTTAGTACCCGTAATTATTAATACACCTATACAACTACAAGGGGTGGCTACTTATCTCATCATCATCTTCTATGTGGTGGTGTTTTTGAATTTGAGAGAGATTTCAGAGAGAGAGAGAGAGAGAGAGCTGGTGAGAGATGGAGGACAACTACAATGGTGATGATGATCAGAATAAGGGTATTGTTAGGGTGTGCGCAGAATCACAATCAGATGAAGGTGATGTTGTTGGTGAGGAGTTAGAGCCGGAGGTTCTAAAAAGGACGATCTCAGGCCATCCACTGTATGGGCTGTTGATGGAGAATCACATCAACTGTTTGAAGGTATTTCCTTTTTCTTTTTGTCGGGTTTTCTCTTTTTGGTTCTGGAAGTTACTTGTTTATGATGCAGAATTAAACTAAGAATGATATAAACCTTGACTCAGACTTTTCCATATCTGCTGTAATTTTACCAAGTCCTATGAATCTTTTTTTTTTCAAAAGATTGTACACAAATATGATATGGTCAGACTCAGACAGAGATGAGGAAGTCCAAAATGGCGTCCAATTTGCAAGTGTTTTGCATGGTCATGTATAAGTGCAGATGGGTAGCTAGCTAGGTTTAAGAACATATATATCATCACAGTATTAGAAAAGTGGTTAGGTCAATGGTTAGATACGCATGCGCAGGTCAACAATAACGATCGTTGTGAATTATTGACAGGTGGGTTTGGGTGAAAATATTGGAGAAGTTGGAGTCACCAGTACTGAAAAGGACAATGCCAATACCAAGCTCAAGGCCGCTGCCATTCCCACTTCTTCAGACCTTGATCAATTCATGGTATGTTAGCTTTCTTCTTTTGTATAATTATAAATTATTATGTTTAATTATGCAGAATTAATATGATCTGTTGGAATTAATCGCAGGAAGCATACTGCGACGCCCTAAACAAGCTTAAAGAAGCCATTGAGGATCCTATAAAAGAAACGACATCTTTCATCACTGATATGTATGCTCAACTTGAGGATCTCAGTGCCTCCGAAAAACCTCATTAACCCGTACACCTCAACTTGAGGAACTGCATGCGTGGCTACATTTGACAGATTATGCTGATGATCCTTGATCACTAAATTTGTTAGTTGATAAGTTATAATAATGTTAATTTGTCCCTTCGTGAGATGAAAAGTACTTGCTATATATTAAAGTTTCTTAATTAATTTTGTTACATCAATTTATAACGTTAATTACATGCATGCATTTTATCTGGTGGACTTTACATCCGGGTCATACTTACTTATTTATGACCACAAAGGCAATATGAAGATTCTTCACTTCATAAATACTATATAGAAGTGTAAAACAAACATGACTGAGGAACGTTTAAAACATAGACAACTTTCAAGTTTCAATATGTTTTACAAGTCAATGGGTCTAGTCCAGTGAAAAAAGGCTTTGACTTGCATACCAATGGTCTTAGGTTCGAACCCTCATGTAGAGACAATCCTTATAAGGAGTAATTTTTGAGTGTTCCGGGTATACCACGTGTCTGGTGTACCATCCAATAGATGCACGACATGTGAAATATTTCCAATACAGCTAGTCACATGTCATAAAAAACAATGAAGTTGGAGAATAATTCCATATCTCATATGTGTATTGGATGATACACCAGCCACGTGGTATACCTAGAACATATAAAAATTTCTCCCTTAGAAGGGACCAACATGGGTTATAGCCCATGTGAGTTTTTATTTCATTAGCCCAAACTTTAGTTTAGCCCATCTAAGCCTACTAATGACAGTCATGACACGTTTACATCCAAAGGCTCACAACAAACCAAGACTACTGGCTCATCCAACAATACACTAAGGACCCGTTTGGTGGGCTGGATAAATTAGGTGGATTAAAATTTTAAATTCAATCTGGTGTTTGGAGGCTCAAAATGAAGTTAGTGCTCGTTTGGGAGTGCTTCTTCCCAAAGCGCTTATGTTAGTAGCGCTTATGCCAGTAGCGCTTATGACATAAGCACTTCTACAAAGAAGCAGTTTGTCGTTTGGATGTCACATTTAAAAGTGCTTTTACATTACATAAAAGAGCAAATATGTTCAATATTGAGAGAAGCTATGAGAGAGATGGAATAGAAGCTTAAGGGTTCCATGGGTGTTTTGGCGTCTGTTGGGCTTTTTCAGGGTAGTGTTTTGGTTTTAATAGGAGAGAAAAAGAGGGAAAAAAAGAAGAAAGAAAGGGTATTTTGGCATTTTAAAAAATTAAATATGGGTATTTTTGGCATTTTAAAAGTTTCATTAAAGGGAGCCAAGTACTTCCCTTGTTTTTGTCCTGCAGCGCTTTTAAGAAGAAGCACCTCTCAAGTGCTTCTTCCAAAACCACTCCAAGTGCTTCTGGATCTCACCCAAAGCGCTTTTGCAATTTTTGCCAAACACCATTTTTAAAAGACAAAAGCGCTTTCACCCATTTAGAAGCGCTTTTCGTTGCTCCAAAAGTACTCCCAAACGAGCCCTTAGACTAGATTGTGTGTAACTCGATCAAACCCCAAAGTAGGCGGATTGTGCGTATATAAGGGTAAATTTAGCCCATTCTATTTTAAAATCCTGGGTCCATCCCTACCCCGATGACATCTGGTTGTGTATGTATGAGAAACTCTCATCCCCTATAGTTTAGACCATCGCTTGTTTATATATATTTAAAATGTTTTACAATCTTCGTGCTCTTTTTTATTTTCTTTCTTTAATCTTGTTGTAGAATTATAAATGAGTCCAAAAGCCCACATAAAACCGGGGATGAGTTGGGCTCGGTTTCGTCCAATAAAAAAGAGTTGGGCTCGGCGCTTCAAGTTCCATTTTCTCCACGCGGCGATCTTCCGTGAGTAACTAGCAAAACCACCACTTGCACGCCAAACTGCAGGGAAAGTCCAGTTTGCCTCTCTCTCACCAAAGAAACAAAAAAGAGAGAGAGAAAGAAAGAAAGTAGGAAGGAAACTTCGCCCTCTACACTTTTCCCTTCCGCTGATTCTACTCATTGTGCTGCTACTTCTATTGGGTCTTTCCAAAACCCTATCCCACATCGAATTTTGAGGTCAAAATCTTGGGTTTTCTTTGAAAAGGAAGCAGCAGAGTAGGGGCATGGTGAAATCGGCAGTGAAGAGTGGAGATGGGTCTGGGTCTGGGTCTGGTGGATCGGTGGCTCCTTTTCTGAAGAAATGCTATGAGATGGTGGATGATAACGAAGCAGACTCTATAATCTCGTGGAGTGAAACCGGTGACAGCTTTGTGATATGGGACATGACCCAGTTCTCGATTTTATTGTTGCCCAAGTATTTCAAGCACAGCAACTTTTCTAGCTTCATGAGGCAACTCAATATCTATGTGAGCTTTTCTGGGCAATTTTTACTTTTTCTTCTATCTCGGTTATTGCATTTTGTATTTTGTGGAGGCGTTCTTTAGCTGCGTTACAATTGTGAGTTGAATTGGTTTTTGTCAAATTGTGCTTATATTTATATTGGATTTGTAGACTTTTTTCTTCTTGTTATTCTTGCGGCAATCCCAAATATATATAATAAAAGAAAATTGCTCGTTCGTAAATGATTGTAAACTAGAAGAAATCTCGGAAATCAAGTTTTATTTCTTGCGTAGATGATTAGTTTGCTCTTTTGAGCCTAAACTCGTGCTCAATTGGTCCAAATCAAGTTTCGTATTTCCTTCAACTGGAAGTTTTCTGTGGTTATCCATTTAGGTGGGACTCAAAAAGGAGGGTCTGTCTAAGATGTAAGCCTTGGCCCTGAGTTAAGACTTCGTAAAACATTTTGAATGGTGAAGTTCTCTTTTCCAAGCCTGATCCGTCTCCCTTCGTTTTGTCCCAGTTGGCCCTGAGCTAAGTAAATAGTTGTGTCTCAGTCTCAGTTGCCCGGAAATGCTATATTGAGAAAATAGCAATGTATATAGTATATAGCTATATGCATATGTATGTATATATCTGCACTACAGTCGCACTTGTGTGTTTCTCTGTGAGTGTAAATGTCATGTTACGTTATTTGAATTGTCAACCAATAGTCAAGTATTCATGAATCTTATTGTTTCAGGGCTTCAGAAAAATAGATTCAGATCGCTGGGTGTTTGCAAATGAAGGATTTATTCGAGGTCAAAAGCATTTGTTGAAGAATATTTCTAGAAGGAAACATCCACAGGGCACAGATCAGAGAAAAGCATTACAGCAGAAAGACAATCCTGATGGGCCTTGTGAAAACATTATTGAAAATGGTCTATGGAGGGAAGTTGAGAACCTGAAGACTGATAAAGTTGCTTTGAAGCAAGAGTTGGTCAAGCTTAGGCAGCACCAGGAAATTTCAGAAAATAACTTGCTCCTCCTGAGGAACCGCCTTCGTGGAATGGAGAAGAATCAGCAGCAGATGCTGTCATTTCTAGTTATGGCCATGCAAAGTCCTGGGTTTTTAGTTCAGCTTCTTCAGCCAAAAGAAAACAGTTGGCGCATTGCTGAACCTGGAAATATGCTAGAACAAGGTGTAGATGATCATATACCAATAACTTCTGATGGTGCGATAGTGAGGTACCAACCACCTATGGATGAAGCCCCGAAGCCTGTACTCGCAGCGAATTCAGGCTCAGACAAACAAACCGAATTTGATTCTTATATAGATGGAATGAACGATTTTGTCGTGAATCCCGATTTCATGAAAATGCTAATGGATGAAAAGTTGAGCTCTCTAGAAAATCAAGCCCCATATACCCTACCAGATATATCTGATGATGGTGCATGGGAGCAGCTTCTTTTAGCTAGTCCTTTCTTAGAAGATATTGAAGCTACAGAGGAAGATGGAAAAGAGACTGTTGACTCTAGAATGGAGGTGGAATCAACCGCATCGGAACTGCAAGAATCACAGAATTTTGATACTTTAATAGAGCAAATGACGAAATCTCAGAACTTTGCATCAGAATCAATAGTTTATGGATCTAATGTGGAGAGCTCTCAAAGCTTGGAACATATAACTGAACAAATGGGATATTTAGCTTCTGACTCTAACAGCAACCGTGGAACACAATCAGGAAAGTGAGAGCTTCTTGTGGGATACCTCATACATGTAACGCTCTTTCTCAGTCAACTTAACAAATGTAAGTCGCTTCTTATTCTTCAGCCAGTCTTTTATACTGTTTAGGAGAATCATATTTTTAATAATTGAGGCTACCTGGAGTTCTGAAGTAATTTGTGTTGTTGGGTTGCATGCTATAATTTGAACTATATCTACTTACCTTCATTTTGCTTATGGACAGATTTTGGTGGGCGGCATGACCGTTGGGAAGAGTATTTTGCTTGCAGTTTTGCTCTATTTCTACATGTAATTCGAGTAATTTTCCCGTGAGGTTTAAAAAGTTGCTTGGTTAAAGAGCATTGGAGAATATATGTCATCTGCGCCACTGCAGTGGCCTTGCTTTTTCTTAACTTCCGCAACCTCACTTGGTATAGTTTTCTTGTACCACTGCAGTGGCCTTGCTTTTTCTGATCTTCTGCAACCTCACTTGGTATAGTTTTCTTGTACCAACCTTGTAAATTCACGGGACCCCGTTCTCATTTTCTCAATATAAATGAAAGACACTTTGCATATGACGTTCTACTCTCTCTCTCTCTCTCTCTCCTCATGGCAACTAGAGGCGTTCTCTTATGATGTTTGATATAGCACACATGCAATTTGAAGATTCGATTTCATTTTTCAAGGTTGTTAGAGATTCTAGGTAACGTTTCTTTTTTTCTAAGGGCTAGTTGTAGTAAGAGGGTTTGGCTTGCTTCCCTTGATGCTCTGAAGAGGCTTACCCGCAAATGAAGGTGAAAGTACCATTTTTCTCTAACCATTCCCATCCACAAAGGTACAAAAACTACATAACCTTTCTTGTTTTTTTAAAAGAAAAAAACTGCATACTTATTCGATGTCAATAAAGAAGTAAAGAAAGTTCATGTAGGATCACGGGGTGAAATTATACCGAAAATAAGAAGCAACATTGAAATTTCCATAGGAATAGGAAACAGAGAATACAGTAGCATATGATTTATGGGAAAGGACGAATGTTCATGGATGGATAGCCTTTGCCAGGCCAAAAGCGACAGCGGATGCCACGGCTCCGATGAGAGCAGTCTGGAAGGCACTCTGGAAGGGTTTATTGCCGGTAAAGTGGCCCTTGGCAAAGCCAAATATTAGCAACGCCCCCAAGGTGACGACAACAGAGGCAAACAAAGCTTCTCTAGCCCTCGGAATGAAGACGTAAGGAAGGAGGGGCACTGATCCACCCAAAACGTAAGCAATGGCAATGGTGAGGGCGCTGTGCAGTGCTCTTCTTGGATCTGGCTTTTCCAATCCCAGTTCAAACCTGAATCATCATCATTTAAATTAAAAAGAGCTTGCTTGCTTGCTTAATAATGCTAGTTACACAATTAACATAATTCCGAAATTCAGAGGAAATAATGAAGATAGAAGTCATGACGGACAGAAAAACATAACCAGGCTGAGGACCACATGGGTTTTGTCCACATTTCAAAAGTAAAGCATTTTCAAAAGAGAAAGAAAAATTGAATTCTACTATAAGTGATGGATGTATTCACTTGTCAACTAGTTGGCCCACTCGTGCACAGAAGAGAATATCCACAACACAACACGTTCTCCCTATTCTTTATTCATCATTCATCATTCTAATTCTAAAGTTAATTAAATTTGTTTTGTTTAGGAATAGAAACAACAACTTACTTCATCATGAAATCCACCCACGCTTTCGGATTCTTCCTTAGAGCGTTCACCACAGGCGTATACTCATGTGGCTCTACCCCATACTCTGCCAGTATCTCTGCTACCTCTGCCGCCTCTGCAATTTTCATATGAATAAACCCCTTCATACTTCATATTCAATTCTAATTAATCATACCAGAGACGGAGAGAGACTTATAACAAAATAAAATCAACCTGTATCAGGAACGTTTACTACTTCCTCTTGTTCTCTCCTCAGCTCCCTCGTATAATGATCAGCCTCGCTTTTCGCCGCCAGATATCTGCGTCAGAAATATTGACAATAACCCTAATAATTTTCTCATTTTCTCAGTAACCAAACAAAACAGAAGAAAGCGACAAGCGGAATTGAAAGTATACCCGCCGAGTCCCATGGAGATGGCACCGGCAGCGACTTCGGCGATGCCAGCAGTGAGAACGATAGATGACGTGGCATTGGCACCGGAGAGTCCTGCTGCGAGAGCGAAGGGCACGGTAAGACCGTCGGATACGCCGATGATGATGTCACGGACGATCTCTCCGGCTGTGAAGTGTTTCTCTGTGTGCTGCCTCAGGAGTGTTTGCTTCTCTGGGTCCAAGGTCCTTGCTTGCTCACGCCCATCATTAGCTGCCATTGTGAAACGGAAAGGGTTTTGGAGTCAAGTAACCAAACCCCGGATTTCGGAGCCTCTTATTTATGTTGCTGTCTTTTTGTGTGTAAATTGGGTCTGCTATGCTTTTGCTTGCTATGATACCGTACCTATTTATACACCCACCACCGTCATTATGCTCCCTTAACACTTTTTGTTATTTTCTACCAATAACGTAATGACACATAATATAAATTTTTCATGTGTTATTGTGTTCATTACGGAGATAGCAAAAACGTACTATTCTCAATTACATGCAAGTATTTTTGTTTGCTGTGCGTTATGCGTTTTGCCGCCTTCATTATTCTTTTCCTCGTTTTTTTCAATTTCATTCTGATTTCATTTCATTAAAAATAGAAGGATGACAATGACTCATTTGCTACTGTTTTAGTAATATTTATATTCTCAAAATTGTAACAAGTTTAAATTCAAATCTCCAAACCAAATGCCAGTAACAATGGGAATCACAAAGCTGTGTTGTATCATGTTCAAGTCACGCGTTTCACTTATTATTAATTCAAATTTAAGATGTATTCTAACATTATAAAGAAAAATATCACAAAGCTAGACTAACGAACGTGTTTTTTTTTTCTTTCAAAGAATTTAAGGTAACCCGTACTCAACTCGAAAATGGCTTGAATATAAAACGAGTGGTGTGCTTGGCCAAATTAATCAATTGATTTCACATGTTTGCAGAAAAATCAATTCATTTCACATGAAAAGACAATGATCCGGTACAAACCCACTTTAGATGACCTGTTGCAAAGCCTGCGCGCGAGTTTGTGAAGTGGGCTTAGAAAATGTGTTTAAAAAATAAATACCAAGAAGAAGAAAAAATGCGTTAATTAGCATCGCATATATGATATAATATGGGATTCGTGCAGGATTAAAATGTGCGATTTGATTCGAGTTGTATTTTCCTCATATGAGCTAAAAACCATATATACCAATCAATTAACTAATAAGTTTGACGCCAAGTGAAACTCCAATTAATTAATTGGTTCTATTATGTTATTATACTAGTAATTTCAAATCCATTGAATTATTACAAATACATTGCATGTACTTCTAGTTGATACGGACTTTAATGTCGAAACCCAAATTCATTAATCTCCTAAATCCCACGCTTGCATCTTTCCCAAATGAAGAAGAAGCCAAGTTTGCATCCAGATAGGCCATCTCTAGGTGGGGAGGACTACATTTAGCTCTCTAAAAAATAATTTTATAAGAGCATCCGCAATGATGCTCTCTATTTCTTAGCTAAAATTTAGCTAAAAATATAAGAAAGCTATTTTAGGAGCTCTCTAAAAAATTTCAACTCCAACCATACTCCCTAATTTGGAGGGTCATAAATGCTATAACTCTTTTTTGATTGGTCCATCTCTATTGAAAAATAAAATAAAAAATAGTTAGCATTAAATAAAGGTTTGAAATACTTATTAAATAAGGCAGCATTAAATTATAGGGAGCCACTAGGAGTACTTTCTCTCTCCTCTGATTTAGGAGCTCCTAGAGGACTCCCTATTTTAGGAGGTGGATAGGGAGCATGGTTGGAGTTGCATTTTTACAATTCCTCCCTAAAATTTGTCTAAGGAGGTGGTTTAGGGAGCCCATTGCGGATGCTCTAAGGAATGGTATCAAGCTACATTTTAACTGTCTCTAGCAGTAAAGGGTTAAATGTAATATTTTAATAGTTTTTAGTATATTATGTAAATTTATTAGTTAATTTAATAAACTACTATTTATATTTTATTTAAAATATATTTTAGAATTTAAAAAAAGGAAAAGAAAAAGGTTGACGTTACCTAAGTCTAGGTGACGTCAGCTAGGCCCCATCCAAATATTTGGCCCTTTGTGTAGCCTTCCTTCTTTCTTTCTTTTTTTAATTTTTTGGGTAGTCCTTTATATAGTCCGCTCTTGAAGATAAATTTTAGGAATTTTGGACTATAATTTAGGAATTGGCTCTCACTTGGAGATGGCCTCAAACGTATACATCTTGAAATGACAAGATTATTCATGTACAATGGAAGAAGATTATAAGCCTCGTTTGGTGGTCCGGCTTGAATTAGATTGGAGTTGGATCCAAGCTAATCTGTATAAATCTCATCTCTCTAAATGAGACCTATTGTGGTCCAGCTTGAATTAGATTGGAGTTGGATCCAAGCTAATCTGTATAAATCTCATCTCTCTAAATGAGACCTATTGCAAGATACAATATGTTAAACTGTTAATCATTTTACAAAAACCAGTCCCACCACCAAACAATAATTCATCTCGGTTGGATAGCTATGCGCACGTTCCCGCTCTAATGGGGTTGGTGAAAAGGAAGCTCAAAATTGTAGGATATTTGTTTGGCATTGGCTGGTAACTAACAATTACAATGATGGCAACAGAAAAATAACAATGACTCAAGAAGTAGCGATCAGAAGAAGGAAGAGCAACCTGCCTTCCAACATGCAGAAATATATCCAAGGTTCTGCGGGTATGGGGCAGGTGGCATCCATGGAACTGGATGGAAATGGAGGTGGATGAATTATTAATTAAGAAATGGTGTGCTGATAAAGACAGTCAATGTAATATTGGTGCAGGCCTTGCAGCCTTTGCATATCAGATGGTGTGGTGTGTATGGAATATTACTTTGGATTCTGTAGCTCTGATTTATTCAACAGTATTGTTTGAACACGTATTAATATTAATATTATTAATTATGTTGATGTAACTTTTTGTTGTTGTCATTTTTCAAAGAAAGGAAGGAATATTTCAAGCTATATATAGATTAAACCATGGAACAACCAGTACACTAGCAGCAAATTAATATTGTAAAAACGCAGATTTAGCTAGAAATTAACGGATATATAGGTACTAGAAAAACGATCAATAGAAGCAGAAAGATGAAGTTAAATAATAAGACATGTAATTTAAAAACAAAAACAAAAAAAGTTGAAACTAATGAATATTAATGGTGGTATGCTTGGAAAAGTTTAGCAATGGAATAAGCAGCGGCAGAGGCAATGGCCCCAATGAAGGCAGTTTGGAGGGCACTCTTGAAGGGTTGGGTCCCCGTGAAGTGACCCTTTGCAAAGCCAAAAATCATCAAAGCCACGATGGTTAGGATGACAGATGCAACCACAGCCTTTGTTGCAATTGGAATGAGCATGTATGGCACGAGGGGCACCAGCCCTCCAATTATGTATGAAAACGCAATTGTCATTGCACTCTGTAGGGCTCTCATCGGGTCTGGTTTCTCCAGTCCCAGTTCAAATCTGCACGCACCCACCCACCCACCCAATGACCCCGGCCATATAATTAATTATTAATTAATTAGTTGATAAACCAGTGAATTAATGAGCTTATACTTAAATTAACTTACTTCATCATGAAATCAAGCCAGGCTTGAGGGTTCCTCCTTAGAGCGTTCACCACAGGCCCATACTCATGTGGTTCAGCCCCATATTGTGACAATATTTCCGCAACCTCAGCAGCCTCTGCGTTTCATTTATAATATATCAACTTTATTTAATATGTTAATTATGTTCCAATCATATATATAAGCATATATATACATAATTAAGGAGCAAATCATTTAAAAAAGAAAAAAGAACCCCATCAATCATATTCAGCTACAGTGTAAAGTTTAAAAGAGAGGTTCACTTGATCTTAAGCAGGCAGCCTATAAATATATATAGCTCGTGAATTCTGTCTGCACACTCTCAGAGTCAGAGCTAAATAATAATAATATGGAAAAATTATAATGTTAAAGTAGAGAGACCTGTATCAGGGACAGCGATGATTTCATCTTGTTCCCTCTTTAGTTCTTTCATGTAATGATCAGCTTCACTCTTAGCAGCAAGGTACCTGCAAAGCCATGCATCTTGCTTTTATTACCAATAAAATTAATAATAAATGAAAAACAAAATATCTTAGAAAATTCATTTAAACAATATTAATTAATACCCGCCGAGCCCCATAGAGATAGCACCAGCGGCAACTTCCGCAATGCCAGCAATGAGAATGATGGAGGAGCTGACATCCGCACCGGACAACCCGGCGGCGAGGGCAAAAGGGACGGTGAGACCGTCCGATACGCCAAGAATGACGTCGCGCACAATCTCACTGGACATGAAGTGCTTCTCTTCATGGTCATGCAGGATGAGCATCTGCTTCTCCAAGTCTGCATACCCATTTTGATTTTGATTTGCCATTTTTGTTTAACTAATCTACTGAGTCTCTCAAGCTAAGCTAAAACGATTCTATTGAAATATCTCTTGGCTGCCCCACGGGATGAAGTCTGAGAGTGAGGAAAAGGCCGGGTATTTATATATGAAGGAAGAAGATGGGGTCAATCAAAATTAGTGATATACTTGTAAATTGAGATTATTATTATTATGAAGAAAGAAATTAAAGCGATATGTATTGTTTGGGTCCACCGTTTGTCTGTTCTCTGCCCACCCGCCGAATAATTAACAAAATAACAAAATGAAAAAGTTGCTTTCACTTTTGACCCACCTGTCACTTCACTGGCGTGTGCGCACCATAGGCCTCGGTCACATGCATTATATAAAGTTTTAAATTAATATATATATATCTATATAGTTTTCATTGAAAAATTCCTTAAATAAATTTATTTCTTGTGTAATATCGGGTCACATTACGGGTGAAGTCAAGGAAGCAGGCTGAAATTTTGGGTGACATTGCGTGTGGGTGCGGCAGGCCTCCCTTGTACATATTCTAAAGCTAAAGTACAAGGCGTGTGTGAGACACAGGCCTTTATCCGAACGCATGCTATGGTAATATGGTAATTTAAGTTTAGTTTCTTCACCAAAGTTGAATTAAGGGAAGAAAACTACGAACACAATTCTCAACTATTGCACTACATAAAAGAAAAAGTCAACTAGTCAAATCACTTGTGAATCTCGTTTCTTTCTTTGTACTTAACTTTTGGATCAACTTTATTCTGAATATATGAGTTTCTATTGGTGATATTCTTCGTTAACCACCATGACTGATATGATTCAATTCATCTAGTGAATCTTCTCGTTGACAATAACAGTATGTTTGAAGGTGCTTCTTAGAAAAACACAAGAGCCTCTAAAAGCGTTTTGTTAGAAATATCAAATGTGCTTAGGAAGCATTTTTCCTATCTATGAAAAAGAATTTGAAGTTTTAAACTTAAATGCACTTTTAAGTTTCCTTAGAATATAAGCTTCTCTCTCCGTTTGTGATTCCTAAAAGAAAATTTCATAGAGGGGGAGGAAAAAGAAGTGTTACTGCCCCTTCTCCCTCTCTTATCTTCTCGTCTTTTCCTTTTAGAGTAATGAATAAGTCCATTGAGGTTTTTTTATTATTATTATAATAAAAAGCCTTTTGTGGTTGTTTCTTCTGAGCCCCGACTAAATTTGAAGTTTCCCATCACCCATTTTAGTCTATGCTTTCAATCAAATCATACATGTAAAACCCGCTCTCTAATGCCGCTCATGTTCTTTAAATTTGATTCTATATCGTCTTTGACAGAGGTTGCTGCTGTCACATCCCGGGATCGCTCTGCCCTCACGATTTTGTTTCTGGGAACTCACGAGCAACTTCCCAATGCGTTACCCATCCTGGAATTGCTCTAGCCCCAACTCGCTTAAC
The DNA here is from genome assembly GCA_020521455.1 of Prunus kanzakura. Classification (NCBI taxonomy): domain Eukaryota; kingdom Viridiplantae; phylum Streptophyta; class Magnoliopsida; order Rosales; family Rosaceae; genus Prunus; species Prunus kanzakura. The sequence continues at coordinate 3,759,796 of BPUM01000005.1, read as the reverse complement.
TTCGGAGTTCTCATGACTCCGAAGCCAGTGAGCTCCCAAAAAGCCTCGTGCTAGATAGAGGCAGACATGTACATATAAGGCACATCACCCCCTCTCCCTTGGTCGATGTGGGATCTTACAATCCACCCCCCTTAGGGGGCCCGACGAACTCGTCAGCACACTCGCACCACACGGCAGAGTGGCTCTGATACCAAATTGTCACATCTTGGAATTGGCTCCGCCGTAGCACGATATTATCAGCTTTAGGCCCCCCCTCTCTTCACTCACAGTTTTATTTATGGGAACTCACGAGCAACTTCTCAGTCGGTCACCCATCTTGAGATTGCTCTGGCCCCAACTCGCTTAACTTCGGAGTTCTCATGACTCCGAAGCCAGTGAGAACCCAAAAGGCCTTGTGCTAGATGGAGGCGGACATGTATATATAAGGTACATCACACTCTCTCCATTGGTCGATGTGGGATCTTACAGCTGCAAATCACTCAATTATTCTTTGGTAAAGTTGTTGTTTTCGTTTATTTGTTCGCCTTTATGCGCAGGTAGATTGCTGGAAATCATATTTTTCCCTAAATCTGTTACGAATGCGGTGGTAGGTATGGCTACGGCCGCAACCGCGCTTCTTTAGGTGGTGGTGGTGGTAGGGTTCGTTTAGGCTTATGAGTTGTTTTAGGGTTTTAGTTATATTGGGTTTAGTTTGGGCTTATGGCTAATTGTGGTGATGTGGGCTAGTAATTTTAGTACGGCTTTTGGCTGTGTTAGTTTTGCTTTTGGTATGTTAGTTTGTTGCTCTCTTGGGATTTATATTTTAGATGTCTTGTTAATGCCTTTGATTATACCATTGAAGTTTATCTAATAAAGTTTCTATTTGATTATAAATAAAAAAGAAGAGGTTTCCTTAGAATATACTTAACGCACCTAGTGAGATCCACCATAGGAACATGATTTGTGCAGCACATGTGTTTCACATTTAATCAACATGGGCCCATTCTTTTGTTGAAAAGAAAAGATGCGAACTTAATTGTAATTTTGCTTTGAATAATCGAAAAGTATGAAGCATGTCCCGGCAACACCATTGGTCATGAATCATGGTAAGTAATATTGCTCATTTCCTCAGACAAATATTCTGCCCAGCTTCTTATTTGTTTGGAAAAATATATCTTGGCTCTTTGTTCATCATCATTACCACGTGTAATGTGGGTTTCTTGGATTGCAGAAGATATTATTTCAATCTTTTTCTCTACTGTTTTCTTCAGCTTATAATCCATCTGATCATCTTTTCCTTCTTAGCAAAGTTTCGGGTTTTCGTTGATTTTCCATTAAACTGAAAATTGTAGGGGACAAAATAAAATCAATTTACGACTGAATCCGTGAAAACTATAGTTATGAATTTCTTTGCTTGCATCTCATAGATATCAGGTTTTCTTTGCTCTGCTTTAAAATTGTTCTTCCCATCTCATTGGCAATTTGGCATTGTATTGTAGGCTTGTAGGTAGGTCGGTACCAAGTGACACGAAAATAGTAAGTTAGTGGGAGTTGTGGATGTGATGTGGAAGTATATATACCGGTTAAAACAAGGAATCTGATCTGATCACCATGTCTGTCTAGCATGCGCCAACCTTTCTGCTTTACCTTTGCTCAGGCACAGTGAGTCAGTGACAGTGCAATTAGACAACAAAATAAAAAAGAAAATAAAGTCACGGAAGAAAAGAGGAACAGAGAGAAGGAATCTGTAGCAATCTAGATATGAACTGGTCCATCTGTAACGCCACTAGCAAAATAGCATTACAGATGTGTGAGTAGTAGTACGGATAACAATAATTATAAAGTTGGCTTTATCTTCGCTTTTTTTTTTTTCAGATCATATCCTCAAAGCTCATTCAACCCATTTTACATTACAAATAATAAAAAATAATTTGCTGAAAGTATTTCCTTTCATTTCATGCCTCTCTCTCTACGGTGCAAACAAACCCAAAATTTCCTTTGGCATGATGGTCTCTGTACGCGGAGAGGTTAGAAGGGTGTATACTAATATAGTGAGGGGTTATATAGAGGGGTACTTAGGCCATCTTTAATTATAGTTCAGGGCTATAAATTTAGCCCTCTAAAATATTAATTTTTTAAAGAATAATGTAGGGTTAAATATTTCCATCTCCATCCATGGGCTATATTTTAGGATCCTTTATATTTTATTATTTTGAAAAAAACTATAGTATAACACTCATACATTTTACAATTATGTATTGTTTAATTTAATTAAATTATTATTTAGAGACAATATTCACATGTATAATAATATTTAAAAAGGTCTTTAATATTGGCTGTTGGATATGCATTTGCATAAGATATTTCGTGTTCTTACCTACACTTGATAATTTATTTTCTTGAAAAGCATGTGCATGGGGCCCATAAAATAATTTGGCCTAGGCCAAAACTGAGTTACAATTGGCCCAGTTGAAGGACTACATGGCCCTCCAAATTTGGCCAAAATTCTTTTTAGCCCCTCATTATAGAAGCTCCCCTCTTTGTGCGTGGCTTCAAGGCTATGTTTCCGGGGAATGGGCTTTAAATGTTTTCTGAGCCCATGGGTTGCCTTGACCAAAGGCTTAGTTCTTGGGGTTTAAGATCTCTTTCAGCTTCGTTTTTATAATATTGGGTCCTCTTGGCCTCTTCAACTCAATTAGTCCAAATGCTCATTCACCATTCTGGATTTTACCGTTCTCAACAAGTTTGGGCAGAAAAAATGCATCAGATTTTGGAGGGGCTAATTTACCGTACATCAATGACAAAAATAGACTCAACAATAAAAGCATGAACGATTAAGGAACAAAATAGCCAATCAACGATTCAAAAACAGCAGAAAAACATGAAACGGGCATAGCGTGATTGATACCCCGTTGCACACAAGTGTTTCTCCTCTCCAAAAACAGAGATAGGTTATAATTTCTAGATTTGGTTTTTAGTATTTTCAATTTTGCAGAAGAACATTCAAACGTAATGCAAATGTTGATACAGAACGACTTATAAAAAGAATATCTTCTCGTGATGTTCTTCAGTTCAGGTCTCCAGATTTTCAGCATTTATAAGCTCAGGAGAATTGAATGTTTCATCATTAGAAACAAAAGAAGATGTTCTTTGATAAACACAGCAAAGTTACTCAGAAAGGCCACAGCTAACAACTATTAACAAAAAATAAACAAAAGAATCAAATTCAAAATCAAGATGAAAGAAAAAAAAAATCTTCTTGGAATGCTCTTCAGTTCAGGTCTCCAGTTTCTCAGCACTGATAAGCTCAGGAGAACGAAAGTTTTGTAGAAACATCATCATTAGAAGCAAAAGAAGATATTATTTCATAAAACCCCGAAATCCAAACTAGAAAAATCAGTCACTCAAAATATCCACAAACATCCATAGCGTCTGTGAGAGTCTGCAACGCTGTTTAGCTAAGATACCCTTTTTATAGCGTGGGGCGGCTAAACCCTAGCCCCTGCAACAATGGACTGGGCCAAGAAGATTTTAATAGACTAGGCCTTTGTCATTTATTTTGATTTTGGGCTTTCTTTGAGGTGAGTTTTTGACTGGGCTTTACTTCAAAGCAAAAAGCTTGGACAAAAAAAGAGAAGATGATGAACCCGAAAAGAATAACAAGGGGAAGGAATAGACGAGAAACAGACTACGGGTTCAAAATCTCACGAGGAAGACTGAGAGAGAGAGAGAGAGAAGGAGCGGTGGAGGAGGCTGACGGCGTCTTTCGTTTTGATTTCTGGTGAGTTTCTCTTCTTCCTCGTTTCCCACTAGTTCTTACTCGGGGAACTTGCTAACCTCCCCGTTTCGAACTGAAATAGAGGAATAAAACCCTCTTTGTTTGAATTGGGGATTCTTGTGCTTAGTCAATTGCAGCATTATACAATACAACAAAAAATTCTGTTCTTTTCATAAAAATAGTAGGTTTGTCATAATTTGTTTGTTGGTCTGGCACTTCGCTTTGCTTTATGTTGCTCTTTGTTAATATATACATGCAATTTTGTTAAATTTTTGCTGAACTTGTGCCCGGAACTCAATCAAAGCTCATAAATTTATACGTTTCTTCATTGTTTTTCCCTGACGTGTTTTCAATACATCTTTTTCTTTCTTATCAGATTAAGTACTTTTCACCATGTCTTGGTGCACGATTGAGTCCGACCCAGGTAAATTTCAGAAAAAATTGTTGTTTGTGTGTGTGTGTGTGTGTGTGTGAAAGTTTAGGTGAGCATCTATTCACGCTGATAAATTGTAAAATCTTTATCACGTTCTGTTATACTTACTGATGTTGCTCCTACATTAAATGCCTTTCATATCTTGATATCAGCTCACCGGTCCCTCTTTTGAGCGTAAATCTTGACATGGAGCTGTTTTCACTCTTTGTTTCGATATAGAAATTGCACTGGCAGAACTGACATGCTTTATTGAGTTCAAAGAAACTTGGAGAAATTCCAATTTGACTTCAAAACAAGCTTTTCTCTTGTATCTTTATATGTAAGAGTGGAAGCCTAAATTGTTGACAACACTTGCTTGACGACCATAATTTTTGTTTTAAAAAAATACATTTGGGATTGTATGGATGATGAGAGTTATGATTTGATGATGCAGAGTGATAGTGTATAGGATTTGGATGATTTATGACACATTTATTATTTTTGAAAAATAGAAACATCTATAGTATAAATGGACTGTACTAGTATTTTGAAGGTGCTACTTTGCATTTCAGGGGTGTTTACAGAACTTATTCAGCAGATGCAAGTAAAAGGCGTGCAGGTAAGCCTTCTTTGTTTCCTTTTGTATTTTATTTTTATGCTTACCCTGCACTGATCTTAGTTTATGGGTTGATTTCTACTTTTACTGCTTGAGCTTAGGCTGCAAGTGCTTCTTGGAGATGTCTTCGCTCCTTTTGTTGTGATATTGATTATATCCAACACTTCATCCTTTATCTTTAACTAAAAAATGTAAACTATATCCAATACTTAACTCCTTTTGCTTCACTAAGCTATGTTGAAGTTATACTTTTCAAAGAAATTGTTTACTTAATTTTCATGGTAGTCAGAGTCTAAGTGTTATGTTGTGACTTGGTTATAGTTCACTTCTTTCACGTATGCCATGATGCCCTTGGTGTGGCCTTGCAGGTTGAGGAGTTGTATTCATTGGACCTTGATTCTCTGAACAATCTGAGGTACATAAGGGGCCGTTTAAGCTTTCATCACCCAGGCAGATATCCTCATTTCCACTATAGCAAATGTTTTAAGTTTAAATCTTTAGTATCGATGTTGTAGTTACTCTTTTTTCTCTTGCATCTTACAGGCCTGTGTACGGGTTGATTTTCCTATTCAAATGGCGTCCAGGGGAAAGGGATGATCGCCTTGTAATTAAGGATCCAAATCCTAATTTGTTTTTTGCAAGCCAGGTTGGTGTTCATGAAAATGTATTTTTCTAGAGTAATGATACATTTGTAAGCTCTTCTGATCTTATACTTTTTATATCCTCATAGGTTATTAATAATGCTTGTGCCACCCAAGCAATCTTGTCTATCCTCATGAACTGTCCGGATGTTGACATTGGTCCTGAACTGTCAAAACTGAAAGAGTTTACAAAGAATTTTCCACCTGAACTGAAAGGGCTGGCAATAAATAACAGTGACGCTATCCGTGCAGCCCATAATAGTTTTGCAAGGCCTGAGCCGTTTATTCCTGAGGAGCAGAAGGTAGCTGAAAAAGATGACGATGTCTACCATTTTATAAGCTACTTGCCTGTTGATGGGGTCCTGTATGAGCTTGATGGACTGAAGGAGGGGCCGATTAGCCTTGGACAGTGCCCTGGTGGGCAAGGTGACATGGAATGGCTGCAGACTGTACAACCTGTAATCCAGGAGCGCATTGAAAGGTATTCCAAAAGTGAGATAAGATTCAATCTCTTGGCCATAATAAAGAACAGGAAAGAGATGTATACTGCTGAACTTAAGGAACTCCAAAAGAAGAGGGAGCGCATTTTGCAGCAGCTGTCTGCCTTACAATCAGAGAGATCGGCCGACAGTAGCAAATTTGAAGCGCTGAACAAAGGTCTTTCAGAAATTAATGCTGGGATTGAGGGCGCTACCGAGAAGATCTTGATGGAAGAAGAAAAATTTAAGAAGTGGAGGACAGAAAATATTCGCCGGAAGCACAACTACATACCCTTTTTGTTCAACTTCCTCAAGATTCTTGCTGAGAAGAAGCAGCTGAAGCCTCTTATTGAGAAGGCAAAGCAAAAATCTGGCAACCCTAGATGAATGAGAATGATGGTTTCGTTAACTGTACTATGATGGGATTGTGGATTATTTTTCGTGATGTCAGTTGTAATTGTGGGTGAACCTAACTGGGGTTTATACATGCTTTCTTTAGGTTACTCGTTAAACATAATTTATTTTGGTGAGACATTCCCTTGAATTAACTTTGTTCTTACTTTGCTTTAGGTCAAGAAACATACATGTCTTTGAATTATGTGGAATAATAAATGGTTTAGCATCATAGCATCTGCAACAACTCAAAACCCTCCTCCGCTCCTTCGCATAAGGAAAGGAAAATATTAAAACAAAAACATAGTCGCCCACCGTGGGGCTCGAACCCACGACCACAAGGTTAAGAGCCTTGCGCTCTACCAACTGAGCTAGACGGGCTTGACTGATAAAGTATGGCATGCTAACTTAATTGTACGAGAGATTTATCTTATGAGCGAACGTCCTTTAATTTGGCGCCTAAATCATCATCTATCTGGGTTTTCCTTTCGTTCAGAGTTAGTTACTTTCATCAACCGTCAAAGTTGAAAGTTGAAACAGACTCTCGTAGGCCGTTAAATATGTATATCGCTATATTTATATATAAGAGAGAGGAGGCATTTCATTCGCAACTCTGCATCCAATTATTAAAATAAAAGATTCAAGAATCTCAAGAATCTCTCCCTCCCTACCAGAAGAAGAAGAAGAAGAAGAAGCAATTAATTTCAGAGATAAAGAATTCGTTGAAGAAGAATTAATGGCTGAATGCAGTGACCAGAACATTAAGAACCCACAACCAGAACCAGAAGATGATGAAGAAGAATACACAGCGGTGGTTGGCAAACACTTGTCCATGCTCCGCCTTGACAACAGCCGCAGCAGCAGCTTCAAATCTCCCAATTCCAGTCCCAAGCCCAGGAGAACATTGAAAAGGCGATCCCCGTCCCAATCCCCACCAATATCCCAACCCAACCCCAAGAAAGAGAAGCTTGATCTTCCTCCTAATCCTCTTCTTCGCCGCTGCAGTTCCGAACGCTTCAACCCAACTTCTTCTCCTCCTCCTCCTCCTCCATTTTATTCTTTTAATTCTCGTCACAATCAGCTGCAGTGCCCCAACGCAGCCTCTCCTGCCTCTGCCTCAACCGAAAAATCCTCCCGCGCGGCTGCTCTCTCTGCCTATGCCTCCACACTCCGCCACTCCGTTTCCAATCCCAAGCCTTCTTCGTGTTCGCCTGCTCTCAAAACCATCTCCCGTCAATCCTCCTCCTCCTCTGGTGACGAAGACGACGACGACGACGACGCCACTCCCAATTCTAAGGTTTTCTTCCTCCACCTCCATCTTTCATTCTCTTGACTTTGAATTTCATCTGTATCTTTCATAAATCAATTATGAACGCATGGTTCTTGAAAATGAATTTTTATTATATTTGCAGAGGCTTAAAAGGATAAAAGATCGCGTCAGAGAGATGAGCCTGTGGTTCCAACAAGTCATGCGTGAAAATGAAGATGATGACGAGGAAGAAGAAGAAGAAGAAGTGGAAGTGGAACCTCCTCAAGAACATCATCATCAACAAAATGGAGACACTACTGAGGTTGGTAACTCTAATTCATCATATTTTAATCATATCTTTACAACAATTGGTTGGTTGGTTCCCAAGAACTTAGAAATCACAAATCCTTTTTCACAAGTACTGGGTTCGGACTTAGAATTCCATTGATATCATCATCATCATCGTCTCTTTCTTTCCGCTGATGAATTTGATGTTGCAGTTGCAGGTCGATAGTGACATAAATTTTGCAGAATCTGTGAGCGTGGAGAGGATGGGGGATGGCTTAGTCATTCATTTCAGGTGCCACTGTGGCGTCCCCTATCAGTTCCTTCTTGCTGGGGGCAACTGCTACTACAAGCTCATGTAGATTTGTATTTCACAATCCCCTTACCACTAGACTAGTCACAAAAACCACTTTTTATTCTGCCTTTGTTTTTTCCTTTTGCTCAAGTAGAAGTTCAGATGTGCAATCGATGGCATTAATTTGTTGATTCTTCTGGCTATATGGTTATTTTCTTTCTGTATTGTTGTATTTCACTTACTCTTGCCAAAAAGAAATGTTCTGCTTTTTTTATTCTACTTACTAATCACAATGTTATCAACCTCACCACCTGCAGTAACTAGAAGGGCTTAGTTAGTACCATCTCCAATTTCCTTATTATTATCAATAATATTCACTTTGCAAAACAGAAGAGTTGCGCCTTGCGTATCAAGTAATGCTAAAGAGGGCGGCCCAGATTGCCACATCAATCCCATCATTAACGTAAAAATAACGCACACAGCCTATACAAAAAGACCAAAGAGGACCTCGTCGCACATGTAGAATGTACGGATTCACGGGAAAAATTGACATGAGTCGTGGGGCCACGAAAAGACGAAAGAGGACCCCCGGTCCCCAACTTCCATAACCGCTTACTTGAACACACTCTCCTCCCTTCCCTCTCTTCCATTTCTCACTCTCCACTAAAACCAATCAAACAGCCCTCACACTCCCTGCAAATAAATTCAGAAATTCGAATTTCAAAGCTAATTCCAAAATGAAGTTTAAATCGATCCAAGCGATGCAAAACCTCCACACGGCGCCGTACCTCAAGACGAAGAAGAAGCTCCGGTCTGAGCTCCCTCGCCGGAGGAGATCTCAGATCTCTCCGGTTCTGTACTCGTCTCTCAAGTTCAATGCCCCCAGTGAGACCTCTGGTTTCTCTTCCTTCTCTGTGAACTCGAACTCGTGCTCGTACTTCGGCGGTGAAGTTTCGTGCGAGTCAAGCAGAGTTTCCGTTGGATCTGAGAGCGAGGCGAGGACGAGTTTGAGGAAGAGACACTTCGACGAAACTGAGAAACACCGTAAAATACTGTTTCGTAGAGTTACTAGATCGTATAATGGAGGAAAGGCGGAGAAGAAAGAGGTCGGTGGAGACGGCGAACCAGAGGTTTCTGAGTCGTCGTGTGTGGAGTCCAATGCTGGAGCTGATTTTGGGGGTTTCGTAGACAGAAAGTTGAAGCTCAAGAGTAAGAGAGGAAAAGGAAGTGAAATTGTGAACGAAATTGGAGGAAACGAAGGTTCTGAAGCAGTTAGTAGACCAGAGATTTCCGAGTCCGATAAGATCTCATTGGAATTCAAGGAAAACGAAGTTACGTCATTCAACTCTGGAATCGAATTATGCTCTGAATCGAAATTAGCAGAGAAAACGGTCAAAGACAGAGCACCGGAATTTGAATTCCCTGGAATTTCTGAAAACTACTTCGGTGAAAATTTCGAGATTTCAAACTCTGAATTGACGATAGAGCAGAGGCCAGACAGCTTGCAAATCGATTCTGACCTTGGTTGTAAGGAGCAGTTCTCCTACGACGACGTCTCAGAGTACTCTTCGAGTCAGACATTGTCAGAGCTCCAATCGAATATTTTCGACGAAAATTCCGAGCTCAGTCTCTCAGAGTACACTCCGTCTATTTACTTCAATTCTGGAAGCGAATTCTCAGAGCGCTCGGATGAAGATTCAACTCATTCACCTACGTTCACCTTGCTCCTTCAATACAGAGAAGAATTTACGAGATCGAGCACTGCTTTATATTTCATTGCTGCTTCCTGCGTTAAAGAACTGTATAAGGATGATTATACAGTAAGTTTTATCAAGTTTAGAATTACGATCTTAATTTTCCCTTGCTTTCCTGCACTTTCTCGCCAAGCAAACAGAAATAGATTGTTGAATTTTTTTTCTTTTTTCATTACTCCTTCTGTATTGATTTTTGTTATTTTAATAATATTATTTTAGTTTCTTAAGTTCGAAGACGAGGAGGACGAAGCGAGCTATCAGCTGCTTAGGAACAGAGAGAGGATACAAGTATTTTTGCGAGACTACACGGAGGAGTACTCTTCCACGACGGAATGCGGCGATCTTATCCTCCAGCAACGGTGGCAAATGGTCCGTTGGATCGTCGAGGTGATTGGCTTTACCGAAATTCACGTTTCACTGATTAAGTTCAATTAATCGTCTTTTTCTAAATTTAAATAAGGTCGAAGTTCAACAAATCGTCGTTTTTATCTATTTAAATTTGGTCGTAGTTCAATTAAGCGTCGTAATTAGTTCTGTTTGGAAATTGGACCTGCACACGTTTATGGAACTACATGCCGTTAGAGTAGCACATACTATCTACATGGACGATATTCTACAACCATTTAACATCCAATCAAATCTGCGCCACGTCATTGAATGGATGTGTTTGGCACTGAAACTGAATGCATTACTAGTTTTTGTGTTAGGATCATTCATGTACTTTTTATCACAGGCACTGGCACATCACTAGTTTCGCTTTTCTCCTATTGGCCAAAGTAATACACATTAGTAATGTATAGGGCGATTAATTTGATACATTTGTGCGAAAATTGATTTTATGTAAATTTGATACATTTACGTGTCCAAATTCAATTTTCCGGTAATCCTTCTTAGCTTAACTACTTCCACGTTGCCCCACACTTAGAACGCGGTAGCAGCACGTGCATTCGCGCCAGTGATGGTGCGCATTTAACATTTGTTGAGGGGCACTTGTCCAAACGATTTTTCGCGTAGGTGCGATTAATTTCACGAATTTCAATACAAAGACCTTGCATACAGCATACTGACTAGGGTGGATATCCAAACGGCCAATTAAGTAATTGGATCGATTTGGTTCCATTTCTATAAAAAGACGAATTAAATTAATTCATAATTAGTTTGGCACAAGGAGTTTTATATTGGTAATGATCATTTACTATTATGTTTCTTCCCACTATTTATATCAACATTTAATATAATTGTATTGTTAGTTTGTTACTTTAATGGAATGTTGAATATTGTTAGTGTACTAGAGATTTAAAAAGTAAAATAGTGAATGCAATGTTTGCTTTAAATGTGCTTGAAATTGTTAAGATTGTTATGTTATTTTGACTCTCATGCATAGAATTGTTGTGTTGCACATGAGTATATTGGGTGGTGGCTATGTTTTTACTTTGTTGGTGGATGTTCGAATGCCATTGTCAATTTGCTTTGCTTGACATGCATTGAGATGTGAATTTAAGATATTGATGCTCTTTATGCTTTTTCTGATAAAGTGGTAATAAGGGATTGCATTATAGTTAAAAATAGTGTTCACCCTCATCATTATAGTGGTTAATTTTCACGTAAAACTATAATATTCCGTTTCCTGTGGGAGAGGGTGCATAGGCTAACTGTTATCTGTGTTTCTTATAATTAACGTTTTATTATCTCTTGTTATTGCGTTAATGCGGTGCTTTTGATTGGCTTTCAACAAGCAGCGATCGAATCAAACGAAGCTACAGCAGGAAACGAAGTTTCTAGGAGTTAGCCTCCTTGACCGATTCTTAAGCAAAGGATTTTTCAAGAGCAAAAGGATCCTTCAGATTGTTGGAATAGCCTGTCTAACTCTAGCCACCAGAATAGAAGAAAATCAGCCCTACAACTGGTATATCTTTATACTTTTATATCAGTCATACATTTCTACCTAGTCTGTTTCCTCATAAACCTGGCGTTGAGGTGTTTTTTAGCCTTTTTTTTTTGGTGTGGAAATTAAAGCATTACTTATAGATGAATACCAAAAATCAGAAGTTGAGGCAGTCCAATTCCTTCTGTAAGCGATTTGTCTGGAAATGAATGTACTAGAGAAACTGCGAAGTTGCTTAGAGCTCAAACTTAAAGCTAACCCACACCCCCTTTTGGTACTTCAATAATAATGTAATTGAGACATGTCAAAGCAGGACGCATCATAATTACCTTCTAAATAGACCTTTCTGATGGCCATTTCAGCGTGCGGAAGAAGGATTTCCATGTAGGAAGCAATGTGTACAGCAGATGTGAAGTGGTTGCTATGGAATGGCTAGTTCAGGAGGTCCTCAGCTTCCAGTGCTTTCTGCCCACCATCTATAACTTCTTATGGTAACTCTCAGTCTCCTATTTTCTCCAAAGTACTATACTAGACAAATGCATTCTGCTTCTCTTGCATTGACAACCTGGCAAACTCAGGCTCCTGATCTTCTTTCTCTGCATATCTAGATTACCCTTCAACTTTTATTTTATTTTTTTCTGGGCAAAGAAAATGTTTCTGATTTGAGAGGTTCATGACATCTTCATTCCATGAACTAATTGGATAACATAGGTTCTACCTGAGAGCTGCTAGAGCTGATGCCCAAGTGGAGAAGAGAGCCAAGTACTTGGCAGTGCTGCAGATGTCGGACCATGTGCAACTTCGTTACTGGCCTTCAACAGTTGCAGCTGCGCTTGTCATCCTTGCTTCTTTAGAAGGCAATCATGAGGCGTCCCGCCAACGAGTCATAGAGGTAACTGCCAGCATTTTCTTTTAAACTACATTGAATTATAATGTAGAGGGATGCCATTATGTCATCAGGGAGAACACATCTGGTTCTTGATATCTCATTGATGCGATCTTATGGCTTTGCAGACTCATGTGAGAACAGAAGGTGATGATTTACATGAATGCATAGAGGTAAGGATAAAATATGAGATATCATAAAGTTCAATAATTTTACATTTTCATTTCTCCAATTAACTTACTAAGATTTCTGGTTGTGAGTCAAATATATCGCGCCGTCTAGCACAGCATCATTTCTTTTATGTTTTTCTTAATATTTTGAATATATTGTCATTTTAAGATAGTTGATAGGTGCTGATGATGTGCTAACTTTAACAGAGCCTAGAGTGGTTGTTACATTATGTGTGACTTCTGTTTGCCGACTCCCTTATCAAAAGAAATGGATGGAGGGTAGATCAAGGTAAAGCCTGATCAATAGGTAACAAAACAAATCTGATTTTTTTCGTCAATTAAGACGACCGTGCAGCTACTTGTAAACATTTCATATAAGTACAGAATTTGTAATAATATCTGATGGTCTCCAAGGACCAAAAGTAAAGTGTATGAACTTATGTTTGAAAAGTTCTTCACTACTGACCACGAATGTTTTACTTTTCTGTTTCTAGCATGCGTCATTATACGGTACCATACAATAGCTGCTTTGCTAAGAATTTAAGCATCATGATACCTCGAATGTCTATGCAGGCTATTTTTGAGGGCGTTGACATGCCCCCTAAAGTTTGAAGGTTTATATGTCCTTAAGCAAGCAAACGAGTAAGCTTTATAATTCTGTTTGTTGACCATTCAAAATATTGTTCCAGCCAGACCAGTAAAGATAAATGACAGAATTTAATAGCATCGATACTGCAAAGGCATTGTTTACTCAGTTAATGTGTAATTGCTCTATTATTAAAAATAAAAGTAAAATTAATTTGAAGTTAGAAAGAAAATAAATGAACACCTGCATTTCATCTAGTTGGTATACAGTTTTGTAAACAATTAACTTAAATCTCACCTCGAACCATAAGCATGACTTTACAACAGGCTATGTAGTATACAAATCTTGTATGCAACAGACTCCTTGTACAAAACCATATGATACAGCAAACAGAACAATAATTCATCCATTTTGTCCAGACCGATCATTTAACTCCCAGCTTCGTGTCATCGGGATAACTGGCTGAAACTGCAGGAGGAACCCTACCAGAAGACTCATCAAGATGGGTCTGGGCAAAGTCGGTGATGACCTCTGTCCTCTGCCTGTGTTCAATCTCCCTTTTCTCCTCCTCGGCCCTGTCCACCTTCTCCTTGGTCATCATGCCCACATCCTCAGCTACCTTTGCAACTGCGCTGACTGCATTTGAAACCCACGAAGCTCCGGTCAATATGTAAGGGTTGCTCATGAGAGCAGACCCTGCAATGCTTGCCTTCTGCTCAGCAACAGCAAAGGCAGATTTGGTCTTTTCCGAGACCATGAACCTTTGATCCATCTCTCTCACCTTTTCATTGACAACAGCTGTTCCAGCCCTTAGCTTCTCCATCAGACCTATCTTCTGGTCAATTGTAACAGCCGTGGCAGAGGCATTTGACATTAGTTGATGCCTCTCATCAAAGGCTTTTGCCTTGTTAATGGCATCCTTTCCTAAGATGTAACCCTTGGCAAGCATAGCGCTGGCCACATCTTCTGCCTTCCTTACAGCAGAATTAGCCACAGCAGGCTTTTTCTCCTTCAAAGGGGAATACATATTTAGTAAGAAACAATTGCTTTCTGGGACCAATTAAAACAAGAAATTCACATGTACTTGTGTATATGCTTCAGGCTATTAAGCAACAGAAAATCTTCATAGGCTAAAAAATTAGTGTTGCACTCTTGAAACACCACTAGACTGAAAGTTTGACCTCCAAGTTCATGCTACACAAGACTAAATGGTTGGAAGATAATACAGATATGGATGCATGCCATGGTATTTACCGGGCTTGATGGGAGTGGGACGGCTTCAGGCGGCAGCTTATAATCGTCAACTGGCGTAATGGTGACAGAAAAATCAGCTACGGTGGCTCCCTGAATTTTAAAATTTTCATAACACATTACTAATCATATGACAGAACCCTGCAACTGCCTTACAAAACATTTACTGCATCAAAAAATTCAGAAAAAAATATAAGAACGTCTGACCACCGTTATAAAAAAGTGAACATACCGAGAGGAGAACTGCTGTTTCTGCTCCTTGTGAATCCTTGAAGGTAACATAGGCAAGCTGGGTGTTTTCAGTTTCTCTGCCAAAAGATACCACCAAATTTTTTAGAATAACAAACCTAATAACAACACTGTCGCCAATATAATTTTAAAAAAATGTGAACCTTTGCATTTCAACATGTTGTATATCTCCAGAGAATGAAAAGAATTCTTTGATATCCCTGTCAGAAACAGCTTGAGAGACATTGCTAACTTTGACTGTTCTTATCTGCAGAGGAAAATCAAGTGAGTGAATATGCATGTTTTAATCACACCAAAACCAAAACAAAAAGAAAAAGACGTATACTATTAGAAGTTAGAACACAGACAAGAAAAAAAAGTTATAAATTTTCTCACATCTGAAACATTGGTTGTGGAGTTTGGTGTTGCAGTTGTTGACTGGGGAACTGCTTCAATCCCCTCGTTTGCATGTTCCACCGGAGTCTGGACACAAAATTCTCAATTAAATAAATAATTCCAGGGTGAAATGAATGAAATAAACTCAAAATTCATAGAGAGATGATGACAACAATGGAAATGTAGAATGGTAATAATATCAAAAGGAAAAGAAAACAGGCAAGGTAATGAGGCAAAAATACAAACAGGAACATGTTGAAT
The DNA here is from genome assembly GCA_020521455.1 of Prunus kanzakura. NCBI lineage: Eukaryota > Viridiplantae > Streptophyta > Magnoliopsida > Rosales > Rosaceae > Prunus > Prunus kanzakura. Next base: position 3,744,252 of record BPUM01000005.1, on the reverse strand, counting down.
AATTGAAGATTTATTAGGGAAAGACTACCCCATGAAACACAAAACCCTAATGTAACCAAACAGAGTAATCATTGGATTTGGAGGCAGCAATTATTTCTAAACTTCATAATTTTTCTTGTTTTCCCGCATTAACCCAGCAACCAACAAAGCAAAAACAAGAAGAAAACCAAGCACATTGCGTCAAACACCCTAATCAAAGAGAATGAAAACCCAATGGATGTGACACAAACAGTACTGAGATCAATATTTTCAGAAAGAAAAGGAGAAGAAAAAACTTACCGACATTTCGGTAGATTTTGCTTGAGAGGGAATGCACGTCCTTGTGTTGGTTGTAGTATTTTGTTCCTGTTTTCTCTTATTTTTGGTTAATCCTTTCTTTGTTAATGGTAGTTTTACCTTTTTGCTTTTTTCTCAGCGGGAAGTTCGCTAATCACCAACTCGTTTTCAATTCGGCAAACTCCAACTCCATTTCTTGGGCTCTGTTTTTGGGTCTTAACATTGCCTGGGATAGATTTGGCGCTCCAATTAGAGCTGTTACTGATTTCTCTTCTGTTCATTTTTGGGAAAAAATGATTCTATGGACGACTGGTTTGCCAAGTCAGCCATGTCTATTTTCCTTTGGTCTAACGTCAACCTGAAATTGTGCTTCAGATTAGTTTTTTTCTTTGGGGGTCAGTTTTGTTTTTAATTCAAAGTTGGATTGAATTGAACTTTGACCAAAAGCTTTTCTACAAGACAAAAGCAAAGATACTCAAAGCCTGACAAGCCGCAACAAATATATACATGTGGTGTTGTAAGATATGCTGCTGACCATTTCGAAGCAAAATATAAGAAAAGTTGATGGTCATCCATGTGCAACATAACTTTCACGCATTCCACCAGTTACTTGTGTCACTGCATCGATTGGATTGGCGCTATTCTATTCTCTTGTAGGATATATTCCATTCACTTACAAGTTAGACGAATCAATGTATAATGTATTGCAGCCCTTTCCTTTCCCTTTCTGTCTGCCACATCCATATAACAAGACATAAACAAAAGATTGTTGCCATAATGCATAGGGAAAGCAGAGGGCCCAACCAAACAACTGACTACACACCACACCACAAGGAACATGAGGCCATCACCAATCGGACATTGATTGAGACAAAGCTAATCAAATCTCCGGCGGCCAATAAGATAGAAAAAGTAAAGCAATAAAGCAGCCAGCCAGTCACTCATGCTTGCCAACAAAGCGAGAAACATTCCCACCAGACATTTTTAAAAAGTTTTCTAATCTTGTTCTGTAAAAAGACTATATATATTTCATCCACGAGAAAATTAACAAAAGTATGGTAAATCCCAACAAACCTCTCAATTATCAACCATATGCTCTGCAGCATTACCACCTCTCTTATGCTGTACAAACTAAATCCCAATCAGAGATATGAGACGGATTTTCTTCAATCTAGATATAATACTAGTTGTGGTTTTATGGTTTTAATACTTAGATATAAACCAAAACTTTTATGACAGGGGAAAGAAGCAAAAATATCACTCATCTTGTCTACCCATCTCAACAGAGAGGAGCTCTGTGAGGGATGCCTTTCCTCTTATGCAAAAGCTTTCTTGGCTTCAATGCTGAACATACCCAAGCAGTCATCTCCTCAGACGACTCAGCCAACGAGATCGATGATTCCATTTCGCTCATGTTTGTTTCGGAATTGCAGTTACCTTTTAATGAAAAATCACCATATTGCGGTATAGTAACCGCGATGAATTTGTGACTTTGGTCTTCAGGCTTCACTGGGACTATAGATGCCTGAAAATGTGTAAGCATGCACACACTTTATCATGAGAATCATGTAAAGAAAAATATACAGCACCAAAATGGAGCCCAAAAATTTGGAAGTTCAATTACCTTGCAGGCAATGGAGCAGTAACGATTTGGCATGTCCTGCAGATATCTCCCACAAGCTTCACAGGAAGCACCAAACTTTGCTTTTGTTGATGGCTTGGCATCCTTGGCTAGAGGGCGAGGATTTAGATGCACAGCTTTCTCACCATTGATTTTATATGTCTGTAAGACGTCAAGTTGTCATTATTTGAGATAAACAACATTCACAACAAGGAACCAACAACCTCACCAAGAAAACAGTAAACAGTGATCAATCAAATCAACTATCCTAGGATTCCAGCTACCAGCGGGATTAAACCACATGAGAAATAAAACTGATGAATTTTGTTGTCTGATAACACTGACAGAATTTGTACAACAATTAAAGCGCATTCAATTTGACTTGCCTACAAACTGCACCACAAACACAAACCCTGAAATTTAACATCCCAAAACTATACAACAATCAGACAGCCGACTTAAATAATCATATATTAGTTAAATTGATGAGCCGTTCTTATTTGGTAATTATACTGGTGTCTACTAGATTAACAGAGGAAATTCAAACAACAATTGTTCTTGACTAGAAACAACAAAACAAACACAGTTTAGAAAACCCAAATGCCATTTTAATTTTTACCTGCAAATGAAATCACATCCAATTTGTAAGAGTTTTATGATTGAAGACAGAGAGTAGGGAAGAAACCTGAATTTTAGAACAGTCAAGATGCTTCTGAATTTCTTGAAGGCGAACCACATCATGGTAGACGTATTTGCAGATCTGAAGCTTTGTGTGGAGGCAATGAGCTGTCATACAGTGCCTACAGAGGCGGATACTGCAATCTATGCAGAAGACATTCTTCTCATTTTTGCGAAGGTCTTGATGAACACCACAGGAACCGAAGAATTTGCTAAGCAAAAGGGTATTAAGCCAATCTGTTCTGTTTTTCTTTATACAAACTTTGCAGCCTCCCTACAAAACCAACACATTCACTACCAAAATAAGAACAAACCATCCAACATCTAGACTTTGTCATTAATCAAGACTCAACATTTTGATTGTTTAGCCTTCAAACTCAAAACCATTCTATCAAATTCACAAAACCCAGAACCAAATATCACAAATTTTATCAATTTACACCATATGGTAACATTGATACATAGAATCCAATAAAAATTCATACAATTAATTTGGAAATAACAATGATCATAGTAGAAAAGATTGAAAGCAGTCATATGCTTACCATTTCTTCAATTTACTTATGGACTGAATTTGAATATGCTGTTATTGCAGAAGTTGATACTTGATTGATAGGGAGGGTGTGTGAGAAACATGAAAAAACTGCAGAACAGTCCACAAGGGTTGTGGTTGTGGGCAAAGTGAGAGGAAAAGAGTATACAATGGAAAGTAAGTATAAATGGGAACCCAATTATTCCAGGGAGGCCATAGAGAGCTGTGTCCAATTTTCACATAATTATTATTATTTTTCTTCAATTTTCACTTAATTATTGGAAAAACAAAACAATCCGCGGGAAGCTAAATATTTTATTTCCGTTGGATTAAACTTAAAATGCATCTGACGGTCATGGTTTGAGAACGTTTTATTAATTATGTACAAAATCAGTAAACTAATGAAAAGGGTTAGGTCAGTGGATTTTCTTATGGGCCATCGCTCGCCAAAACCCTAATGTTTCTGAAAGGTAAGAGCCAGACGAGTCGCTTTATGTCTTTTCCCGCCGAAATAACCGAGATTTTCGGAGCCGTTTTGTCCTTTTGATTTTAATTTCTTTTGGTATTAATGATTATTGGAGCTCTTGCTGCTTCTCTGACTTTGGACTGAAGTCATATTTGCTACTTGCAATAATAAAATCAGTTATTTGAAGTGAAAAAATATAGTGGGTGGAACAGTAATCACCCAAATTTATATTATTTTTATCTTTTATATTAAATATATATATATATATTTATTTATTTACTAATGAAGGCGCAATTGTGATTTGGTAATGGTCAACCGAAATTAAATGGGTTATTTGCTTCTTTTGGAAAATCAAAATATTGCATATTATCACCGAAATTAAATGCATTCTACCGTTTTACCCTTTTTTTTTCCTTTCAATTGTTTGATGAGAAATCATTGTGCATTGTTTCTGCCTTAATTATTTCCATTATATAATAAGTCAGATCTTCTCATATAGAAAGTCAAATTAAAACATACATGTCTTTGACTTTCATAGCCTCATTAAACTTTTTGTTCAAAACCCAAAAAAATAATTCTCTGTTGCTTCTAAAAGAATTCCTAAATTTACTCCGATAATATACAAAATCTTGGCATAGATTTTATAATCTAGGAATATATATATTACTATTTTTTTCTTATAGTCAAAACATATAATATTACCCCTCTGTGGACAGAGTTCTAGTATTTTGCTTTCCTTTTTTAAAACATTTTGGTTAGAAGTGCAGTGTTTGTGTTTGATAGGCAACAGCAATGTACAAAAACAGTTATGCACAATTATCTGTCTCCAATAACTTTCATCTTTATCTGTCTTTCGCTTCAATTTAACCTCATCTTATTATATTTACCAAAAAGAAAAACAGAAAAACCTCATCATATCATCTTTAGATTCTTAGCTTAATCAAGGCCCAAGAAAAAACCTAGGGCTCGTTTGGTACACAGGACTATCTTGGCATGGACTATGCTTAGGGACTGTCTTCGCTTGGCTTGGCTTGGTCTAAGTTGGATAACACTTATCCTGCTTTTGGTGTACGCTTGGACTAGGACTAGATATATTTTTTTTTTCAAAACTATCTATGTATATGTATATATGTATAAATACATGTATTATGTATGTATACATATGTATTTTTTAATATATGTGACATGTATGTGTATATACATGTATATATGTATATTATAAATAATATAAACATATATATATATATGTACACAGACATGTATATGCATGTATATATATTATAAAATACATATATATATATATATATTATATTATATTATATTATAAAATACATATATATATATATATATACATACATTATACATATATAATATATGTGTACATAGGTGTATATATGTATATTATAATCTATACATGGGTATAATACATACATATATATATATATATATGTATATACATGTATATATGTATATTACAATATATATAATACATATATAATGTATATTATAATATATATATATAATACATATATAATGTATATTATAATACATATATAATGTATATGTGTATATATGTGTGTATATTATACTATAATACATACATGGGTATAATATATATATACATATATATATGTATTATAATATATAATATATATTACATATATACACGTATGCTATTATTATAATATTAATATGTATATGTGTATATGGGTATATTATAATAATAATATACATGTATATATGTATATGTATATGTATATTATATATATTGTGTATGTATATATATACATATATGATATATTTATGTGTATATACGTGTATGTATGTACATTATAGCATATGTGTAAGTAAGTTTAATAATAATAATAATATATGTTATTAATTTTACAAAAATAATATATGCATTTTATACATTGGTGAGCATTGGGACTAGCTAATCCTCCCTTTCCACATGGGATTAGTAGTCCCCTCCTAAGGAGGTGTTTTTGGTGGGCCTGGTATTAGTAATCCCATCTAAGATTAGGATTAGATAAAACAAACATGGTACTAAATTTAGTCCAATCCAGTCCAAGCTAATCCTGTGTATCAAACGAGCCCCTAAAGGATTATGGCAAAGTGGGAAGAGTCCCCTTTCATTCAATTACTACTAGTACTACATTTCGATGGGCAAGGCCCAAGAATCCACCACTTTTATAAAATTGGAGAATGATATTATTTTAATTATCCTATCGAGATCATTCAACTCGAGTGCAAGGTGAAGAGCACGTTATTAAGAGGATTGAACTTGAGTGTAAAGTGAATGACACATTATCTTAGCCAACTGATACCCAAACCGAACTTATTGTGTTCTCAAAATCACACAACTCGCAGCAAAGCCCAATTCTGATTGGAAACAGAAGACAGGCATAGAAGCCCAAGCTCAAAAGAGTCCAGTCAACTAATACAAATGGTAAAGAAGCCCAACCAGACTGAAGTAAAATTTTCGAATGCTGCTCTCTTGTCAGTAGTAGTAATCGATTAGAGGCGGTGCGTAATGTAGGGTAAAATGGTAAAGAAGGAAATGAAAGGCGTGGTCTGAGAGATTTTTCCTACATTCTAGAATTTACATTATGAAGGGTAAAGTGTTGGAATTACCGTCCGACCAGATTTCGAATACTTGTGTTTTAGCGTTTGATGTAGGCAACAAAAATGCACCTCATAGTTTTTCAACATATTTATCTTTTGTCAATTAAATTCTCATCCTTTATCTGCCCTAAAGTCTCATTGTATCATCGATCAAAGTGAATCGACCACTTAATTTCAGTTTCTGAAAATCTTGCGGAGGCGAAATGCTCTATGATCCTGCATAGAAAGCGAAATGCTCCATTTATATTATCTGACAAGAATGGCTATGCTCCCTTAAAATTTACCAAAAAGAAAGCGAAATGCTCCATTTATACTTCATCCGTGCATGAATGCCTCAAGTTGAATAATTAGAGTGCTTTCAAATAGGCATTTTATGTCAATTAGTGACACGACGACAGTTCATACCACTCCTTACATTATAGAAATGGAAAGGTTGTGGCATTTACCTTTGTTATACACAGTGGCAACTCGAACCGGCAACCAACCCTTGTTTTGTAACAAAATTAGATGGTAATAACCATGCACAACTTAGACTACAAGGCCACATGATGTTCTGGCCAAAAAGAGAAATGACCAAAATATGGGTCTCTCTAGCTTATGCTGTCCTAATCACCATAAATCTTTGGATCCCTCTGATGGTCTAACACATAATTCCACAGGAACCTTGGCCTTCGACTGCTTACTTAGGTGAGGTTCCCTTGAGCAGATTTAACGGAATACTTCTGCAGTGAGAGAAGTTGAACCTGATATGTGAAAATCTAATGATTTCCCTTCTTTACAATCAACCTATCAATCATAATGAAGATGGTGTTTCCTCCTCCTGCACCTATTGACATACCAACTGGCATGTTTCTGGAGGCCCATGCCTATCAACACCTTGAGGCTTGTCAGCATAACATAGGTCATGGCAAACAGGACAAGAATCCAAAAGAGTTTCCACGGAAGGGGACTGTAGGGAAGGCGAGCAGCATATACTGGAGTAAGCACTCGGATGACCTAAAACAAAGATAATAATACTGATAAGGATTATCATTTAATAATTGATATTAATAACAATATTCACACCCAAAATTCAATGTTTAAATGTGTTTGAAAACTCCATTTTCGACTCATCTGCCCCATTGGTTCTCACCAAAATGGATGGCATACACATTGATTGCCTTTTTATTTTCAACGCAGCACAAATCTTATATCATAACCCTAATTCTTTGTATAGGATCAGCAACTAGTGAACTTTTCACTCCACATGTAGCATTTTCTAGATGAGTAATTCGGTGCTGCATTTAAATGCAAAGGCTATATTGTCTTAAACTACCTGTTTCATTCTACGCATAAATTTTTTCAGATTTCTCAATCTACCATAGAAAAGTGGGGATGAGTTCAACCATGATAAGAAATGCAAAGATAAGTATTAACAAGTGTCTTACCACACAAGCTGGTGCCAGAGGAATGAATGTGAGATTTTTCTTTGAAGCCTCTGTTTGTATATTTAAAGTCTAAGGATAAGAAAACAGAGGGTCAGCTTTTTAGAACATATAATCCAGAAGGGGAAATAGCATTCAGTGTTTATAATGTTGTAATGAACATCATCTATATGTACAAAGCAAAGAAATTATATCCATATTATGGTTCACTGCACAGCAGTTAAACATTCTCAAGACTTGGCATGCATGTGAGCACACAAAAATATGCATTTCTTTTAAGTGAAGTGCAATGGACCTATATTATTTCCCCCTGATATATAGATACTCACACCAAAGATACACGTACAATATTATTTCCCCCTGATATATAGATATAGTCACACCAAAGATACATGTACAATACCTGCTTGCAGAGGTCTTCAAGAAACTCAGAGTATGCAATGGGCTTTATGTCATTGAATTTAGCAATAAATGAGTGCTTTATGATATCAATAATCATTTCACAGACGTATACCAAGAGAGCATTCTGCAGTACCCAAATGTTAAAACAGTTTCTGATCAAAATGCTGCTGCGCAGAATTTTTATTATTTATAAAGAACAATTTCTCATAAAAATGTTTAGGTAAACTTACAGAAAGAAAACTTTCAAACCAGGGACCCTCAGCCTCTAGAATGTTTTGAGCTAAAACGAATAAGACAAATGCTGAAATGTGGAATCTCTCTACTGAATCTGCTCGCAAGAAAACAAATATAAAATGAGTTAAAAAAAGAATGTCAGACCAAATGAAAAGATTGAACCTGAGAGAGAAACTAGACACCAAATATAGTGAAGTGGCATCCTTTCTTTTTCTCAACCACAGAATGCAGAAAGTTAAAAGCATTTTAAATATTTTGCACCAATGTGTATACTGGGATTCTGTATATTAGCTTCTTCCCAGTGTGGAGACCAATCAACAATAAAATAGCAAAATAGCCATCATTTCGAATAGATATGAGAAATTTATGCATGCATCTTGAAGTTTAAGAAACTCATAGGACATGTTCCTTGGGGTCATACAAGAAAAGCATGCTCACACAGAGATTTAGGCCTGTGTTCGTTTCTGTAATCATCACATAATATGGGACTCCTTATACACATTCTATTTTCTCTATGCAACAACATTAGCTTAAGAATCATTGGTGAACTTGGGACACCATACAATGATCTTATAGCTTTATACATTGCTGTGAATGCATGTCAATCAATCACTGGTAAAAAATGAAGGCAGCCAATAATTTATTAAATAAAGAAAGAAAGCAGCTCAAAGACTTTTTATGAAAAATATAGCAAGTATGATGACTTGTTATTAATTGGAAAAACTTGGTAAAACTTTATGAAACCACAAGGTTTCCAAAATCTTGTTTAGCCTCTGCAATATAATAGGTCTATAGTAGTTTAACTAGGACAGAAGATACAGAATCACTGACACTAATCAATTCATGTTCATATATAACCAAAACGTTACAATTTTTCTACCCAGCATATGAGCTAAACTTTAGTAGTAGAAAGCACATTGTAGCAAATGATAAGCAGTCTTCCTATACTATAACTCTATGAGCAGGAATGCATCAGTGCTTGTTAGAAACGATGGAGCCAGCAAGCTTGCAATGTTTTCAGTGGCTAAGACTACAATATTTTGTTTTATTTAGCTACTGAAGGCACAAATGAAAGCAAATAGACCATAAAATATTGGCAAGAAGCTAACTCACCAAAGTATACCAGACTATGAATGTTGTCCTTGCTGTATCGCTTAAATACATTGCTTTTTATCTCAGCAAAGTTATTGGATACCAGCAAAGCCAACAAGGCATTATTGTGAGCAACTATGCAGGTTGACAAAGTAATTGCCTGAGCTAATAAGATAAATGAATGAATAAGTACGTATAGTGAAGGAATCCATAGGTTATGCATGAAAAATGGAGGGAAATGTTTTTTAAGAAAATGATAATTTCCAAATTAAGGATATTTGAGGCTGCCACAGCTAAAGCTTGGTCGCAAATGAATCTCCATATCCAGAATCTCATGTTTTCTGGTGGACAACTTGCAAGCCCCTCTGCCGAGTTAAATAGAGTTTGCAATACATCTGGGTTAAAACTTTGACAAAGTTTATCAAATATCTGTATGGAGAGACAAAAACCGTTATACATGAGTCACAGGTAGAGCACAATAACAAATAATGCACTCAAGAGCATAACAAGTTGACAGACCACAACCACCATGGCCTGTTCATCATAGATTAAGCATCCTAACAAGGTAGAATAGAATGTATGAATGAGTCAGACTATTAACCCCAGCTTAAGGTAATAACTGTTTACCAGCCAGGGTAGAAGATTGTTAAACATAAGTTGCTATGTTTAATCTATTTTAAATTTTCCCTTTGTTGGTGCAACTGTAAGGTACACAGAAAGTAACTCTCCATAGACAGAAGTATCACAAGATCATAAACTTTAATTACCTCCAACACATTGTACACCACATATAATTTGATTGTTCCTTGACCGCGGATCATGTGATATATTAAGCTGATATCTGAGGCAAGAAAATAAAAAAATAGTACAATTAGTATACTACATCCAACTCTTGCTCTAATTAATGGGATCAGTCATCAGATTGTAAGAATGCCAGCAAATTGGCTGCCATAAGACACTACGTAAGAGAATAACATAATTATATTGTTAACTAACCTGTTTGCTCCAACAGAGTGACTCCACAAGCCATTATAGTAAAACACCCAAAATCAGACAGCTCTGCTGCAGATGGCCTCTTAAACTGCCTGCCACAAGTATGGTTAGGTTACGTTGAATATCACATTTATTATGATTTAACCAAACACACGAAGAAAACAAAAAAACGCAGCACGGAAACTGAGTTACAATAGTGGCTCGGACTTCAAAGCACTGGAAGGACTCAGATTGTTTAAATGGAATGACCCAATTTTATGACATGAACGGAAAAGGGAAGAGTGAACAAAGAAAACTAACCTTGAATGTAGAAGCCTCCAAAGAGTCATTACAATTCTTGTTGGCATGATAGTGAGCAATGACAGAAATGAATCAAAACAGACAAAAAAACCAACGTCTATAAGCTGCAACAAAATTGGTCATAGTTGAGACACAGTTTTGTACACATGTTATCAAATCAAGGGTCCAGAAAAAGATAGCTGCTTAAAATACCAATTCACATCGCCATGGTAAGCGGAAGATGGTGTCATAAACTCTCTCTCGTTCTTTCTCATTGCCAAGTGTTGTTGTGCTCCGCAATGAATTCCCATTAGACATCTCTTCCAGGAAGTACTTGACTGGCGACTTGTCCACTGAAAACAAATCTGAGGGAAATGTTTTTGAATAATTATTTTTAAAGACAGAGGAAGAAGAAGAATTTAAAATCAAACACAAATTGTATGAGAGAAACAAATACAAAAAAAAAAAGGCTCACAATTTGGATCTTCGGCCATGAGTCGCTTCCAATCCAAAGACTCGGCGGTCTGCAATTTCGGGACCGCGTTCCCATTTGGCTCGCTTCTCTGCTTACTCACCGAACCCGCCTCCACTCCACTGTCCTCCTTGTCCTCGGCTTCAATGCGGGACGACGTCGTTTGCGTTTCACCGACAACTCCTCCGGCGCTCCCATTGACAGCCCTCTGTCTCAGTTCCGCCGTGCCACGCAATTTCTGAAACTCCGGATCGCTGACCTCCGTAGTGGCAGGGCACAGCACGGTCTGACTGTAACTGAATTCCAATCCGCTTCCGTTAATCCCGCTGGTTTCTCCGTTTTTGCTACTGGAATTGTGAGGGAAGGAATTCGAAACGGTAGCGTTTGTCGGGCTTTCGGGTATGGAGCTGTGGGTGGTGGTGGTGTTCTTTTTCTTCTTCTTGCGTTTTCGTCGGGCGGGCTTGTAGTTGTTGTGGTTATCGGATTGGATTGGATCTGAGTTGGATCGGTAGAAGATCGCTTCTTCTTCCTCATGGAGGGAGCTGTTTCTGCTCAGAATCTCGAACGAGAGATTTCGGCCGGTCGATTTAAACGCCATGACCTTGAGAGCTTGTTTTTTCTCCTTCAGTTTATTGGGACATTTTAGAATCGGAGAGATTCATACTTGAGTTGTTTGTGAATTATAATAATAGGAAGTGAAGGAGTGAAAGAATGAAGGACACTGGGATTCAGAGACAAACACTCTGCTTTTCTTCTTTGGTTAGTTTTTGAAGTTTATTCCTGTTTGGGCTCTGCCATCTAAATTCTTCAACGTGCTGGCTGGCTGGCTCTTGGCTGTTTTTGTTATGTTACACTGTGCCGTGCGTCTGGGTTGGGTTTCATTGTTTTTTTTGGGTAAGGGTTGGGTTTCATTTCATTTCCGTAAATTTCCCAATTTACACGCTATCGGATCCTATCACACGCTAGCTATGCGCCACTGTGACATGCCACATGTTTAAGAAATATTGATGAATTATTGGGCTCTCTTTTTGACCTTTCTTTTATGAGGAGAATTGGGTTATTTCCTCTCATTTTTAAAACTTAACTTTTCATCTAAAGATCTCTTAAATAAAAAAAATTATTTAAAAGATACCCCTTAGGATGCCTTATGAATTTTTTTTATTAACGATCCAAACTGTCTATTTTTCAAGTATTCATTTATGGATCATTCTTACAAAAAATCAGATGAATTAAAAATCTTTAGGGTGATTTTATTGGCACCTCAAAATTTGCTCTTTGCACCCTACTGAATTTTAGTAAAATTTAAAATTACTCACTACACCCCATTTTTCTTCCTAAATTGCCCTCATGAACCCCATTGCTTAACTTACATGTGTAAATCTCACCAAAATCATTATCTTGTTTCAGTGGTAGTCCACCGAATTTGTTTCCGTTTTCCAATGGCTAAAACTAATATGTGGTACAAATAGCAAATAATGGGGTGCCAATAAAATCACCCATGTCTTTAAGGCATCTAATTCAAGAAAGTACTTAAATTTCAATAATTTAATTGAATGGTCAAATGATATCGGATTCAAGTGATTTTTTGTAGAAATTATCTTTGAATGAATATCTACAAAATAGAAGGTTTGAATGAGTGAAATACAATGTGGAGTGAGCCCTACAAAGGTATTCCTCAAATAAGTTATTTGACAAATCCCTCAATAGAAGTTCTTTGTAAATAAGCTTATATAAATTAAATACCCTTCAAACTTAAGGCCAATTTAAGGCCAACAAGTAATTATTTTTCTTTTTTCTTTTCTCCTCCATTGTTGGGAGGCTGACGTGACATGTTTCCTTACTTTATGTTGCTTTTAGTTTTAATTTTCTATTTGATTTTCTGATGTAGGGTGATGATTATGTTACTTGTATTGGGGTTTCTGTGTGTAAATTAAAGAGTGTCCAAGATTTCTCGTTTTTGTTTCTTTCTTTTCTTTCCATGTGTTTGATTTAGGCCGGAAATCTTTCTTCTTTTGGGCAAAATGGTTGGAGGATGACAGTCGGACTTTGTCCTTCAAGCTCAACATATCTTTTGTATAAAGCCAGTGGCCATGCTGGCGGTTTACCTTCATTCCTAACTTTTTATTCATCCTCAGTTATTTCTTTAAAAATAAGAAGAAAATAAAACAAAAAACACAATTTGGTTCCATCTGTATTTTATTTTTTAAAATTCAATCTGATTTAAAATTCCGTATGTCTTTATTCACATCTTGGATCTTGGACTCTTAAGATATTATTTATAAAATTCATAAGCCCAGAATCTATTTTGGGTTGGGGCACTAAAATCATAACTGCACAAGGACGAGTGTTTTACAACAGGCCCACACTCGACCAACCGTCCGTGGGAATTGGGAGTGAGACAGTCAGTCAGAGAAAATAAAAAAGATTTATTATAAATAAATAAATAGTAAACTGAACGCTACCGACGGGCCGCCAACAAGCAACTACTCTACGACATCATTCTAGTCCGGAGACTAGTCGTCGGTGAGGAAAAATATGGTGGGCTTTTTTGGTTCCGTGATATCCACCGTCCCTTCCAACATCTTAGCCACCTTCCCCATCGACGGCCTCAACTCCGGTCGATCCTGCAGGCACCACATGGCCGTTTTCACCATGCGATTCACCGTATCAAAATGCAGCCTGCTATCATAAGAATGCTTGATCTGACGGTCTAAAATGTCCTCCACTTTCATCTCCTTAAACACCTTATCAAAAGCCCATCTCGGAAAATACCAGTCCTCGCTCTCGATCCTTGACCCTTGGATCTCGTTGTTTCTGACCCCACTCACAAGTTCTAATAAAACCATCCCGAAGCTGTACACGTCAGCCTTGGGTGTGATCGGGTCCATCTTCACCCATTCGGGCGCCATGTACCCGCGGGTACCCTGCATCCGAGATATGGTCACCATGTCCTCTTTCTTCTTCAGCTTCGCCAACCCGAAATCCGATATCTTGGGGCAAAAATCGTCACCCAAAAGTATATTCTCCGGCTTTATATCACAATGCAAAACCCACTCCAAACACTCCTCGTGAAGATAAGCAATGGCTCTCGCCACGCCCAATGCAATCCTGTACCGGATCCCCCAATCCAGTATCGGTTTCTGACCGTTATCCACCAAAGCACCCGTTTCTTCCTCAGGCTCCGAAGACACAACCCGACCCGGTTGGAAAAGGTACTTGTCGAGGGACCCGTTAGGGACGTACTCGTAGACTAGGATCCGTTGACCTTTCTCAGCGCAAAAGCCCCATAGGCGTACCAAGTTGAGGTGGTGCATCCGAGCAATAATGGTCACCTCAGCCCAAAACTCAGCGTCGCCGCCGGCAACATGCTTCAAACACTTGACGGCCACAACGCGCTGGTCGTTCAGCTCTCCTCTGTAAACATCGCCGAAGCCTCCTCTGCCTACGAGATTTGAGAAGTCTTTCGTGGCGGCTTTGAGCTCGACGTATGAGAACCGCTTCGGCCCACCGGCAGGAAGGAACTCGAGACCCAGAGTACGGGCCATGTCCCTGTACTTGATGTATTTCTTTATGAAAGCCCAGAAGAAAAGCACCCCGGAGATCAGCTCAGCTGCAAAAAGGGTACAGATGATCACAATGTTTCTTGTCGTTGCGTTGGATTCTTGAGGCGGTAGAGGGAGGCTTATCTGAACGGGACATGTCGTTTCTAGCAACTCTGTCATCCCGGTGAAGTTGGTCCGGTCGGTTTCCGAGTTGTCCACCCGAAGAAACATAGCGGTTTCGGAGTCCGGAGACCAGTACCCGTATAATAATCTATCGAGTTGAAGCACACAGTAGCCTTTGCCGTCGTATTTGAACATGAACCCGAGACAATTGTTTTTAGCCAAACACCTCGATTCACAAACACTGAAATTAGTGGCTGGCCAATTGGTTTGGTTCGACCCACCTGTGAAATTGACATAATCAAGCCGTAGAAATTTGGTGTTGGCGAGATTCGTGAGCTCAATTTTCCTTTCGCATCCTCGATCTTTGATTCCACCGTCGGATTCTTTAAACCCAGGTGGGCATACACAGGATGAAGAACTCGAACCATCGCTGACACATATGGCATTAGGCCCGCACAAGCCGTGGACTCTGCACAGTTCGTACTCTTCTTGCCAAACCACGGTCCATTCTCTAGGGCTCTGATCGAAACTGTAAATTCTGAGATTCCCGTCGTCGTCTATGGTCAATCTTCGAGATCGGTTCAGCCCAAAATCCGACGTAATGAATGAAACTCCATTTTCCTGCTGCAGGTTTCCGGTGGAGTCCAGCATCCGGAAAGCGTTGCCCATGGTTTCATAAACGTCGGTCTGATTGAAAACTAATTTGCTTGCGTTGACGAAGCTGAACTTGCCATTCTTGGAGAAGAGAGTAATGTTAGTCCCTGACATACTCTGGTTTGGCAATATGGTATCGGTTGGAAAATCAAAACTCTCCCACTTGCCAAAGATCAAATTACCGTCGTCGCGGAGGACGAGTTTGGTGGTGTTTGGATTCTGTGAGTGAGGTCCTGGCCACAAGTTTACATTTCCACCAGCAGAGGAGTTGCTGAGATGGAGCACGCCGGAGGCGGTGACGACAAGGCTTGCCGTGAGGCCAACCGGAGTGTTGTTGGAGGACCAAACGACAGAGTCTCCTATGCGGTACCAGACTGAGAAGTTGAAGAGATTTGGGGAAGTGGGTAGGCGAAGAAAACCGGCGGCGAAGACCGAGTTTGGGGAGAGGAGGGTTTTGTTCTGCTGAGCTGGAGTCCATGGGGAGTCTGTGATAGAGAAGGCGGAGACCTGGGCTGAGCATGGTGGCGGGTTTGAGACGATGAAGGTGATAAAGAAGAGAAAAGGAAGGAGGAAGGGAGACATGGTTTTGGGATTCGTTAATTCATTAATTCCATAGATGTTCTGCGCGGATTGAGATGATGTGGGGATTGGAGGTGGAGGGGAAGTTTGGTTGGTGGTATTTTAATGGCGGCCGAGGCAGGTTTGAAAGACTTGTCTGCGTTGACATATAAATTTTTGTTGACTTGGAAATTTGGAATTGGGACTGACTGCGAGGTTTGGCACTGAGCAATGGGAAAGCTGAATTTTCCACCACTAGTTGATGTATTTATTTGTTAATAATACAACTAATCTTTTAATTAATTAAACCACACAAGTTGGAAAGCGATGCAGCAGCAAAGCAACAAAAACAGAAAGGGGGAATAAACTAGAGGTCTAGAACTAGAAGGCAAACGTGTCTAACTATCTTTGATTCTTGGGTCAATCAATTTCGTGTTTGCCGTAAAACTCACGATCTTCAATCAAGAGGTGCCTTGTTGACCTGGGCTGGACTTGTTTCTGCCGCAGAGCCACATATGTGTTCTGGTCAGATCTGCTCAACAGGAAATGCCGTCTCAGGAAAATATCTTACACATTTAGACAGAGGATATGGGCTGGATTTGCCTTTGGGCTTGTCCGAGTTGGTGGTTCCCACTTGTTGCCCGGAGTTTAGTTCAAGTCTAACCAATATATTGAACTTTATCTTCTCTAGGGAGAAGAAAATCTATGCAGGCGGGATAGATGTGATAGAACATTACCCAGGATAAAACTATAGTTGGTCAATCAATATTAGAAAATGTGCATTCCACGTTGAATTGATGCCTATATATATATCTAATATGTGTGGATTGTACATTGAGTGGATGTGCTGCTGGATGTTTGACGGTCAGGCTCATTTGTCTTCCTTTTTTTTTCTCGTTACATTGGGGTTTTAACGGGTGCGAACGGGGGTGCCATGGTGAGGAGGGGGAAGCTACCACCACTGTGGTGGAACCCATTGGCCCAGGCTCATTTGTCTTTCATCTCTGTTTATATCATTATCTTCTAAACTTTTGATGCATAAATCAATGGACGAGAAAAACCTCATGCAATTTCCATTCTTGCCGTCAGAAGCACATGACATGCCTCCATGGAATGGAACTAAAACCTTTTCTACATCTTCTCAAGCAGTAGCACAAGCATCTTTGTCAATTCACCCAAATGCTTATCCCCACAGGAATTCACTAAGACCAATGCAAGTGCAAGACCATTCAACGCTAACTCCATCCAACAAGCTATAATAATAACCTACATACATACATTACAAAGTAGAATGCTTAAAGCTAACAACTATTACCATTTCTTTCAGATTTCAACAAGGCCTGCATCCATTGCAGTAGTCTGCGTAACACAGGGCATGCCAACCATCGGCGACGAGATTAAGTCCTCCCCTTCAAATTTGAATATTTTTGAGGCTGCTCCATCACCTCCTCATCACCCTTTGGTAAATCTGGTTGCTTCCTTCTACTAAATTTGTCGCATTAGAATGAAAAAAACGAACACTTGCAAATCTGTCGCCAGCTTAGCAAATCAAAAGCAATCGACTCTATAGCCAGATTTATACATGGCCAGTGGAAACAACAATTCGGCTCAATGCCAGCAACGTGCCTCAAGTAGAAACAAATCCACTAATAATCTCTAAATTATGATATAAAAAGTCAAGTACGAAAATAATTCGTGTCGATACAACTGATGTTTACCACACATAGAGAATAAACTTTGTTCAAATTACAGTTGCACTTGGGATATGATATTTTATTGTTAACTAACATTGTTAGCTCTGGCTTACTGCTGTATGACAAACACAAAAAACCAAGTTCCTAGCTCTGAATGATGTTGAATTCTCTGTAGAAGAATATTTTGCAGTAAACTAATCGACCGAAGATGAAATCAAGAAACCTCTTTGGAGTTATCTCAGTACATCTTTCTGCATGCATCACAGAGTTGTCTCTTGTAGCAGCTGGCCTCCTTGTAGTTGTAGCGTCGATCTTACCAAAGACAAGATTGTCATTGTATACACAGAAGCCAGAAAGCAACTCTAACTCCCAGGACATGTGGTCTAGTGTGGCTATATTAATTTTAGGCTAATTTCGCATCCTTGAATAAACAAACCCTCCTCCTGCCGCACCAAGCTCTGTTCCCTCTGTCTCTCAACATGCAGAGGCGATTTCGGCAAGTTTGCACTGCTCTAAGAGAGCACAGCTCTGTGAGATATGCCAAGATTGCCACTGTTGGAGGGTTCTGCAGTGTTGAACTCATTATCGTAAAAGCTACAGCTCCTGACGACTTGCCATTGCCTGAAAAATACATTCAGGAGCTCTTGAAAATATTCTCCATCTCTCCATCTTCATTGAGAGAATTTTCACTCAGCTTCACTCGCCGTTTTGGCAAGACTCGCTGCTGGCGGGTTGCACTCAAGTGTCTAATCCTCCTCCACCGTCTGCTTCGTGCTGTGCCTGAAGATAGCCAGTTCCGGTCTGAGCTCTTTTGGACAGGATCCAATGGCTTGATGTCTCTCAGTCAGTGTCACTTCCGTGATGATTCATCCTCGGCATCTGAAGATTACACAGCCTTTATTAGATCCTATGCTCGGCTCCTTGACGAAGCTCTTCATTGCTATTGGTTGGATAGCAAGCCAGCCTACAATCAGCAAGAACATCACTGTCAAGAATATGCAGAAGAAGAAGAAGAAGAAGAAGAAGAAGAAGAAGAAGAAGAAGGGAAATTTGGTAGCTTACCAAAGAAAATGACAGAAGTTGGTCGAATGCTTGAAGTGTTGCCACAGCTGCAAAGCCTCATTGACCTTGTCATGGACTGCCGTCCCACAGGAGCAGCAGCGAAAGCTTTCCTCGTCCAGTTGGCTATGAAGCATATCATTAGAGATAGCTTTATGTGCTACACAATCTTTCGGAGGGAAATTGTTATGGTTCTAGACAGCCTGTTTCAGATGCCATACAGGAGTTGCATATCAGCATTTGGTATTTACAAGAAGGCAGCTGTCCAAGCAAATCAACTCTGTGAGTTTTATGAGTGGTGTAAGGCAATGGGGTTCTGTGGAGCATATGAATATCCCTTCGTAGATCAAGTCCCACATATTCAAATCCATGCTCTCGAGAATTTTCTCAATGGCATGTGGCAGCTGACAGAGTCCTCTTCTACACCAACTTCTTCACCAACTTCATCAGCATCAGTGCCATCATCTTTCGTCGAGTACTCTAGTTCGACTTCAACAGAGGACGACATTGATAAGGATCATATCCTCGTTACTACGAAATGGGAGAAGCCCTTAATTCAGTTTGATAGAGGTTCTAACGAGGAGAAGCCATTAATTCAGCTTGATAGAGGTTATGACGAGGAGAAACCATTGATTCAGTTTGAAGATGATACCGACGAGGAGAGCTGGGAGAGCCTGCTAGAAGCTTCCATTAACATGTCACGTCCTGCTGCTCAACAGAATAATATGTGCTTCAACAATAATGGAACTTATGGATCATATGGATATTGTAATTACAGGAACGTGGTCCAACATGGAGATCAAAAGGATGCATGGCAGATACAAATATACAACGCAAATTCTCTTAATCCTTTCTATATCAGCCACTCATCAGGCCAAACTACTTATTTATCCCCAAATCTAGCTGAATAACACTCATCACATGTAATAAGGAATAAATTAGACTTTCAGTCTTCATTTTAGAAAACTCTTATTAGATTGAATATTTATTTCATTTTTTTATGTGCCCTCTTTTTTCTTCTTTTTTGGGGTGTGATTCAGAAGTTCTGCACTGAGGCACCTTTTATTGGTTTTACTTCCTAATTAAGATTCAACAAAGGAAAATGATCCGAGCGGAAACTTCTCACAAAGACAGCATTTTTACTTCATCAACATATAAATGCAATTTTCCTTCTCAAACCCCAAGTCTAACACGAGCCGTCTTCCAGCCCTTCTCTCTCGCTCAGACATAACCCACGACCTCTCTTCTTCAATTACTCTATTTTCCTTGGTGAATTTGCAGGTGAAAAATAGCATAAGCCTTGGGATTGCCACCTTAGTGTTTAAGTAGTCAATTGGTTCTTTGGTGGAGGACTGCAAAGCGATCCTTGCGCTTTTCCCCAATACTTCCATTATGCATATCTCTAGAACGGCCAACAAAGTGGCCCATAGACTAGCACAACTATCTTTAACTGTGACCTCAGGATCCACTTGGTCATGGGAACCTCCTGTGATCATCACTGATGCTTTGGTGGAAGATTCTCTGTACCAAGTCTTTTTTCTATCAATGATATCGTTTCGTTTCAACCAAAAACATAAAAAACAAAAGTAGTCAACCTTTGTTATAGTTTTTCCTTCATGAATTCACCCCAATCCAATACCACAACAATAAGGCTGTGGTTGTTCCCTTGTCATTATATACTGGGCCAACCTTTTTCTGATATATTTTATTTTCTGGGCCTGCTGTTTGGGCTTTTATGAAAATGATCTTGTAACCAAGAGAAAAAAACATTTTTTCAGAGGGCCTTATTAGTTGTGGCCTATCTTTTAACTGTTGAATCAGGTCAACTAATTTGAATCCAACGGCTAACAAATTTGATCCAACAGTTAAGAGATATAGTCTTATCAAAGGTTCATACATAAGCCCCTCACTATAAATCTTGAACGGAATTCGGCCCCTAATGTTTATAGACTATGTTTCTATTGTATACTAGTGGTCCCCAGTCAGTCAAGCTCTAGAGCTTTAACGTGACTTGCCCAATCTTTTACAACTTAAGGTTAGCTACCCTACCCACACCAAAAATGTGCGGCATTTATCCATGAAAGAGAGTTTGGTCTCTTCTTGTTTTTGTCATGTTTTATTTGTGTATTAAGATTAGTCAATTCAGGCTCCTGGTAACTTGCGGACACACACGAAGATGATGAGATGGTTTTCCATAATAATTCATTGATCTGGATGGTTCATTCACAATTTGCCAAACCATTTAAAGTACTCAATTCGACCAAAAAAAACTCAAAGGACGAAGACGTACGTACTCAATATGCTGCTCATCACCATGCACTACATTGCTGTTGAATATTTGTATTATCTAAAATTTCAAGTATGACATGTGCCAATAGTGTGTCTAAAATATATGTATTTTGTACAATATTGATGAACGGTGAAAAAGAAGAAGATCGAAAGCGCCAACCAATGACCCTTATTTCCAATTCTCATCCGAACATTTTCATAGGTTGATGAATCAAAAAGGTCTCTTGACCGCCTTAAAATCCATAAAATCAATGCACTCCAACCTCTGAATATTCAACGCCTTCAACAACTCGGTGGCCTTGTCTTTGGTCCTCTCCGCACACCCTACCTACTTGCAAGAGCAGCAAAGCTTCTGAAAGGCACCCACTTGAGAAAAGCACCCCTCCATCTTCCCTTCCCTCATATTCTTGCAATGCTTTCAAAGAATGGGGGTTTCTCACACACACACTACGAAGATGCCATGAGGTTCTACAAGTTAATGCCCTTTCTCAATAAATGGGTTCAAATTGATTTTTCCCTTTGTTTAAATCCCTTTTGTAACCAGCTGATCACTTTCTATACTTGGAAATAAAATTATTCAACCACATCCCTTCATCTTTGAACCACAACCTAGAAAATGTAAAAGGATTTTGACCTTTAGGTTTACGTGGGTTTAAATTTGGGCTATATATAATAAAAACTCAATTAAACAAGGGTAGGATTGAAGTGTGCCGCAATGGTGGAATGGTAGATGGAGAACAGAAAAGAAGTGCCCCAATACAGTTTAAAGAAAGGTCATATTTTGGAAGGGATAAAGATGGAGATGAGTTGTTGAACATGAAAAACAGAGAAGAATAGATATGAGAGTTGAAGGAGCAAAAAATTAAAAACGTGTGAAAGTGTGTTGGGAGATGTACTGATGCTAAAACTCACATCAGTTTTCTTTCTGAAAAATTGATTTAAAAATTATTTACACAAAACAAATTGCATTAAAAAAAATTTGGTTTATTGTTTAGAATTACGTCCACCATTGGATTTAACCTGCTCCCCGTGGACCAGGTGAACGGGAGTGATATAATAAAAACTCAATTAAACAAGGGTACTTTAGTGTTATTCTAAACTTTAATCAAGCTAGGGTTAATTCTTCTTCATCTTCCTCTTCCTCTTCCATCTTCATCACTGAACTGTCAATCATAACTCCAAAGTCCAGACTCCAAAGTATTGTATTAAAATCTCTGAAATAACTCTCTCTCTCTTCAATTTTTGTTACAAACAGCCCTAATCCAAAAGTTGAATACAAATCCCTAAAATAACCAATCAAGTAAGGCTGCTCGAAGGTCAAACTGGGATGCGAACTCAGCTGGAGGCAAGTTTTATTTTTGAGTTTCTAAACAGTTTAGCTGTTGTATTGATTTGAATTTGTTTGTTTTTTGAGTTTGGTAATAGGGTTTTGACATATTTTTCTTTGCCTGCAGGTTTAGATTCGATTTGTGGGAACGGGTTCTTGTGTCGGGTGGGTTTTGTTTTTTTTTGCTTTATTTGTGTATTTGGACCGTATATTTACCATGTTCCTTGGTTTACTGGTAGGGTTAGTGCATATCAAAGCATTCTTATTCCATGCATCACATTAATGTATATACATGCATGTATTATCTTCCCAGCCGTTGCTTCCTTGTTCTTTTGTTTCTTCGTAATACTTTCATTGTGATGTATGTACTGTTACAGGTCTAGCAATTAAGAAGCCCTATTGATAGTAGGAAACATGGTTGTTACCTCGAGCACTTTCCTGTCTGGAGAATGGGCAAGTCTTCCTCTACCCGTTGTGTTTTTGGTTCTGGACAAAATGTTAGAACCCATTGACCGTGTCCATTTTGCTGCTGTTTGCAAGGAATGGCGTGCTCTTGCAAAAGACTATAATCACGCAACGCAATCCCTACAAGTTCCCAATAAATTAAGCGAAGAATGTATAGCATTGCTGAAGGAAAAATGTACAACATTGCGTTGCCGGTGCCTTATAATGACAAGAGATGTTGTGGCTCTTGCCGTGGCCATGGTTGGTTGGCAACTATAGACCTACTAAATCAAGATCAAATAACTGTAACTCTCGCAAACCCTTTTCTTAAATCAGTGGCGCCCATACGTCTTCCTCCTTTGCAGTTTGTTTGGTCGTTTTGTACAGCGAGAATTTCCTACCCAAGGTTATATTTTCTGATCCCACATTGAATCCAGACATCTATGAGGTTATAGTGACGTACAAAAGGTGTGACAAGTTGGGAAATGGGGAAATCGCGGCTTAATCAATTTCAAAAGCAACTTGTCACCTGAAGCAGAAAAGCTACTTTATTCTAGATCTGGAGATTATTATGATCCCATTGGATATCTTGTGGAATGAATCAGGGGAGACCTACTGCATGTGTTCGAAGAATTTTAACAAGGTACAAAGAGAAATGCGAGGAGTTGCACACCGTGAGCTTCATGGTTTTCAAGTTGGTGTTAAATTAAGATGATGGATCTGTTATGCAACATGTTCAGCTAAAAAATATCAAGGACGAGGCTCTGTTTGTGGGAACCAATCATTCGGTCTCTGTATTGGCTTCAAACTTTCCCAAGTGCCAACTTAATTCTATATATTACACTGATGATTGAATAGATTTTGGTGACATGCGGTTACGTATTCCGCACTAGGAGATATGGGCATCTTCAATTTAGAGAACGGAACTATCACGAAACATTACTCTCTAAATCCTTTGGCATCTGGATATTCTACCCGCACTTTGGATTGTGCCACCGTTCAATGGACTCTACTAGCTTCTAGTTTAGTTTATCTTAATTACAATTTACAATGGTGCTTCCGTCGTGTGAAATGCTCAACTATTACATATACATGCGATTAAGCCTCAGTTTCTTTTTATGCCATTACAACATCACATGTGGCGGCCTTCGTTTAGTTGGACAACCTTTTTCTAATATATTTTAGTATATTATGGGACTTTGTTCTCTTTTGTTTTGCTTTTTCTTTTTTTCTTTTTTTCCTTTTTATTTTTTGGTTATGTTATTTATTTATTTATTCAGATCAGTCAATTCAGGCTCCTGTGGGAACTTGCCAACACATGAAGATGAGGAATCGTTATCCAGATTTCCAACAATTGATGATCGAGTCTGTGTTTTACACCCATAAGTCATAGAGTCGACACACAGGGTATTCATCCCAAAAAAATTCATTCATTCAGAGGGTTGATTCATAATTGGCCAAACAATTTTATTAAAACTCAAGTTAAGAAAACACACACCAATCACAAGTACTGAAAGGACCAATAAAAAGACGTACGTACTCAAGAGCTCAACATGCTGATAAGATTGTTGTAGAATATTGTATATCTCTAAATTTTCAAGTATTGGTATTTTGTACAATACTGATTAACTGTTAATATATATTTTAGAAAGGACCAACCAATGACCCTTATTTCCAATTCTCATCCTAAAATTTTTATAGGTTGATGAATCAAAAAGGCCTCTTGAGCGCCTTAAAATCCGTAGAATCAATGCACTCCAACCTCTCCCTGTGAATATTCAACACCTTCAACAACTCGGTGGCCTTGTCTTTGGTCCTCTCCGCACACCCTAATTGCAAGAGCAACAACAGCTTCTGAAAGGCACCCACTTGAAGGACCTCCACAAGCACCCCTCCATCTTCCCTCCCCTCATTCTTGCACAGCTTCCAAAGAATGGATACGGAAAAGTCAGTCGCCAAATCTGAAACCCGAAGTATCTTCTTCACCACAACGGGCATAGTCAAAGCATGATGGTAGGCCTTTTCCCTCCCTCCCTTGCTTCCGCAAAGTCCATCAAGAACCCCCAACACCTTCTCGCAAATGCTTCGTTCGGCATCCACAAGGATTTCCGAGAGCAACGAGACCAATCCCATCTCCACAAGTCTCTCTTTGATTTTATCTTTCGAAAGAGACGACATGAAATTATTGTTGACCATGTGGTACATGACGACCAAGGAGGCTTTTGTTGAAGTAGGACAAACGGGTTCTTTGATCAACTTTACCAGTGCCTCTAAAGCTCCTTCGATCTCCAGCAAAGCATCAATCTTTTGATGATCGGAAGAAAGAGTCTCTTTGAGCACCAAAGCTGCGTTTCTTCTGTGGGACAAATCTCCACTTTCCAAAAACCACACCATGCAATGCAATGAAGCAGCAGAGCCAAGATAAGAGCAGGCCTCCCCATCCAGTGGGAAAACCAAAGTCAAAGCCGACAAGATTTCCTCCAAGACGGCAACGTTTTGACTTTGAGAGGATGAAAGTGCAGCAAAAGCAGCGGCTAAAACGCTCCCCGTGCCACTAGCAACAACGCACCGCTTGTTGCGCTGGCTTTCTTTTGTCAAGGCCTTGATCTTCCGCACCAAATCTCTGCAATCATCCTGCTTTTGACCATGGCTGGCTGCTGCTGTAGTAATTCTGGAGAGAATCTCGGAGACCTGAAGAGAAGTGATTGGGATGCGAGGGGTGGGAATGCGTTCAATGCCGAAGGACTTTTTCTGAACGCACCAATCTTGAATCATCTTGCGGATGGTGTGGTTGGGAATGGGCTCGAGACATGTGAGGGCTTGGTTGGTAATTGGGCACGTCAGGTTTCCGGCTTCGATCCACGTCTCTATGCTCTGGCGGTCGTACGTAATTCCAGTGGACAAGGTGACCGGATCTTTCATGAGGTCTAGTGAGATGGGGCAGCGGAAATGGTTTGGAATGGTCAGCTCCATCTCTACGTCGGCGGGCTCGCCTAGCCGCAGCTCCTTGGAGGCACGGCGGCCGCGCCTCAGCCTTCTCCATGACAAAGTCATGATTATTGAATTGAATGTGTATCTGAATTAAGTTGAGTGGGTATACAGAAGGACGGTTGTTTTTGTGTTTTGTGTTGAATGAGAATGAGAATGGGTTTCTATAAATATTATTGTTATACGTGTGCAATGTGTTTAAAATATGGACGCGGTTCAACTTTGAAACTCAAGAAAAGGTTTTTATAATAAAATGAGGAGGAGGAGAAGGAGAATGAATAATAAGATAATAAAGGAGCACAGAAGCTGGGTTTTGAATATTTGACCGTTGAATGTTTGAAATGGTAAAATGGAACACCGTCCGTCAAAGAGTGTGCTTGGGTTGGGTACTGTTTGGAATTGATCAAAGATCAAATGTTTGACTCAAAAGCCAGTCAGCGTGGGTCGGTGGACTGACCGACTTATAGCCTCACCTCATTCATATGTTCATAACTAATTACTACGTATGCCATTGCCATATGGAATGGATGTAAGACGGATATGGGTTTGATTGACGTCTTCAACTTGTTGGTCAAAGCGTGGGTTTAGGCACTCTTTCTCTCCCTCTCCCTCGCTCTTTAAGTCTTTAATTAATATTTGGTAAATTGACTGTTATGTATTTGAACTTTCACCAGCTAATTTTAAAACCACCAACTGATCATGACCGTTATCAAGAGCATTTATAATGGGCTCCCTAAATCACCTCATTAGACAAATTTTGGAGAGGAATTAGTAAAATACAAATCCAACCATGTTCCCTATCCACCTCCTAAAATATGAAGACCTCTAGGAGCTCATAAATCTAAGGAGAGAGAAAGGACTCCTAGTGGCTCCCTATAATTTAATGTTGTTTTATTTTGTGATTATTTTAAACCTTTAATTAATGCTAACTCTTTTTTATATTATTTTTTTAATAGAGACGGACCAATTAAAAAAGAGTTATAGCATTTATGACTCTCTAAACTAGTGAGCATGATTGGAGTTTAAATTTTATAAAGAGCTCCTACAATAGCTTTTATATATTTTTAGCTAAATTTTAACTAAAAAATAGAGAGCGTGATTGTGGATGCTTTATGCCCTCCAATATTTTTGAGTACAAGTAAAATTCACTAGGCTAGACTTCGTTGGCAGTGACACTAAACCCTCCCATATTAAGAAATTGAATTCATGGCTTTTCAATACTGAAAAGGGCAACTACATAACTTACCTTTATATGGCCTGCTCCCATGGAAATTAAATTATATTAGAGCATTTTCACCTATTTGCCATGACAAAAGGTAAGGGGGGACAATGGCTGTTCCTATTCAAATGAATAGTGCCTATCATAGTTTTTTTTTTTTGGTTGGTTTTCTACTCATTGCCATAGCAACCCAAGGGTCGTCACCTTCGTTGAGTAACAAGCCGTCACAGCCTTGTATTGATCCTTCCTCTCCTCCACCACATTGCGTCAATCTCCATCACGATGTCCATGTCCAATGACCCCACCCACGCCGATCTCCCTCCCCAATGCGTCAATCCCTGCCACTCACGTAACATCTTCCTCACACCAATTTCCTTCAATATGTTGATTTTTTAGATTAATATTTTAATTTCAGTTTCTATATTTTTTATTAATTTAAATAACATTTTTTAAAAAAATTAACAGTAATTTAACACACACAAAAAGGACAAAACTTGCTATTAAAAAAAAACACAGGATTTTGAAAAAATAATATACAGGGACAATGTATTTAATAGGGATATTGTTTTATGTGTAAACAAAATGACATGTGTAATGAGCAGAAGGGAGAAGACCCAAAAAAGAAAGTTAGAGAGAATATTGATTAGCATTCCCCTATAATTATTATGTTGAGTGAAATCAAATGCCCAAAAATTGAATAAATAATTTGGGGCTTGAGATAGCTAACTTTGGGATGAGCCCAATAAGCAAAGTAGGAGGATGTGATTAGAGGCCCATAAGGAAGTGCCAAGTGTCATGATTGATCAAATTTCAGAACCCATTGTAGGTCGTAAGTGCCCCATTGATTTTTGAAACCAATTTGAATGTTTCTACAAAATCCCGTGTTAGACAAGAATGACACAGCTGGTGTCTCATGGAGACAGAAAATATAAAAAAGGTTAAAGAACTCCCAGTCTAAGCAACTACCGCGTAGAAAAGCTAGTGCAAAATTTATTTAGAGTTAAGATGAAGACAAGGATAAAAAGAAAAGTTTAAGCTTAGGATTAATAAATAAAAAAGAAAAAAAAACTTAGATATGGTCTAAGAAGATCACTCATATCCGGCCTATAGGTTATAATAAAGGGCAGATGATGACTTTCGACATAAACCAAACAAAAAAAAAATCTAGAAGAAACCCTTTCTAGAAAGGTGAGTGTGCTTTATTCTTAGGCTATTATTTTTATTTAATATAATATAAATAATTGTACTCAAACGTCAACAGCATCACCTAAGAAAAGAAGTAGCCCACACAAAAATTAAAATTCCATTAACCAATCAAATGATAAGTCATTTGGAAGAAGAATGCATGCGGGACGTGCGGTGTGCCCCACCTTAGTCACTGTCGGAGTTGGAGAATATTCTAGAGAGAGAGAAGATAAAACAAATGCAGCTGGCAAGCGTTATCCACTCCCTTTCATGTCGGACACGTGTCATTCATTTCCGCACTCTACGGCCTAAAATAACAAAATAGAGGCTGAACTGTGTCTGGTTGTTGTGGGTTGTTCTGGGTTCGTTGGGCTTCCCCCGCACCGATGTCATTCATTCCTAATCCACACAATTATTCACTTCCTTCCTGTTCCTGTCATCTGCTGATGGAAAACTTAGCTACATTTTGCAAGTTTATGCAACTTACTATAAAATTAGAAATGAAGAAGCACGTGCAATGTGGCACGTGACATTGATCGAACCAAACCAAAAACGATTTAGGCAAAGGCTCTCTCACTCAACCACTCATTTTCTCAACCCTATACTAATTACTAAAGTCTAAAATATCGATGATTTTGATAATTTCGGTAGTCCAAAAATACGAAAATTTCGGGATATTATTAATATTGATAAAAATTAAATATAAACCACATAAATTGTAACAAAAATTTGGGAATTTTTCTTGATACTTCAAAGGATGTTTATTTAGTCAATTATATATTACTTTATCATTAAAAAAAACCGAGTCATTTTTGGGTCAACCCGTTATGACCCGTTTAATAAACAAGTAGGTTTCGGATTAACCTGCTAAAATACTTATATAACCCGCCAACCCGTTAAAATACCTGCATAACCCGCCAACCCACTAACTCGTTTATTTGTTTATTCTTCATTTTTCTATTTTTTGTAATGTTTTTTAGTTGCTACCACTTAACGGGTTAACCTGACACGATCCAAAATCTGCACGAGAATTTAACGGGTCAACGCATGTATGATATGTTTATTAAACGGGTCGGATTTGAGTTGAGCATTCCTGACATGTATATAATCTTGACACGACACAAACCCAACCCGACACGACACGACCTATTGTCCGCCATTTGCATGATGAGTTTAACTAATTTAAGTTGATTACATAGTGTTGAGGCCCAAAAAATCCATGGTTGGGCCCGAATAAATTCCTAGCCCAAAGCGATATATTATTGAGAAAAGACTCGATTCGGAGCACGCAAAAATCTGTCATGCACGAGTTATATTCCGCGTGCCATGCCAAATAAGAAATCCATCATGCTAGAAACCGAGGCTGAAATTATAAAAATGCATTTAGCCCTGCAAATCCATGCTAATTATATTATCAAGCGTCATAATTAAAAGCATGCCAAGCAACGTGCCATGCCAAGCGGGAAATCATTATTCCGCACCCAATTGCACTGCAAGCCTAAGTGGGCCCAAGCCACTCAAAATGCCCGGGGCTTGCTTGAGTGGGTTGTGGTATGGATGGTGACAAGTTATCACGGGGCCCATCGATGGGCCAAGAGATGGAAGTCTCGGGTTGCTTGGGGGCCTCGAGACTCAAGCCCATTTTCTTAGGCCCAAACATGGGTAAGCACAAGGAAAGAAATGGATCATTGCCTCAACCAAAATAAGCCCATTAGAATAAATTGGCCAAATAAGTCCATTGACCCAATTAGAGCAAACTAGCCAAAATAAAGCCCAACACTTGACCAAAATATCCTATCCATTGGATAGATCATATGGTTAAAAAGCCAACATAATTAGGATGAAAACCAGCTCAGACTTTGGCACTCAGTTTGGAGCCAAAACCACAAAACCAGCGTTGGAAATCTGCACATGGAGGCTGCTGGGAACTAGTTCCAAGTAGAAGAAATTCAAGAAACCAAGGGATTTTGGCATGCAAGGGAGGATGCCACCTCTCAAACCAACGGGTACAGCCACTTCCTTTCCTTCATCAGACTCAGCCGTGGAAAGAGGAAGAAAGAAGGGGAAGAAGATGGCTGAAAAAGTGGAGCTTCCTTCTGAGGCCGCCGCTGGAAGAGGCTTGGAGCACACAAAATCTCTGATTTTGTGGATTTGGCAGGATTGGCTTTGCCAACATGAGGTAAGTCAAGAAGGAAGAGAATAAAGGAATAAGAAAACCTAGCTAAGTTAGGAAGAAACCATTAGGGTTTCTTGAAGAAGAGCAAACCCAAACAACTATAAATAGGACCTCTCCTATCCAACACAGAACCAACCCACCATCTTCAGAGAGCAAGCTTTCTCTCCTGAAAACCCTGCAAATTTTCGTGCTTTGCTAGCTCATTTCCTCCATCTCCCATACTTTGGCAAAATTGCTACAGTCAGGACAGAGACACTGCCGAGCTGCCGGAAGCTGCGAAGACTATCAAAAACTCCCATCCTCTGAACCTCTCCCCTCTTCCATTAGAACCTTTGACCTCCATAGAAGCCCACAAACTCTCTCTCTTTCCTAAAGTGCTAAACCCATGACAACTTTACTCTCATGCCACATGCCCCTCATGCCAAGCCTAAGAAGTTGTCTATGAATATGAAGGAATTATCTGTAAATTTGCCGTTGCTTTGTTGGAAAAGATAACCAAGATACTTCCTAAGGCTTTATTGCCCTTTCGAAGTATTTTGGGGCTTAATTTCGAACTCAAGCAAAGGGGACAACTTCATCAGCCCAGCCCATTCGCTGCCGGAAGGAAAAGCCCCCTACACATAGCGAGCTAACAAACACTGCGAGTGTATAAAAATATGTAATAATTAATGAAAGAAGATTAAACACACCTTAATCATTTATTTATAATAATTTACTACAATATTTTACACTTTATACATTGCATGATAAGATGAGTGACTTAGTACCACATAGACTTCTTATAAGGTTCAAATTTGAGTTATTTACACTTACACCTCCTGAGGTTTTTGGCTTTTTCACAAAACTCCTTGAGGTTTTTGAAATTACAAGAACACCCTTTGAGGTTTTAAATTGTTTCCACAAAACTCATTTTCATTGATTTTTTATCCAAAGATTGATGATTTTATACAAAAAAAATTTTAGATATTTATAAATAAACCCAATTCTAGACACGTATTTATAAAAAAAACCCAAACACTATTTAAATATAGAAACACACCCAAAATCAACCCCACAATCAACAATTGTATATTTTTTGGGTGTGTTTATAAATGGGTTTTGAGTGTGTGTGATGATGAGTTTTGAGTGTGTTTATAAAGTGTTTTGGGTGTTGGGTTTTTTTTTATAATTTTAGCCCCCATTTTGGGTGTTTTAGTGAAACTCCCAAAAAAATTCTCCAAATGACAAAGTTGGCCTTTGAGATGAGATTGCATATATTTCATTGAGGTTTATTTTGTCATTAGCATATGTTTTTCTTTTCAATGAAATCATCAATTTTTGGACAAACAATAAACGAAAAAGGGTTTTGTGAAAACAAACTGAAACCTCAGAGGGTGTTCGTGTAATTTTTTAGACCTAAGGAGGTTTTGTGAAAACACAAGAAACCTTAGAGGGTTTTGGTGTCAATAACTCTTCAAAATTTTCATTGTCTTCATAATAAGGATTTAGAATATTTTCCGATATTATCGATATGTGTTTGGATACGTTCCGAAATATCCTTGACCCGAAAAAACGATAATATCCTCGATATTTCGTCTATATTATCGATATTTTAGAATACACATGTAAATGTAACAAATATAAACTAAACCACCAAGCCCAACAAGTATGAGCACTAAAGATACTCTTTCTTTTCAGTATTTCTGTTCTGTCTCTACTAATAATCTCCACAATTTCTTAAGTACCAGAAATTTAAACTAATCTCAACATAAAAGGAAAGAGAGCAAAAAATATATATATCCCCTGTCAGATCGGGAAAAATAAGCACAAGCCTTACAAGAAGAGCAAACATGAAGCACAAGGGTGAAGGAATAAACAGTGCACTACAACCACTTGGAACCTTCAACGTAACTCAACTTCTTTTCTCTACCTTTACCTCCCATCCGCTGATGTAAACGAATCTGCAAATCCAGATGGGCGAGTAGGTATGCTGGTTTGGGTATTATCGCCGCTGGCAAAGAATGATGAAGATGACGAAGATTCATCAAGGTTGCTATTACCCTCAAAAGCCTGCCACTTCTTTAGCGCTTGTGGCAGGGTCATTTCGAGATCAATTCCGTACATATCATCATAATCTTCAGGTTCAGATGGTTTCCAATGCTCAACAAGCGACGAAAGTACATTGACTGCATGACCCATGTCAGGCCTCTGGTAGGACTCCCTTGCGGTGCAATGCCCAGCAAGCTCAGCAACCGTGCTAACACTAGAAAGAGTTTCCTCACTAATATCAATTGTTGGATCAATGGCCTTGCGGAGTGCATCCTTGTTAATCAGCATTCTACGGAACCATGTGACTAGGTGCAAGCTCTCCTCAGGCTGACTTTCGTCAATCGCTTTCCTACCTGTGATCAGCTCCATTAAGATCACTCCAAAGCTATACACATCTACCTTGAGTGTCATCCGTCCAGTTGCTGATATATCACAAAATTGCGATTTTAGTGCCTTGAAAATTTATTAATAGACTCTACGAGGAAATAAGTACAATAAACCTTATGCATGAATGTTGTGAGGCTATTAGCAGTAAAAAAACTGCTGCACTGGATTAGAGTGTTTATGCTTATTTTGTATGGAAAACAATGTTGAGACATTTGATCACTCCACGGAGAGGAAATTCCATGAAACAAGCCACTCCCTTTTTTCCTTGACCATAACAATTGGAAAGATTGACAAGGAAAACATTCAATTTTAACAAAAATATAGAGTAAAAAGAAAACGCATGTACAATGAAACCATAAAATAATGAACTGTCTGGTTTTGTTAACCTTTGAAATAACTGCTACGTAAAATTTCAGACAACATGTTAGAGACAATAAATGCGCTGAACAGACTCAAATTAACAATATCATTCTTTTCTATATTCTTCGCATTCCTTGACTTTGACAAATATAAACTACTTACTACTTAGTATGCCAAAATAACCTTGAAATTCAAAGAATGGGAACATATGAGCAGAGAGCAGTTGAATTAATTTAGTCCTACGTGTGTTGGCAAGCAAAGCAAAGTCTCATCCAGTCAATGTTATCATGTAATATAATGCAAGTCCCAACTTGATGACATCATATTTTCATGATAAAGAATATCAATTCCACAGCTCTCTCATGATCACTGATTTTTCTCTAGTGGTTTAAACTTTGCTAGTTGCTCAAAGCATAATCAGTGCAATATAGTCCCATACTCCTATTTCACTGAACAAAACCCTTTACAGGAATATATATCATAGATTGTAAAGCAAACACTATGACACTTCAAATTTGAAAAGAAGAGCGCATATAGAAAAACTTACCAGCATATTCTGGAGCCAAATAGCCAAAAGTTCCAGCTAGTCTCGTCTCAATTGAGGCTTTCCCTTCTGGAGCAAGACGAACTAGTCCAAAGTCTGACACCTTAGCACGCATATCATCTCCAAGTAAAATGTTCGAAGGTTTAAGATCCCTATGAATGAAAGTCTGGTTGGCTAAACCGTGTAGGTACTCAACCCCTCTTGCAACATCCAAGGCAATGGTCAGCCTTCTTGTCCATTCAAGTGGCTTCAGCCCATCCTCTTTCCAGTTAAACAAATGTTGACTAAGAGTTCCTTGAGGCATGTATTCATATACAAGAAGCCTCTCGTTTCCATCCAAACAATAGCCAAGAAGTCCAACCAAGTGGCGATGTCGGACCTTAGTAAGAACTGCAATCTCAGACTTGAACTCATTTAGACCCTTCCCAGCCACCACACCAGATTCCATCCTCTTCACTGCAATCTTCGTCCCATCATGCAATTCTCCTTTGTACACAGTTCCAAACCCTCCTTTTCCCAATATATTATCTTCGCTGAAATTATTGGTCACATTCCGCAAAACTTGGATGGAAATTACCATATTTCCAGCCTCAACCACATGAATGTCATTAGGTCCGCTACTTGTGGGACTATTATAGGACTCATTTCCACTGCCATTAACCCTAGAGCTAGCAACCGTGACCTTCACTGCATCTTGATCACCAGAGTGACGAGGATGAATTACCAATGTGTTTGGACTTTGCACTCTGCCAGAAGAATGCTTATGCTTTCTCTTAAGCAGACAGAAAGCAACAAACCCAAGTACAACCAATCCACCAACACTTCCAATGACGGCCCCGACAACCACTGCAGTCCTAGATTTCTTACCTGCACCATCTGACGGTAGGCCAGGTGGAGGATAACGACCCGTAGGCGTGTTTGGCGAAATATGATCCTTACCAATATCAGGGTTCCCCTCTGTTTTCACAATCACATTACTTTTAAAAGCCGGTATTTTACCATAAAGTTGATTATTCCTGAGATCTATTTCTTGAAGGTCGGGCAGTTGTGTAAGCTCCTTTGGTATGGTACCGGTGAGATGATTACTATCAAGTCTCAATGTTCGCAACGAAGTAAGCAGAGAAAAATTTGAAGAAATCGTGCCCGCAAGCCCCAGGTTCGGAAAATTGATAACAGTAATGTTTCTTCCATTACAGGTAATCCCCTTCCAATTATCACAAGGATCATTCTTTTTCCAACTATCTGCAAAAGTTGTAGGGTAACCCATGTCTTTGACGATGGAAAGCAATATATTGACGCGGGGATCACAATCAGAACTAGGTATATCATTGCAAAAGCTATTAAGCCCAGTGATATCCACCTTAACACCATCTCCAAACTTGGGCATGGGTCCTTGAAGCATATTGTTGGTCAAATTGACGGTAGCAAGGGACTTAAGATTCACCAAAGACGCGGGAACAACGCCCGTGAACTTGTTATCCCTCAAACTCAAATCGGTTAAGTTACTCAAATTTGAAAAGTCCGGTATAGGACCCGTGAAAGAATTACCATGTAACCAAACATCATGCAAGTAAGTCATGTTCTGCAACACATCAATGGTACCATTAAGCTTATTGGTACCCTGTTGGCCATTCAACCAAAGAGACTGAATCATAGAACCGGAAAAACTGGCGGGCAATTCGCCTTCAAGGTAATTGAAAGACATGTGCAAATCAATCAAGCTTGGGAAATTGGTGCCAGTAAAAAAATCGGGGATTTTACCGGTAATGTTGGCTTCAGTGGCGGAGAAATGCTTCAGCGCCGTGGCGTTTGTGATAGTGTCCGGAATCTGCCACGCCGAGAAGGGGTTGTAGTCGATGTTGATGTTGTCGAGGGCAGAGAGTCCGAGGAAGAAATCTGAGGGGAAGGAACTGAAGTTGTTGTTGTGGGCGAGAAGGACCTGAAACGAAGTCAGCCCAGAAAGGCTTGGGAAGGGGCCGGTGAGTTGGTTGGACTGAACTTCCAAATGTTGCAAAGATGCGAGCTTTTGGAGTTCCGGTGGAAGTGAGCCGGTGAGTTTTTGGTTTCCAATTTGGATCTTGAGGACCTTGCTGTCCCCTGTGCAACTCACTTGGGTCCATTTACAGTAATCGGAGCCGGACCATCCCAGACTGTTCGGGCCGATGCTTTTGCGCAGAGCTTCCATGGCTACTCCGTCGGGACCCGACTGGGACTGCACTGGCGCGTACAGGGGGAACAAAAGGAGCAGAAGAAGGAAAGAACCCCAGAAACCCTGATGGGGTTCCTTCATGTTTTCGAGAAAAAAGCGGCGAGAAAGTGGAGGAAAGGGAAAAAAAACAGGGTGTGAAACAAAGAAAGAGAAGGCAGAAGGCAGAAAAAGGCCTATAATCCTCTGGGGTTTATGGGTTGTGTTTTAAGAATGTTGGCGTCAAATTCTGTGGAGAATGACTGAGAGGAAAAGGGAGAAGAAACGGCGGAGATGGAGGGGGAAGAGTCCTTGAATAGGGGAAAGAGGAAAAGGTGTTATTGGTTTAATTGTGGTTGTTTGAATGATATTTTGATTAACGTAATGGTGTTTGGAAACAGAGAGAAATAGTTGGCATTAACAACGATTTACGTGTGGGATGGGATGGGATGGGATGGGCCGATGGGATGAGAGGAGAGTTTCTTTCCTTTTTTCTCTTTTCCTTCCTTTGTGAGTCGTGAGTCGTGAGTCGTGTGACTAACTACAAATAAATATCACTAGGAGATTTTTTAATAAAATTGATGAGCTGATGACACCTTTGCATATTTCTACTACGTTTTGTACTATTTACAATGTAGTGCTGTCTTCCATTTCAATTTTCTGCCAAACCCAACAACAAAATAGGAAAACAAAATCTCCACTAATATTTCTTGTTTTAGTTTACGCGGAGGCGGAGGAGGGAAGAAAAAAAGGAAACTTAATTGCGTGTGAATCCTCTCACTAGATTAAAGCCAAAATCGAGCAGTAAAATAAGGGGATTTCTGATTGATTACCCTATTTAATTTCCTTAGTTTTTTTGAAAAGATACCCAAGTAAAGTTGGCTAATTATAATAATAATAATAATGTTGCTTTGCTTGCACAATTGTCTTCATTCTCATACATACTGATTGGGAGCATTTTTGCTCACCACTTTAACCATAGGTATACCCTCACCACCATCCTCAATGCTTGACACGTGTCCATAGGTGTAATCATGATTCCATAAATACAAAGCAAAAGTTAACTATGGTTATGTCTATGGACACGTGTCAAGCATTGATGATGGTGGTGAGGGTACACCTATGGTTAAAGTGGTGAGCAAAAATGCACCCCATACTGATTACTGATTACTGTCAGTCTTATTTATTTCCTTTTATTTTCTGTGCGGT
The DNA here is from genome assembly GCA_020521455.1 of Prunus kanzakura. NCBI lineage: Eukaryota > Viridiplantae > Streptophyta > Magnoliopsida > Rosales > Rosaceae > Prunus > Prunus kanzakura. The sequence goes on along the minus strand of BPUM01000005.1, from coordinate 3,707,187 downwards.
GCGGCTGAACAACTTTCTTACTCATTTTATTTTTATTATTTTAAATTCATCAATAAGTCAACTCCAACTCAACTCGGTGTTTGAACAATCTTTGCATGGCAAACAGTTTGTGTCTGTCTGTCTGTCTGTCTGTCTGTCACAGAGGGCTGGGTTTTATTTTTAAAATTTCCCCTCATTTTTTTACTATTTTTCAGATAAAGTATTCAATCTCAACTCAACTCGGATGCTTACGTGAATTAGGATAACGTCGAATTATTCTTTTTTAATTTGGGCCATTATAAATTTACAATACATAACCTTAATGGATTAGAATGTGACTTGTGTCCACATGTAGCCTGTGGGTCCTCACATTTGTTTCGTTTTGCCACTTGCTGCCCGGAATTTGGGAATTTGGTCTCAAATAAGCCAATATTCCCTCATAAATATCGCCTTCATTTCACAACTGTTCTCAACTTGCCAAACGTATTTGACTTTGGTTCACAACCGAATCCCCTCCCGGCCCGCCCAAATTAAAAAAAGCCGTCCTTTGGACTACTTCTTGTTCTTTGTTTGGGTGATAGATTTCGACCACTCCGTTTGGCCCAAAATATTAACCCAATCTTTTGTTTTTAACTAAAAATGATAAACGGAAGCCCAATACAATACAAAGCCTACAATAATACAATGACAAGTCTTTTCTTTGACTTTCTTCAGGTGGTCTCATTGCAAAACACATGCTACTAATTACCATCCTACCGTAATTTATCTGAAATTTCATTAATTAGAGACCAGACCAAATCAGACCTTGTGCCTATGGTTTTTCTTCCAAGACCAAAACCACCATAACTAAAGGGTTTTTCTAACGCGACACGACATGCTTATTATTAAAACATGACTCTGTTTATTTCGCATTCATGTACAATAATGGAAAAATAATATAAACTAATCAATCAAAATACTAAATGAGTTTAATTTAAATCGATGGCCTTTCCATTTTAATTGGTCAAGGACACCCGTAAATAAGAAATCATATATTGTTGTGAGCAAACAAATTTTACAGCAAGGGATAGGATATTATTATTAGGATGTGAGTGAGGTTAATATATACGAATTCGGACACCTCTATATTACATATAATTCGTTGCAACTTTTATAAATTTATGTCCGATTTGGTCCCAAGAATTTGGCACAAAGTTATCACTATTATTTATAAATTATTTCATCTTCTTTCACCCACCCATAGAGTCAAACGTACACTATCTACTGTATTAAAACCCAATTGGTACGTAATTGTCAAATTATTATTATTTTTTAATTTATAAAAAAATAATGTGATATCAGATGAAAGCCCCCTTGCATAACACAAGATTAAAAAAAAGGTTATAAATAGAAATCTCCTCCTAAGCAAATGAATATATCAGTAGCTCGCAGTTGTAAGTTGAATATTAATTAGAGCAAGCACAAGAATTCAGCGATCGAGTTTGAGAGTGATCATGGCATCAAATTCAATGCTACACAATAACCTGTTTTTGGTTATAGCAGCAGAATTAGTGATGATCTTTTTCTTCTTTTCAAGCTCAGCTGATGGAACCCAAGGTCTCGCAACCTACTACGTACAATCCTCCTTATATCAGTAAGCCTCTCTATAATTAAAAATTAACTTTCTTTATTAATTAATTAATTCTTTTTGTTTCGTAACCAAGATGAAAATATATATATGTGTGTGTGTGTTTACTTTTTTTCATGTACGTACGGATGTAGCTTCTGCATGTAATGGCTTGAGAAAGGACGGCGTTATGATTGCAGCAGTAAGCAGGCAGATGTTCGCGCACCGAGCAATATCTGGAAAGAAATACAAGGTGACTTGTCTGAGTGCAGCCTATAGATTGAGCAGCAACCCTTGCAAGAAGAACAACACGTGCATGTGACGGTTGTGGACCTGTGCCCCGGCTGTCGAGGCATCCACTTTGACTTGTCTCGACATGTCTTCGACTCTCTTGCCAATTTACCTGCTGGAAAGATTAAGATAGACTTTCAGCTCCTCTGATGATCATTCATCATCATCATCACCGTGCAGGCTGCAGCATCATATATTATAAATATGTATATATACGTGCAAGCCAGCTATTGCATCAAATTATGTACCACCTTAATTTCTTGTCTGTGTGTTTAATCTTTTGCACTACTAAACGTATAAAGTAATGATGTGCAAAAGCGGATGCCATATATGTATATTGTGTGATTAATAAAAAAAAAATTAGGAGCTAATTAAGGTTGGTTCACTCCTGATGATAATTTGATTGGTACTGTACTAGTGGCTAATTGTGTTAATTTATCTGCTAATTAATAACTTAGATAACTCAAATTTGGTGTCCAAAAGTTGGTGTGTGTAGTATTACTCCACTACATATAACTCAGATTATAAAAATTTGCATTTAAATGTTAGTAATTCAATAATATTGAAACAGGAAAAATAAAACTACAGTTAAAAAGAATGAAAATGAATCATATATGGACATTTGTCACGTCTCAAAATTTTTAAGACTACTTATTGAAGATGGATATAGAATGGAATTTACCAAGGGTGGGCACAATTTCGGGTCAATCCAACTGAACCATTTAATTCGATCACAATGAATTGTGTTGGTCTAAAAATGAGCGGGTCTTGGGTTTAAAAAATTATAAACCACTCCATACGGTTGGAACTAAAACTTAAAAATAAGCTTAATTTTGAGTTAACTCGACCGAACCGCCCTACCTGATCACAAAAAATTTGAATTGGGTTGGATTGGTCTAATAATAAGTGAGTCTTGAGTCCCATAAATCATAAACCGCTATATCGAATTGAGTTATGAATTGGGACTAAAACTTACCAGCCACCCTAGAATTTACAGAGGAAAAAGCTCTTCCATGCTTTCAAATATTCAGCTAGAATCAATATGATAATGTACAAAGATCTACCATGAAAAAGGAAATGGAATTTTTAAAATTTTATTTTGACAAACAAAGTAGTTCACTAACCATTTACTTTTCTATACGATGAAACTTATGACCATATGCTCCCTACTATTCACACAAGAAAGTGACTGACATCACCTTTGAAATTTTTTGTAGCTTTTAATTCACAAGGTTCTGCCCTTTTGAGTTCACATTCGAATTATTTTAGTATAAGCCTTCTCTTTTTTTTGTGTTGAAAGATAGTGCAAGCCTTCTCTAGGTAATGAAAGTGGAATTCATTAATCACCAATAACCTGACCTCTCATGTTATTCAGAAAATATTTAACCTCTCACTTTGTCAACAAGCAAATTTAACAGTATTGAACGTTTTGTTTGATTTGATGTACATAAATTATTGTTATTGAGAAACCCTTTTTTTGGCATCCTTTATTTAGTATGAGTAATTATCATCAGCATATAAATCATCAAAAGTTCCATAACTATTTAGACTGCCCTTTTCAGCTTTTTGGTCGAATCTCATCTCAGTGGTGATGCACTTCAGAAGTACAAGAGAACATTTCATTACATTCCCGGAAGGTGAAAATGTAAACAGGTGTCCATTCATGACACTTGGTTTTGTAAGAATGATACAAATCAAGGTATTCGAACCCTTTCCTCAGAAGAAAGATGAACTCGAACAAGGCATACAAAAAGTATATAAGATTTACACAATTTTGCTCCTTCCCCTTCTAGGGATCCTATACATACAAGTGGGAATGGAGGAGGCTCTGTGGTATACATGTACGTGGATACTAATCAAGTTAAAAGTTGGGAGTTGGTTAGAAATGGTTCTTTAAGAATCATCAAAATTCTAGGACCAACTGTTGCCGTTTGCTGCAGGAACACACTTACACCAGCAGAATATCGAAAAATTGCTGGTGGTGACACCAGACCAACCAAGATGTCTGCAGATTTTGATTTTCCACCTTATGTCAAGCAGTGGACAATCTTTGTTATGAATCTGAGCCTGGTTTAGATTTGAAGAACTTGGCAACGGCTTGATAGAGGTTCTCTTCCTCAAAGGGCTTTGAGACGTATCCATCCATGCCACACTTTAGGCACTCGTCATAGGTGGCATGAATAACATCAGCTGTCATAGCTAATATTGGCACATGCCAATCACCCTTTTTTGCAAGGCCTTCAAATCCTCCATTCATCTCAACATTTGCCTTGCTCTCCATCTGCCGGATTCGACGGGTTGCCTCAAACCTACAATTAAAGAAACATTTGATAAAGCACAGAGGTTAACATAACTAACAATGAGAAAAAAAATATAAAAAATAAATTACTCAAACACTGAAACATACCCATCCATTTCCGGCATTTGAATATCCATGAAGCAAGCATCAAAATTGTGTGGTAGTTGAAGCAGTGCCAATGCAGCTTTGCCACTCTCAACACACTCTACATGAGCTCCAAACTTCTTTAGTGCACCTTCAGCAACTCTCCTGTTTACCCTATTGTCATCAACAACCAAAATTTTCTTTCCACAAAGCAGGCTTTGAAGGAAATTGCATCCATTGGGCACTTCCCTCCCCTGTTGCCTTTTCTTTCCTATGCCCAGCACCTGTTGAAGACATGCAGCCACCATACTAGACCTCAAAGGTTTCATAATCACAGTATCTGCAAAACCTGCTGCCTTTGCCTTATCCAATTCAGCATCACCAATATTGGTTGCAAGAAGGATCATCTTAGGCAACTTAAATATATGCCCGTTTGCGTTCTGTTTCCAGTCCAATTTCTGTATATTAAGATCGCCTTCACCCGAAATCCACGAATCCTTCTCAACTAGAATTATGTCTGGCTGGATGATATTTCTGCCATATAAGATAAAGTAGTTCAACTCAGTAAGTCAAATTGTACTTATTTCCAAAAGTCTACATGCAAACTTCTTTTGGGTCCTCAAACAAGAAATTTGGGAGGAATCTTCAAGTTTCAATATACAGCCAGTTCAATTGTTTTTTTTGAGAGCCTATACATCCAGTACATTTAAATGTTCACCATAACAACAATGGTGAGTTTTTCGCATTACAAAACTGTACTCTCGCAATTAGGAGAGATTTTTATTTTATTATAATTTTGTTACCAAATTCTGGTTTTCAAGGCTTTTCCTTTGAATCAACTCTATTTCTAATTAATTAAATATGGAATTAGTTTCTCCATGCCACAATAGCATCAAATCATTGATTTGAAAAATATAAAATAATAGGTTCAGAATCAACTAATTATGAAGGGGAAAACAAAACGGGCATTATGTGATTCAACCAGTAAAGCACATGTCGATGAATGCATGAAAATTCGAGACCATCAGCAACAGCGGTAAACAAATATCAACATAAAAAAAGAGGGTAGTCTCAGTCTACAAGTAGCTACCCTGCCTGAAACCACAAGCAGAAGCATGAAATGATGATTTGTATTGGCATTTAATTTCTATTGACAGAAGATCACATCAGAATGAAAACATCAGCTTCATCGCAGTTAGTATTGATACTTTTAAAAGATATAGCAAGAGTAAACCTACCCGGATGTCGCAGAACCATTTCTTCCACATAAAGCAACAGCCATCGTGATGCTACTCGTAACTTCTACCAGGATTCCAAGTCTCTTTAAGTGGTATCTTGTCACAGCAGCTCTCACAAGTTTTTCATCAACTACTATTGCTCTCAATCCTCTAAAACCAGAAGGTAGATCCTCAGAATTAGGTTTTTTCAAGTCACTGAATGCATTTTTTTTGCACCTCCGAAAATTAGCTGTGAAAGAAAATGTGCTCCCAACTTTAGGTCGACTTATGAAGTTTATCTGACCACCCATCAGTTCAACCAGACACTTACTGATGCTCAAGCCAATACCAGTTCCTCCATAATTTCTAGAGGTTGAACTGTCTGCCTGCATGAAGGGCATAAAAACACGTTCCTGGGCACATAATGGTATACCGATTCCCGTATCCTCCACAGATACCATCAAAGTGACATGCTCCGAAGCTTCATTAGTGGCAGTCAGATTACTTGAAACATCAGTTCTGTATTCTTCATCAGCAAGCAGATGCTGAAACATATCCCAACTATTCCGGTCATCAGCTGCTTCACATCCACTTAAGGTTTTAAACTGACGCCCGTCAGATGTCAGTACACCTTCATCTGATCCTCCGTTCAAGTAAGTCTCTGATTTTCTATTTATCACGACCTTTGAGGACTCAGCTAGATGGACTTTGACAAAAATATGTCCTCGTTCAGTGAACTGCAAAATGCTTAATACAATGAATATCAACCATAAATCAAGAATTAGGCAGGCAAGCCAATGCAGAACTATGTGTTGGCAAATAAAGCATGAACAATTCCACTTACTTTAATAGAGTTGCCCACAAGATTTGTAATTATCTGTCTGAATCTCCCTGGATCCCCCATAAATATATCTGGAACTTTATCGGAAACAAACACTGCCAGCTTCACTTCCCAAATACATGTCGGAGTCATCCATTGAGAATGAAAGGAACAGAAAGTTGGAAAATGAAAAGGAGAAATTAGATGAAGCATGACAGTTCATATTTCACAATTTAAGAACAATTAAAATGATCATAAGAAAAAACAACTATGAAAATGCCACCATGTTAGAAATGAAGAAACCTTGAGGCCCTATAAACTTAATAATTCCACCATAAAAGCCAACAACAAAAACATTGAAGTAACTCAGAGCTGCTCTTATTGAAGCCATTGGAACTTACCTCTATACCCTTATTTCTAGACTTTTCAGAAAATAAAGACAGGACATCATCTAGTATCGATCGAATGCCAAATGGAACTTCTTCCAACTCTAACTTGCCAGCATCAATCTTTGCCCGGTCAAGGACCTCATTAATTAATGTTATCAGTGCCTTTCCACAAGCTTGAGCAGTTCGCGCATAGTCCCTCTGGGTTGAATTTAAAGATGTATCTAAAAGCAACGCAAGCATTCCTGCAATCATAGACAAAGAAAGACTGTACCCCTTACAAGAAAGCATTCACAGACTGATAACATAATATTGTTCTGAAAACAAAATCTTAAAAAAGGGAGATCTGTCAGCAGCCTACCAAGGATTCCATTCATGGGTGTTCTAATTTCATGAGAAACAGTAGCAAGAAACTGACATGAGAAAAGAAAATGACAACAGATCAGAAACATGGCATTTAGGAATGAACAATGTTTTGGAAAATGTTGGGTACAGTACCTGGGACTTGGCAACATCGGCAGCTTCTGCTCGAACTTTTAATTCCTCCATTTCATGGAAATCATCCTCAACTTTAACAATGTGCATTGCTGCTCCATATAAGATATAGCCAACTAAAAAACCAATCACAAAGAATAAGAATGCAGTGTTAAGCGCCGTCCATGACGTGGGTGCCTTCTGATGATACCTGCTCAGCATCCAATTATGAGCATCAGCATGACAAAACCGCTAAAATTCTCCATCTATTAATAGTTATTGAGTGGGTGCCCTTACCTACATATCATCTGATGTTTTCGGAAAGGATCTCCAAAGTCAAGCTTGCTTTCATGCATAAGAGATGTGTCACCATCTTGATATTGGTGACCATACATGATTAGGGGATCAGAAGTGTTTGTGACATCATATACATAAACCAAAATGGCCTGATTCCCAGCAAGTTGCCCAAGCAAATTCTCCACTAGGGACTCAACATCAAAGGCTCCACCAAGGTACCTGCATTTAATTGGAAGTCATTTTATACACACACATCTACAACTTCCAGATAATAATGCAAACACTTGAAAATGAGAAAGGAAAGTAAAGACTTCCTTCCACTTATGCCATATTGTACCGTTGCAAGATTGACGAACAAATTTGCTACAAAGTACTATATACGTGAAGCCTTCAGCAATATCAAACTGAAAGCTACAGGACATGTAAACCAAAATATTCCAATTGTGCTTAATTTTCACAGAATCACTGAATACTAGAGCTGCTGGTGGAGGCAACAATCCAGAGACAAAGCTTGGGGCAGGGGTTTCTAGGTGGAAAGTAGCTGTGGTAACAGAGGTCACTTGGAGAAAATGGCCATTTGGCATTGGTCTGAATACACCAATGTACCAACGGATGGGTTGCTAACTTATGTGTAGATGCAGGAGATGGAAAAGGCAAAAATATATGCAGGTAATCATAACACAATACAGAAAGCATTTGAAGAAAAGGATTTCAACAGTTCTATAGTTGTATACCAACTTACCCAGCTGCAGCTGCTATGCGCTCCTCCACAGTTGGGTTTGGAGGGAGCTTGGATTTGTAAACAGGGAAAGTCAACACAACACCAAGATGATGAGAACCCAGCAGCCTGAAAGGACTGGTTAGAACAGCTTTTCCAGTAGCCCTAGCCCTCAAAATGTTTTCTCTGTCCTCCTGCATCATGCATTGGGGAAAAGAAATTCAAAGGTCAAATGAAACGCCAAGTTTATGCTCTGATGGAAGTACATAGTGCTAAACAATATAAGCATAATGAAGGTAAACATATCCTACAGTTACCTCCCCAGACATCATGTCAAGTGATTCAATGTAAGAGACCGTTTCCTGCGAGAAAATTACAGGTGCGTACTCATCTCGGACAGGTGAGGGCTCCCTCTCCATTGTCTTTATCGTCCAGCCATGTTGCCTCTCGAAATTTTCCCTATCCGAATCAAGCACTCTTTGTGCGTAGGCCACCCCACTTAGAAGAGGCCTCTCAAAGGCGGTTCTGGCAGTGTATTCAGCAAAAGTTTCCTGCATTTTTTCAAATACACAAAAACCAAATCACACGCGAAGTAGAAACCAGCGATGCCACATTCAATCATATCATACCCTCCCCATAATCTTTAAAAGGAAGATCTATTAGGAAACCATGTAGCTTAAATGAACCAAATTGTACTAGTTAAAAACATATCAGCAGCAACTGTAAGAATTTCCAATTTTTTTCCCTCTAGTCTTCCTGAAATTTATAGCAAAACAAACATTACCCAAACAAGTTATGATCAAAATTCAAACGCATACCTGATCAATTGCTGATGGGTTTTTGTAGTAATGGAATGTGGAAACAAGGATTGCAAGGGCGTGCACATGATTAACGCTAACACTGAATTGATCTTGCAACATTCTTGCCCTCTGATCACACATACTACCAAGAACTTCTACCCTTCTCACTTTGTTATCAGCATCCATGTAATTGTAGATTGACATGCTCAAGAAAAACATCACAATGATCCAAAGTATAAAAAGTTTTGGGAACCAAGCCCTGTAGGCTTGAACAAAAGTGTAACCCTTTTTAGTCCCCGTTTGCTCATTCAACCTCACAGCCACAGAGTGGTGGCTCTGCATCTTCAAATTCCCACCCATCAGCACCAAATCAACCTCTTTGCTTCTTCTTCCTCTTGTTTCTTCTTTACCCATCTCATATCTAAGCTAAAAGAACCTCGAGAAGTCACACACTTACATACATATATAAGCACACTTTCTTAAAGTACTGGCTGTTTTTCAGACACTTTTTTCTGATGTAGAAAGCAAGAGGGTACTGCTAAACTATAAGTAAATTATTATAGCAGCACAGCATTGTTTTGCGGATTAAAACATCTGAAAGCATGAGCAGGTGAACACATCTCCTACTGTGGAGTGTGGACTTTCTTCCCTCAATCACTGAAATCCAATTTCTATAGTATAAAGAGAGAGACCCAGAACTCAAAAAGAAGAATTATCAATTCTCAAGAGACAAGCATGGCTCTCAAAAGATGGGGAAAATAAAGCTCAAATTTCAAAGTAGCCTTTCTGTTTCTCTCTCTCTGAAATTAGTCTGTCTCAGGCTGTGAACGCTAAAAAAGAAGGATTTCAAGGAATTAAAAAAAAAACAGAGAGCTCTAATCATGGCCTCTCAAAGCGTGAAGTTTAGTTAGAGGCATCCAGACAAAGAAGGGGCACGTTCACTGTTTTTCTACCATATAATAATGGAAGCCTCAGATTGACCCGAAAACACACACAGCTAAGCACACAACACACCAAGAGTTTCAGAGTGACAGAGGGAGAGAAAAAGAAATGGGGTTGTTGTTGTTGTTGTTGTTGTTGTTGAATTGAAAGAAACCATCTTTTACCTGTACAACTGTAGAAAGAGGTTGGCTTGGTGCAATTCACTGAATCTATAATAGAGAAAGAGTTTTGGTTTGGGTCGTCTTGATCTGAGGCTCTTTCTTTATTTTGTTGGGTTTCCAGTGTATAATAATAATAGTAGTTTTATGACTTTTTATGCTTTGCTTTTTAAAGCAAACTGAATCGAATTTTTTGGATTTTCAGAGATACGCTCTTGTCTCCCCTTCTCTCTCTCTCTCTCTCTCTCCTCTCTGTCTTCTTCCTTATAATATTGCATTTCACACTACACTCTGTCTCCCCCCTAGTTCTCTCTCTCCTACTTTCTCTCTCTGTTCTTTGCTACTTTCTGAGCTCACATTGAAGCTGATAGTCCAAACTTTTGAAATTCAACAGAAATATTTTGCGTAATGGGTCTGACTCTGACCCTTAAAAAAAGAAAAAAGAAAAAGGAAACCCCAAATGGGTTACGCTTTTTAAGTTCTTTCAACCAGTAAGTAAAAGGTTAGGATTAAAGAGTTTTCACAGGAAGAAGGAAGTGAATTGCCCATCAAAGCTTGGCATCTCCAATTAAAACAAGAAAGAATCTGATATGAATATGATGGCCGGCTTATCTTTCTAATTTTCATTTCTTAAATCATCATATGGTTAGGTGTTTTTCCGTGACCAACATTTTTTTTATAGAAAAAAATAAAAATAAGAAAAGAAAAGTTGGGGTTTGTCCATTTTTCTTCCGGTTGCTGTGTGTTGTTTTTCTAAAAGGTGCAGTGAGTCTAGCGTGTGTAATGTGCTTAGGATTTTATTTTATTATGGATCCAATTGTTAGGAAGGGAAGTCCAAAAATCGCAATCACAAATCTTTGGGATAATGACATTGCGGCAAGCCCCAGATCTCATTCTCCTCTAAATTACCTTAAACCCCGTATTTTGATACATAATTCCGAAACTACCCCATCTTCATTTCATTTTCCAAGCTCGATGCTTTTCTCTCTCTTTTTTATCTCACATTTTCATTTTCATTTTCCTTACCTACTACCTAGTGAATGAGAGCATGCTTGCTTGTGTTATGTTGTGTTGATTAGAAGTATATAACCAATTCTTAACTTAAATAATGGATCAGTGAGTCTTACCTCACATTTTTTATTCATAATTAACTCAAATGACGCTAGCACATATGTTTTGATAAAGACAGGACAAGTTTGAGTGTTTTATTTATAAAAAAATGTGGGATAAGTTTTAGTTGGCTAGATAGATATATGTTTGGAATGACACATAAATAGTAGGTGGTGTTGGTTTGTTTAAAAAGGGATATCTTTTGATGGAATATGGGGAAGATTTCATGGGGACCATTTTCATTCACACGTCCTATATGGTATATATGAATAAATAGGCAAAGGGACTAAATCTTAAGCATGTGGCAAAGGAAGTTTTAGGGTTTTTGGTTTTGTGTTATAGCAATACTATTACCTTACTAATTAGCAGAGCAATTAAGGGAAGGAAATGACTTAAGTAAGTTTAAGGGAATGGCTTAAGGGGTATTTTATTTTGGTGCCACTCAAAGTGTGTGGGTGGTGTCGGCCATGTGGTGAGGTAGTCAACCTCACTCACACCTATCACTTTCACTTTCCCAAACAAAAAAGTCTATTCTATTTCTATGTTTCTTTCTTTTGTTTCTTTTCTTCAAATTAATGATCATCGTGTCCATTGTGACATTGTCCTCCCTCTACCTGCCATGCCATACATCATATATATCATATGCATGCCAATATGCAAATTTACAAATTTGCAAATGCCATCCATCCCATCCCCCTCACATACTTCACATACTTCACATACTTCACATGGCCAGGTGCTGCTGCTTTCTCCATCTCTACAGCATTTGCATCCAAATGTCTCATGCCCTGCACTGCCTCTGTTGTACGTGGTCCCCTGATTTCGTTTCATTGAGCCATGTGATTCTTTCAGCTCCCTCCCTATTACCTATATCCAAATCCAATGGTTATTATTATTAACAGATAATTATTTTATGCAAATTGTGTGTGAGTTTACTTAAAAACGTGTACTGCTTTGCTACTAGTAGTAGTAGATTCGGATAATTCAATATGGCAGTTAAGTTTCACTTTCGCCCATCACCTAATATAATTGAGATTGACACACACACACACACGCATCATCAAACTGAATCCAACTCTCGTTGTATCTGCCGGACAAGAATATGAACATTTCTACTGCTTCTTCTTCTTCCTCTTTTTTCCAGATTTTCTACTGCTTCTTTATTTTTACGATTACGATCCAGGTTTGGCTTCTAGCTTTGATACCTAAATATGTCATCAACATAAATTCTGTTTTGATATGAAATAATCATGCACATGGGCTTGCTTCACAAGTCTCTTTGTACGAAATAACCAATTAATTTTAAGTTTATAATTTAGTTCACGTATTTCTTTCTATAGCTTTAGCTTTGTGTAGAAAACAAAACAAAATAATGTTATAATGGGTTTCCTATTTCCATTTGCTACAAAACAGTTTTTATGCCATGCATGCATCTCCTCCACTAGCATTAGCATTAGCATTAGCATACAAGTTTCTTTTTTAAAAGGTTGCCTTAGCTTTAGCCTAGTTTGGATCAATTATGTGATTTGAAGGTATAACCGTAATAACAATAATAAATTTATAGCATTAGCATTAGCACCCTTACTTTCTTTATAAGAGAATCAAATTAATTCATAACAACAAGTGCATCTTCTTTTTTTCTTTTTTAAATTATTGCTATAAACAAACAAGTGCATCTTCAACTTCCAATTGATTGAGGATTGAAAACCTGTCTGTAGTAAGGTGGATTATCTCAAAGGAGAAAATCGAGGTTCAAAATAAGGTGCTCTCTTACATTCAAAGTCAAAGTCCTTGAAACACAATTTTCTTTCTCAACCAAATTAAATTTAATCCTCCAATCCTCCAGCTCCAGCCTCCAGGCATGAAAGTTTTGAACAAAGGGAAGGACGCTTTTGATTACTCAAACCTTACAAAAGATGTATATATATTTTTGTTATATTTTTCTCAACCTCATTTGTCTGATAATATATTAATGGGGAGGGGCGAGGGGGACCTGCACATGAACGAACCATGATCAACAACACAAAATCCACCAGCACAGATTAAGTGCTAGCTTCAAGGGTTCATTGCACTTGCCACTCTCCTACACCAATATAATAACATATTTAATCCTTAAACTCAGTTTTGCATGTGCATCGATACTACTACAACTCTCTTCTTACTTATTTTATATACATCTAGTACTTGTCATTTATTTTTCTTTTCGGAGTTTTATTATTATGCCCAATATATATAGGGTTGAAAATATCGATAAAGGATTTAGAGTTTAGTGTCGATAAACATAAACTAATGATCATTTCCAAACACAGCGATAGGGTCACTCAAATAATGGATGACGTGGTTGAATATTTTGTCAACAAGGTTGAAAGTGTTTGGATTGGAGTACTGGAAGAGAAAAGAAAGGTGCACATATAATCTTTGATATACTTGGATTGGATTGGATTATATGCCCTGACTGAGCTGATGGCATTGTTTAAGATGAAGGAATATTAACGTTTGGGATAGATAAAGGACAAGATCAAAGACATGAAAGTAACTTTTTTTTTTGCTAATTGCAGATAAGCTAGCGGGGGTCACAAAAGGGCAAGCATATTGATAATATACCTAAATAATTAGGTCTTATGACTTTGCGTTCATATCATCTTGGTTGGTTTGGAATATAAGGACAAGATAAGATCAAAGAGATCATAGATGATGAGAAGATTACGAATATAATGTACGTAGCAAATCTCCTAGTCAAAGTAGGACAAAAATCATTAGTATTTCAGAAAAGAAGATGCCCCCCATATTACTAGTATGAGTGGGCCAAGCCAGATTATGCATTCCATATAGTCTGTCAAAGCAAGAAAATCAAACTCATGACGGCCAAGTAAAAGTAAGAAATATGCAGCTGAGATTAGAGATGTGTTAGGGTAAGGGTGACTTTCATATGATCGACAAGTAAAGCAATCATTACTAATCCAATTGGGCTAAATATAAATTTGTTGGCCTCATATATGTATATATATATTGGACTTGGAGCATTGAACAGTGTCACCACGAATTAAGGTTAATGAATGAATAATTTTGGGTACCAGACCAGAGTCACGGATGTAGTCGGTCAATGGGCTGAGGTCGTCTCACATGCCCATTTCATTTTTCACCAGACAGTGTGGACTACTGCAGTCATGGGCATTTCATGTTCATGTTCATGTATGCAGTCTCTCTCTCTCGTCATCCACTCTCTGTGTCTCTGGCTTACTTTCCTGCTTTCCTCTCTAAATCACATCAATTTGCAATTGCAGACTTTGCAGACTTGCAAGCCCACTCAAAATTCAAATAACTTGCAGACTACTGACTGTGTCTGCATCAACCCTTTGTTATGAGTCATGACAGAGGGATAGACTGTCGAGAGCGTGAATCTCATATTCGGGAATTAAAGTCTTGTCTACTAGTTTAAAACATCTAAAACTCTTTATTCATAATAATAATAAATTCACCTACTCTTATATCATTCTATATTATATGTTTTCCACATATTAAACTTATATGATCGTGTGAAGGAACTTGTGGAGAGAGTTGACATGACAACTATTTATACCACAATTTTCGGACCACTAAGGAGACGACATGTCGACAAAATAGACAATTGGTGAGGCATCTTTTGGCAACCCGGAGTGCCGAACGTAGAATTAGAGCAAACATGCTTCCAGGACACGTGGAGCATCCACAGTAAATGTCTATAGTCCCACATCAAAAATCGACACAACATGCACACCTCCCAAGACTTACAAAAGGGGCACATGTCCCAAAATGGAGGTAACTGAAACTTTCAGCATACTACGCCATCATTTTGTCCAGATTATTACTATATTCGTACTTACTTAAGTATCGGAGAGCCTTCGGCCAGTACCACACCGGTGCCCTAAATCTTATCGAGCATATCTCATTTTTACAGACCGATCGCTCTACCGAGGCCTAGGACGCTCTGAAGGCCCATACATCACTAAGTTGATCCCAAAAGTACCGAAACCCTTTTTCGCATCAACAACAACCAACTTGATAAAATGCACGAGTAAATATTCCACTTGAGAAACTGCCCTCTTTTTACTTTTGGTAAATTTTTTACCTTGCTTTTTCTGAGTGCGCCATGTATATATTATTTTAAAATAATATATAGGGTTATTTATGTACATGCCCTATATATATAATAGGCTTATTTATGTAAATGCCCCCTGTGCTTTCAAACTTGTTTTAGATTACCACATGGGCTTTGTAACGTCTCAAAATACCCCTCACACTTTTAAAAACCGTCTCACATTACCCATTCCGTCAGTATTATAGACGTTCCGTTATGTGCTTTGGGCCAAACTTCGTGTTAATCCTTAACATTTGAGAATAAAGGTTTTTTCAGCTTCAGAAAAGGGGAAATGGGGTATTTGGGTGAGAAGGGGAAATTTGGATGGGAAATCAAAAGAAGATGAGAGCAAAGAGAAAGAGGATGACTCTGTAGAAGTTGAATATAAGATGTGAGAGAGCTGCAAGATTGAAAAGAAGGAATTCTCACCAGAGAAGGAACAAGAGCAGGAATCCTTTGAAGAGGAAGTGGACTCAAAGGTTGGGGGTGGTGAGGAGGGGTTGGATCAAATTAATGGAGTTACTTCAACCGAAAGCATTGATGATGGCAGAATCTCTCCATCAAAGCAGCAGCAGCAACAGAAGAATAAGAAGCCTTTACTCCACAACTTTGGAAGTCTACTCAAGAAGAAGAGCACAAGCAACCAGGAGTAGAGAGACCAGTTTTTCCCAACTTATGCCCGACTATTTGTTCTTTGTAGTTTGTATCTTCAAGGCGAAGGATTAGGAACTGGGTATATATTACAAGATGCAGTAGCAGCAACCCAGCCCAAACAATGATTTCTTCTTCAGATTTTCCCAAATTTCGAATCCCACCTCAGATTTTGATAAGCCCTAGCCTTCTTCTCCAAATTTCCCCTTCTCACCCAAATACCCCATGTCCCCATTTCTGAAGCTTAAAAAACCCTTATTCTCCAATGTTAAGGATTAAAACAAAGTGGGGCCCAAAACACGTAACGGAACGCCTGTAGTACTAACGGAATGGGTAACGTGAGATGATTTTTAAAAGTGTAGGGGTATTTTGAGACGTTTCAAAGCCCATGTGGTAATTTAAAACAAGTTTGAAAGCACAGGGCGCATGTACATAAATAAGCCTATATAATATAACCTGGCAGTGGGGCAGTGACAGATGGGTTCGTATTTACAATGAGCCCATTATGCTAACATCGGCTCTAGTCTGGTTCTGTTACTTCAATTATAAGTCCAAGTCCCAAAGTTTGATTTTTGCATAACAAGCTCAAAAGTTTTGTTTTACCAAAAGCAGAAGGCAATGTGTTTGTAATTTAGGCTTTTTTTTTTGTTGATGTAATTTAGGCTGTATTGATTGTATAGTCGTTTTGTTTCGGTTTTGCAATGGCATCGCATGCAGAAAAACTTATATGAAATGAACAAAATTATCACACATGACATGTTGCGATTGATCGAAAATGACAAAAAAGTGCTATCTGCATTTCACACAAGTGTTCTTCTATGAGCACGGCATATAATGTTATACAAATGAAATGAACGAGCCATTGGTTGTAGGCTGATTCATATACAGAAGTCAGAACAAAACAAATAAGAATAAGAGTATGGTTTGGAGCTCGAAGCAAATCAACATTCCATCGTCAACCAGTTGCTTTGTTTTTATTTATACATCCAAAGTTAAAGTAACATCAATCAATCAAACAAAAGCAAAAAAGCAAATATCGGGAAGATACCATTCACACATGTGAAGAAAATAAATAAAACATACTCATGATCTGATTAGAGCAACAATTATGTATCTCGTGCTTATTAGGGCTCTACACCCGAGGATTAACTAGGATGATTAAGGGGAGGGGGTTAGAAGAGGTGGGGGGGGGGGACCAATTCTCATTTCATCACACAGTGACACGTGTCACCACCACGAGCTAGTGGTCGGCCATTTCTTTATTTATTTTCTAATATATGTGTATTATTTTCGATTTCCTTGGATTAATTTTGGGAGTTTGTGAAGTGTGGGCAGCAAGTCTTGTACTCGAGTGGTAGCATGAATGAAGCTGTCGGGTCTCAGTGGGCCGACGATCCATTTGTAAGACTAAGAGACTAGTAAAGTCTTGACCCAAAAAATAATAGAGACTAGTAAAAGTTTCCTTTTGACGTCTGTCGTTTTTCTTTGCCTTTTTATTTTTTTTCTAAAAACTCATTTCTTTGGGTAATTGTTCCAACTTCAAACCCATTAAGGAATTATAATTTATTTATAATATCTAATCTATCCTATGAAATTAATTTAAGGCTGAGTCAACTCAACCTACACTACACGGGTTTTAAATTACCATCCAATCCAATTTGATTCACATGCCAAAACTTTGAGTTAAAAAATCTTCCAATATCGGATGATGCGCAACTATGAGATAAATAATCATGATTTTGACCTAAAACGAATGTCGTTGTTAAATTACAAGGGAGGGAAAAGCATCGTACCCCACGTTTGCGATACAAATACAATTCGGTCATTTCAAAGTTGAAGATGAGATCTTTGCAAATATTTGTGGACCCACCTTTAAGGTAAGCACAGGCCTCCCTCAACCTTGTTTTGTTGCTCACAAAGGAAGGTGTTTGATTTTTTTGGTTCTGTTTTCTTTCTCCCTATTTGCTTTGCTTGTCAGCTTGCATGGCGTTGGACTTGAGTATATATGTGTGTCCCATATGTTGGAGCCATAAATAAAAGAAATCTGCAAGTGGGATCAAATAAAAGTAAGAAATATCATAAAAGCAAAGCAAATGAATTATGAAATTAATGGATAAAAGGCATGTGTGAGGTGTGAGGCCTTATGTTATGTGCTGCATGTAAATTGTAAGTGAGCAAGTGGGAGATGATGATGAGATGGAAGTTATGGGTAGTCAGTCCATCTCATCTGACTGACAGAAGATAGTCTGTATGTATGCGTGTGTTATGTAAATACTGGAAAGAATCTGACTCTTCTTTTAAAAGTGAAAGAAGAATGAGCAGTGAGTGAGTGAACGAGCATACAGACACCACACTTTGCAAGTTTCTTTTTATGTGGGACTTGGACTAAGTACTCTTTGTTTTCTCTGTTTGCCTCTCTCTCTCTCTCTCTCTCTCTCTCTCTCTCTCTCTCTCTCTCTCTCATTGATTTGATTTGATTCATTTCATACTAATAGGTAGCTATTGGATAGTGGAAGAGCCCAAAATTCAACAAAAATAGTGGTTAAGTGTGTTATCTGATTTTTCCTTTTCTCTGTCTGATATCTTTCTGACTTTACACCATCATCCCCATCCCTCCTACCACTTCTTTCCCATAATTATACACCTTTCTCTGTCTCTGTCTTCCTTCCCCCATCTTATCCTCATTTATTTCTCCCTAAATTCCTTTTACCCACTCTTTTTCTGGTAAAAAAAACTTGCAAAGAAACCCAGATAGGTTAGTAGGCCTGTCTCTTTGGTCCTTGTGGTGGTGGTACTGGCACTTTCCTTAAGTGGCATGAGGCATATCCCTAAACCATAGCCCTGCAACTTCAAGACTATGTATGTATGAACTCTCTCTACCTCTATAGATTTGATTTTGATTGCAGCTTTTCTGCTCATTTCATATGCTTTTCTTTGCTCTCGCTCTAGTCCTAGGCTTTTCTGCTTATAGTTCATTTTCCTTTTGTTTATTTTTGGTTTTGGGGTCTAAAATCACTACAATTCAACCTACTACTACTACTACTACTACTACTGTCTTGTTTAGGAGGGTCTTGGTTGTGAATGGTTGAATTTATTTTGAGCTCTGTCAGTGACTTGTACAGGACTGGTGAGCTTTGGTAGATTTTATGCTTCGGAGTATTTCATATGATGTATTCTAGTTTTTGTTTTTCCATGCTTTTTGAATATATGCAGTCCTGACTTTCTGGGCTTCTTTATTGTGTGATCTTCTTTTGGACTATTCTTTCTCCCCCAAATAAACCAAAGATTATGCTTTTTCTGAAGTTGAACCATTTGCTTTGGATGCTTGTTTGGTTTGTAGCTCCTAATTCATATGATTATTACAGTAAACTAGTAGATGTTAACTTGTAGTAGATTAACAAAAGTAAAAGGTGAAAAGCAAGGTCCATTTTGATCATCTCTGGATGGAAGCAATTTTTTTGGTTGCTTATAACAAAATTTAAAGGAGATCATTCAAAAAGAATGCTGACATGCTGAAGAATCATGGATCTTTATTGAAAATTTATAAAGTATTGATATCTCCTATGGGCTTTTGATGTTAACAGCATTTGGTATTAGGTATTAGGTAGAAGCTAATTCATGGAAGTGGCTGAGGAAACCTTTCCACTAATTGATTTGGTATTTTGCTGTTTAATAATTTAGGAGTACTGGTATTCAAAAGTACCTCAAGTTTGTAATATATATCCACATGGATGAAGATAATTTTGGTACCACTACATATCACAAAAATTGAATAAGAATACCACTTGTCATAGGATAGTTCAATGAAAGTACTTATCACTCACAATCATATGGAACAAGGGTTTGCATACTAATCCCTTATTCCGAACAATCTTGTTAATTTGTCATGCATTAGCTACTTTCTTTAGAAGCATATATGTATGAGCATGACAATATCATGGCAATACAATTTCCTAATTTGATGGAAATCTGTCTTTTCCATGTTCTCCAATTTTAATCTTAACCTCCTGTCTCAAACATTGGGTAAACCATGGTTATAGTTTCCTGAGTTCTGTCTTTCCATTTAAATGCCACTTAGAGACAACTAATAACAGAATGTTTACTGATTTCTCATGATGATTCCCCACCTTTTAGAGATGCATCCTTTTCGAGATAAAGAGACACAAAGGCACCCCAGAGCACAATTTTTCTTTGTAGAACTCTTTTGTGACAAACAAATATGTTCTCAGGACACCTTTCCCTTATTGAAGTTATGACTTTCACCTGTAAGATATAAAGCTCCTTTCCTGGGTTTCTTTTGTTTTTTCTTTTTTGATCAGTAAGTTCCTTACAGAGATTTTGAGATTGTACTATTCCCACTTCCTAATTGCTTAAGGAAAAGCTTTTACTCAATATGATATCATAGGAAATAGTGGTGTTTGAATCCCAAGGACTTCCAAGCTCCAGTCAATTTCAGAATCTCGCACATTAGATTCACACATGAGAGAAATGTTTGATAGTTTTAAATAGGAATCTCACTATTCAGACAGAGAATCTCCACTAAACTAGAAAAAAAGCACGAGTTACAATATATTACTTTTAGAGTGTTCATATGTGCAGGCCTTGTAAGCTCCGTTTTCCATAGAATGTTATGCATTGTGTTTGACATGACATAATTGTTTTATGAGTTTCTGTTATGTAGTTTGCTGATGGAACATGGCTGGTCATGTTTCTTTATATGGAATCGCTAGCTAGAATTGTATAGCAACTACTAGGCAAAAGTGCATGATTCATGTTCAACAGAAAGACAGTGATAAGTTGATTGGTGTTTATTAGATGAGATGAAATATTTTCTTTTTTGGTCAAGATACTGTATAATCAAATGAAAGTTGGCGGTTTCACATGCATCCCATTTACCACCATCAATCCCTCTTTGCAAATTCTCTTGCTATGAAACAGAAGAGAAGAAAGAATCCTACTATGTCATGAAAAATGACTCATTCTGGCATTCGTGATTGCAGGCAAAGGGCTAGCTGAGGACGACACTGTCAGCAGTTCCTTCATTTCTTCGTCTGATTTCTGATATATAGAAGAAACAAGTTCGGGACTTCACTGTCCTGCTGAAACATGGTCACACCAAACTTGAACTTGGAATATGAAAATGATTCGGAAGTCACAAGCCAAGAAAATTCCAACATCCCTCTGCAAGAAGAATCCCCTGATCTCTCTAAGGATAGCACCACCACTTCTTCCTGCCTCACAAATCAGACAAACCTCCAACAACAAGATCCGGGGCCTATTTCCCTCAACTTGACACTCCAGTTTAGCTCCCGTGACATTGAATTGAAGGGCACAGGGGAGACTAGCAGTACTGAAGGAGCTGCACCCCCTACTTCAGAAGCAACAATGCCAAGGGTGTTCTCATGCAACTACTGCAAGCGTAAGTTCTATAGCTCACAGGCACTTGGTGGCCATCAGAATGCTCACAAGAGAGAGAGGACAATGGCCAAGCGTGCTATGCGTATGGGAATGTTTCCTGACAGGTACACTAGCTTGGCATCTCTTCCCCTGCATGGTTCTGCTGCTTCTGCATTTCGATCTCTCGGTATCGAAGCTCATGCTGCAGTGCACCAAAACATAATGATACCATCCGATCAGAGGCTCCCTGTCCCTGACACGAGAGGTGTGGCAAGGTTTCAGCAAGGCTATTTTGGAGTGCCAATGTTTATGGAAGAGGATGATGTGGGTATGTTTTGGCCTGGGAGTTTCCGTCAGGTGGGTGAGGGAGTTGGAGGTCATCATTTGAATATGCAGGTTTCTCAAAATCCGACAATGAATTCAGGAGGATCCACCATGCCACCAAATACGAATACAAGTTCATCTTCACCTGATCTTACTTTAAAGCTCTGAGATTTTTGTTCTCTGTTTAGATATATTTCCTGTTAGACATGCTGCCATGAATAGTATTATTAACTTTGTACAGTGAGATATGCATTTTTAACGGCTGCAGATTTCTAAATTTTTTATGGCTATATTTGTTTATTTTGTAAGGATGTTGTTCTTGGTGTTAATTGCTTACTGATGTATAACAAGTTTTGGAGGTGAAGATGATTGATAAGCCTTGTGATAATCATGATGTCTGCAGTTGTGGTTTATGATTAATGGGATTGCAATAATTAGTTTAAACTTGAATTTCATAATTTTCTGTTCTTTTCGTGTTTGATTGGTAAAGCCTATACTAGAATTCAATGGTCATGCAAATGACTTCTAGATCCACGCATTCAAATTCTTATGTTCAAATCATCCCCCAATATCATCAAGACATATATAAAAAATAAAAAATAAACAGTCAACCATTTTGAAATGATTGATTAAAAGCAGGAATGTTTGGATCTAGAAGGGGGTTCATGAACCTAATAATGATATTAGCAAAAATGATTAATGAATGAATTAAATAATTAAAGTAACATGGACGCAGCGACACCGTAACGAAATGTAAGGCGTTTCTCATGGTCCTCCTACCTGTCGTTGGTTTAGCTGACCAATTTACCATTTCATATGGACTTAACTTGAATGTTGAATTTTTAAGAGAGAGTAGATGCTTTGAGTCTTTCTTGAGCTCGCTTAACTTGAAAAGCATCCCTTCAAATTTTATAACGTGATTAAAACATTATTAGTCTAAAGTATGAATGGCGCGTGTATTTAGAGGAGGATGCTTATACTTTTTTATTTTTTGGGTAATAGAAAGTTTAGAGGGGGAGGCTACCCCATTCTAGGGTCAAGAGATACCAAGGTCTTTTTGAGGACTTACAGAGGGGATTTTAGCCTTTTTTTTTAATTTTTACAGATTACCCATTAAAAGGGATTGTCAGTATGGGATTGTCGATAGCGGGACTCAAACATAGATCTGGATAACAAAGAGAACGATCTTTACCAACTCAACCAACCCTCGTTAGCAGGATGCATATTCTTAAACAAATGCTCAATGTATAAATTCATAGGCGCTCAGCGCAAGTCCAGCAAGCCCGAAGGCAAGAACAACATGAGGATTAAATTTTTTATGAAAGAATTATCAAAAAATTCAGAATATTTTTTTATATATACCTAGCAATTTTTTTTTATTATTAATCTCATACATATAAATAAAATTAATCCCATATGAATAGTAATTGCCCTTTAGTATAAAATATCGATGATATCGGAAATATCGGTAGTCCAAAAACACGAAAATTTCAATGAAAATATCGGGATATTATAGATATCGATAAAAATTGAATAAAAACCAAGAAAATGTAAGAAAAACTTGAAATTTTTTATTAAAACTTTGGAGGATGTTTATTTAGTCAATTATCTATTAGTTATCACAAAAAAATTAGAAGTAAATGCATTGCATGATGGTTTTAACTGGTTTAAGTTGATTATTGTAGAAAATATGTAGTAATTCATGAAAGAAGATTAAACACACTATAATAATTTATATATAATGATTTACTATAATATTTTACACTTTATGCATTGCATGGTAAGATACATGAATGACTTAGTACCACAGAGAGTTCCCCTTTGTGTATTATCACAAAAACATAAGCAGCATGGTGGTTAAGGCGTTGGAGTAGTGAAATGACAGGGGTTTGAATCCCTTTTGCATGTGTGCTTTGTGTGTTTTTTTTTCCTTTTTTCCATTATATCGATATTTTTAATATTATAGCGATATTTTGACAAAATATTGCTAAAGTGCAAGTGAAATTATCGACATCAATGTTTAAACGATTTGTGTATAGATACATTCTGAAATATTTGTGACCCCAGTGGCGGATCCTGACTTTCGTTCATCTGGGGGCTGAAAAAAAAATCCAACCGATATATAACGAAACAAAAAATATTTGGGCTTAAAATGAACTTGGTGGCTGAGCTCTCCACAAAATTACAGAATGAATGAGCTTTGTGGGATCTCTATTCTTCTTTTATAACATAGGGTTTTTCTTTTTAAATATAAGCTTTGAGCTTAAAGTGTATGTATTTGATGGGCTACGTGGGGCTCCACCTAAGAAGAACCTAAAAAAAATAAAAAAATATGAGTTTGGGTGAGATTATACCACTGCAACTTTTTTGTAAGTGTGGGCAAGTGCCCACAGTAGTCCTTCATTGGTTGGCGTGACCCCAAAAAACGATAATATTCTCAATATTATCGATATTTTAGACTATGGTCATCACAATCGGTAGAAAAACAACAAAAATATTACTAGAGCAGATACTATTCATGTGAACAGTAAATACCCCCTTATTTTTTGCCATGACAAATGAGTGGAAGTGATTAAATATGTTGAAATTGTTCCTCTTTTTTAATGCGTGAATGAATCAATGTCAAAGGGTATTTTGGGACAAAACATAAAACGTGATGAATAGAATAAAACATTAAAAAGGACAAGAACACGGGCATTGTCAAATGGGAAATGACAAAGGACTTTCCTTGCACGTTGTCGTAGGGATGGGAAGCCGCAGCCGCATGCGGCCAAACACCGCGTTGACTTTCTGCGCTCTATCTCATTCTCATAGTCAAGACTCAAGCCTCAAGCCTCAAGCCTCAAGCCTCATGCAGGCAACTTCACCAAATCCAGCGTCTGCGAATTAAATAAACATGCTTACTTTTACTCTTTCCATTCAATTTCTTACGCATTGCACAAAATCTTAAATATTTATTGCCAGGATTTGTTAATTGTTATAAGAATTTTTATTATATATATTATATGCGCTAAATTATGCCACAAGCGTTTTACCAATTCAAAGTAAACTAAAAGCATGCAATATATATACAACTTGAGATTAGTGGTGTCAAGTTAGAATCCTACCATTGTAGTATATACATGTAAGCAGTGGCGGACCTGTGCAGGCGCAAGGAGGTGCACATGCACTTCTGGTCGCCGGAAAAGTCCATAACAGCTGTTGGAGTTGCACCTTTGCTCAGACTAGAGACGCACGGAACCTGTTCAACGAAATGCGCAAGAGACCTGGTGTTGTGCTGCTGCCTGCTGCGCGCTTCTCTTTTTTTTTAATGAAGCCTGGCCAAAACGACGTCGTTTTGGACCAGGGTTTTTTTTTTAAAAAAAAAAAAAAACTGAAACAGCTGGGCCATTTCGTGGGCTTCTATAGTGTTTTAGTTGGGTATTTACAATTCCTTACTGAATTGGGCTTTGATTGGATTTTGTAATTCCTCACTTAATTGGGTTTTTGTATTCCAATTAAAATCCAATTAAGTTTTCTTTATTTAATTGGGTTTTGGGAATTCCTTAGTTAAGTGAGATTGAGGATTCTCTTTATAAATGACCAATTTAACATCACCCAATTTCATCAAAATGTGTATGCATCACAAAAATCCTACATTTTTCTTTTCCTTCTTGAGTATGCCAATCCAAAGTAAGTCAGACGCATATATATTTTTTCTTGAGCAAACGCTGATTTTGTTTATTCTTTTTTTTTTCTTTTTTTAATAATTTTTGTTTTCTTATTTTTCTATCTCTGTATTAGTAAGATCAATAGCAAACTCGAGGAGGAAGAGGCTACGTGACACGCTATTCTGAGGTATAATTAATTTTTATTTGTTTATTTAATTGATAAATTATAGTCAATTAGTCATAGTTATAGATATAAAACCCTTATTTTTTTTTAATTGTACAGTTATGGAATGGTTAAAAGAAAGAGTTTAAATACTCCTTCAAATAATCCAAGTAGTTCAAATCCTCCTTCAAATAATTCGTCTTTTTTTTTTTTGAGCTCTTAGCTTTTAAACGTTGCACCTCGGCCGAAAAATTCCTGGGTCCGCCGCCGCATGTAAGAAACCTCCATCTTA
Source organism: Prunus kanzakura (assembly GCA_020521455.1). Lineage (NCBI taxonomy): Eukaryota > Viridiplantae > Streptophyta > Magnoliopsida > Rosales > Rosaceae > Prunus > Prunus kanzakura. Next base: position 3,681,412 of record BPUM01000005.1, on the reverse strand, counting down.
TTATAGTTTATTATAGTTTAGACTATTATTTACATTTAAAAATACATGCAATATTACATTTTTGTTCGTTGTAATTCTGCCTTTTGGCGTTTCATTGGTTTTATAGTCTTCTTAGACTAAGTATTTTCACTACCTTGTATGCGTCCTGGTTGTACTGTTAGTTGCTCTGTTAGGCATTAATCTAATACAATTTGCTATTTGATTTTTTTATAAAATTGTTGAAAAGATTGCCGTGGCCATGATTAATCGTGGTTTTCTTTGCAAACAATGAAGAACTGCATCATGATAATGATAATGATGATGATGATGATGATGTACTACTACATATATTTAATATTTAATTGCTTTTCGTCTCGGTGGTAGTTGTAATCATGAAAAGGTTTATTAGTGTTATAAAACTAAAGGAATTGAGAAGAGAAATTAGAGAAATTGAGCTGTAATATAAATGCTCTGATATTTTATTGAATCTTTTCTCTCTTTCTATATTCTCTATCTATCTCACTATCTAAATTGAGAATGAAGCCATAGTTTTTATAAACAAAACTTTGGCTAACTATTCGGTAAATAGAAAACCCGTGAAGGTGTGTGAGATTCCCTTCTAATCATGTGGGCTCCACTCAAGACTTTACAACACTCCCCCTTGGAGACCACTATGGAATATGCCTCGTTAAAAACCTTGCCAGTAAAACCCAGTGGGACAAAAACTGGTCGAAGGGAAAAAGAGTACATAACCATGTGTAACATAAAATTCTGTGTATATTGACGCGTGTGCGACACTGCCTCGTTAAAACCTTGCCAGGAAAAACCCAGTGGGATAAAAACCTGGACGAAGGAAAAAGAGTACAGTGTGTGAAGGTCTTTATTGATAACACGCTCCCCCTGATGCTTGACAAAATATCTTTAAGCCATATTGTTTATCATCTGTTGGCATTGCTTCTGTGAGTCAATCTTGTAATATTGTTGGATGCTCCCCCTGAAGAGTATCTCCCCCTGATATCTTCATGACTATCTTTCTAGAGAAAAGATCTTTCGGATTGAGTGAATGATGTAGCCACCAATAATTCATGTAATTGAGTAAGTAAATATATTTCCAGTGAGCTATTTCTATGTAAATCATAGAAATTTCCAAAGTCCGCTTATCTTAACAAAACCTGGGCTATTTGTAAGTTCACTTGAAAAGAATATGCCCGTATATGGTGTTATGCGGAGAAAGTATCACATATGCCTCACATCATCCCAAAGTGATGGTGACGGAGCTGAGCTCTATCTGGAAAATACAATATCCGGTCCAATATATTTCCGGAAAATCATTTAAGTGCCCAACGGATAATCCACACAAAATGCTTCAATACTTTCTTAGTATAAGCAAGAATCTCGTTGGCATAATGCTCGATCTTCAAGCCGAGACAAATGTTACTTGAACTTTTCAAGAGTTTTAACCAAGTATTAACTCTTCACGAGTTTTGATGTGTTGCAACAATATCTTGATTAGTGTACTCACTGAGGCAATTTATACATATTAGTATTGAGTACAAAATTTGTGCTTCAGGCACACGTCCTTCATGGACTTGCTTCATGCAATTTCAATCCTTCATGACACATTATATAGCTTTATATCCAGCTATTTATTTTGCTTATACATCGTTAGGGAATCGCTCCTGGCAATATGCTCCGTGCATTTAATAACCCTTAAAGATAATATGTTGGTCTCAGTAAATGTGCAATATGAAAACACAATTGCATCTGTAAATATGGAGAAAACCAACATTTCTTGTTTCTGCCAGAAACATTGTGTCATACAAAATGGGTATATTCCATTTTATTCCGAACACCCAAGTATAACTTTCAGTATTAACATTTGTTGGGGTTCGGACTATGGGTTTGTTCTTTCACGTTCATTCTCATCTGTAATGGAATTGCCTCTTTCCATTTTGGCCAATGATATTGTCGACATTTAATAATAGAACGTAGTTCCAATCAACACAGCCCATTGATGATTTGAGTAGCTACTCCAAAATCAAAATTTTCATTCATCAATTCATGATCCCACCATTCTCATGTGCATGCGCATGCATCAATTATAAGCATTTCTTTGCTTTTGGGTACCCAAGCCACTTCAAAGGGCTTTTATTGTCTCTTTTCAGATAGACATCTCTTATAGGATCAATTATGTGAGAATGTGGATCATAACCTCCAGTGGAGCGTTATTTTACAGTAGGGCGTGAATAATCTCCATTTAAGGAGTTGGAACATTTAGAACCCATATATCTGTCATGCTACAGGCATGCCACAGATTAATACATACATGTCAATTAATTGTCCTTCTGGAACTTGAAACCATATAATTTGCTACGCATCAAGCGTGCACTGTATTAATATTGACATGTTAAAGGATTGTCCTTCAGGGACTTCAATCCATATCATTTGCTACGCAACAGGCGTGCATCATATTGATCACTGCTATACCCATATTCTATTCTTATGGGACTTTAATCAGTGCAGTGTATTGTCAATGTATCCAACTTGCAATCTGTGAAATTTGCATTAATAATTCATGGATACATATTAGAATGATACAAGCCATTCTTCTGGAATGGTCATAATACAAGTCGTTCTTCTGGAACGATCTATAATGCAAGGCATTCTTCGGGAATGGTCCTTTGCACGGTGTTCTTCCGGAACGGCCTTATCTCCCCATTAAGTTACTTTTAAGGATGTAGTACAAAATATCAAAATAATAGTACAAACATGAAATAGCACAAGTATTGCTTACATCCTTAGGCAGGAGAAACTTTTCTCAAGTATCATTCAAGCTCGTATCAACTCATCAAATATAATGTAACGCTTGATGATCTAGTTATATCCTGCAAGAGCAAAAATCACAAATATCTCTGTCAAAAGTATAACCCTTAGTGCTAGGATCACTACATGGATTCTTTCTTCGGATGTTCATTCTAAGGAAATAAAATCTCGGATGAACATAAAGTTATCAAAAGAAAGAAAAAATGCAAAAAATTGTGATATTGATTGCAAGGTAAGGTAAGCAATCAAGGAAGGAAGCTGGTGGGAGCAGACAACAAACTCTCATCTCTCCTAGTCAAGGAGAACTTCAGGAGATCAGAGCATGTTGTCACTCTTGCAGTTCCCTGATGTAGCGGAAACGTGATCAGGGATAATCTCGCTTCCAGAATGGATGATCAGAGATAGTCTCGCTTCTAAAGCACATCGAGGGCTCACTAATATGAAAAACAAGTGGATATTGCATCATTGGATATGAAGAAAAATTGGAGGAAACTGAGTGTGTTCTGCAAAGAAAATTTCGTCAGTAACATATTTATACACAAATAAGGGGAATAAGTAAATCCGGTGAATTTTAAATTAACCGTAGAGATTTGCGAGATTCTCGGGGAGCTATTGAAAAAGTGACTCCGTGAAATCCGCAAAGCAAGATCGGCTTATGATGAAAATAATCCTGGAAAACGCCGAAAGTGCCGACAAACATTACTGGAGACCACGTGAAGTTTTGGAACCTGGGAAAAGAAAAAGAATATGGGGATCCGGGGAAATATTGGGATCCAGGATACGGTGCCACATTTCCACCTATAGATATTGCATCTGCAAGATCTGATTGGAGTAACTTCGTTTCAACTCAATTCCCTTTTATTCTCTGAAAGTTTAGTTTTTCTAAGGCTTTCCTTAAAACCTTCTAAAAATGGCTTCCTCTTCTTCCCGCCCAAATCATCTTGATTTAAATGTTGACCCCAAAACAGCTCGTGACATCAAAATATGGCAGCCATCCTTTGCATCCAAAGACCGTCATCTCACGGTTAATGATTCTGTGATGATGGATGATTCGATTGCTGTCACAGTAGCTAGGAATCTTCTTATTCCTATGGATGAAATGCTGTTATCATCGAGGTCTGATGAAGAGGCTATTGATGACTCAATGGCTTTCAGCGTTCAGTGTGCTGCTTCTGTTTCTAACATGGCTAGTCGTTTGCGTGTTAGAGCAAACGAGATTCAGGAGCTGAACACTGAAAATTCGTCTCTTCAGAGAAAACTTCATGAGTCTCAACAGGAGGTTGAGAAACTTAAAGAGGAGAATAATGCCTTGTTGAAACTAGTGAGTTCATACTCCACTGATACGCAGACAAGGCTTGACATGCTGCAGATTTCCAATGAAAAGATTCTGGAAGAACACGAGTGGCTCATGGCTAAGCTTAAGAGGCGTCGTCCTCTTCCTGCAGAGGCTTCCAGAACATAACGGAATTTTATAGATTTTACAGAGCCTGCTCCTTTCTTGCAGGTGAAGAAAATCTATCTGTTGTATGCTCCTTTTCTGTTATAATAATTGGGCAAATTCTTTAAACTTGCACCTGTGGTTTTTACGTCTTTTCAAAATGACGGTTAGGAACCTTGTGCCTTATAGGTTCAAATAACCACAACAAATCTCTCAAATTACATATTTCAATGCATGTGAGTCCGGAACTTCTGGCCCGGGCTAAACACAACTTCAAAATTTATTTGCCCTTTTCAAATAGGCATGAAATATGAATTGAGTAAAAGCCATGATAATGTTACAATATAGTAGTGAAGAGCATTAACTACTATATACCCAAAACTTCAAGTTCGGGATCTCTCATATATTTGGATCCATGGGTTTCCGGCCTAGATCATATAATATACCAAAATATGCGAGGAGCCTCAATTCATCCTTTGAGGTTTATCCTGATATTATCCATTTCACGGTGTATTCTTAACAACCGGAATTCACAAAATATATTTCTTTCTTGAGGTGTCGATTGTAACATAATCGAACTTTATCAAATTCATCATTTTCTTATGCCAAAGAAATATGTGGTGTTCCACAATTTGCAATAATACCTCAAGGGTTGTCCATTTAGCTGTTGGAACTTCAGGTTCTCAATATTGCCAGATTTTGAACTTCATGCCAAAATCACATATTTTCATGGTATGGACATTTTTATAATTTCCAGTATATATTTTGGGACTTCAGGCCCTCACATAATTGTCCATATATTGAGGAACTTCTGGCATCTCATTTAATTGCTCATCCATGAGTTTAAGGAACTGCAGGTCCCCTTTTGTATATAGTGACGGTTTAACCCAAAATGGTTAATATTTATCCATACATCACTATTCATGTATGCGGTACTATTCATCAGGTCATGAATACGTATCTATTTATGCATACAGTACATTTGCCAGTACAATTACTATTCATATGTATGGCACTATTAACCAATACGGTACTGTTACATTATCAAGGAACTGAAGGTCCTTATTTACATGTCAAGGATCAAGGATCTTTCAAGTCCGATCTCTTGCTTACAAATACAGTACCGGAGAGACTGCCAGCTCTCATATCATTATCATCATCAAGGATCTTTCAAGTCATGATGTAGTTGTATGATAAGGATCAAGGAACTTCTGGTCCTGATCTCTGTATTATGTAAAAACTCATCATACCACACAATTAATTCATAAAATAAATAGCTTGTAAATAAATTACTGGTAAATAAATTGCTGATATGGACGATAAACCCGCACCATACTTTAAATAAATGTAAATGTGCGGTAAAGTAAATTCATAAATTAAATTACTTGCTGTATGGACGTTAATTCCGCACCATACTTTAAATAATAAAGTAAATGTGCGGTAAAGTAAATGTGCTTGTATGGGCACTAATTCTACTCCATACTTTTAAATGAAAGTAAAGGCAGTTGTGTGGACGATAATCCCGCGCCACACTTTTAAATAAATATTGTTGTATGGGTAATAAACCTACACCATACAGTAAATACATTGTATGGGTAATAAACCTACACCATACAGTAAATAAAGTAAATGCAGGATTAAAAACCACCACTAAAAAATATATGAGGTGTAACCGTCCATAGAATTACTATATATATATATATATATATATGTATGAATATAATAAATTAGTATGGTCAGAAAAACCTCTAGCAATAATGCTAAAAGTTGCAGGAAGCTTTTTCACCCTTTTTTTTCGTTGGAATCTTATCAACATTATGATAAGATAATATAATATTATTATACTAATATATTAGTTTGAAAGCTAGACAAATCATGTTGGCTTTTCTTCTGTTCACATGCAAACTTCACTAGCTTTGAAATGTTAGCATGAGTATTAAATTGTGTATAGAAATAATAAAGTAATAGGAAGGATAAAGGGGGGGAAACTTATCCCTTCGGTGTTGTTTCCTAAAGATTGAGAGCAGTAGGGGCCTCTATTACAAGAATTGCTTTCACAAACAGGTTCCTTCCCATCAGGAGCAAGCCCATCCAAGTACTCTCCCACGCCCTGAGCAAGAGATGCCAGCAACGTGCTCAGTGCAGCTGTGCTCACGCCATAGCTTTGGGTGTAAAGACTTATGTATCTACAAGCCCCACCCATGGGGCTAAAGGCATCAGATCCTCCGTAGAAGGTGGCATGAGCTGCTTCCATGCACCCCCAGTGTACACCCATGGGATTCTTGCTTCAGCCACCCATATTAGTGAGATGAGCAGAGAGGCAAGGCAAGCAGAAATACTCACCACACCCATTTTTCTCTTCTGAAGTTTCCCTAGAAATAAACAGAAAGTGAAAGAGAAAAGGGAAAGAGAGAAAGGGAGAGAAAAAGACAGTGAGGTACTGATAGGGTGTGTATGCGAGTATGAAGGTTTGGAAGCAGAGATCACCCCATGATGATGGTGGTGAGGAAGAAGAAAGAGAATAAAAGATCTGGGTTTCATCAGAGAATTCATCTGGTATTTTGAGAGCGAATTCGTGCTGATAACGTGTTATAAAACTAAAGGAATTGAGAAGAGAAATTAGAGAAATTGAGCTGTAATATAAATGCTCTGATATTTTATTGAATCTTTTCTCTCTTTCTATATTCTCTATCTATCTCACTATCTAAATTGAGAATGAAGCCATAGTTTTTATAAACAAAACTTTGGCTAACTATTCGGTAAATAGAAAACCCGTGAAGGTGTGTGAGATTCCCTTCTAATCATGTGGGCTCCACTCAAGACTTTACAACAATTAGTGTATAATTAAGCACACACTTAGTTTTTGAGGAGGTGGTTTGTTTGTCCTATTTCGAATAAGGTGTCAAAGCACAACCAGATGTGTTTGTTTGTTGTTTTCAGGGCAACATAGAGGATCCATTTTAGTCCCACAGCCACCGGGGCCACGGCCACAGCCACAGGATGATGAGATCCCAAAATGCATATAATGACTTTTTCTCATATGACCATGTTGAATTATTGATCGATGTTGACAGACAAAAGACTCATTCAGCGCCGCAGTGCATCTAACTACACATACATGTAACATATGCATACATACACCATATCCGTATGTAGCTCCTGCTTCATATGGGGTTACATCCGTTAAACTGAACTGACCGTCAACTCAACTTACCCCAGTCTAACTTTTTCGCCTCTTTGGGCACGGCATAGGAGTTAATGCTGTTGTTGGTCGGCTGCAATAACGAGTTGAAATTCAAAGTAAATAAAAATGTCAACATTTATTGGATATTCAATTCAATTAACTAACTTTGTTAGCACTTTCATTTTATATTTTATATATTTTTATTTTATTTTTATCAAAGAGGGAGTTGGGATTCGAATTTATAATCTCTTTTTAATTTTGAGAAGAAAAATACCATTAAGTCAATAAGTAATTGATAAACATTGGAACCTAAACAAATTGAGAATATGAGCAGAATTTCTTTCTTGTCATCCATATATTACATACATACCAATGTAATTAAAAACATCCTTTTGTTAGGTTCGTTATTTTTCATTCTTTTTCATGATATTGAATTAATTGAATTAAAGAGTACGTTAGAGCAAAAATGATTCAATTAGCAAATAAATATTTTCAAATTGCGACACATGTCAACAACCCTAATTCGAATAGTTTAATTTGCTACTACTATCGGAGATGCTGTAATACTAATGCTAAAAATGTAAGAGAAAAATTCAACTTATTTTGATTATTAAAGAATCAAAAGTAAACATACATATAAAATAAAAGTCATATCCACTAATAATTATATAAAAAAAAACATGGATTCTATAGATTATGTGCTTTAATATTGTTTGAATTCGATAAGTAGATATATTTATGTAGACAATATGCCAAATCATCATCTTGTTGACTACCTTTAGGCTTTAGGAGATGCTTTTAAAATTTCTCAAATTTTCATGCACACTGTGATGTGAGATACATTTTAATTCCACCTTGAAAGTAAAAGTGAAATTCTTGCAATCTTTTTTAGCAAAGTTGCTTTCCAATTTGAAATTCTTCAGAGGACAGAAACCAATCCAATATTATTGCTATTCATCTTAATAAGTAATAATTTAATTAATTAATTACTACAAAACAGGTGTTATATTTGATCATTTGACTTGTTCTGTCTCAAAATATTTCTCAATAGAATAATACTCTCCAGGACAGCTAGACATGATTTCTTTTTATTCACAAGAAACGCCGTTTATATTTTGACATAAGAAAGAAACTGCATGTAGTTTAATTGGTTAATCAGAATTTGCTATGAAATAATATCCAGAAACTCCACAAGTAATTTGAGGATTTTCGTGCCTTTAGTTTAGGACCATTTTCCTTATTGTACACTTTCCTCTTGATGAAAAATTGTAACAAAACAAAAAAAAAAAAACAAAGAGGGTATAATTATTTAACCCAAAAAGACGGGATTTAATTGGGCAATTGCGGTAAGTTCATCTAACTTTGACTCAAAATTGAAAGCAATTAAACACCTTTTTTAGGAAGGTAAACCTTAATTTTGCCTAATTCAATTGTAATGCATCTTTTTCTCCAAAAATACAAAAAGTCGTCCCACTCACCCTCTTCCTGCACCACCAGTCAAGGCATTCGCCTAAAAAGAAGCCGACTCGAAACAGAGGATTCAGTAATTCCATCCAACTCAAAGGGCCAGATCGGTAATTCAACAATACCAGAAAAAGTTTCGCCGTTTCAGTTTGGTGTAAACGCTTGAAAAATCCAGCCGTTGGCCCGTTGCAGATAGAAATTGAGATATCAGCTATGGTGTGCTGAAGAATAATAACGAGTCAGTTGAAAAAACAACCCCAGATTCTTCATTATTTTCCAAACAGCCCCTGTAGACCCTTTCCTCTCCGTTTCTCGTTCATTTCTTCTCTCCTTCACACTATCTCTCTTTCTCTTACCTGGTAAGCCCCTCTTTCTCTCTGTATATCTCTATCTCTATCTCTATCTCTCTATCCCTCCCTGTGTATTAACGCCATGTTTGGCGAGAAGGATCGCACTAACGGTCTTCATGCCTGTGAGGATGAGGCCTCTCAGAGCAAGCTCACACGCCATATCTCTAAGCAAAACAAAGACAACCCAGAAGAGAAAATGGGTTTTACTGAAAAGGGTATAGGTTTTCTCAGAGAATCAGACATGGGTTCTGATGGGTTTCAATCAAAATCCTCAAAAATAGGAAACTTGGGTTCCCAGGAGCTGACTCTCAGCTATCTCTGCGATAGTTCCAAACTGGGTTTTCTAGAGAAAGAGTTTGCCGGGGCAAATTTGCTGACTTCCTTGGAGAAAGAGAGCTTTAAAGGTAAAGAAATCCTTGTTTCTGCCAATTCAAACCAAGATCACAAATGGGTAGAGAGAGATTTCCTTAATTTGAATGAGACTAGGCTGAATTGCTCAAAGCGAGAGCTTGTGGAGGAGACTGAAAGAGAGAGCAGGGACAAGAAGCCAAAGCTCGAGACTTTGAAGCTCTCTCTAGCCTTACCTGAGGTCTCGCTCTCTCTCACTGCTTCTAACGCCTTACAAAATGGTGACCCTCCAGCTATGCCAAGGCCTAGCAGAAGTGTACAATCTTTGGCACCATCTACTAACAATACACAAACCACTTGTTCCAACGATTTCACAGCAGCTTCATTATCGTACTCTTATTCCCACCCCTTTTCCCACAACCCCAGTTGCTCGCTTACGCGAAATTCGACCGAGAATTATGAGTATTCGGTTGGGAAAGATGATCAAATTTGGAACTGTGGAGAAGGGACTAATGGGTCAGTTCATAGCCGGTTTAAGCCAATTGGTGATGGAGTCGCTTTGTCAAATCATGGTGGTGGGATTTACTCGTTGATGCAGAGTAATCGTAAGGATTCGTGTAATAACAGTCTTTATAGGACAACTAGCTCTGATAACCTTTCGTTTTTCCCATCAGAGTTGCCTGCTAAGCCTAAAATTGATACCCAGTCTGGGGATTCTAGAGGGAGAGGTTCTGAAAGTTTGAGAGGCTTGGAGGATGTAGATGGTGGTGGGAGAGCCAGGAAACTTTCTAGACCGGAGAGAATTCTCCGTGAAATTATTTCGGAGTCTATACCTGTCATGGCTCAGATAATTCAGGAGCTTCCTGATGAAACACTCTTATCAACCAAGGAATACTTGAAGAATCTGATATCCATGACTGAGAAGAAAGAGGAGTTAGTGAGCCTTCAAAACCGGCTCCATAGAAGGTCTGATCTTACAAAGGAGAATCTTGCTAAGTGCCAGAAAGACCAATTGGAGATTTTGGTTGCGGTGAAAATGGGTCTTGGGAACTTTGTATCAGGCAAAAACCGCCTTCCCACAACCGAGTTGGTGGAGATTTTCTCGTTTATGAGATGTAGGAATGTGAACTGCAAGAGTTTATTGCCTGTTGAGGATTGTGACTGCAAGGTTTGCTCTGCAAATAAGGGTTTTTGCAGTTCCTGTATGTGTCCTGTTTGTTTGAATTTTGACTGTGCTAGTAATACTTGTAGTTGGGTTGGCTGTGATGTCTGTGGGCATTGGTGCCATGCTGCTTGTGGTATTCAGAGGAATCTCATTAAGCCAGGTCCTAGCTTGAAGGGGCCCTCTGGGACAAGTGAGATGCAATTTCATTGCATTGGATGTGGTCATGCTTCAGAAATGTTTGGCTTCGTTAAGGATGTGTTTCTGTGCTGTGCAAAGGACTGGGGACTAGAGACCCTTGTCAAGGAGCTTGACTGTGTTAGGAAGATTTTTAGGAGAAGCGATGATTTTAAAGGCCGCGAACTGCATATTAAGGCTGAGGAGATTATCTCCAAGCTTGGAAGCCAAATGATGTCTCCCTCAGATGCCTGCAATTTCATTATTCAGTTCTTTAACTGTAAGTCCCCAAGATTTTCGTCTTTCCTTTTCTATTTCAACTTTCATATTTATTCATTTACTTGCTATTTGTTGTTAGCCCTCATTCTAAGTAGCTGAAATTTTAAAATGCATGTCTTGGACAGTGAGTATGGTTCTGTTATGGAGTATGAACTGCTTTGCTTTGCTGCATAAATTTGGCTTATTCCTTGCATGTTAGGAATGATCTCTTATAACTACTGTAATGAAATTATAGGGAGGGCTAGGGTCAGACTCCACACAAATATAAGCGGAGGAGAAAAATGTGGTGAGGTGAAAGAAAGAGTAAGTGGGAACAGTAAAAGGGGACCTTGATTGGGTACTCTATGGTTAGAGTAATTGGAACTATTTTGAAAAGAATACTCTCTGAATTGCTTACTTGAGGATTGTGACGGCTTCACCACCCGTTAGCTACTCTTTTGTTTTCTTTTTGGCCTTTTTTCTTCTTTCCTTTTGGTTTCACTGTCAAATCATCTCCATACCGCCTGAGTGTAGATATTGTGAAAGGTTTTTCTTGTGAGAAGTTGAGAATGTCCAAGAATTGTGTATATTTTTGTTCTAAATGTGTCCGTAACTTAAATACATGAGTTATTCAGTATCTATTCATGCCTAACTCTGGAATTTTTTTTTCGTTGTTAAATAGATACAGATGGAGTGTCAGAATATCCTGCTTCTCGCATATCCACGAAAGAGTTGGCAGTCACTCAAGCTAGCCTGAGAAAAGATTCAACTCCTTTTTCACAATCCGCTTCTCTACCTCCGAAATATGCTGCTTACAACACAAGTTCTAGTATACAATGTGATTTATTGTCAAATGATACCCGTCAGAATGACCTCAAATCATCCCTGATAAGCAATGAGGATGAGTTCCAGTTCGGAACATTACCAAAAATAGATGGGTTTGAGAGCTTGGAAAGCATAGTGAGGATAAAGGAAGCAGAAGCTAGAATGTTCCAGAGCAAGGCAGATGAAGCGCGGAGAGAGGCAGAAGGGTACCGTCAGATGATTCAAACAAAGACGGATAAGTTGGAGGAAGAGTATGCTAAAAAGTTTTCCAAACTGTGTCTGCAAGAGACAGAGGAAAGGCGAAAGAAGAAATTGGAGGAGCTGAAAATTTTGGAAAGTTCACATTGTGACTATTTCAACATGAAGACTAGAATGCGAGCCGAGATTGATGGCTTGTTGGAGAGAATGGAAGCAACAAAGCAGCAACGGGTGTAGTTTCTTTTGTTCTTTGATTTTTTTGTTTCTCTTGAGAATGGTGTTAATTAGATGTAGTTTATTAATGTTATTTCAATTTTTGGATTCTGCGTGTTATTTCTAATCAAAGTGAATGATTGTCTCAGTTGCAAAATTCCAAGTTATTTTATCCTGCATGTCCTTGGCAATCTAGAATTTAGGAAAAAACCACCACCCTCGCGAGCTTCCAAGCATCTTAAATTTGACTTTATGGGCAACAATAAAATGATTTTTTTCTTTTTCAGAAGTCTTTTGCAGAGACTGTCACTGTAATCAGTTTAATGAGTATATATAGTTAGAGAGTTGGCATCATTCTTTCTGCATATGCTCCCCCCTCCCTGGGGTGGGAGTTGCTTTATGCTGCTGCTTGGATAGCAATGTTTGAGTTTGAGCTAAGCAATGCCGCACACGTGTTTTTCTCTTTGCCATAATGACATAACATATGTCCGGATATCCTCGTCTTTTGCTACTATAAAATAAAACATCATATGATTATGTCTTTAGTATATATATAATATGTTGGCACCAGAAGTTATGTCTTGCATTGCATTTGTTTGTTCTACATCTTAGGAGGTAATGCGCCACCAACGACTATGTTGACCCTATATTATCCCACAGTTAGGATTTAGGAACACTGAGTTGAGTTGACGCTGATTGCGGCTAGGATCTTGCACCATTTTGGTGCCACTGCCCAGCCCTCTGCCCACCTTTGTAAAAAGAAATCAAAATTGGTTTGCAAAAACGCCATTTGTGATTGCAGATTTGCAATAGAGTGCATACTATCCGATCCATTATCCACCCAAAAAGGACAGCCAGCATTATTATGCTAAAGTAAACTGATGCTGCGAGCTGAGATTAAATTATCATTAGATACCCACCTACGATCTACTTTCAATTATTTTGGTAATATACTTTGACAGATAGAAAGCAAGAGAATAATATTTCATTGCTTTAATTTGTAGTATACATTTAGGCATCCCATCTGGCTCACTAACCAAATCTTTTATGAATGAAGAAATGAAGTAATTAATTAACAAATAAATAAAAAGGAATATATAGGTAGAGTGCATGTTATTTTAACTGACAAACCAAAACCATGAAATATGACAAGCTCTAGCTAATTAATTAGTAAAGTCGAGGGAGGAGGACAGTGAGGCTGACACTGGCTGCAAATAGAAAGATCAAAAGCCCAGTGAAGTTGATTGTAAGTGTTTCTTGGGTGCGCCCTATGCTTAAGAAAAGGAACCTCTCCAGCAACCCTGCCTCGGCAGTGCATACTGCTAGCAGAAAGATGACCATGCCCACGAAAGTGTGCCATGGCACAAGATTTCCCCTTGCTGACGATTCTGCACCCGGAAACACATAGGCAAAGAAAGCAAACAACCACTACAACAAAATAATAATAATTAATTGGCTAATAATATTTGTTGTATAGGCAAGGCATCGACAGTAGGAAAAAAAACAAACCTGAAGACCAAATAAAGAGATAGTGATTATGCCGAGCCAGGAATGTAAGGTGAGCAAATTTGGAATTCCCGATTCATGATTAAACTTGAAAGCTGCATAAATCCCCAAGATTATAGCCACCAGAGCTAGAAAATGCAATATCAGGTGCACCATTTTCTGTGTGTTCCTTTTCCCTGGGACTGTCTTGTATGCCATGATAGCTGCACTAATAATTGGCACCTAATCAGTCCTTAATTCAAATTAATTAATGCTGCTAACTAACAAGATGGAATCTTTTAAGAGGCACATATATAGATTATATAGAGGACCTACTGATCAGTTCCATTACCTTCTCCTCCAATCAAAATAAACCCAATTACCATTAGAAGCGTATGAACCTGTAAAAACCAGAAAATATGAATATGATCACATAAACTTAACATCTGATGAGTACGCAAGATTTTGCTTAAGTGAACAACGTACGTTTAAAATTTTCTCTTTGATGAAGGAGTTGAGGGCAAGGCCATGGCGGAAGTGTAGGAGCCAAATAAGCACAAGGGTTGTTATGGCTATAGCTAACAAATGGGCAAATATTGTAACTGGGGTTGCTGATATCTGGTAGCTACGGCTCTTCGGTGCCATTATAATTAAGCCTCTGTGAAGGTGGTTGTGTGTTTGAAGAAAAAGAAGGGACGGGGCTACAACCTTAATTAGAGTATTATGGAATGGCCGGTTAGTACTATTTAACAACACGCGAAGAGAACCGGTGTTGGCAAGAAAAGGATTCAAATTTGATAAGATCAATGTGCAAAATTGAAGTTTTGCCGACAGTAAGCAATGTTTAAGGTTAAAAAGAGAAGCCTTTTTGTTTGAACGAGAAGGATGCCGCCAAATATATGGAATATGGGAAACCGTCTAGGCGGCAAAACCTAAGGTGGCAAGTCCAAAGGCATGGAGAGGTTTGCCACTTTGTTTGTCACGTACGGCTAAGTAAAGCCGTGAATCACAATCATGAAGCACAGAAAATACAAGTTCCATTGAAAATTGAAAGCAACTTTGAATCTTTTTTGTCCTCCCTCTATTTAGATCATGAAAGTTGCTTCAATCATGTGACCGCAAGTTTTTCCAGCTATAGGGTTTGCTGATTATAGCTTGCTATGACGCAATTAAATTGAATCACGTTTCGTGTCTAAGTTTTAATTTTCACCACATGCAAAATAGGAGCAAGGTAAGGTTAACATCCACGATTAAAACAGAGCCGTAATTAGTGTCATTCCTCTGCACTCTTAATAAATAATTAGCTGATTCATTAAGAGAAAAATCGGTGAGTTGAATTATTAAGTAAATATGAAACAGAAAACGAGAGTTATGATGCATATATACATGTTGCTTGGGAGAGTGTGGCTCTCAGATTATAATTAAAGGAGTTACAATCGTATCAGCCGAGTAATCTTTTTTTATTTTTTGGTAAATCGAGTAATCTTTTCCAAAGAGTAATGCTATTATATAATGAATTATGAATTATGTTATATATAATGATATAAGCAAAACCCCAAATACCCTCAGAGGGACAAGGTTAATGATCATTGTGTTGTGCAAACAATGAACAAATTTGAAGAAGAAGAAAAAACAGCTGGATAGATATTTCTGGGTAAAAAGAAAAATAAAAAGAAAAATAAAAAGAAAAATTGGAGAAAGGGTTCAGACTGCTTTTTTCCTTTTTCTTTTAGTGTCTGTCTTTTGGTTCTTTTAACAAGCTAGCATACGTATACTGTATATACACATATATATTACTCGTTTGCAGCTGTTGAAGCTAATATATTCTGAATATAATTATATGTACGTATATATATCCACTCGAACATATCTTTTGCTTTAAGGAGGATGAGCGTAGGATAAAATGTGTTACCCATTAAGCTAGTGCAAACTTTATACAAATAAACTATGGTATTTATTATGGACGGATACAAGCTCAACCAAGGAATAAAAAATAATTGAATTCATAAATCAATATCCATGTCACATTATATATATGAACCCTTAGATCCGCTCAAATTATTCACACCAAAAGAAAAAAGAGATACATAATTAAGCACACAACACACCCAACCAATTAATGTGTGCAATCCAATAATCCATCTGTAAAGGCTCGAAAATGAAGAAATAATTAGGAATTAATCACACATAACGGGCAAGAGCAACAGAAAGATCAACGAAGATGCCGAAGAGGAGGATTGATAGTCCAGTGAAGTTGATCAGATTCAATTCTCTGTGAGACAGCTGATGCTCAACCCCAAGGAATGTGGATTTTTGTGTCAAGCCAGTTAGAGCAGCACATATTGACAAGTACAGCAGCGCCCTCCCCCCACTCATATGCCATGGAACAATTCTGATCGCCGTCCGGTCCGAAGCTCTTGGAAACAAGAAAGTAGCAAATCCAAGCACCCACTGCCAATCAATCAAGTTCAAATCAATTAATAATTAGCAAACTAATGTGTAATTTATGATAATGATATATATGTACGTACGTACGTACCTGCAAACAGTACAAGATAAAGGTGGACAAGCCAATCCATGAATGGAGGGAATTCATGTCCCTTATGTTGTTCATGTCATGGTATTTGAAAACGGCGCATATCCCGACGATTCCGGAACACAGAGCTGTCAGGTGGAGCAAGGCATGAACGTACTTCTGCACCTTGTGTGCCGACAATACTGTCTTGTATGCCATCATCGCTGAACATATACCAACTCATATTAATATTAATCGAGATTAATTATATCCTGTGTGCATGTAACATGTGTTAAATTAGCCTAATTACCTTCACCAGCAAAGAAAATAAACCCAAAGATCATGAGAAACGGATGAACCTGCCAATGCCAAGTTAAAACAAAGGAAGTTAAGGACTTGAGTTTTACTAAAGCTAGCTCTAAGCTGTAAGTGTAACACAAGAACCCACCATTAAGTAAGTAATTAAATAGTGGTTATATATGAAGGTTAAATTAATAAATCATTACTTACATTGAAAACTCGATCTGAATTGTCTGAATCATATTCGAAACCGCCACGGTAATGCAGCAACCAAACAAGCAAGAGTATGATGGCTAAGATGCCAAACAAGTGTGCTCCCGCAGTCAATCCAGAGGCTGACCGTTGGTACCTATAGGTTACAGTAGTTTGCATTGCAAATTAAATTAATTAATAGGGAGAGTAGTAGTTTGGTTGCTTTTGATTTGGCAGTGTTGTGCTCAATCAGTTCAGTTGTTATATATAGATAGAAATCTCTTTTGAAACAATTACCTTCTTCTTGGGATTGCTTGCTCTGATGGTTTTGGAATTTTCTGACGAAACTTTGAACTTTAGCAAAGCATCAAAAGGACAAACTAAAACCAGCTCTAATTGTACTAAAGGTATTTAATCTGTCCTAACAGTATTAACAAACAATTATAAGAGAAAGAAAACAGACAAGGCCTGGCCCTTGCTTGCTAAACTGGATTAGCTTTTTCACTTAATTACACACTTAGGCCAAGATTTCAATTGGGTCAGCCTGGCCCATCTTTTCAAACTGAATTAGGCCTAGATATATATATATGCAAGAGATAGTCACTTGAAGGCCCAGCCCAATCTCTGAGTAATCAATCTAAACTCCATCAAATTGAATTGCAGAATACAGGGCCAGACTGACTGATATGCTATGGGACAACAGAGAGGCTAGAATGAACGGTTATAATGAGGGGGTTCTTAATAGCCGTTTGATTCAATGCAAAGTTATTATTAGAGTGTTCTATTTATAAAAGATCCCATGGGAAAAAGGTGCAAAAAGTTTTACCCAAAACAAGCGTTACCAATCCCTTTCCTGATGAAATTGGCCACACAAAAAAAGAGAGGTGAGGAGACATTTCCACAAAAGGGAAAATGTCTAGTGATTATGTATGTTCATGAGCTTGCATGCACTTGGTTAGACATTTAGGAGGACCACGCTTGAAACTCATTTACTTTTACAAACCCCAACTTGCTATCTAGCCCCTCCCTCGTCCACCTCCACTAATCCTATGATGAAAAACCAAAAACTCGCATATACAATATGGAGGAAATAATTGAATTTCAGAAATGGGAAAGAAGAAGAAGAAAAAAAAAAAGGAAAATGGATTTGCTATCATTGATGCAAGCATTTTCTGCCAATTAAATGTTTTCGATTTGTTTCGTAATCATGAGTCGTGACTTGTTTTAAAATATAAATATTTATGTTTATTTTCCATCTGTTGTGGGATTAGTATAGAAATTATAATGATCACACAGTGTAGTGGTTGTCAGATAAGCATTCTTTTCCGAGCTTGCTTTCTCAGCATAACTACTTGATGGAGACTTGTTGTGTATCCTTCCATCACCTGGGCCTTTCATCTCACTTTTTCTTTGACGTTTTTATTTCGTTCCCATTACCTTTTTATTTTTTTTACTCCTTGAAATATTCTTTGCTTACTGAGAATATTTAGTATTCTAATAAGCCAATTAGTTTACTTACTTTGGGCAGATTTAGGGAGACTTGTTTTGCACGGAAACGTATTCATATCTTATTGAGTATTTTATTGCTTTTAGGTCTTCTTAGTATGAAAAAACTTCATGGAAGTAATTTTCGTATTCATATCATACTGTGAAACGTACAATATCAGAGAGTAGTGTCTAGGAGGAGACCGGCTTTGGTTTAAAAAGAGATTTCTACACACACATAGATATGTATATATAATAGATGAAGATTCTAATGTAGGGTTATTTCAAATTTCCAATGCATGAGATTCTTGTAGTATATTGTCTTGTAATATCTTTCAATTATTTGGGACCCTCCGGCCCAATCTTGACGTGCTCTATATAAACGTTGACAATAACACCGGGAAGGGATGGATCAAATTAACATCAGTGAGAGTGGCATGTCTTTGTATATGAATACATCGACTACTTGACATGTTTGGCCATGCTAAAGTTGAGTAGGGGTGGATGATATTGATCTCATTTCTATACAGTTGTCCAAGAAAATGACTTGCTAATCAAGATATATCAAGTAAATTATAACTCAATTAGTCAAAATGCTATCTACTAATTGACATATATATATATATATTATTTAGTCAACATCAGACATTATTTGACTGATATTCTCTGAGTTAAAGTGACAACAAGAGAGGAACCTGCAGCTAAAAACCATGGCCAAGTACAGAAAAAGGTTAAAACTACCATATAGCATACATAGCATATAGGCTGTAAGTTATAGAAAGACGGATTGGCATCATTAAGCAAAAGGATGCTACATGGAGTTTGATCAGTCTTGCGAAGAGACATTGGGTTGGGTGGGGTTCCATTCCATCAGTGACATGAACTTGAATTGCGTCCTCAATCAAAAACGACGGTACCAAAAAAACCTATTTAAAAAAATGATAATAAAAAAGGTGGTGTTGATTCTGACTTTGAAAAACTCCAGAGGCTCAATCATACGATAGGTGTGAATAACACATGAAAAGATGTTACAACAAGAAGATGCAAATTTTATGAAATGAGATATAGGAAAGTGAAGGACAGGATAGTGTCGAATGGGATTCAAATGGGGCTAAATTGCTAAAATCCTGAGATGAGATGAGACCCATCAAATCACCAACGCCCAAACCCCTCCATTTCCAAAAAATCCCCCAACAGCACTCATGCTTTTGGGTTGGCCCTTTAGTTTACCACCGATTTGCGTGTGGAGACCACCCACATTATTTAACAACTAAATTAAATTAACGCATAGGCATTTGGAGTGTTCTTTCTTATCTACAAAGTTAAGTTTGGTTTGGTTTGGTTATTTGGTTTTTGGATTAAAGGACTGAACATGTCATTAATATAGAGAGTTGCTTTTAAAATACAAAAGTCAGAAAAATAAAAACAAAATACAAATAATTTACTATAGTTTGATTAGATGTATTATTAGGGTGTGAATTTATAATTAACAAGCATTCACCAAACCAATGAAGAAAGTTAAAAATGAGTAGGGCAGCCAACTGGAAAGAAATTGTCAAATAATGAGAGCGCATCATTTAAAGCTCCAATTAGCATCATGACAAAGAATAGTAATGTTGTACATTTTATCTTGTGATATAAGCAAATTGACATTTCAATTCAGCATCTTGACGTGTCAACACTCATGAATGAATGAATGAATGAGAGAGAGGGTTAGTTACACTTAAAATTAGATTTGTGCGTTTAACATGTCGGGAATAAATGATGTAAAACGGGCCTACAAATTTTTGTATATACGAACGATTTTTTTTATTTTTGGTCTGTCTGAATTTTGTAATCAGGGAAGTTGTTGAACATTGTGGTGCCCACCACACTGTTGGCAAATTTAATTTATAATGTTTTTATCTTTTTGGCCTCTTTCTGTGTTCGGTGGAATCTAATGATTTTGGTATGTACAAGCCAGCCAGCCTGCCATTTATGCGATCAATATTTTCCTACCATCATCATCATGTACTGTTCTTTTCATAGAGAAGAAGCTTTTAATTTTAAACCTTATTTATTTTGGACACCCAACGGCTATAACACACAGCCATTAATTATTTTCTGTTGCTTCAATTTCAACTTTCTTAATGCTATATGTCTGCTATCATTTCAGAAAATGTTGACCAAGAAAAATTGAAATATATCCTTTTATTTATTTTTAATATGTGTTTGTTTTATTATATATAACTAGAATACTTTGAAAACAGATCCTCAAATATCTCTTCCTGTTGTTGTGAACTTGTGTTAGGTTAAAAATATATATGTGTATTATTTAGATACTTAGTTTTTATTTATTTATAAATATTACGTACGCGATAATATAAGTTGTTTTTTTTCTTTCGTTTTTGGTGGACAGATAGCACATGCACAGTCAAACCCCAGATAATCAATTTAGGTGATAGTGTCTGTTGGTTAGGTTTATATAAACAATGCTTAACTGACTTAAATAGTCCTATCCCATACCCATAGAAGAGTGTTTAATTGAAATAAGGGTATTTTTGTTGGTGATCAATGCATTATTTGCCAAGAATTCTTTGGCCTTTTCTACCATATCGATTTATAATAATACAACTTGAGCTAAAGACGATTATCGTGTTAGCCAAGTGAAGATTACTGAATAATGTATATCTACCTGTTGGGCTGGTCGGCTACAACTTTGATTATTCACATCTTCTTCTATCATCTTAAACACATGTCATGTCATAATCACATTATTACATCAATTGAAATTTATAATAAAATTTATTAGTAAATAAAGGGAAACCCGTGAAATGATATAAAACCTAAAATTTGTAATATGATTTATGTGGCAGTGCGAAAAACATTGACTAATTTTTGTTTTAGGACTAACCAACAGATAATTTGAATTATGAAAAATATTTTCCATGAAGATAAATATAAGGATAAGTCATTTTCTTTGGTGTGGGGTTGGGCAGCGAAAAAAGGATCAACCTAAAATCGGCGCTGAATAAAAGTCGCGGTTCCCTGAACCCCGTGAGACGTGGTTGAGAGCCACCCACTGGGCCCCAGCCTAATTAAAAGGCACATAGAGAGGAAAGGACTCGATTTCTTCGACGGCAGGCAAACATCCCCAGGAGCTTAAATTATTGTTACTAAGGCGCGGATTAATTTTATTTTTAATTAATAAACTTATGCAAGTTGTTAAATGACCATTACAGCCGTACCGGTTAGAATTATGACGATTTTGTCTTTTGCCAGATTCTCACCCGGATTAATTTAATTTTAAATTAATAAAGTTAAACGGAGAAACAAGTTAGGGATGGAATTGGAATGGAAGTAGCATTCATGATGGGGTAAATAAATTTATGCATTCTACCAACCACAAATTTGATCATAATTAATAACGACAAAAAGGAATCTATATATAAGTTGAAGAGATTATGTAAGGGTAATAATAATAAGTTGTTTTGAATAGAAAAGGTCAACGAAGCTAATTTCTCCAACCATATACTAACTACATAGTCTTCTCGAACTAGGCCAGCTCAGGTATACGTATATTTATTGCCCTTCCTTCCAGTTCACACAACAGTTTTGTCTAAATTACAATACTGTACAACACTTGATTAATGTATCAATTTCACTGTCTCTTGCTTGTGAGTTTTAAAACAGACTGTTCTACGGCCCACGCTCTCCAATCAACAATCCTAGCCGTTGGATTTAATTCTCGACCCGGTCACAACCCTGCTGATTTTGAGTAGTGGATTGGATGGACGGGTATAGATCTTACCATAGGGATAGGGAGCATCATCCTCGATGCACATTGGGATCTCATCTCATGTTCCCCAGCCATTAAAAATCCCCTCAATGCCCCCATCATATTCTCCTAAGGCGTACGATAGCGCCACATATGCTCAGCTAACATGCGCTCAGCATTTAACCGTTGGCGTCTAGGTTGAGTCATTTCCCATGCACCAGCGCCAGGAGGCAAGCAGTACACGTCTCCCCGTAAAATATGACCAATTCCCTTTTTTTAACACTATATTTTCTTTGCTTTTAACCCAATTAGTATTTAATCTTGCGCGTGAAATGGGGGGCCCAATGAGGAATAGGGAACACGCCGTTTTCGACGGACACGGACGTTAAGGAAGCTTATGAGAGGGGTCACGGGACTGTGCTTTTATTCACCTTGACGGGATTGACCCCGTGATTAACGGCGTTAAGGTCGGGATCCTTCAGGAAGCCCTTGAATTACGCTTCGAATCTCTCCCATATTGCTCTTATTTTCGTATTGGTTTCTCTCCTTTTTGTGGATTTTGGGTGGGGCCCTTCAACGGCTACTTGGGATTTGAGGTATGAGGTGACAGGTGTCACCGTGTCACGTCAGCTGTGAAGCACCATTTGCCAAGTGGGATTTATTTACTATAGAGCGATGGGATGGGAAAACCAATTTAACAAGCAAAAATTCTGTTAAAGCCGCATCAACTTTTTGTACAAGTAGATTATGTTAGTTGATCAAGACACACTGTGCTCACTCTTTACAACCGAATTCAATTTTTTTCTTTATTTTTACATATTAGAGTAGTTTATAATATTATTTTATTCCAAAACTGCACTTTGAGCTTACAATATTACAAAATAAAACTATTCTTTTTCAACCAGAAAAATCAATGTAAAGTGCAAGAAGAATATAATTGGCGTTTCATTAATTTCCTAGAATATTAATGGAAATTCGCTCAAAATCTTTTCCAATCCAAATGTATATTATATATAATCCCCATGAGCATTGACTGGGTCACTGGGGCGTGTATATTCGTCGCTTAGCCACTGATTTTGGCCACGTGTCCATTTCCCTGGGCGCCGAAATTTACACGCTGGCCCGGCAATTGAATTGCTCATATGCTTGGACATTATTTACTAGACTACCACCACAAGCTTGTTAGTTTAGTTGTGGCAAATCCGTAAATCAGTGTAGTAATTCGAGGGTACTTTAGGAATGATACTGCACCAATAAACATGAAAAGGGGCGGCGCCTTGGGCGGTTGGCTGATTGAGAATGCAACCGGCTGCTTTTGTTTAATTAAAGAAAATACATTTTTAATAAATAAAAAAATGAAAGTGTTTAAAGGTGAACTTCTTTTGGCTGCGAAATTCCAAAATAATGATTGATGCTTTCTCATGCCCACTGTTGTCCTCTACTTTAATTTTTTATTCTTACTTTTAATACAATTATAGTTTTAGCACTTTATACCTCTTTGAAGAATGAAGACTTTCAAAGTATAATTTTGAAGCTATTTTATTTTATTCGAAAGTCTTTGTACTGAAGTCTGAAGGTGGGGAGAGGGAGGATGTATGTTGGGCTGTAATTATGTTGCATCTTTCCATTGAGAAAATGAAAATGAAAAGTCCAACTATTGCCATACATGTTAAAGTAATCGGTTAGCAATTTTCCTTTTTGTGTAGAGAAGTCCAAATATGGAACTTATTCTAACAAACTCGAGAATAATATTGTTAGATCAATAAGGGGCCGTTCGGTAACGTTTTCAAGGCCATGTTTTTATTTTATACTAAAAACACGTTCAGTATGTCGTTTTCATTTTCACTAGAATTGTTTTCTAAAAACAAATTCAAATTCATGTACAAAAACTGAAAACACCAAATTATCGTTTTCATTTTCTACCCAATGTATTGGTCTGATTGCTTTCTTATTGTGACCATTACACTACTACATGAGGTTACCAATTAACTCATATTACAACGCATATTTATTTATTAATATATATCTTAGTCCATGACAAAAAACACATGGTCCAAAATAATATTTGTCATATATTTCAAGGTAGGGGTGTGCGTCAATTGGACTGTGATTTTCTCAATACAATCATCATGATTGGGTTTGATAATTAAAAAAGAAAATAATAAAATATGAAACATTTATTGTTGGGTTCAATATAATCAAACATATTAATATATGCAAATGTAAAATATAAATAAAATGATACATGAAATTATTTTAATTTTTTAATATATTAAACATACCTCCATCAAATTATTTAAAATGTTTCTAACATTTTCAATTACAAAAACCAAGACGAGCAAAATAAGCAAGAAACTAATTAGCTTGGTTTGGATTAGATTCTCACAAGTAAATTCGTCATCCGATCCAATCATGTTAGTTTTAGAAATTAAAAATCCAATCCGATATGTTAAATCATCAAAACCGATCAAAATTGGATTACACTTGATTGAATCGGTCGATTTAGGCGGATTGCATTGAATCTCGCACACCCCAATTCAAGGCTGAATTAAGCTATAAAATATTTATCCAATATTTTATGGGAGCATGTTTGCTCACCACTTTAACCCAAGGTGTATGGTCACCACCTTTCTCAACACTTGACACATGTCCATAAACATAATCATGATTACATAAATCAAAGTAAAAAGTTAATTATAGTTGTGTCTATGGATACGTGTCAAGTATTAAGAAGAATGATGAGTGTACACCTTAGATTAAAGAGATGAGTAAAAATATTTCCATATTTTATGAGATTAGGAATAACAGTTTGCCAAAAAGCAACGGATTTACTAGATGAAATGAATGTTGTTACAGCTGTTTTTATTTATTTATGAGCCATTAGAGCCTTTCTTTACCAAACCAGTAAACGCGTAATTATAATTTCATTTATAACAATCACCAACCCCTACATACAAACAAACCACTGCAAAACAGAAAAATAAATACCCGAAAGGTGAATAAATAAGAACACACCACCATCACCAAAGATTATTATTTTTTGTAATAAAATTGTATATAATATGACTAGTTAATTATATAGTTAATCCCGTAATTATTTTGTATGGGCCGAAATTTTATGTGTATATATTTTGGGTATAGTGTGGATTGATGACAAAACATATCACCTATATTAAACAATTGTTACGCATTTCACTCAATATATCGTATACACAAGGCATTATTGAGGACAAAAATTTAGGTAATCCACATTTCAGTCAAATATTTAATAAAAATTTCATTTATATCCATAGATTCGATATATTATAGAGTTATATTCTATTAATTTGAACTAAATTACCCATTTAATACCCTTAATTAAGTTTTTTTTTTAAATTATAAATATATAGCCTTTAATTAGGGGTTTTGATAGGCAATTTACAGAAAGAATAATATTACTCTTACCACATTTGTATATTATATTCTCATACCACCTTATGTGACAGATGAGGTGGACAGTTATATCAATTTAATTTAATTTAACAGTTTTTTAAAAAATAATTTATTAATACTTTTTAATTAATGTTTATTCACTTCATATGCCACATAAAGCGATATAGGAATATAGTAAGAGTAGCATTACTTTTATGGAAAAGAACCCCATAGTCCTATTTATTTATTTATATATCAGAGACCCCTCGTCTTATTAAAGGTACGCGGCGATAATAATTTTGTAAAGAATAACGTAAATAAAATTTAAATATATATATTTTTTAAAAGAAAAAATAAAAGGGTGTCCGGTGCAATGAGCATATGAACAGAACACAGCTCAACAGCTCAACAGCTCAACAGCTCCCACTCACACTCAGCAATAAAATGACTTGCCCTTGGCCTTGTCTTCCTTCTCTCATTAGCCTTTTCGGCTCTCTCTGTCTCTCATAGCTGTAGAGATATTCCCACACGCCTCTTTCTCTTTCTACCTTTGCCTCTCCTCTCCCTTTTTCTTCCCCTTCTTATATATAGCTCTCACAAACAATTAAAAAACTCAGAAGAAAGGAAAACCAGAGCATAAGAAGAAAAACCATTTAATTTTTGGACCCAAATAGAAGAAAAAGAAAAAGAAAAAGAAAGATGGGTTTCTCTCATCTGGGATTATTTGTCTGTGCTTACCATGTGCTTGTTCTAGGAGCTCTTGCTTCTGCTTCATCCAGAAATTTACCAATCATATCCTTTGATGAAGGGTATAACAAGCTTTTTGGAGACGACAACCTCATGATCCTTAGAGATGGGAAATCCGTTCATCTCTCACTGGACGAACGGACAGGTGTGTTTCGCTTGGTTGCTCCTGGTCTCGTGTATCATGTGAAATGGATTTGCTTGCTGGTTTTGAGGTGGCGTTTCTTGATGGGTTTTGACCAAGTTTTTGTTTGTTTTCCTTCTTGGTGGCTTTGTCTGTGTACAGGGTCTGGATTTGTTTCTCAGGACCTTTACCATCATGGATTTTTCAGTGCTTCAATTAAGTTGCCCGCTGAATATACTGCTGGAGTTGTTGTTGCCTTTTATGTGAGTAATCCTGCTTTCCATCTGATAAGTGTTTTTAAAAAAATTAAAAATTTTCATTTTCCTTTCCTTTTTCTTTGTTGTAGTTTAGACTCTGATAAAAAGACAGCCTGATTCTTTCATTCTTCTGACCCAGATTTTAATCTTCTAGTTTACAGTTATACTTTGTTGTTTCAGTAAAGATTGATTTTTTATGGTCAGCAAAAAAATCCGTACTTTTTTTTTTGGGTGGAAATTCGAGTCAAGAAAATATTAGAGATCTAATCCTATCAATATCACGATACAAACTTGTGTTCTCCTCAGCCTTCAACACAGAGTATATGATAACCCAGATAGGCTGCTCTTAAATTTCTTCCTTGAATGTGTATTTCATGACGTGAAGTTCAAAACTTTAAATGAACCTGGTTACACCCAGATGAGTGTTTTCTTTCCTTGAATTTATGTTCAAGGTTCGTCCTATTGAAACAAATAAATTTCGTTATTTATCCTATGAGTATAAATTTTCATCCACGTGTATGTATGTTTTTTTTTTTGGTGTTAAAATTTTCCATTAGACCGTTAAGTTTCTATTTTTATTTTTATTTTTAAAAGCTTGTTCTAATCTAATTTATGTTTTAACAGATGTCAAATGGTGACATGTTTCCGAAGAACCATGACGAAATTGATTTTGAGTTTTTGGGGAATATACGAGGCAAAGAATGGAGGATTCAGACCAATGTTTATGGCAATGGAAGCACCAGCACCGGCAGAGAAGAGAGATACAATCTCTGGTTTGATCCTTCTGATGATTTCCATCAGTACAGTATTCTCTGGACTGACTCTCAGATCATGTAAGCATCAATCAAAACTCACCGCACTAAATTTAGATTAATACGTTAAATCTACAGCATATCATCTTTTTATAAAGCATATTTTCCCACTATTGTCACTAATAATATCATTTTCTCTGAAGTCTGGAGTTTACTCTTTTTTTGGGTTTGATGTGATGCCTCTGCTGTGGGGCAGAGGCAGGGTTTCTCCTTTTAGTAAAATACAGTACAGAACTTGCTCTGTTTCTCCCCATAATACAGCCTCTTGTTTCATCAAAACCAGTTGTCGTGTGGTAGCTGATGCTCTGTTTAATTTCTGATTCAAGAAAAAAGAAAGGGTATAGGGTTTTGGTTTGGGTTGACTGAGACTACTACAACCACTAGGCTTAGTTGATGCAAGTTTTGGTTTTAGGGGAACTAGAAGAAAATGGAATAATTCTAGGGAAGTTGTTGTTCTTAGTGATTATAGAGAAACTAAAGAGAAAAAAGTTATGTTTCTTTATGAGTTATGTAACTGAGATTTTAACTGTGTTCTTGTTTCCAATGTCTATTACTTACAGATTTTATGTGGACGATGTTCCCATTAGAGAGGTTAAGAGAACAGAATCTATGGGTGGTGACTTCCCCTCTAAGCCAATGTCATTGTATGCCACAATATGGGATGGATCTGATTGGGCTACCAATGGGGGAAAATACAGAGTGAATTACAAGTATGCCCCGTATTTGGCCGAGTTCTCTGACCTTGTTCTACACGGCTGTGCAGTTGATCCAATTGAACAGTTATCAAAGAAGTGTGATAAGACCCAAAGTTCTGAATCGGTACCTACTGGTGTTACACGCCTACAAAGAATTAAAATGGATAGTTTCAGGAAGAAGCACATGACATACTCCTACTGCTATGACAGGATCCGATACAAGTCTCCTCCTTCAGAGTGTGTGATTAATCCCCAAGAAGCTGAAAGGCTGCGAGTGTTTGACCCCGTCACATTCGGGAAAGGGAGACGCCGCCATGGAAAGCATCACCACCGGAGCAGAGGAAGCCAGGCAGAGGCCACTTCTATATGAATATATAAGATTCTCATATGAGCAAGCACTATGGTCATCTCCATTGGCATTCAGTTGATGCCGCTCGCTGAGTCAGTTTTTCGGTGTATAGAGAGGAGAAGCACAAATTTATTGAGGGTGGATAGAGTTATGGTTGGGTTGGGGGGGGCTTGTGTGTATAGTTCATATACCTTTAGATGATGGTTCCCAGTTATCATTCATGCTTGTCTTTGGCTTTACAAATTGAATCTAGTGATGATTTCTGTACTTTTGACAAGCCCTCATGGGTTCAATAAATATTTAAGCATATGGAATTTACTATAAAATGTAGTAGGCGTGGATTTCCCATTTGTTATTGTGAATTATTATTATTTTTAATGGATCATCAAGTTTACTAAAATTGTTTTCAACTTTTCATTAATAAAAGTCCAGAACTTGGTCACACTGTCTGTTATCTTTTTGAAAGTCAGACCTGTGAAGCTGGGATGATGATACTTTTTCAATGCTTAATTGGAATCCAAGGTCAGTTGGATGTGACAATTGCTGAAGAAATGGTGCAGCAAATGGCAGTATGTTGGACTTTCCCTTCGCAGTGTGCAGCAGGTTAGATTCTTAAGACTGCCTTCAATGAATGGTTCATGGTTTCAAAGTTGGGTCCGTGACTTTGAAAGACGAGGACGGAGAGGTAAAAGTAAGATGAGCAAAACAAAACCTGCTTATATTTTTTGCTGAAGTAAAACACTTGTGAATTTTCTGGCATCATTTCTGTGGAAATCCTTTGCCCCACTAGATAAGAAATGAGCTGTCAAAATTTGGTTGATTATGAGGCAGCGGTAACTAATTTGTGGTAACCGGTAACTAACCTTTGCTGACATACAAAACTATGACTTGCAGTTTGTGTTTGTGGTCCTCTTTTCCACTTGATTTGTGTTTATCTCAACATCTTAACACGAGATGAAAAGGTGAAAAACTCGATGCCGTGTTTACCAGAATGGGAAACAGTAGAATAATACTCCACGAGTCAATAGACAAACATTGATTTGGGTTTTTCCTCCAACATGTGAAAAGTAAATGTACATTGCGTTTGGATGAGGAAATTTAAAAATACAAAAGATTTCATAAATGACGGAAATTAATGTTCTAGAATTTGTAAAGTTTCTTGTTTGGGTGACGGATTTAAAACACGCAATTTAACATTTATTTGTAAAGTTATCTTTTTTAAAAACTCAATCTCTCTTGGGATTTTAGAAATGACGACTTTTAAATAGAATTTAAAGTTGGGATTTATGATCTCCAAATTCCATGTTTTTTCCCACTTAGAATTTCTAAATTTCTATGTTTTTTTTAATCCAAACACAGGAATTGGTTCATCTCAATTTAGAAATTTTGAGTTTTGTCAAAATCCCAAATTTATTTCCCTCATTCAAACGCACAGTAAGAAAACACTTGGCCACAACATAAGGTGCCTTGTTACTTCGACCAAAAAAAAAAACTGTCTTGTTACTCTTACATAATTACATTGGTTGGCTGCTTAATTTCTCCATACCTAAAGATTAGGGCTTTGCTGTTAATCTTTTGTTTTTGTTTTTTGGCTGTGCTAGGCAATGAAGGATTTTTAATTTTTTTTCCACGGAAAATTAAAGGGTTATGGAATCATGGAAATCTCCCACGTCAATTGGGCTTTTCATCACCTTGGCCCAGTTAAGAGTTGGTAACCAGGCTCTGCTTTTGGGATTCCAAAATATTCGAGCAATGAAAAACCAAAGTGAACGCTAAATATTGCCCCAAAATTTCCGGATTCTGAGATCCGAAAATGCATAAAAGAATCCAAAAACTGAAACTGGCAGAGTATGGAGGCTTAGGAATAAAAAAGAACGCAATTGTAAGAAGTGAGGAGTGATCAACTTGACATTAGTTTCATGCAAATTCGTTTTTTTAAAATGTTCTTTCAACAATTTCTTAAGATCTTCACAAGAGGTTCAAGAGAATATGTTCAATAAAAATAAAGCAGATAACAGTCAAGATTCTGAAACAAAAACATTCAGAACCGACCATTTTGGCAGACTTTGGTGCATGTTTTCCCAACTGAATAAATTATCAACGTTGTAATAAACAAATAAATAAAATAGCAAACAAATATAAGATTAGATCCTTATTGTCGCGAATCGCTTTGACATAGGCCGAGTGATAATATCCTTCAGACGCAGCTAAGCTTTGTCTATAGCCATTATATGCACAACCGAATACATTAAAATATCAATTAAAGGCCAACGAACTAGTGTAGTGGTTTGAAACAAAAGTCTTGGGTTCGAGCCCTAGCATCTGTATAATTTGTGTGAGTTTAATATGGTATCACCCCTCTTAATAGAAAAGGTCTTTAAAAAAAAAGATGAGTTGCACATTATATTATAATCTTTCCACAATGAACACTAGGGCTGGTTTCTTAAGCGGGTGTATTCAATTTAGATTTTAAAAGATTTTAAAGAAGTTTAAAAGTTTAGGTGTATTCAATTCAGACTTTTTAAACTTCATTCAAATTTGGATATATTCAATCACAACTTTAAAAGACTTCATAAAAGTTTGAGTGTATTCAAAAACTCATTGATTTCAAAGAAAACGCGAAAAATAGTGAATTTCATTTGATAATAGACTAATTTTAGGCAATGACAAATCTTTGCTTCCCCCTAGAGATTTTGATAGATATATTATTTTTATTCTCAAAATATGATTTTTCACCACTTTTACTACCACCATCTTATCATGACTATCACCAGTCGTTGCTGCCGCCATCACCACCACCACATTCATCGTCGTTGCCGCCATCTCCGCCGCCCCTAGCACCACCACCACCCACCGTCGCCCCCACTACCAGCCCCACCATCACCCCCACTATCACCACCACCACCACTACCACCCCCACTATCAGCCCCACCGTCACCACCACCACAACCACTACCACCTCCAACACCATCACTATCAGCCCCACCTCCACCACCACCTCACTCCCACCGTCACCGCCATTGCCATCACCACCACCGCCATCGCTATAAACTCCATTAAAATCAATAATAAATTTCTAAAAAACTCAGTTAAAATCTATACATGATTTCAGTCAAAATCTATGTGGAGTTTGTATAATTCAGTCAAACTCAATTAAATTCAATTAAACTACATCAACTTTATAACTCTTTTAAAATCATTTAAAATCTAAATTGAATACACCCTCCTAAGTGTTTAAAGACAACTTTGGAGATGGACCATTCAGCCTTGCCTATGCGAAGGGTTATTAAATGAATGGATACAATACAAGCATGAAATTAAGAAACAAGCAAACTCTCTAGCCCACCAAGATGTATGAGCTAGATCCAAGGTCCATCTTCAACTCATGAAGCTGGCAAAGAAAGAAAAATAACAAACTTGAACTCATAGAATATGACGAGAAGGACATTTATATATATTGCCACGTTACATTACATTGTGGAGAATCTGCAGATCGACTAAGCCTTCAATTCTCTGATTCAGACTCTCTTTTCTCTATCAATTTGATAAAGTTACGCACAATTGTCTTGCCTTCAGAAGTTATGATACTTTCAGGATGGAACTGAACCCCCTGCAAAATTTCAAATGTATCTGGTTATAGCAACAACACTGCATTGAGCTTTAACTCTATAGGGGTAGGAGTAAAGGTCAGAAAAGACGCATACAAGTCAAGGATTAAAAAACATAAAATCTAATCTCATTTATACTAACTAATTATTGACATGCAATGAAAAAAGGTAGGAACCCTCTCGGATTCCACATTGTTTTCTAAACATCGCCCAGCAAAAAGAACTGCTCTACGGCACTGCATCTTTGCAATTGTTTCTGTTTCATGAATGTAACACGTGGCAATGCAAGTCAATAGAAATATATTAAGTACGTTGCATGAAGCTAAATGAATTAACCCAAAACACAAATGCAACAGCTAAGTCAAGTCAAATATCAGCTTATTGACTTGACACAACCTCATCAACTATTATGGGACATGACTGATGATTTTATTATCATGCAACAACAAAAATATTGTTACTGGCATGGTAAATTTTAACATGTTAACACTTCTCTGTGTATGTGCTGCTTCAAACATTCCTCAACCTTTTTTGTATGTTACGTGTAATCCCGTGACTAATCTACTAATGGACAAATCATCTTATTGTCCACAAGAAGAAACCATAACCACCACAGGGCTCTCTCAAGATAATATCATGACCTATCTGCACCGTGCACACTACTCCCCGTCTCAAATTCAATAAGCGTCAAAATTTACTTTAATAACTAGGCAACTTGCTCTATTTTCAATGCATAACATTATCATTCATCCTCTCAGTGATTTGTTAAAGGAATTCTAGGATAAAAAATGACGCAAATGGAAATTGCCTCTCAAAAGATCCTGGAGAAATTTATTCCAGGATTTGGAGGTTATGTAAGTTCACCTTCTGGATAAAATGTCACAACACTCTTCTTTACATGGTATACAACTTGTGCATGAAAGTGCATTTTCTATAGACTGAAGAAAAAGGGCAGCTTACCAGATTGAACAGCACAATATTCTCCTGTGCATAATAGAATGAAGCAAAAAAAAAAAAGAAAAAAGAAAAAGGGGAAGACTATATCTTACTTGAAGATGCCTATATTTCTTGTGACGAGCAGCCATTATCAATCCATCCTCTGTCCATGCTGTAACCTCAAGTTCTTCACTAGGAAAACTGTCCTTATCAATTACAAGACTGTGATATCTGCCAGCAGTAAAAGGGCTGAAAAGACAAAAGGAAAGTTCAATTGTTACTTGAGAGCCCATTAATGCACAGGATGCATAAATAAGAATGTTAGAGCATCCACAGTGGGGGGGTGTATGTTAAATATACACCCGTTGTGATCGGAATCACCTGCAATGGAGGGGTGTATATGAATGTATAATTACATCACCACCTTGGAGATGTATATTTAGATGCAATTGTACATCTTTTTTTACATCTCTTGCAGGTGAGACCCAGCTGCAAAAAGGTGAGGAAAAATGGAGAAAAGTGGCTTTACACCCCCGAAAATACATCCCCCCATTGGAGCAAAAAGCGTATTTACACCCCCCGGAGGTGTAAAGAGGATGTAAAAGTGGCTTTACACCCCCGAAAATACACCCCCCCACTGTGGATGCTTAATGTGAATTAATGTTTGGAAATACTTCAACCCTGTTAATATGCGTAAATAAGAATGTTAATACTTGCCGACGTTCAAGAAAACTTACACAAGAAAAGAATAAAAACACAAAAGGAAAGAAAAATTCGTACTTCGATAATCCAGAGAACAAATCTTCCCCTTTCTCGTTATAATATACGGGAGAGCTCTTCCCATGCATGACACCGAAAGGAGAACGGACAATCTTCCCTGCAACACCGCAACCACGTGGATTATAAAACCACACAAAAAAGTGGCTTAGCAGTCACCATAGAAACAAGAAAAAATCAAGTGAACTTTTACTAGTTTCATTTTCCATGCATACAGAGTGTTGCAGAATGAAAAGATAACATAGAAAATAAAGGTGCACAGTCAAATGCATACACCAAATACAGAGATCGTTAAAAAAAACTTTATCATATGTAAGAAAACTTGCCTCCAAAAGCCTCCCCAATGCACTGCAAACCCATACAAACACCAAATAAGGGTACAATGGGCCCCAGCTCCAATACAGTTTGCAAAGATATTCCAGAATCTTGGGGCGCGCCTACAAAAGGAACATACTATGTGTAAAAATCTAAGAATGAGTACTTAATTCCTTTTCCAAGCATCCACCTATAGATGAAAGATCACCAGAAGGTCAAGAACTGACCTGGCCCTGGAGAGATTAGCACTCCTCTGGGATTTTTCCTGCAATAACAGAAAGAGGTTATGTATGTCACAAAATCAGATGCCTTACAGAGGATATATGTTTATATCATAATTGCTTTGCCACCTAAAACACATTACAAAATGTTTATGGATCAGCAAACAATGATTAACTAGGTGAAGTACAACTTCGTACCTTTTTAGTTCATCAACAGTTAGTTCATCATTTCGATAGACTTCAAAGAGACATCCTGACTCTCCCATATACTTCGCACCAAAGTAAGGTATTAGTGCAATGCCTTCTTAATTGGCACGAACCATCAATAAATAAAAGGACACCAATCATGTAAAACTGCTTAAAATAAATGAGTTCAACCATCACTGATGTTTCAGGAACTACCGCCTGACCCTGGGAAAGGGCTCCATAACAATAAGCACATGAATTTAAATCACATATATGTTTGGTGAATATTTCTTGAACTGTTATACAAAATCTCGTTGCACTCTTATGAAAAATGAAAATCCAGGGAAAAAAAAATACATGAATTAATCTCTCCATAGAAAATGATGTGCTTCCTAATAAATGTGAAATTCTAATTCTATGCACATAACAAAAAGGGTTCTTATATTTCACGAAATGAATGAAACAGAACAAGACAATTCCGTTAAAAATATGTGCCTATAGACCTGCTTTCTTCGAGCAACAAAGCAGTTCTAAATCTAGTACTAATGAACCGTTCAGTAGTTTAGCCTACACCAACAACGGCAAAAGATTAAATTCATCATTGTTCAAAATTAAAAGAGGAGATACGAAGAAAAAATTGAATTAAAAACCTGGCAAAGATTGTAGGTAAAGCTATCATAATTGTCAATGACAATGATGGGATTGTTGACCCTCTTTTCAGAAGCGGGAGGCTTCGAATATGCTTCAGCGACAGCCATTGAAGCTTTTGCGGCTAACCCATTTCCCAATTTGACACCAAATCTCACTTCTGCACACAAAAATGACATCTTTGCGTCAATTTCATATTAGCACAGAGAGAGAGAGAGAGAGAGAGAGAGAGAGAGAGAGAGAGAGAGAGAGAGAGAGAGAGAGAGAGAGAGAGAGAGAGAGAGTTAGAGAAATACGTGAGATGGTAGTAGAAGGAAAAGAAATGAAAGTAGGACGAGGGTTTTGCAGGGATTTGGAAGAGAGAGTGGGTTTTGGTTGTATGAGAGAGGCCTGAGAGGTCACTGTGGCAGCCATTGCTCGAGAGAGAGAGAGAGAGAGAGAGAGAGAGGGATGGAATGGGTTGGTAATTTTACAGTACTATTGGTTGCATGATAACTTTTTATTCTAATAAAAATAAGGGTTGGTAATCTCATTATTCTTAATAACAAGTGATCCTGCAAAGTTGCTTACCATTTTTTTTTTCACGCATGATAATGATAAGAATAATGAGATTTCTTGTTTTATCAGGGATTTAGGGGGAAAAGAGGAAAGATAATGGTATTGCTTTAATTTTGTTTATTTTCCTTTTCTGTGTTTACATCTATAACCAATTTGTTTCTATGTTTTCTTGTTTTTCTATGCTATGATTTGATTGGAGGGATTCCAAATTTAGAATTTAGTAGAGTACTATAATTCATGTTAATGTCAATATCTTATTAATAAGGAAATGATAAAAATGAATTTCAAATGATTCATTGGATATAGTCATTTTATGTTAATGTCAATATCTTATTAATAAGGAAATGATACAAATAAATGAATTTCAAATGATTCATTGCATATAGTCATTTCAAATGCATTACATCTAGTTATTTCAAATACATTGAATATAATGTTTTCTAATTTTTTTCATAACAAATTAGCCTTATTATAATGCCTCAATTTTGTTCAAAACAGTGGTTATATATTAAAAAGAAGAAAAATGGTTTACTTCAATGTATCTTAAAACAATTTTATCACATAAATTTGGTGAAAGTCGGACGCATATAATCAATGGCACTCAGTATTGGACTTGCCGATATCAAATTAAAACCTTAAATCAAAGAATAACAAAGTCAATTTGTAATTCGGTTTGTCAATGTTCCTTTAAAAAAAAAAAACAGTACTCTCTTAGTGAAAAAAACCCTAGCCCCCCCACACCTTTCAGCGCCACAGAGGGTGGGGGAGGTGATCTATGTCCCTCCTCCCCTAACCCCATCTCCCTTTTTTTTTTTTCCCTCATCTCTTCTTAGGGATGGCAATTTTCCCCACGGGTAAGGATCTTCGCAGGAATTATTCGACCTTAATATGTCGGGTATGAAGGACAAAAAACGAGTGTGAGGATGGGTACATGGAATTTTTTGGGTATGGTGTTCTGAGAAGGGCGGGATGGTATTTTAATCCCCAACTTGAACCATCCATGTTTAGAATATATATATATATATATATACAGTCCCCTTCTATTGAGGGATCCCTCAAATAATTTTATTTGAGGGACGCCCTTTAGGGTATCCTACAATTTGTTTCTCAATGATCCAAACCATCTATTTTTTAGGTCTTCATTCATAGATCATCCTTACAAAAAATTAGACAAATCGGAAACCGTTTCGATATCCAATTATGTCCTACAAAATCAACGAACAACGGTGCATCAAGAAAGTACTCAAATTTCAATAACACAATTGAGTGGTCAAATGATATCGGATTCAAGTGATTTTTTGTAGAGATGATCTTTGAATGAGTATCTACAAAATAGACGGTTTGGATTAGTGAAATACAATCCGGAGTGGGGCCTACAAGGGGTGTCCCTCAAATAAGCTTATTTGAGGGATCCCTCAATGGAAGCTCTCTGTGTATATATATATATATATATATATATATATATATATATGAAGACCTAAAAAATAGATGGTTTGGATCGTTGGAAAAAAATAATTGTAGTGTACCCTAAAGGGCATCCCTCAAATAAATTATGTTTGTACCATATCTGATCCTCCACTCCTACAACGACACGTGGATCGTGGGAACTCGCCAAGTACCCAAGGCCTCGAACGATCGGCATAGGCTACCGATGGCATGGTCTCAGAGCCACCAACAGCTGCTACAGACCCATCTCGTCTACAATCGGTATCCCATACCAATTCTGCACAATCAACCTCGAAGTACCCGCCCGAAATATCTAAGGACTCGTGTCAACCTCATAGGGCACTCCCACGAGTCCCACATCGAAAGTGAGTACTAAGAGCATACTAAATGCCCTCTATAAAGAGGCCCCTTCACTACACTACAGGGGTAAGACTTTTCAGCTTGACTTATATACTATTATATTGTCAACAGCAAGAGCTCTTAGAAACCAAACTTACTTCGGCATCGGAGGGTCTTAGGCTGGTTCCACACCGGTTCCATAGACCTTACGAGTCTCGACCTCTTTCTATTCAGGATCAGCGTCCGAGGACAGGGAGAATCGGCATCTAACACTCAATCAATCCCTCGATCGTCCATCTCGCTTGTAAGTTGCACTCATCTCTATTCGTCTAGTTTCAGCGCCAACAGATTGGCGCCGTCTGTGGGAAGCCATACAAAATACTATGTCGTTCTCCTTCACGAGTTCTCTCGGCACTCTTTTGAGCCATGCCCTCGGCACCTCCTACAATCGGCCTTCGGCACCCTTGAATCATTCGGCGCGTGCGATGTCTTCACATCCCACCAATGAATCGGCATCTACAATCGGCCTCCGGCACCCCTTGCATCATTCGGCGCGTGCGATGTCTTCACATCCCCCCAATGAATCGGCATCTGCCTTCGGCTTTTGGCACCCCTGCATCATTCGGCGCGTGTGATGTTTTCACATCCCCCCAATGATTCGGCCATCAGCCATCGGCCATCAGCTTCGGCCATCAGCCATCGGCCATCAGCCTTCGGCCATCAGCTATCAGCTTTGGCCATCAACCTTCGGCCATCAGCTTCGACCATCAGCCTTCGGCCTTTTCTCAAAGCCATGCCGAACGGCACCTTCCAGGAGACACTTCTCCCTTTCGGTGCCATCAGACTTCAGCCATCGGCCATCAGCCTTCGGCCTTCAACCAGCAGCTTCGGCCATCGGCAATCAGCCTTCGGCCTTCAACCATCAGCCTTCGGCCATCAGCTTCGGCCATCAGCCTTCAGCCATCAGCCATCAGCCATCAGCCATCAGCCTGCTGAAGAATGAGCTGAAGAATGAATTGAAGCATTACTTGGCCAGTGCATTAATGACTACAAGTCCCCAATCAAGAAGTACCTCCTTAATCGGGAACTTGGGGGACTCCTGTTTGTACAAGATCTGGCCAAGCACTCCCCAAACACTCCCAAGCCAAAGGGAATGGAGTCCCACATCGACAAAACACAAGAGGAGGGGACTCTCCCTTTTTTATAAAAGGAGACCTCTCCCTTTCAAGAAGAGGAGGGTTGGGGCAGGCTACTTGGGCCTCATGGGCTTACCCATGAGCCCATTTACAAGCCCACGGATCATTGGCCTTCAGTCAGATGCTCAGTCTTCGGCCATCAGCTTTCGGCCACCAGCCTTCGGCCATCTGCCTTCGGCCACCAGCGTTCGGTATTTTTCCTCTTCTCCTTGGGTCAAACCCTATGTGCATTGTATACAACATTATCGTAATGAGAACATACTTCTCCGTGGACGTAGCCCATTATTCGGGTGAACCACGTACATTTGTCTTTTGTATGCATGTCCATTTATTTACCGAATGCTCTTACATACTGAGGGTCCTCACCTTCAACATCCACCTCATCTTTAAGTTGGCCTATTTACTACCCGTCTAGTTTTAGCCCCAACAAATTCTCACTCACCTCCACTGGCGAACGGTAGGCGCACATTGATGAGTTCTCACTCACCTCTCGTGCCGAACGGTAGGCGCACGTCCATGAGTTCTCACTCACCTCCACTAGCGAACGGTAGGCGCACATTGATGAGTTCTCACTCACCTCTCGTGCCGAACGGTAGGCGCACATTGATGAGTTCTCACTCACCTCTCGTGCCGAACGGTCGGCGCACATTGATGAGTTCTCACTCACCTCTCGTGCCGAACGGTAGGCGCACATCGATGAGTTCTCACTCACCTCTCGTGCCGAACGGTAGACGCACATTGATGAGTTCTCACTCACCTCTCGTGCCGAACGGTAGGCGCACATTGATGAGTTCTCACTCACCTCTCGACACAATCGGTACATCATGCCATCTCTTCTCCAAGCTCACTCGCTCAGGTACTTGGGGGACTACATGCCACCATCGGCGACAACGAGACCATCGAGTCCGGATCAGAATGCCGAAGACAGATTCAAGTCCCCAACCGAGAAGCTTCTCAATCGGTAACTTGGGGGACTACTGTTTGTACCATATCTGATCCTCCACTCCTACAACGACATGTGGATCGTGGGAACTTGCCAAGTACCCAAGGCCTCGAACGATCGGCATAGGCTACCGATGGCATGGTCTCAGAGCCACCAACAGCTGCTACAGAGCCATCTCATCTACAATCGGTATCCTATACCGATTCTGTACAATCAACCTCGAAGCACCCGCCCGAAATATCTAAGGACTTGTGTCAACCTCATAGGGCACTCCCACAAGTCCCACATCGAAAGTGAGTACTAAGAGCATACTAAATGCCCTCTATAAAGAGGCCCCTTCACTACACTACAGGGGTAAGACTTTTCAGCTTGACTTATATACTATTATATTGTCAACAGCAAGAGCTCTTAGAAACCAAACTTACTTCGGCATCAGAGGGTCTTAGGCTGGTTCCACACCGGTTCCATAGACCTTACGAGTCTCGACTTCTTTCTATTCAGGATCAGCGTCCGAGGACAGGAAGAATCGGCATCTAACACTCAATTGATCCCTCGATCGTCCATCTCGCTTGTAAGTTGCACTCATCTCTATCTGTTCAGTTTTAGTGCCAACAGATTATTTGAGGGATCCCTCAATAGAAGGGGATTATATATATTAATTTTTCGATGAGGTATATGTATATACATATATTATAGTATATATAAATATGCTATTAAAGTGATTGTACCAACTAAGTTTTATATTATTATATAAAATGTTATACAAATCTTAAGCCACACTACTTATTTATTTAGTTAACTTCCAATACGTATATAAACAAGGGCGGATCTACTGCTAGGCTGGAGTGGGCTCCAGCCTAGGGGAAGATTTTTAAATATTAAATATAGTTAAGTTTATATAGTTAAGTTTATTCCCCAAATAAATATAATAAACTAATAATAGCCCAATTTAGGTAAAGTAAATAATAGCTTCATTTAAATAAGCCCATTCCTAAAACATATAGGAAATGATAAATATCAATTCAAACTTATATAAATTTGATTAGAAATAGAACTCATGCTAAGGCTCTACCAACTTGACCTATTCTAATCGTACTGATATTGAGCTACACCTACAGAGAGCAAACATCAAAAAAATTCTTCTAGCCACCCAAAACGCCATATTTGAACCTGAGAGCCTAGAGGAAATAGCTCTCCTCCTCTAAAAAATTGTACCAACCTATCTTCAATGGTTCTTCAATCTTGGTAAGTTTTTTTTTTAATTTTTTAAATATTTAATTTCCAATTTTAATTGTTGTTGTTAAGTTTTTATTTAATTTCCACTTCATTAGGTAAGCTCTTTAAATTTGTTTTGCAATCAAACATATTTTTTTGAAGTTGGACAATGTGTTTGATTTGATATTTATTTATATTTTGTACTTTTTTGTGTTATATTTGCTTGTAATGTGACTTTGTTTGATTTATAAAATTTTATTTACATTTTTGTTTCATGAGAAAAAAAACTTGTAATATATCTCCTCAAAAAAAAAATTATTTAGCCTAGCCCTATAAAAATTCCTGGATCCGCCATTGTATATAAACATTCTTATATCTTGTCCAATATAGGTCTCTACATTTTCTATTTCCTAGACATATACTCATCACTCTATAATTCTATGTGTAAAACCCAATTTCAAACTTAAATGACCAGTAAGATATAAGAGGTCATAGTATTCCTATGTTTTTACATCGTTGCCACCAGACTTCATATTCTATTTATAATTTATTTCAAGCATTTCATTAACTGCCATAATTGTAATTAATACTCCCTATTAATAGCATATCAATCACCCCATTTCTTTTGGTTGCCATTCCCTCTAACATATCTCCCCTTAAAATTGCAAACCAATAAAAAAATGTAAATTACATATCCAATAATGTACCTATGAAAAATATAAATATAAATATATATGTATAAAAGTATAGGTATATTATTTACCAATTTTTTTATAAAAAAAACTGGTCAGTTACTTTGTAATTGAAATTTCCGTCCATTTTTCACAAATTTAAAATAGGTACACAATAATTTATAGAAAATATAGGTACATTATTTACCTATAGGTAAAAATACCTATAAATGCGTATAGGTAAATTATTTACCCATAGTTTTTTTTTTTTTGACTAAGAATTTACCTTAGTTTGTTATATATTAATTTACCTACCTAGAGGCATAGGTAGCTAAAAATTGTATATTAATTTACCTACCTAGAGGCATAGGATGCTAAGAAAAGATGTAGGTAAATTCATGTACCTAAACACACGGGGTCAAATAGAGAATAACATGTTATTTCCCTTTGAACAAATTAATTTCAAACCATAACAATTATTGAATTTATAAATTAGTATAAATAAAAGGAAATGAATAAGCTATCAATTTGAAAATTAAAATAAGAAATGATCAAGTAGTCATATTTGAAGAAAAAAAATGAATATATTCTTGTTTTTACAGGAACAATGAGTATATTCAAACCATACGGCAGTAATTACACCAAGCTTTAATTACTTTTTTTTAAATAAGGGAAAAACTAACCCATTAAATCCTAGGAATCTATACAAAATTGAAACACAATTAATCAACATTGAATTACAACTAATTTCTTAAACAAATCACGTTCAAAATGTAATCAAGGGTATTATAGGAATTTTAAAAATATAACATTTAACACATTAAGTTTGATTAGGAAACTTGATGAGTTGGATCCTAATCATCGGGTTTTTCTTATAAAAATCGGGTTTTATTTATAGAAAAATAAAATGATGGGTTGTAGGTAAGAAAATATTAATTTGAAG
This sequence comes from Prunus kanzakura, assembly GCA_020521455.1. Taxonomy (NCBI): domain Eukaryota; kingdom Viridiplantae; phylum Streptophyta; class Magnoliopsida; order Rosales; family Rosaceae; genus Prunus; species Prunus kanzakura. Next base: position 3,638,865 of record BPUM01000005.1, on the reverse strand, counting down.
GGGAAGAGTCAAATTTACTATATTATTATATATTCATTACCTTGCCTTAGTACTTTTTTTTTTCTTCAACAAAGTAGTTATATATTGGTTTTTTCTTCTATAATGAGACGGGTCGGGGAACCCAATCCCAAACAAAGGTGGGGATAGGGAATCTCTGATATGAATATTACGGGTATAAAGGCGGGGATGGGGAAAAAAGCTTAACGAGGATGGGGATGAGAATGGCATACCAACCCTCGATTCGACCCATTGTCATCCCTATCTCTTCCTTCTCTCTCTTCTCTCTCAACCCTTTTTTTTTCCTCTCTCGCCTCTTCTCTTCCTTTCCCTTCACCATTTCCTCATATGCTATAGATTGGAGTTTTGGTTTGTGATGAGGCTTTTTGTTGCCTAGATTCACATGGATCTTGGTTTTGTTTTTCTGTTTCTGGTTGCAAGTGACGGTGGCAGTGGCGACATTGACATCGATGGGGTAGCAGTGGTTGCTATGTTGGTTTGTAGCTGATGTTGAAGTAGCCACCGCGAAACACCATTATCGCCATGATTTAGTTGCCGTTTTTGACCCACATACACAAGATTTTGGCTCCAATTCAAAGTTTGGAGTTACAATCATGGAAGTTGACGGTTTGTGTGGCCTGAGGTTTAGCCGGTGCGGAACAAAGGGTTTAACCAGTATGACATTATGAGTCTATTCGGTTGTAGAAGAGGATGTGTAGTGATGGTCCTGTTATATATATATATATATATATATTACTCTTTAGGAGTTTGCTGTATTTTATTTTAGTTCTCATGAACTCTTTAGGAGTTTGCTATGTTCTGTATTTTAATTTTCGACTGTTATACGGATCTGCTGTTGCGTGGTGAATCTGTATTGTTAGTATGAGTACATGCGCTTCGGGCTGCTGAACCAAGGGTTTGAGTATTTGTTGGTTTATGCGTAATTCTCTCTAGATCAAATCAACATATTGTTGTGTTTGGTCACTGGAGATATTGTACCCATTTCGGCATGTTTGTGGCTTTGTACTCGTTATGTTTAATCAATAAATACTATTGCCTTTTCTCAACAAAAAAAAATGGTATAGTCAATTTAGCCTCCTCTGACACCATGATTGATCTCGCTTTGATACCATGTTTAGAGAGAAGAGTAACATCCTTTTATTTATTGATCGAGCATAGTGTAGCATGCGCAAGATTTTATCACACGACAAAATATAAAATAAAATATTGGTGCAACCACTCACTCGTATGTTATACTATATTTTATTAAGTTTTCGATATATTACTTCACTCCACATGTTGAACCCTCCTCCTCGTGCATAAAAGTCTCAAATATTGACCATTCTTATTTATAGCACATTGTCTAAGATACACTTAATTTATGAAAAAAGAAAGAAGAAAGTAGATTGTATGTTAATGACAAATTTAGCTTTTCTTAATATACATATCAAGGAATTTAGGGGATTATTATTATTATTATTATTATAAAAAGGTGATATAATTTTTTTAGATCAATAAGAGTAAAGAGTACAAAGGACACAAACTCTAAATGGAGCCATCCCAATAACAATATGGTAACCATGGGTAAAACTTACTGACCCCTAAGCCAGCCGAAAAGCTGAAACGATCCGCAAAGAATCACACTCGAAAATAACTTTTCTAAAACCCATTTTAACCACTATAATTTCCCTGAATCTAGTCCAATGACATCAAAGACAAAAACTAGTAGCTAACTTGCATGACTCTCACTAAGAACACCCAACAAACTCAACTAAGTTTACGAATTTATGGGGAAAAAAAAACACAACAAATTCATGGAGTTTCTAGACTTTATTGAATAAACTAAACCAAAATAAAAAAATAAAACAACACCGGGCAAAGGAAAATCAACCGCTGCTAATCTTCCTTCGTGGTATTACATAAAGAACGCCACCTAGTTACTCCAGGGCCTCAACTCACCAATGAGTAGTGGTCTACCATGACCAAGTCGCAACACCTCAAAGAGCAGACTCACAAGACGAGGCACGACCAAAGCCAACCCATATATGAAACAATATATATGCCAAAATAAGAGTTGATCAGCATAGGTCCACCAAAAGCCCAAAAACATTGAAGATTTGATCGAAAAACTCCCTGAAGCGTTCTATCTTTTTTTCCATCTATCTCTTAGAGCATCTACAATTATGCTCCATATATTTTGGTTAAAATTTAGAGAAAAACACAAAAAAAAATTATTATAGGAGCTCTCTATAAAATTTGAACTCCAATCATACTCCCTAGTTTAGTGAGTCATAAATATTGTAGTTATTTTTTAATTCAATTTGATTGGTTCATTTCTATAAAAAAAAAAAAAGTTAGCATTAATGAAAAGTTTGAACTATGCATAAAACAAAACAACATTAAATTATAGGGAGCCACTAGGAGTCCTTTCTCTCTCCTTAAATTTAAGAGCTCCTAGAGGTCTCTCTATTTTAGGAGGTAGATAGGGAGTATGATTGGAGTTGTATTTTTCCAATTCTTTCATATGTCTAAGGAGGTGGTTTAGGGAGCCCATTGTGAATGCTCTTAGCAGCTAGATTTAGGAGATAATTTTGGTGAGAGTAAGGGCCCGTTTGGTAATGTTTTTAGAGCCCCATTTTCATTTTCTGTTACCCATTTTCACGCAAAAATGAAAAACAACGGATTTGGCTTTTGGAAATGAATTCAGTAACCATGAACAAATATTGAAAACGAAAACGTGGCCTTCCTTCTGTGTTTCACCTCTCTCTCTCTCTCTCTCTCTCTCTCTCAACCCAGACCCAAAAATTGAACACTTCACTGTCTCTTCATTTCTCTCTTTGCTTCATCATTTCACCCCCTCAAAACCCTTAATATCTCCACACGGTACCCCTCCCAACCCTAGTATAAGACCCACTATTCGAAATCACCATATGGGTTGTTGAATTCTTGTTTTCAATCGATTACAAGGCTGTTGATTTAAATTTCAATCTGCAACCAAACAAACCCAAATCGCTAGCTTGTCAAAATCGAAGAGGACATGCCTAGAGAGAGAGAGAGAGAGAGAGAGAGAGAGAGAGAGAGAATGGGGATGTGGTTGGGCTGGGTCGGATGTTTTTAGGTTTTTTTTTTAAGATTTAAAATATATATATATTTTTTATATTACATGACACGTTTTCATTGTTCTTGTTTTTTGAATATGTTTTTCATTGATGTGCTGTGAAAATAATCACTATCAGATTTGCTGTGAGAGAAAGCAGTTTGGCATTTGGTAAACTTTTTGTTAAAAGTGTTGTTGGTATTGATTCCCGTATAATCAGAAAATGATTGCCACATAATCATCAAACCCAGCGCCTCTTCGAAACTGATTCTTGCATAATCAAAAAATGAAAGCACCTCATTAGCTACTTTCCCTTAGAGCTTTCTCTCACATCAATTTTTAACAATAAGTGATTTTCTCATAGTTTACCAAACGGGCTGAGCTTCCCAAATTTTTTAAAAAATCACTTATCACCCCAAGTAAGCAATGCTAAACTGACACTTAATCTACCATAAGCATTTTCGAATCCTGAAAATGCAAATTCATTTTATCGTTTACCTTTTTTGAAAATATTCTCAAAAAATATTATCCAAAAATGTTTCCAAAAGGGTCCTAACTATATTATTCATTTTTTAGAGCACGATTTGCACAATATAGAATTTTTTCACGTGTCCAAACGTCCTTCCGGATGCCATGTGTGTTGCATACATCATAAATACATGTAGACAACCAAATGAAAATGACATGGATGTTGTTGCAAGTGCAAAGACGCTTTTAGTCATGCATCAGATATTACTACTTGAATCGAACAAAACTATTATTGTTAGAAGATGATGACAAATTGACAACCATTAATGTCATGTATTTTCTTGTGTGTTGACATTTTACTGGTTTTTCCCTTTGGTAAAGCATTTTACTGCTACTTTGAAATAAGCATTCTAAAAGTAACAAAAGTAAATAAAAAGTAACAATGTTTTGTATGAAAAACAAACACAGCTGGGCTGGGTCAAAAGAAAGAGTAGGGCTGCTTTTACTTGGCCAATTTAGCCAGCCGCCCAAGGGAATTGGGTAAATTTGGTGAAGATCTGAACAAATCTATCTAGTGTTATTTTGGGAGTCATTCTATAGTGAGGGTCTTATATATGTCATTTAGGTAAGGTTTTATTTCTTAACCGTTGGATTGGGCTAATCAATTTGATCAAACGGCTAATCAATTTGATCCAATAGCTGAGAGATAAGGACCATATATTAAGTCCTCACTATAGAATTTTTGATCATTTTGGTACGCCAATCAAGCAAAGAAAGCTTTAATTTGTGGTATATCTTGAAGTTCAATTAACTTACCACGGTCTTTTTTAATTTTTGTTAATTTTTTTTGCTAAGAAGGCTTTAATTTAATTTTCGGTACTTACATTTCATATAGATTTGTAAAAAGCATAAGAAATGATTTCGTGATGATGATTCAAAATTTGAGATTGTTAGATTTGTAGTAAGCAGAGGGCAAAAATAGAGTTGAAAATAACAACATATGGTGTATACTTACTAGACTATAATGTTCAGTTGAGGTACCTAAAATATGAAATGCCAAAATTAGTTTAGGAAGATATAGTTGTTAACTTGTTACAAAAGTGACGAAACAGAAAATAGACCATGTGGATTGTGGTTTAGGTAGCTTATACAAGGCAGGAAAAAAGGGCTAATTATAAACTCAATCTCAATCCCAGAGGGAGAAGACTCCCGAAAAATTAAATTAAAACTAGTTTCGAAAAACCCTAACACAATGACTCAAATACCCCTACATTCAAGAATATGCTCTCTTGGTCCCTTCCACACTGAGCTTCCTTCCCTCAAGTTTAGAGAGATAGAGAGAGAGAGGGGTTTTCACAGCCACCATTTAAGACCAAATGCGTGCTCAATAAGCCATTCTTCATCTTAGCTCTCACTTCACACGCGCACAATCTACATTTTCCCAAACCCTAGATCTTACTCTTTGAAACCCCACCCCAATCTCTACGCCACTGACTGAGACTCACTCAGCCCCCCCCCAACTCTCTTACACGAATGAATACACACGGTGATACACCCTTTTGATCTTACTTTCTGTTCCCACAAATCCCATTTCTAGATCTGACTAATTCATCCCCGCAGTTCCTACTGACCCAGCTCGGTTTTTCACCTCTCAGCTAACACAATTCTCCTAAATTCAGTAATTTTGTGGGATCGGTGCGAAGTTTGAACAAAATAAGGGAAACCCATTTCAGGTTTTGCATTGTTCTTCAGAAATTTGCTAACTTTATTATCGTAAATGTGGAAAAATTGAAGAAATTTGTGGTATTTAAGCTGATTCCTGCTAGATTAGAGCATTGATTTCGTGGGATCTGCTTGAATTGTGCGGGATTTAGAATATAGACGTTCCTCGATTTATTGGATCTGGGAGTATTGAGGCATGCTTTATATGTGGTAGTAGTGAATTTGGTATAGTGGGTTCTCATGACAATGCCATCGGGAAATGTGGTTTTATCGGACAAAATGCAGTTCCCTAGTGGTGGTGGCGGTGGGGCCGTTGGAGGCGGCGAGATCCCCCAGCACCACCGTCAGTGGTTCCCGGACGAGCGTGATGGATTCATCTCGTGGCTGCGCGGAGAATTCGCAGCTGCAAATGCCATTATAGACTCCCTTTGCCACCATTTGCGTGCAGTTGGGGAGCCAGGCGAGTACGACGTGGTTATCGGGTGTATCCAGCAGAGGAGGTGCAATTGGAACCCCGTGCTTCATATGCAGCAGTACTTTTCGGTTGCCGAGGTGATTTATGCACTGCAACACGTTGCCTGGAGGAGGCAGCAGAGGTACTATGATCCTGTAAAAGCGGGGGCCAAGGAGTTCAAGAGATCTGGTGTGGGGTTTAACAAGGGCCAACAGAGGGCTGAGGCTTTCAAGGAGGGACATAATTCTACCCTAGAGTCTCACAGTAATGATGGGAATTCTTCGGGGGTTGTGGCTCCAGAGAAATTTGAGCGGGGGAGCGAAGTAGGTGAGGAAGTTGAGCCTGGTGGGGAGGTTGGGAAGTTAAATGATAAGGGTTTAGCGCCCGCTGGAGAGAAAAAAGGTAACTTTTGGGTTTAGGATTGATAATTTGGTGCCCATATAATTGCGTAGTAAATGCTGGTTTTATGGTAATGAAATCAGAAAACCTTAGAGCTGAACCAAAAAACCTAATCTTTTAAAGAAGCATATGTCATGCTAGGAATTTTCTTGAATTGTTATGGGCAAAAGGTTAAGAATCTATATTTTAGTAGTTTATAAATTCATAAATTGTGACCTGATAAGGAAAGTGTGGTGAAAATGTTCTGTAAAGACTAAATAAGCCATAAACCATCTCATGAAGTCTGCCTTCACCCAGGGCAAATGTGACGTCCTAAAAGTTGTAAATAAGTAGTAGTCTGTCTCGTGGTCGTGTAATTTTCTGCCTCATTAGCTGACCTACACTCCACCAGTTGTGATTTCACCCTAGAGTTAGCTTTCTTTACTGGGAAGTAAGATTATGCTTGTTACATATTCCATTATTCAAAAAAGCAGTGTATTGTTCAAATTGCATATGAATTTATTTATCCTTTTGTACACAATGATAATGTAGTAAGACCTCCTTTTCCATTCTCTGATATAAACTCCAAAACTGAGTATAATGACCTCCAATTAACATCAGTACTTCTTACTCCCCCGTTAAGCTCATATATGCATACACATGCAAACTTGTATTATCTGCATTGTATAAATTTGAACAATTCTCAATTGTAGAAATGAAGAAGGATGCTTTGAAGTAATGCCTTGTTGTTACTTATTTATGATTGCTGTGACAGATGCTCTTATGAAACCTCAAGAAGATAGCAACTTGAGGAGTTTCGGGAATTCCCAGGGTACCATATCTGAAAATTCAGAACCGGAAGTTGTAGAAGTAGATGGTTGCACCCCAAGCTCTAAAGGTTATACACTTTGTCCATTCCAATTCATGGGTTGCCATAATATGGGGTGCATTGTTTCTAGTAGGGGACTTGACCATTCCAATTCATGGGTTGCCATAATATCTCTCTGCCCCTCTTTCTCTTGCTGGCTACTATACACCACCTATCATGACATGACAGTTTTGTTTTGTTCTATCCTGTTACTATTGTATTTAAAGTTGGGATTCTGTTTTCTTTTTCCAGTGAATGAATCACATTCGATCCAAATTCAGAATCAGAAGCAGAACCTTTCCATTGTCCCAAAGACTTTTTTGGGCAATGAGATATATGATGGAAAGACGGTAGTTACTCCATTTGATACTATCTTTTTTACTTCTAGTTCGTTCAGAATCAGTAGATTTTGATGTGGAAAATTTTAACTTTTTTTCTTAGGTTAATGCGGTCGATGGACTGAAATTGTATGAAGATTTTCTTGGTGACACAGAAGTCTCGAAACTTGTTTCTTTGGTAAATGATTTGAGGGCTGCCGGAAAAAGAAGACAATTGCAAGGCAAGTCTACAAATCCATGATGGCATGGTTTAGAAATAATTTGTATTTCATTCTTAGAAGAGTATTATTTTTACTTCTTTGGAAGCCTTCAAGTTGTTGATACTTGTGATCTGAGAAAGGGTTTTTCCTCTTAAAATTAATAGTTGTCAATAATATCTTTATCTCTTTGTGATGAGAAACAGGTCAGACATATGTGGTCTCAAAGAGGCCCATGAAGGGACATGGAAGAGAAATGATTCAGTTGGGCATCCCTATTGCAGATGCTCCACCTGAAGATGAAATTTCTGCAGGGACCTCCAAAGGCATGTTGCAATTTACTATGATCTTTTGATAAAAGATTTGGAATTTTGTTTTATCTTTTGTCAATGTAGGGAATGGCTACTCGCATTTTACTTCAACTCCGTCTGTTGAATTTTCTTTTTAATGAAATATGTAGATCGGAAGATAGAACCCATCCCTTCCTTGCTGCAGGATGTTATCGATCGCTTAGTTGGGATGCATGTTATGACTGTGAAGCCAGACTCCTGCATCATTGATGTCTATAATGAGGTTGCTAACAGTGCACAATTTGTTTGTAGGATTGAATAAATGCTCAGTTCTCTAAGATATTGTAATTTTTGTGATTATTATTTGTAGGGTGATCATTCACAACCTCACACATGGCCGTCTTGGTTTGGAAGGCCTGTTTGCGCGCTCTACCTGACAGAATGTGACATGACTTTTGGGAGAGGATTATTAATGGACCATCCTGGGGATTATAAAGGCTCCCTCAGGCTTTCTCTTACCCCTGGGTACCCTTTCTGACTACTCTCAATTGATACCATTTTTTAAAAGTTTTCTTTTTGTTGGTTGCTACTTGTGAGTTCTGATATATAACTATTGTCATCTTTCCAGAATAAAGTAAGCCTGAATACTATTGTTTTAAAAAGATTGGAATCAAGTTAGGGTTACTTGCTAGAGAAAAAGTTGCACTAAGATGACCTTGTAACCCTTGTATTCCAGAAGACATCCACTAGAAATCATTACATTAGTCATACTAACTATAACACATTTTTCCTTCTTGCTTTTGGATGCTGGAAGAATACGAGTTGCATAATTCAGATCAAAACATCGTTATTTCATCATCTCTCTTATCTTACGATGTCTGGTGGGCTCTAATTGGTGCATCCATTAGTTCAGGAAGAAACCATGGTCATTGCTGTGCTTCTTATGTAGGAAGCTACGACAGCTGACTTTATTGGTGCTTGCAGGTTTCTTGAAGACAAATGAAATTTTCTACTCTTCCAGGCTGCTTAGTTTCATTTGAGATTCAACTGTAATTTATTTGTGCCATATTCCTGACTTAAGGTGTTTCACCATGACCCTGCAGATCCATCCTGTTGATGCAAGGGAAATCTGCAGACTTTGCAAAACATGCAATACCTTCCATTCGCAAGCAACGGATACTTGTTACTTTTACAAAGTCACAACCAAAAAAATCCACAACGAGCGATGGTCAACGTTTTCCTGCACCTGCTCCAGCCCAATCATCTTACTGGGGTCCACCACCCAGTAGATCTCCGAATCACATTCGCCATCCTACTGGTCCCAAGCACTATGCAGCAGTTCCAACTACTGGTGTATTGCCAGCCCCACCAATACGTTCTCAACTTCCACCTCAAAATGGCATCCAGCCATTGTTTGTGCCTGCCCCGGTAGGACCAGCCATACCTTTTGCTGCAGCAGTTCCCATCCCACCTGGTTCGGCTGGATGGCCAGCAGCTCCCAGGCATCCTCCACCTCGCATCCCTCTACCTGGCACCGGAGTTTTCCTTCCTCCCCCAGGTTCAGGTAACTCATCAGCTCCTCAACAGTTGCCTGGTACTGCAACTGAAATGAGCCCTACTGTTGAGACTCCTTCCCCGAGAGATAAAGACAATGGGTCTGGAAAATCCAACCACAGTACAAGTGCTTCTCCGAAAGGAAAATTGGATGGGAAAGCTCAAAGACAAGACTGCAATGGAAATGCAGAGGGGACTGGCAGCGGAAGAACAGCCATTAAGGAAGAAGAACAGCAGACCTCTGACAAGACGGCAGCAAGCAATCAGGCTGGAGCAGTTTAGGAGAGTGAAAGAGAGAGAGGTTCTTAAGAAGAAACAGGGTAGGCTGCAAACTGCAATGAGTTGGAAACAAATGTAAAGAGCGGCAAGAGTGAAACCAAAAATCATACTAGCGAGAGGAACAGGCGGAAGAACTTTTTCAGTTCTCTCTGAGAATTGAGATCCCTTGTCCTCTTCTTTTTTCCCCCTTATTATATGAACTCTTAATGTAGGTGAAAAGCACTCTTAATCTATATTTGGCCCTTTTTCCTTATCTAGTTCGGAAATTTTGATGTGTGTGTGGATCTTGTTTGATTGTTTGAGATATATAACGCCATGCAGTGCAACAAATTTGTTTCCTCCTAACCCGATTATGGATTCGCAGAAAAAATTGTCATGGAAGATGAAGTACAAAGGTTTTGGGAGTAGAAAACTTTAATCTAATTTGAGTTGAAAATTAACTAATACCAATACTACTCCTTTCAAAGTATGCAAATTGCAAATGTTAATCAAGAACTTCATCTTTGGACCGAAAAAACAGTTTGCAAATTGCAACCCATAAAATAAAGTTAGTGAAAATAACAAATCATGAGTCTCATAGCACTGGTGAACTCAGCACAGCGTAAAACTGTGGGTTTATATTTTCCCCTTTCCTGTTGATTAATTTCTGTCTAATACAAGTCCCAACTCGCGGGTCGGGTCAGTGCAATACAGAAGATGAAAATGGGAGACCCAGAAGAAGCAGAAGAACATGGTCGTCGACTCATCCTCCACAACTTCCTTTCCTTCCAAGAATGCAAGGAACTGGAGTTTATCCACAAGAGCAATTGTACGGTTGGGTACAGACCCCATGTGTTCTCAACCACTCTTTCACATCTCATGGCCACCAATTCTGCCCACCTCATCATGCCCTTCGTCCCCATCAGAGGTATTTATAACTGAAACAAACCCTCACCACGATTAGCTGGTTCGCTACCTTCCTGCCCTTTTTTTTTGTTTTCATTTTTCTTTCTTTCCTTTTGATTATAGTTTTGAATTTGGGTATGTTATATCATATGTGACTGAATAACTGGCAGAGAGGTTGAAGGAGAAGGTAGAGGACTTCTTTGGGTGCCAGTATGAACTCTTTGTTGAATTCACCGGTTTGATCAGGTAGGCACCTCCCTTAACTCTTATTCTTCCTTCTTAGGTTTTCAAAGAAAAGATAAGAATGTCCTCAGATAGGTAATATTAATAATGGAACAAATTAATTTTGAGGAAAAACTGCCCAGCCTGTTTCTGTTGAATTATGGAACAGATTTATTTTCCTCATAACCCTTTGGTAATAAACGTATTTCTAACTCAATTTGTTAGAATAACTTTGCAATATAAATATAACATTGCTCTATAATCGGGAAGAGAGTGAGTATACTTCCTGAATTTTTATTTAGATGTTTTTGGAACTCCATTATATTTCCAACATTGTATTTTGCTACTTGATTCTCTAGAGTGTCTATGGATGCTTTCTCATTTATCTTTTCAACTCTCTTTATCTGATAATACTATTCATCGTCCTTCAGCTGGAGTAGAGGATCGAGCATTGGGTGGCATAGTGATGACAACAGGCCCTATCTTAAGCAGCGTGACTTTGCGGTGTGTATGCGACTTGCTGAAGATATTAATGTTAAAGGGATATATAGTGTTTCCTTGGTCAAGTGCCCTCTGATGATAACTTTCATTTACCTATTTTAATTGGAAGTTGGTTGTGATTCTCGTCTTTTAATTATTGATGTCGAGCTATCTTTTGAATGGTTTATTTTGATCTTTTTTCAATTTGGCAGTTGCAAATACCATGGCTTTAATCTCCCCTTGTCCACATGCAACCCTTTTCTTACTGTCACATTTTTTTTTAATGTCTTGTTTAGTCTTTCTGCTGATGGTTTTCCTAATTCCTTTTGTAAAAGGCAGTCTGTTATTTGAATAGTTACGGGAATGATTTCAAAGGTGGACTTTTTCACTTCCAGGATGGGGATCCAGCAACTATCGTTCCATCAGGTGGGGTAAGTGACTGAAGCTTATATGAGGAGGTTTTCCAGTTTCTTTAAACAGTACATACATGGGAATTGAAAATGTGAGTCTCTTAAACAACAAGAGTCTTAAAGTCGTAAGATTAGGAATACATATAATGAGAAAACAACAATGCGATAGAGGTGTATTAAATGCCTTACTGTCCAGTCTATTTCAACATGTGATTGATTGCCTTACTCATCAAAATATTGTATTTGTCAGGATGTTGTGATATACACAGCTGACAGCCGCAACATTCATTCTGTTGATGAGGTACATTCAACTCTGTGTGTGTGTCTGTTTATAGTGGCGTAACAGATCAATTCTCCCATTATAAATAAAGTGAAAGATTTAAGTTTTTATTTTGGTTGTGCCTTGTTTTGTATATGCTACTGGTACAACTAAATCTCATGGTCTTCCATCCTGTTTGGTGAAAATTGGGGATGTTAATCGTTCCCTTTTGTCTTCTTTCTGGGTCTTTAGATGCAGAGTTGCTGTCTGATATCACTGTATCTAAATTGCATTGTTTTCTTATGCTTAAGTATCATTTGACAGATTACTGATGGGGAAAGACTCACACTGGCATTATGGTTTAGTCGTGATGCTACCTATGATGAGGATGCTAAACTTATAACCCTTCTGTCACAGAATTTTTTGCATGATAATGCTCCTGAATTATGCCTGCCTTGGCCAGCATCCAGTAATATGTACTGGTTTTCACCAGACCAAGCTTCTTCTGATCAGCAGTTGGGTTTTGACATATGCTGGGCAAGACTGCATGTTCTTGGATACGATCTACTTTTCCATCAAGACAAGAGCTACTGTTCAAATATCTCTGAGTTACTGATGGAGCCACTGCGATTAACAAAGGGAGATGAGTTGTTTGAGCATGAGTTCATCAACATCTTGCATGCACTTCAGGTATTCAACCGAATGCCCACTCTCATTTTCTGTTCATGTTAAGGAGAAGATGAATGCATGCTCAGTAAATACATTTTCAAACTCAAGCAATAGTGAAAATCTTGAAGAAACGGAGAATGTTGAATCCCTTGATGTGAGAAAATAGACGTTCTTCTTACCAGCATAGTTTGAGATTTCTCTGTGCAGTACTTCTTAAACTTATAATTTCCTTAAGGTTGAGTCTGTTATTAAACCTTCTTTGCTCATGATATGCCTCAGGTTGTACAATTCTACTGTTGGAAAGCTCCTGATTTCAAATCTGCCAAAGTAGAAGAAACTACCTTGGTGGTAGTCTTGTCACAATCACAGAGGGAGAGATTTGTTTGCCTCAAATCTTTATTTGTGAAGGATGTTCGTCTAGTAGACTCTGTATTTAGCAATGTGACGTTCGTTGAGAGTGCACAACATTCCTTTAATTGGGTTGATTTTACGATTGCAATCGCTACGTGGGAAGATTATGTCCGCAAGTTACATAGAGAACTGGTAATGAGCTTACCACACTGGAGAACACAGCAATCTATATTTAATGTATCATTGGATGAAAAGTAGTTTATTTTTTGCCCAATATGACTAGGAAGAATTTATGTTCCAACTATTTGAGTAACATTTTAATGTAAAAGATAATTTGACGATGCCTTGTTATTTATTATTTATGGTAATGAGCTTACAGTAAATAATTAGAATGAGTGAGTATTTTAAGCATAGGAGAAAGTTCTGTCCGTGGCTGAGCGAAGGTATTTGGAGAGGCTCCATTTATGCAGAACATTGCCAAAGACATCGTAGAATGCTATATCAGCAGAGGCCTTGGTCATTTGGATTGACATGAAACCTTGGCCGTCGTAATACAACTTGAGTTCCTCTGGACTCCACCGCTTTATATCACCTCTCCATGCCTTGGAGCCACCTCCACTTGTGAAGAAATTAATTTCACTGCATTCACAACCATATCAGTTGGTGTTTACGTACATTAACCCAAGTTTGTTTTTACTTGTTAATTACCTGTGAGTATCAGAGATGTGCTCCAAGCAATGGTCATGTCCATTCACATAAAAATCGATATTATTTGCCTGATGAAAAGTGGAAACAATTCGTATAATAAATTAAAATATTATTTTACAGTTACTCAAAAGGAAATCTTTTGTTTTGGTTCTTCTTATATATATATATATACATATAATATAGTTGAAATTTATTTATTTATCAGGAACATTCGTACGTACCTTGAGGATTGGGAGAAGTTGGGTTACAAGCTCTTGGGTGACACCGTGATGTCCTGCACTTTTAATTGTATGGTGACCCACTACAATTTTCCATTTTGCACTCGAATCTTTTAGTGCTGAATCCACATCCTATATATATATATATAAATTGAGATATGCCCCAAATGAAAAAAAATAAAAAATAAATATAAATTGAGTGGCAATCGGCAAAGATAATAAGAATAAGAATAAGAATAATGTGTAACGTTACCTTCAAGAGATTGGAAAGATAATCCTCCCGAGGAGTGACGCCCCTCCAATCATAGGTATGGTTCTTTGGATTTGTAAAGTAGTCATCCACAAATGGGGTTGTGTCCACAAAGAAAAAGTCCACGATTTCTGCCACCAAAATATATTAATTAGTTTTATTAATGCTGAGCTTGCATTTTGTTGCATTTTGTTTTTGTGTTCATGAATGTGACGTATATTATAACACAAGTAAGTAAGTAAGTAGGCAAGTAAGTAAGTAGGGTTGGCTAAGGCTTACCTGCATTTACAATGAATGATCTTAAGCAAAGCCATCTGCTATCAATTTTTCTGAGGACGGGACTCAGTTGTGCCTCAGCATCACCCCGATAGTCATGGTTGCCCAAGACTGCATTAATCATGTAATTATACTACCAGTTAAGGAAATAGCTCATGACGTTAATTACCTCAACATGGTGGTGGGGTGCGTGTATTTTACCATTGTACCATTGCTTATTTAGGCTAGGGGCAGTATATATGTTGGAAAATGACTCATTGAATGCTGGATCATCCACGCCTGTTAAACCATCCTCATAGAAATTATCACCGGTAGATATGACAAAGTCTATGTCTGCTTTCTCTCCAATTAGACCCATCTGCAATTCAAATTAAGGATTAAAGTTGCTAATAAAAAATCACCAACTGAATATATCTAGCTACCAGTCAATTTCAAAACAACCAACCAGAACCAGAACCAGAACCAGAACCAGAATTATTGATGTTGGGGGATGGTTGCTACTTAAATTTGTATACGGCAATTGCTAGACCAAATTGACAGAGATAAGGACCCTTTTAGAATATGCATCGAATATTTAATACTGGCTCTTGAGAGCATAATAGAATATACCCTCCCTAGCCCTAGCTAACACTCTTCATGTAGATTGGAATTTGGAACCATACATAATACATTCATTCATGATCAAATTATGGTCCTACCAGATGGTGAAATTTTGAACTCAGATTGATGACGACCAAAAAAAAGATGGTGAAATTTTGAACTCGGATTGATTACGACCAAAAAAAAGATGGTGAAATTTGGTAACCATGGCAGCATGAAATATATTGAAATCTAGACATGCAAACATATATATCGTTCATATAATCACAAACATGCAAACATATACACAAGTATACAAATTGTCAATTGAATACAGAGATCATGACTCTGAAAAAAATGATATGTAGAAACCTGGAGGGCAACTTGAGATTGGTTGTAGAGTCCCCGTCTTCCCCAATCTCCAACAACCAAGAAGCTAAGAGATCCATCTGCTTTTGGTGGGTGCTGAAAACGTTGAAGCTCAGCTACAGAACCAACCGAACAAAGTGACAGGCATGCTGCTGTCAACCCAAAGAAGAAAAATATGGTTTTAGAATCACAAGTAGAAAAAGAAGCCATGTTTGAGTTTTTAGCAGAAAATATGAGAGAACGTACTGACTTCGGTGGATAGCGTTGTGATGTGAGCCTATATATATAGATATAGTGAGTAGCTCCCCATTAATATTTATAAATAAGCTCTCATTTTATTTCTACTAGAATTTAATTTGCATGAATTATTAACCGAATTAATTGCATATGATGACCTGGCCTCTCTCTTTTTTATTTTTTTCTTCTCCCTTTCAAAAGCCGGTGATAAAATCTCTTTTTGGAAGAAACAAATATGGTGGGATTTAGAAAACTTAGGCCCCGTTTGGGATTGCTTTTTTTCGCCAAAAACATGCTTCACTTTAAAGTTAAGCAGTTTAAGGTGTTTGGTAAAAATAAAATATTCTGATTATTTTAAAAGCAATGGCCTTTTGAAAAGCAGCTTTTAAAAGCAGGCTTTGGGTTGCTTTTCAAAGCTACTTTCAAAAGAAGCAGAGATAAACATTTAATGAATTTTTTTAATTCCCAAAATACCATCATTCATTTTAAAAAATGACACCACCTCCACTTCCACATCCAACTCCACCACTTGCGCCACCACATATTCACTACCTCCACAACCACCGCCGCCACCACCACCACCACATTCTCCTCCTCCTCATCCTCCACCACCACCACCACAACCACCACCTCCTCCACCACCACCACCACCACCTCCACAACCAACATCACCACCACCACATTCTCATCCTCCTCATCTTCTGCCACCACCACCTCATCCACCACCTCCTCCACCACTACCACTACCACCACCACCACCACCTCCTCCAAAACCTCAAAATCCACCACCACATCCTCATCCTCCTCATCCTCTGCCACCACCCCCTCCTCCACCACTACCACTACCACCACCACCACCTCCTCCTCCTCCTCCTCCTCCTCCTCCTCCTCCAAACCCTCCAAATCCACCACCACCTTCACAACCAACACCACCACAACCACCATGCTGCCACTGCCACCACCACCACCTCCACAACCGCCATCCCCACCACCACCAACTCCACCTTCATCACCACCACCACCTCTACTCCATCACTACAACTACCACCACATGATTAGTACATAACACTTTTAATATCATGTCTATTTTAGTCATTATTCACAGTTACAACAATTTTATATTAAAATTTACCAAACATTTTTTATATTGCTTTTTGTACTAACAGCACTTTAAAAATATTGTTTACCAAATATGGAGTTGCTTTACTTTACAACTAATTATTTTCAAAGCACAGCAGAAGCAACTTTTTTTAAAAGTGACAGCAATCCCAAACTAGGCCTTACACCTTTTTTCCTGGTCCCTTTGTCTCTATCAATTTATCTCCAAGTGCTGCTATTTCCACCCCCTTATCCTATTTCCCCACCCACCTTATCTTCCCATCCACCATATAAATTTGAATAAACACAAACTTATCTTTCCACCCACCATTATTCCTAAAATACCCTTTAATTGTATTTCCATATTTGCTATTACAATAAAATAAAAATAAATAAAAAATTCTTCAATTAGCCTATACCCATCCCAATCGCCCTCTCCCTCCCCCTCCCCCCACCCCAACTTGCTCCTCTGGCGAAAACCCGACAGTCAACACCATGACCTTACAAACATTTAACTCTCCTTCAACCAAAGAAAAAATTCTCCTTCTACTACCAACAAAAAAAACACTCCCCTTCCTATCACCCACCCAAAAAAAACTCACATTGATTACTCTATCTGTTCCAAAAAATGAAAACACATTTGCTTTATTTTATTTTTAATTTCAGAGACTGCAAGAGAGGTGTTGTTTGAGTTTGAAATTAAAAGGAAAGAAAGAGACGAAGGAAGAAAAGGAAATGACCATGGGTTTCTGTCAGTTTTAGAGTTGCCCAAAAGCTCGAAGTCGATGTAATTATGGGACTACCTGAGCTTTAGAGTTAGAGAAGAAAGAAAAACGATTGGATTATTTGTGACTGAAAATAAAATTGGGGTTATGAGTTTGTAAGTTTAGGTTTTCTTCTGGTTCCTAATTTCTAAAGAACACAAGGAGATAAAGATGTTGACTTCGTTTTGTTTGGTGGGTTGGGTATGAAGATGGGTGTGGATTTCAAACAAAATGAAAATGAAAATGAAAATATGGGTGTGGGTGCGTGTGAGAGAGATTGAAAGAGTTGTCCTCATAAGTCATTTTACAAAGGAGTAAATTTGTTTTTAAAATTTTGAAAATAAGGTGGGTGGAAAAATAAGACAGGTAGGTGGAAATAGTAGCACTCTTTATCTCCACGTCATTCTCACTCACCTTACTTATTTAGAAATAAACAATTAAGTTTGAAATTAATCCCTAAGATTGATTACTTGGGGACACCACCGAACATCAAAGCTTCCTTTTCCTGTTTTCCGTCCGTGTTAAGCGTAAACTAAAATTAAATTATGGTAAACTCTTTGCCTTCAATTGCTAATAATTCGTTGCTTTCCCAGTTGTTTTAGTTTTGTGGCCCTTTCAATTCAAAGATAATGACTTTCCGCAAAGAAGATGAATTAGCCGAGACGGAAAGACAAGAAAACTAGTTTCCATTAATCACATACGTATAGCCATGGCAAAGGCAATGGCATTTATGTTGCATTAATTAATAATTTGACAGGAATTAATCTTAAATATGGCCAATGCAGGTGCATGTCGAGTCGACGCTCTCCTCGTCCTCCTCCTCCTCTGCATTACATGGTGATGGTAGGATAAAGCTGGTTTGACGTGGCCCATTTATGCAAGACATTGCCAAACATATCATAGAAGGCAATATCCATTTGGCTTTCAGTGATTTGCACTGACATGAAACCCTGCCCATCGTAATACAACTTCATTTCGCTTGGATTGTACCGGCTAACTTCACCCTTCCATGCCTTTGACCCACCACCACTTGTTACAAATTGAAGTGGGCTGCATATGTCAAATTATTGTTATTTTCCCACAAAAACAAAAGCAAAAATGCAGTGGCTAATAATAAATTAAATAAAAGATTAATTGATTCTAGTACCTGTCGGGACTACTTATATGTTCTAAGCAATGATCGTGCCCATTCATGTAAAGATCAACATTGTTCTCCTGAAAGTTTAAGACATGCATGCATGATCATCGTTGATTAAAAACAAAAACAAAAACAAAAACAAAAAGGAAAAGGTGGGTGTGTTTTTAGTATGAAATGAAGTACCAGAAGAATTGGGAGAAGCTGTGTTACAAGCTCCTTTGTTTCACCATGATATCCAGCGCTTCTAATCGTGTGGTGGCCAATCACGATCTTCCACTTTGCAGTAGATTCTTTTAATGCTGAATCCAAATCCTTTGCCAAAACCAAATGTATTAATTCTAGCTAGTATTCTAATTAAATTAGTTTGGAAAATTTGGAAAGATGATTAAGCTAAATTTGAGGAGAAATGAAGTATACCTTGAGGAGATTTGATAAGTAATCATTTCGGGGAAATATGCCACTCCAGTCATAGACAGCCTCCTCTGGATGAGTGAAATATTTATCAACAAAGGGAGTTGTATCCACAAAGAAAAGCTCTGCAATTTCTGCCAATATAGAAAAATAACAATAATGTGATTAATAAAACTATTTCCTCTGTTTTAGAGCATAAATATTTTGAGATGTACACTTTAGCCTTACCGGTATCAACTATGAAGGATCTCAAGCAAAGCCATTTGGGATCCAATTCTTTGAGAACAGGACTCAGTTGTGCTTCAACATCACCTCTATAATCATGATTACCCAGAACTGCAATACAAAAAACATCACCTCTATAATATATATTGCTTTTAAAACTAGTGTGGATTTAATCGTCCAAGAGTTTGGGAATTGGGATATGTTTATGTACCATTGTACCATTGCTTTTGCAGGCTCGGTGCTGTGTAGATTTTGGTAAATGAGTCTTCAAAATTTGGATCGTCAATGCCCGTCAATCCATTATCATAAAAATTATCCCCCGTGGATATTACAAAATCAATATCCAACTTCTCTCCAATTATACCCATCTAAAAATTTGAAGCGTATATTTTTCGTTAATACTTACATAACTTCAAACCAAAAAACTAGTGATAGTATCCAAGTCAATGCCGTTTTTCACTGGACAATTGACCCTGTTGGCGAAAAACTATACTATTATATATGGTAAAGGTGAAATCTTTTTCTTGATGAAATTTCAAGTTGCAATTCACACCTACCAGTCCCAGATGATTGAAGTTTAGTAGCTGAACAACCCATTTGAAATAAAGCATTATTTTCCAGAAACCAATCATTTCCGTGTACGTGTAGACTTAGTGCAAGAAAAAGGAATATCCGCTGTGAACTGTACATACTCCAATAATACAATTGTATATAGTCAAATAAACACCCAATCCGTACTTTGTGTTGTGTCAGAAGCTGATTGGATGCAAAGCAGACAAATAATGGTGTTCAGTTCAGTCTCTTTGTAATGGATTTCCGTCTCCGAGAGCTCTCAGAGCCAATGAAAGTAAAGTGTTGATAATAGTCAAATCTGGCCTCCAAACCAATATATATATATTAGCTGAGCCACGACATAAAAAAGGTGTCCTAGTTGTTTGGAAATGGGCCATTCCTACATCATGCATGCACTGCAACTATATGACCAAGAATGGAACCATCTAGACTGGATAGATAGAGAGTATAAAGAATATAAACGGAATTATTCCCCTAACGGAGGAGCAAAAGAACGAAATAGAGAAAGTAGAGGACATAAAAACAATTAGAAGATTATTATGGAAATTAAAATTTGAGAAGAGGAGGAAAGGAAAACAATCAAGTGTCAGATGGGATGGAAGTACCTGAAGAGCAACTTGAGATTGATTGAAGGCTCCTCTTCTTCCCCAATCTCCAAGAACCAAAAAGCTAAGAGATCCATCGGCTTTGGGTGCGTGCTGGAATCGTCGTAGCTCTGCTGCATAAGACAAGCTGCACACAACTAGAACAGAGATCAAAACATTTGCAATAGTCATCGTGGTCTTGATTTCCATAGCTAGCTAGCTAGCTTGGCTTAGCTAATTAAGAACAAGGGAAGAGTAGAGAAATGGGAAAAAAGAAGCTTAAAATGGTATTGAGGGTCTCTCCAAGGCAAAACCTGTCTTTTTATACAAACACATAGATTAAACAAACAGATATGGAAGCGTATGATTTGGGCACTTATTGGATTGGATAGGGTGACAGTAGTTTGCTTCACAAGAAGAATACAATATTACATATATCAAAAGGGCAAAATGGAATCGGTGACAACATGGCAAGGCTAAGGCTAAGGCTAACAAAATGAATAATGGAGCATGGGGTTCGCGAGGCCACACATGTCGTTTACGATTAATTATACAGAAATCGACAAGAAATTGCTCCACTTATAACGCACTGTGCCAGGGGGTAGTCACTCAACTGATGGAAAAACCGCCACCAAAAGAATACCTTTTATCACATGCATTTGTCTGTTCAGTAATCACTATATATATAAAGTGTCATGGTTAGGTGCAGGCCTTTCATTTTAGTATTTTTAAATAGACTGCTTCAAACAACCACTCCGGTCCAGTTGTTACCTGTCTCAGATTGGACATCATATATATGGGTTTATTTTGGATTATTATATGGAAGTGAATTTAGTTTATTAGTTTATTTATTTATTTAGAAATTCTAGGATTGCATTCATAATTCAGCTAAAAAAGTCATTAGCCACAAAAGGCCAATACAAATTAACCACAAGGGGCCATTACAATAACAAAACTATATAACATCAAAATTAAGACAATCTGGTGCGCCTTCACTAACGATTATGCATGATCGAAGAAACTCTAGTATAGACATCTCAACTAAAATTATAAACTCAAAATAATCAAAAAGAGATAAATCTTGAAAAAATCAAGTCATAACAATATAAATAAAACTCTCGCAAATGAGAAATGAAAAGCTCTCACAAAGAGAGGTGAAAACTACACAGAGAACCCAAAGAGTCTCTATGACTTATTCCAAACATAAAGAAACTGTAAAAATGACTGTGGTGGAGATTTGATCTTGAAACGCAGGTGGAGATCCGAAGCCGAGACACAGTATATAATATCATTATTATATTATTATTTATTATATATACATACATACATTCCACTCGATCGCAATCGATTTCTAAGAAAATCATATAGTTTAACAAGCTCGAAAATTTCCTTGCAGGACTCTCATCATTCCACCATGCTATTGGTGAAGCCAATTAAGGCCCACAAGGGTCACTTGACCCTTCTCAACATTTTAAAAATCTTATATTTATCTATGTTATCCAAGTTGTTTTATAACTATACTTACTGTTGACCCTTCTCACAAATGTAAATTGTCTACAATGAACATAAATATGATATATTTTTGTTTGCATGTCTTCATATGTCATTTATATGTGTGCGCCATGGATTTTATTTGATTTTCTTATTTTATCTAAAATCAACTTTTGATACTCTTCCATTATTTTTAGGTTGCTAGAATTTAGGTTATGCTTACTAAGATATTAAATTTGTGATATTGAAATTTAATCATTATAATGAATTTGTAAATATATTTTCTTATAAAAACTAAGTTTAATGTAATTATAAAGCTATTTAAAATTGACCCTCCTTGATAGAATTTGCAGCTCCACCATTGCCCATCCAAATAAATTTGAGAACAACCACATGTTCCATTATTCCATACGCAAGGTCCCCGACTCCTCGACACAGAATCATACCCGCTTAGCAAATGAATCAGAATGAATTATTTCCTTTTTTATTTTATTTTAAAGAACACATGCACTTGACAAAATCAATAACTATGAATATGAGGCTGCTGTTCTCTGGGGATCTAAGTAAAATCAAGGACTACTTGGAAATCATGTGGACCGATCAGAGAAGAATAAAATACTGTGTTATTAATACATATATATAGCTAGAGAACCCGTATGTACACGAAGCCTAGAAATCAGTAATGACATGTACACAGAGTACGTATCCCCAACTACTAAATTAATTTACAAAACTGATCAACTAGCTATGTTGTAATTTTCCTTTCCTGACATGTTGTTGGCCTCTCTGCCATGGGGAGGCGAGCACTTCATAATTACATGGTAGAGTGAAGCGGCTTAGACATCTTCCAGGTGTGCAAAAGCCTGCCTAAAACATCATAGAATGCAATCTTAGCATCCGATCCGGTCAGTTTCACAGACATGAAACCTTGGCCATCATAGAAGAACTTCATGGCTCGATTGTTATAACTCTTAACATCTCCTCTCCATGCTTTTGAACCTGCCCCGCTTGTTAAATACTGAATCGGACTGCAATTCATCAAGTAATTAAAATTGGCTTAGACCCATCATTAATATACAGACACATGTTTCCTTCAAGAAATTAATAATCTATATACTAATTAATTAATTAGGGTTCTTGTTGTTGTACCTGTCGAGGCTACTAATGTGCTCCAAACAGTGGTCATGTCCATTCATGTACATATCAACATTGTGAGCCTGAAAGTCATCACAATAAAATCAAACCCTAATCATAATTTGATATATCTCCGGAGCCTTTTGATTAACGAATATATAATAATGATGGGCAAATTATTACCTTAAGTATTGGTAAGAGGAGACTTATGAGCTCCGGAGTGTCGCCGTGATGTCCGACACTTCTGATCGCATGGTGACCAACGACTATCTTCCACTTTGCAGTTGACTTGTTCAATGCCACTTTCAAATCCTTGTTACAGTGATCAACATAATCATCGTCAAAATTTTGTGATCTTGTTGTGTTTCATAAATAAATGAATAAAAACCCATGTAACAGGCAGTAACTACCTGCAGAAGGTTAGCGATGTAAGTCCCGCGAGGAGACACTGCTCGCCAATCATAATTATGGTCTTTGTCAGCCAAGTATTTGTTCACAAATGGAGTGGTGTCCACGAAAAAGAACTCCGCAATTCCTACCAAAATTGTGTGCAAAATTAAATAAGAACATATAATTATGAAAGTAAAAATTCATCAAGATGGTTGATTTTCAGTGTTTTATTTATTTATATACAAGCGATATAAAGAAGGAGGATTCAAACACACAATCTCGAGCTACAAGCAAAATAAAAAATAAAATAAAAAGTGATTTTACCTGTATTAAGAATAAAGGATCTCTGGCAAAGCCATCGGCTATCAATCTTTCGGAGGGCAGGGCTTAATTGCGCCTCAGTATCACCCCTATAGTCATGGTTTCCTAAAACTGCACAAATACGATCGATATATGCATAAATCCTTAATTGATACAAATGAGATAAAATTACAGAGAATGAGGGGGATTTTGTTAATAAACTTACCACTATACCACTGTTTTTGCAAGCTAGTAGCTGTGTAAATGTCCTTAAAGGACTCCAAAAATGCTGGATCGTTTACATCCCTTAATCCATCGCCGTAGAAATTATCTCCGGTGGATACAACAAAATCTATATCTAATTGCTCTCCAATCCTTCCCATCTGTCTTGCATGTCAATAGATATAATTAATTAGTCGTAAAAACAACAGAAACAGAGGAAAAAAGGTGAATTAGTCCCAAAGGTTATAAAAGTGAATTAATCAAGGACCTGTAAAGCAACTGCGGATTGGTTATAGAACCCTCTTCTGCCCCAATCTCCAACCACCAAAAAGCTAAGCGACCCATCATCTTTTGTTGCGTGTTGAAACCTCTGAAGCTCTGCAAAGCCTGAAACGACCAAAGAAATGCAAAACACCAACACCAGATGAAGGCGTGAAGCTACGTTTTTTTTCATAAAGGCAAGCCATGGCTGAGTTGCTAACCATGGCTTTTCTAGGAGACTGAGGTTAATTAGGATATAATAAATAAGAGACAGTTTCAAAAGGGGAGGGAAATTAAGAGCAGGAAGGTATATATGGATTAAATGAAGAGAAATACTAGGGAAAGATAATTATGTCAGATATGCAAAATTTAATCAAGTAATGGGATTGTATTTAAAGCTGCCGTTCACCACTATCATGATCACTAAGTTTGGGGTGGCTCCTTGTTTGGTTAGGTGCATAACAAATATAATGTGGCTTGCCACTTTTCAAGGAATTCAACTATTTGAGGGAGCAAATGATTGACAATCGTTTAGGTTCAAATTTTGGAATATACATATCCATCGCTAGTAAATATATATATATATATATATATATGCTATGCCTAATTATTTAACTTGCTAAACCGATCGAGAAGGCTAACCATAGCAGAAAACTACTGCATAATTAGGCAGGAAGCCTTCTATTTGTCGCATTGGTTTAGGACTATGTGCTAGATGTCCCAAAGGTAAAAATGGAAAAGGAAAAAACAGGGGAGAGGGGTAGCCCATGTAGACTGGTTAATTTCATCACAAACATATGATGCTTATAATTTTCATGTACATATTATTACACGAGTTTGAACCTAAACCACACCTGCAAAACAAAATTCAGAGCTCTAGTCTATACATTCAATTCAAGTAAGACCAGCGAGGCAGGAGACAGTCTGCATTTCAAGCTGATTAAGAAACAACTTGCAGCTTAGGCCATAGCTTTTGACCTTGTTTAACATCCACCGATCAAGCTTTGTCTAATTAATTTCAAGCCTCTTAGATTGCTTAAAAGAGAGAATTTGAAGCCTGATACTTGGCAGAGTGATTTTGGCTAAGGGTTGGTGCCTAAAAGAGAGAGAAGAAAGGCCTTGTAATGTCCAGAGGTATCTGATTGAACTGCATCATGCACTGATTTTCCATATTGATTCCGATATTCTGCCTTTATGTACTGCATATCAATCTCAGTCCTTGTCACAATTACCCTTATCAGTGTTGGGTCATCCGTACCCAAACCCTTCATTGCCTTGCGTAAAACCTGCAATTAACGAATTCCAGATTATAATAAATCAATATAATGTTAAACTAATCTTCTTCTTTCCTTTCCTCCAACCTGACCAAAGTCTAATTAATTTAAGACAGTAAGTACCCTTGCAAAATACTTGCCAGGATGGTCAGCACACTGCAAAATTGCCAAAAGTGCATTAAAAAAAAACCCAGATGTTTCCTTGGTTACTGCCTGCAGTGAAAGTGATCACAGAGTTAAGTAGATTTAGTTTAGGCAAATGATATATATATATATATATATATATAGGTTGAAGAAGAGACAGAACTCAGAGTCAGAGGTACCTTTTCCAATGAATGACCGTACAAACTTTGGTAAGCAGAGCCAACAGCAACCAAATGTGCCCTGCTTCTTTCACTGAAAATTTGGATGAAAACCTTCTCATCCGTCCCCAATTTCTTCTCCCCAGCCTTATAGAGAGCTTCTGCATCCTTCTGCACCATCGCTTGATCATATTCTGGACCTTCGTACCGTGGCACACTAATGTATGCTACCAGCAACTTTACAACACACGCGGCAATGTTTCAATTTTTTTTGGTTTTTTTTATAGAAGTAATATACTGAAATATTTGGTAAACAAAATATTGTAAAGTGACCTTTTTGTGATCTCCAGAGGATAATTTAGTAGCAAGGTCATCCACAAGGTCGACGTCAAAGTTGGAGAAATAGATTTGTTTGAATTGTCGCATCTGGGAAGGAGTTCGAGAACATATGACTTCAGTGGCAGCTTTAAGATCAACATCTCCCTCCAAAGCATGCCGTACGATGTTGGCGTCCCGCGTTGCCGGATCAGGCATCCACATTATCACTGCTCTCTGCATGCACATCATCAAATTATTAAGCCATGATCATGAAATTATGGTTGATTATACTCGATGAATATAATTAGTTACCTTGAGTTGTCCACTAAGCTCGGAGGACAAACGCTTGTTGAGGTCTTCGGAGTAGGTGGCGTGGTATTCTTTTTGGATGGCAGCACGCTGTGTTGCATTTCTGTGCCCTAGAATATTGATCACTGCTGCCGTGTCGCATCCAAATCCTTGTCATGAATTCATCAGTTTATTAGTTGGCATTCCCAAATTAAAGAAGAACAATATATACGTTACATGCATAGAGAGGGAAAAAAGAAACAGAAAAGAACGATCACCTTTGAAGGCACGGTAGAGATGGAGAGCATCATCACGGGCCGAAGGTGGCATCGGTGGTATAATCACAGATGCCATTCTTTCTTCTTTCTGTTTACGATCTTAACTAATTAAGTTGATTATTAGTTAATTGAATGCATTATAGGGGAAGTAATGTTAGATCATGTACGTACGTAGCTCAGTTGAAACATGAAATATACAGAAGAAACTTGTTTTTCAACTGAATTCACAACTCAAAACTTGTCCATGTCTTAGGCAGAAAAAAGAGGAAACTTGTCCATGTGTAATGCATAACTTTCTCCTCAAATCTACTTAACTTACCCAACGCACCCATTGACCTTTTCCCTTTATATATCTACATTATATCAAAGAATGAGTGGTGATTTCCCCACTCCAATTTTATCCACTTACCTTTTCCCTTTTTTTTTTTTTTTTTCCTTTCTTTCACTCTCCCTTGGACTGGATCTGATATCGATATGTTTTTAATATGCATAATTAGCCCATTCAGACTTCAAGTGCTGAGGGCTTACATTAGCCCATTCTGCTCTATCCAGCCAGGATAAATGAATAAACTTACATTTTTAAACACTAGTTGCAATTATATTTTTGTGGGCTGAACAAAACTAATCCA
The DNA here is from genome assembly GCA_020521455.1 of Prunus kanzakura. Taxonomy (NCBI): domain Eukaryota; kingdom Viridiplantae; phylum Streptophyta; class Magnoliopsida; order Rosales; family Rosaceae; genus Prunus; species Prunus kanzakura. The sequence goes on along the minus strand of BPUM01000005.1, from coordinate 3,611,630 downwards.
TTTGTTTTGTAGAAATTGACATGGCAGCGGAAAGTATGTGACAGGACATGAAGACGTTTAGCACGATCCATCTCATCTCATCAGCCCTAAATTAAGTTGAAAACAAAAAAGAAATATATGGATGACTGGTGACTAGACTAGAGTGTGGATTCATTTTGGGTTCTTGGTCAGGAATAATAAGGACTCGTCTACCATTAATTTCCTTTTTAAAAAAGAAACTAAACAACAGTGACGTGCTTTTTTCTGGAAAAATAAAGAAATCAAGGTCAAATCTACAGTTGATAATTGTGTCACACAGATATATATATAGACTGACGAAAGGAACTGTTACTATTCAATTTGGTTAACCGTGCAGGAACAATTTTCTGGGCGTTTTAAATATTTTTTTAACCCCCTGGTTTGACCTACTGTTTGACAAGGAAAAATGAACCAATATGTCACTTGCATTGTTTTTCTTTTCATCCTTGTAATGAACAGTTCAACAGTAATAGCGTATGAAAAACCTGATCACCGATTCCGTGGACGTTAACTTGAATGAATTTAGTATGATTAAAAGTCACAATCAGAAAACAAACTCGAGCTTTATAATAATTGAGTTGCAGCCAATTAACGATGATGAAAACCAAAGGGATAAAGCGTGACAAATAAGTGGTCCTCTGCCCTCCACTGTTATCTGTAATATGCATCACCAATTTTGCTTTTAGCTTTTAGAAAGTGAATTAACTTAATTATAATTAGTATAGCCAAGATTCAAGGGTAGCTAACCGACACTACATCATCATCACTTAAGTTACAATCCCTTGCTTAACAGGGACCACTAATCTTCAGTCTGCGGCATTCTTTTTTAATTTGCAAGGTCTTTTCCTTCCCCCTTGCAGGTTGCAAAATTTGCAAGCACTCTTTAAGATATTAAATTTGACCATCACTACTTTATGAACATGTTTGTTAAATTGGATCTTAATCTTCTTTCTTGTTAATCTTAATATATTTATATACATACTTTGTGCACTAATTGCACAACTAATCTTTATATGCCGTCAATCCAATACCATGCGCATTGCGTCTTTGAATGAATCACATATTAAATATCTTGTTTTCAGTAATTAGTACACATAATTTATTATGGATTGTCTGTCCTGCAAATTCAGAAACCAACCAACTGTTTGATTGGATTCCTCTAACCCAGTTGATGCCTTAAGATGTTTAGGTAGGCCTATATAAAGGATATATCGGCGCCAACAGTCAAATTGACATGGATTGAATTAAGCAATCTGATCTGACCCGCATCATTTTCAGTTTTGTTGCATTGCATATGCATTTTTAAATTTAGGAAAAAGATCCATGAGCACAACATGCATCGTTGTATCAACTAGCTCGTGACCTTCACCTTGTTCTAGGACGACACGCTTTTATTGCCACAACAACCCAGTAAGTTGCAGACGATAGTGATACAGTGATGTGACTGCCAAAATAACATGTGTCAAATTCACCATCCCACATGGAAGGGGTAGCTACTAGCTGTATATAATAGTTTTGCCTTAGTCAATAGGCCAATTTAAGGAGGGAAACTTCCATATAATGAGGATAACATTTTTTGTTATTTTCAACTAATAAGGCCAAGTTCAGCAGGAGCACAAAATCGGGCAAAAGGCAGCCCAGTCAAGCCAAACAGGCCTCCAATGCGCAGCCTCAAGTCCGGGCAAGTGGTGGGTCCCACCAACCTGAGCAAGCCCACGGGCAGATCTTGCCTGGGTTGCAGCCTGAAGGCGTTGACATCAGCGCTGATGTCACGCTGACGTCAGTGAGCAAAAAAATTCAAAAAAATTCAATTTTTTTTATAAAAAAAATACCAATAAATTATGGATGTTTTCCCTATAAATACATAACAATTTTATTCACTTTCTAAATTGTTTATATTTTGTTGCATAATCTTTATTTTTTCTTGCCCTTGCCCTAGCCTTCATGGGTGGAACCAACTACGGCAAGGCTGCCACTATTCACGTGAATAGTGGCAGCCCTTGCCTTGCCCTTCCCTTGCCCTTCCCTTGCCCTAGCCTTCATGGGTGGACTTGCTCTAACACAATGACATGTGATAATTTTTTTTCATGTCATTGTGTTATTGGCCATAAATAGCAAAACAGTGATATTTCCGTGATAAATAAGTTTTCTTGCAATTTAAGGATTAGGAAATCAATACAATATTTAATTTGGTTTCCAAGGATTTTTTTTAAAATTATAAAAAAGGTGACATAATTTTATTATATTAATAGGAATAACAATACAAAGGACATATATGGTAAATGGAGTTATCCCAATAATAATATGGCAGCCATGGGTAAGCTGAAACGATCGGGAGAGAATCACTCTCAAAACTAACTTTTTAATAACCCCTCTCAATCGCCATAATTTTCCCAAATCTAGTCCAATGATATTAAAAACAAAAACTAGCCGCTAACCGGCCTGACTCTCCTAGATAGACTAAGAGCATCTAGCAAACTCAACTAAGTTTCTAGAATCATAAGAGAAAAAAACACATAAAACTCATAGAGTTTGTAGACTTAAGAACAAACTAAAACAACACATGCAAAATGAAAACCAACAATCGCTAATCTTCCTTCACGCCATGATACAAAGAGCGTCACCTTGTTATCCAGAGCCTCAACGCACTAATGAGTGGTGGATCTACCATGACCAAGCCGCAACACCTTAAAGAGCAACCTCGCAAGATGAGGCATAACCAAAGCCAGCCTATATATGAAACAATAGATTTGCCCAAGTCGAAGAACACCAAAGATCCGACGTGATCCAGAGGAAAACCTCTCGGATCTAACGCTTTCTCCCTCTTTTTTCTTTCTCTCTCTCATTAATTTCAAATTACATTTATTTTCAGTTTCCAAGGAAGTTTTAAATTGAAAAACTTAGTTTTTGGTATCATACTTGGATCTATTTTTTAAATTCAAAAATATTTTTTGAGTCCAAAGCCCATAATTCGTGTTTGGTAAGGCCAAACTAAAAAACAACTTTAAAATGCCTAATTTTAAAAATATAAAAGTGAAGTTTTACAGCTCTCTCTCTCTCCTTTTCTTTTGTTAATTTCAATTAGGGTTTATGATTTTATGATTTTTTTTAATTTTATTTCAATTATTTTTAATCTTAAAAAAAATTTGGAGTTCAATCCCAAATAAGTTTTTAGATCTTAAAATCAGTATTTTAAAACTCATACTTTAAAAAAAAAAAAAAAAATCATAATTTTTGAATTCATTTTTAATAGTAGAAATCCTCGGATACCCTAGTAATATTCTAGTCGAGGCACGCATGTAATTTGCAAATTTTAATTTCAAACTGAGATGTAGCTCAGCTAAGCTAAGCCTGCATCAGAGAGATTAACTTGGATCGGGCCGACCGCGACTTGCTTGTTGTTCCCCAAATGCCCAAATATCTCACCATCAATATATCATAACAATTATTAGGTCCTGTGCTAATAATTAAATTTTTTATCATTAGGAGATCGTATTAATTAATACGAAGTCGCGAATCTACAAGAACACAAACAAAAACAAATTTAAAATATAGGGTCTATTTTAATTTGCTAAAAAGATGACAGTTTCATTGGTAACGTCGGGCTCCCCATATTCCAAATAAGAAATTGGATTGGTTCCTGTGGCTGTCGTTTGAGCCTATCAGAACCCTGCAATTTGTATGTATGGTGGTGGGTAAATTAAACTAATTAATATTGTTTGAGTACGATAGTTTAATGACTATATAAATAGTGCTGTTTGTTAGTGTTGAAAATATATAAACTCTGATTTGATTGGCGGTTTTGAAAATGGATTATTATTGTTTTCCGGATGAATGAAAATTTGGAATCTTGTAACAAGTTGCAGTGTGATCGCTGGAAAGTATAGTATATATATAATTGGAAACCTTTCAATTTCAAGGTTAGGTTTAGATACTATTCCATAGTCATGTAGCCTTGAATTATAAAATGATATCCATTACACGACAGAATCACACAGTATATTGTTTAATGCCATGGATTATATTAAACACCAACTTGTTGAAGTTGTGCCGGCGGCTACAAAGAAGTTGCTCCGAGTGTCCGAGAGAGCCATGACATGATATCCAGCTAGCCGAATGCATCAGACCATATCTTTAAACAGCTTTTTGGAAACATGTATATGTTATCAATGAGAGAGTCAACAGAACTACAAATGCCACTTTTCTGGATGTTCCTTTTCGGTGTCTTTATGTGAAAGAAATATATATTCATTTTCATATGAAACAGACATTAATGCGATTGATCCTCATCTGATCTGATTGTCTGTGCAAAATTAGGAGCCAATAAGTTTTTTCATCTAGTGTCTTGTCAATCAGAGCTTTAAGTTTCAAGTGCCTTGCTCTCCAAGCCTACTAGCTAATGAGCTAGGCATCCACTTCAGCAGTCAATATATACAGTGTCTTGTCAAAGGCTAAAGTTTTCTAGCTAGGCCAACCCAAATCAGTCGGCTGCTTCACCAAATACACTCGCACGTACGTTGACCTGTGCGAGAGATTTACAATTGGAAGATATTCCAAAATTGGTGCAAAGTTGACATGGATAGAATTCCATTATTAGTAATAAATGATCTCTTTTCAAGGTTATTACGTGAGCTTTCTGCGGGTAGAGATGAAAAATAGAAAATAAAATACTAGCTAGCTGCTGTGATCGGGAAATAGAGGGATGGTGGGGATTAATAGTCAGATAAAAAGAAAAGAAAAAAAGAGATAGTTAATTTTCTGTTGCTCACCTGTTTTCCAATATGTATATCGGCAATATTGGACCACCCCCCACTTGCATGCACCATGGCTTAAACAATTCTGTAAAACATAAGATATCCATGCCTTAAGAAACAGAAATTCATACCTGCAGAGACCCATGTTTTCTCATTAATCTCTCTCTCTCTCTCTCTCTCTCTCTCTCTCCAAGACAAAGCTATAACTAGCTCTTAGATATATTTATATTATATGTTCGTCGACAAGCAATGTAGCCTTCTTTTTATCGGTTGTTGCATTCTCTACCCTTGTAACCATCCACGTCGCTTTAGTTAAGAGCAACTCCTCCAGCCCAACTTGCAGTGGTATCACAGCATGCATGATTATCTCTGCATTTTCTTTTTATCTGTTTTGGCGTTCTCTATCCGACCTTTTCTTCCACCTTCCGTAGCACCTCTCTTGTCCAATTCGATCTTGTCCTCGCATCTACTACTTCAATTTAAAACTAGCCTTCCTATCTCTCTCTCGCTCTCTCTCTATACATGGCAAGAAAGCAAGGAGAAGTGAGCACTTCCTACTCCCTATCTCTTAGGCGCCTGGTTGATTAATTTCCTCATCCACCTGCATATATATACAAAGATGATTAACATAGGTTTGTTTTCCTTAATTAGGTGATGTGGCCAAGATTAGTGGCAAACAAGATTCTACGAAAGCCATTGGGAAGCAACAACTTTGTGACAGATTTTCCAGGCAACGACAGTCCGGATGGATTAGTGCTGGAAGCACCAAGTTTTGATCAACCGTCTTCCAACTCTACGCCCACCATCTTCAATCATCACAAGGACACTAACACACACAAGTACAAGTATGTAATTACCAATTCGATATTTCTTTCCCCAGGTCCACCATGAATACTTAAATTTGTACGTTTCTTGTTAATTAATGTATTCTTATCTCATTCGTATAATTTGGTTTTCTACTCTTCATGAAGGGTTTTTGTTAGTACATGGAATGTTGGTGGGGAGGAACCACAACAAGACTTGAACATCAAGGATTGGATTGACACATCCTGTGACATCTATGTTTTCGGGTACGTGCGAAATTTCACGATTCCAAAGTTGGATATATATATAGAGAAACACAATTAGTTGTTATGTTAAGAAGACTTTCAATGTGTTCAGGTTTCAAGAAATTGTTCCTTTGAAAGCCTCCAACGTTCTGGGATCTGAGAATAGTAGCATCTGCATGAAATGGAATTCCTTGATCAGAGAAGCTTTGAACAAGAAAACACACTACTACTCCCAAGACAATTTGAAGCACGACAAACATGATCATGATGGAAACCCAAATATTATCGAAAGCAGCAATAATCCACGGGAATTCTACTGTATCATAAGTAAGCAAATGGTGGGGATATTAATATCAGTTTGGGTTCGAAGTAATATTCGTCCCTTTATTCGGCATCCAAATGTCTCTTGCGTTGGCTGTGGCATCATGGGATGCCTTGGAAATAAGGTACGTAAATTTATACATACACGTACTTGATTCATGGTGATATTCAAGTTCAAGTTCTGGCATATAACTACTTTACTTGAGAAATCAATAAAGTAGATTATGATCCGATATATTGATTCAATATTACAGTACTTAAATCTTAGTTTATCTTAATTACTAATAATTTTCCTCTGGTGTGCTTGCAGGGTTCTGTCTCAGTCAGATTTCGGTTGCATGAAACAAGTTTCTGCTTTGTGTGCACTCATCTAGCTTCAGGAAGCAGAGAAGGAGACGAGAAACTGAGAAATTCTAACGTCGCCGATATATTGTCCCGAACAAGTTTTCCTAGAGGCCCTTTGCTTGATTTGCCACGAAAGATCCTAGATCACGAGTATGTTTGCTAAACTTTTGAAACGGTCCAAACAAATTCGTTATGCGTGGTTAGTTTATTTATACATATATGTAATATTGGTCTCCTGAATCAACATAGGTACATGAAAATAAGACAAGAATGTACACCTAAGCTGAAGCACCATTATTGTTCCTTTTCAACTTTGAATTTGTCGTGACAAATTAAGAGCAGCCAAACCCTAAGTCTTAATTAAACAGTAAACTGTCTATATTGTCATTAACATTATTATGGTTTTTTTTATTTTAAAGTAGTTGACTTATATGTAATTAAAAAGTTAATATTATACAAACCCTAGCTAGCAAGCTAAACTAGTTACTTATATATATATTCTCAACTAGGCGACTAATTATGCGTGGTTCAATATTAATATTGCAGTCGAGTAATTTTCCTGGGAGATTTGAATTATAGAATTTCCCTTCCAGAAGCAACGACGCGATCATTAGTGGAGAGAAGAGAATGGAATGCCTTACTAAAACACGATCAGGTAGTCAAACAATTACTTAATTACAATATTAATGCTAATTTACGATTTGACATGAATAATTAATTTTGATTGGGATTATTAATGAAGCTGATGATGGAGCTGAAAGAGGGTCAAGTACTTGAAGGTTGGTATGAAGGGGCGATTCAATTTGCTCCCACTTACAAATATTGTCCAAATTCTAATGTATACTATGGATGTCGTCCTGGAAACAAAGGTGAAAAGAGGCGCGCTCCTGCATGGTAGTTTTCAGTACTCAATTAATTATTAGATATAATTAATCTGCAAGTCACTAATTAAATTCATGATTATTAATTCATTCTAAGTGTCTTTTAGGTGTGATCGGATAATTTGGTGCGGAAAAGGATTGAAGCAACATGAATATGGTAGAGGTACATCAAAATTGTCAGACCACAGGCCTGTGAAGGCAATATTTACAGCTGAAGTTGGGGTTTTGCGAACATTGAGAGGATACCACAGCTTTTTTCTGTCACAAAGGTTAGACAAAATTTCAAGCCAGTTTCAAGTATCCTCCGCCGATGATTTTCTATGTAAAGGTAGCACCAAATCATCAAGCTTCAAAATTTGAGTTATATACATAAACAAGCACTTAATTATTTTGGTTGTATAACTCGGCGGATGAATGTACAGTGAAAGTTGGTTTTGTGAAAAGCTGTCTGAGGCATCCTTTCGCTTTCGCTAGAATTTTATATAAATGAATGAAGGTTTTGTTTTGGTCCAACAAGCAGTATAACTAATCCAATAATACAGATGCTGATACAAATGTAATTACAGATATCAATATACGATGCTCGTGCTCCCCACCAGGGACCAGGGTGTTGTAACTTGTGCTAGCTAACCCCCATGCACCCATGTATCGCATCGCATGCCCTATATTTTTAATCCAACTTTCTCAATGTTTAGTGCAACCCAGGAATCAAAGTGCATCAAAATTAACCAAGGTGGTTGGTATGAGTGGTTTGGCACTCTCATTCCTTAAGAGAGGTCAGGGGTTCGATCCATGCTCTTGTATGGAGTCACCACTTTAGTCAGCACTTTACCCCTTACGGGCCGATCCAGTGTGAGCGGGGATTAGTCTGGGTTGTGGTTAAGGCTTAAAGGTGCCACCCATAATTGGGGCCCATCCAGGACCACCTCGTGGTTCAGACCAAAAAAAAAAAAGTGCATCAAAATTATTTTTAGGTCTCATTTAAAAATTAAAAAAAAACTAAAGAAAGTGATCGAACCATATGAATATGATGATGGTATATGATTGGGCAGTTTGGATATATGAACAAAGTGGTGAGGCCATGGTTTCTAGTGGGACAGTGGGAACATCATTCTCTCAGGCATTTTCTAAGTGAAAGATCCATCATCCATCTGATCTTCGTTTCAATATAGCAGATATACCAAAGATATGATTTAATAACCACAACTTGTTCCGAAATAAATTATGGGGTTCTTTGTTTGTGGTCTACCAACTCCACACATGCGCATGCGATTCATTTTGGAACACAAATAATGCACTTAATTAAGAGAACTAGAGAAACACAGATACGTATCGCCACAATAATTCATTTCTAAATTAACTGAAGCATTGCAACTAGCTAATCTATCCAATTGTATAGAATTCAACTTTCATGATTCCCAAAATAACCCTCACCCATTCTCCGTTGATATTCACTTAACACTTTTAGTTTACGTCAAACGTGACTTAGGTTAGTTTTCCAAAGTAGTGAGCTTGTCCCCTTACACCCAAGTTCGAGTTCCCCCTTTCCTTTCCGTACCTCCAAGTAGTGAGCTTACACTTAAATTTTAGATTATTGCTTATATAAAATTTTTTAATGAAAAAAATCTTAGTTACGATCACTTTGGGCCACAATTTTTGTTGGGGTTTGCATCTTTTTGAAACTCCTTGCGCGTGCTATGTGAGTTTGTCTTTTGATTATTTGGGCTTCGGCCCGCCGTTCAACCCAAATAAAAAAGGTCAGACCAAAATAAAAAACCAAAAAAATTACTAAATTTTGGCTTTTACGACGTCGTCTCTTCTGTTAGTGTATTCAAGGAAAAAAAAAAAGATAAGATAAAAGCAATCTTTGACCGTTCAATATGATGGGAACGGTCGTGATTAAGAGGTTCCGGTTAGGATCCAGAATAAAAATGTCCCAATTTCAAAAAATGGCGCTTTGATTGATTCAGCAAAGCCAAAGCCAAAGCCAAATTCCAAATTCCAAATTCCAGAGGCGTAGAGATGCAGAGAGGGTGCGCTTCGTCGGCTCTGTCTCTGCGAGCCCGCCTCGTAGACTTTCTCATCCAATCTGCTCACGTACGTCAGTCTTTTATCTGAATTTATCTGAATTTGCTTTATTTTTATACATGAATTGATTTTATCCTCTTAATTCCTCAAATTATCATCGGAAATGTAAAATTTAGAAACTCCAAGTTCCTCCGACCGTGAAATATACCGCATTGTCAATTTTTGCTCATGGATTCTACCCTCGTTGTTTTTCCAGGTAACTTCATCTTAATTTGTTTCATTTTTTGGTTTATTATTATTATTTTTTCACTTCGCTTGACTTGCTTGTATAATATATATAGATTGGAGGAACAAGGCAATGACGTGGAAAACTGGCTTTTGCAACCCCTGAGAGAGAGCAATTTGCAGTTGTTTGCGCTTGTTTCTCTATGGATTTCAACCAAAGTAGGTTCTGAATCATACTTGTGTCTCCTGCAATTTTTTTTTTCTTTTTTATAAACTTGACATTCTAATCTCTGTGTCCATATTGCCATGTTTTATATTATTTATAGATACACACTTCTCCTTGTTTGTCTGTGAAAATATTCAAGTCTTTGGGGGACAACATTATCAAGGAACAACACTACACCATTCGAGATTACTTGGAAGCAGTAAGCCAATTCTTATAATTATGAGGTTGATGTAATTTGTAAATGGCTCTTTGCCAATTCTTATATTAAGATTCCAATAACTGCTTTACATTTCCGTTTTTCATGTCACACTGTGATTGATCAAGTTGTTTTGTAGGAGGTGGTCTTAATGCAGGTAAACTCATAAGCTCTGGAATTTCTTTTCTTTTCGTTCATTTTAATTATTTACTATTGCACTAAGAGCTACCTATTCTTAATCCAAGGTAGTGAATTTTGAGATTGGTATGAACAATAGTGTTTTTGTATACTTTGAGGAGCTTTTACTTCAATTCAAGTAAGTTTTCATTACTGTTAGTTCCATCCATTCATGATCTGCTTGTTTTCAGGTTTACTAGCTTCATTCCAAACTCCAATACATCTTTCCTGGATTTTTGAGTTCAGGGGAGTGGCAAAGGTTGGGGAACTTGTGAACTTTGAAGCAGGCATGGACATCATGGATCTGATTTATGAAAAGGAGGAGCCATCCATGCTCTATACTAATCCTCATTTTCTTGCTGCATCAATCTTGGCATGTTAAATAAGATTGAACCTTAATACTAGTAAATATAGCCAATTCTGATTTTTGTTATCTTATTTTGATTTTATATTGTTTTGCAGGTTGCTTCATATGTCATCACAGTTCCTAAGCAGACGTGGGAATTTCCTGTTGTTCCCTGGGGTAAGATTTCTTATGTTCTTGATGTGCTTTTTAGGGTTTTTTTTTTCTTCAAATCCATTGGTTCAAATCTACACATAATTGCTAGAACTGCTTGACATATTCATTGTTTATCTTCTCCCCACAAACTATCTAGCTGATACTAACAAGTTTGTAAAATATGATTGAAAATTCTAAAGTTACCATGATGCGTGCATACTGTATTATTAGTATTAACTAGTGGCATGTTAAGTACTGCTGATTTGGGAATCTATGGTATATTTGTAGACAAGGCTATACGGTTCTTCCAGTTCCACCAGAACACTCAGTTTGCTGCTTTTGTGTATTTCAGACTTGTAACAAATGCCCTGTCTTTAGATATATCCTTGGTAATAGCTAATTCATGTGAAATATCCAACCCATCGTTATATCAGTTAGAAACTGATACGTTGCACCCTTCTTTTCTTCCTTTTTCTATACCTAACTTTTCAGTTTCCCTTTCGTGGCAATTGGGCATGATATTTTATTGGCCATACATCTCAAGTAGGTTGTAAGTTTAGAGTGCTTGCTCTTGCTGGTGATGAGCCCCCAAGTAGTCACTTTATCCACTGGAACCCTAGTTCTTACGAGAGAAGAAATCCATGTAAAGATTGAGATTGACACCCTCTTTGCCTTTGTACACTGACTATTTGTCCCTCAGCAGTCTAGCCATCTCCCATTCCACAGCCTTGTTTGATCTTTTGACCACCGGCCATATCTATCATCAATTTAGTGGGCCTTTGCTCATATGGTTAAGTGTAGACTAGGTATTAGGTAGGTGGAATGCTATAATGAGGGGGTTGTGGGAGGGGTTCAATCCCACTAATCCAATAAGAAAGAAAATATTGGACTTAAACCTTTTTAATGATTGG